>CM060924.1:708127481-709327481 GCA_030737875.1 Allium sativum | reverse complement strand
TCTTTAAAAACCTTAACAAAAGCAAGGTCTGAAAGTGAGTGGATGGGGAGAAATTGGAGGAGGAAGTTTGAGGAAGTTTCAAAGAAGAACGACCTTGAATGATGAAGAAAGGCGGCTGAGAAAGCAGTATTAGGGTTTATACTATCTACCGTATTTAATAAGTATTCCTATATTTATTTATTTTATTTTTAATTCTTTTAATTTAATAAAGGTCCATCAACCCATACGAACTCCAATTCAAACCCAACGAAGAACCCTCCTAGGAAAATACCCACGTTCCGAATCTAATGGAATAGGTTTCGTGAGCCCAATCGAATGTCTGTGGCTTGAAATCTTTAATTTAATATTTAAATCTTTTATTTAATTAATTCAATCTTACATTTAAATTAATCGGGGCCACATACGACCTCTAAAAATTCCATAAAATATATTTCTAGCTATGTTTGACAATATGGTTCTAACAAGACTAATTTCGTTGAATTCTGAGCACGTTTGAAAAATGGCCAATTTCTGGTCGATCAGATTTGACTAAAATTGACAAACACGTTTTCTTTTGCCACGCTCAAATATTAATTCGAAAAATTATGAAAATTAAAACCTAACAATAATTTGATATTCCGGTTCCAGCTAAAGTGGTTTCGTCGAAAATAGAGGTCGTTTGAAAAATGGCTATTTTTAATATTAGAATATATATATATATATATATATATAAATTATACAACGACTATTCTGAGAATTAAAATGGGCATAACTTTTGATTTCCGCTATGAAATTTCAATTTTTCAGATTCATTGGAAAGATATTTTTAAATAGATTCTAATATTTTTGGTTTCACTAAAATCCGTTTAATTTTGCATCCTGTACATTTGGTCAAAGTTCAAGTTTCAAACTATCGTGCTATTTCTAACTCCTTTTATAATTATAATTAAAATTTTCGTTCTAACTTCGATTTAAGTAAATTTTCTCATCGTTATTATTTAAAATAAATTATCTTTACGAGCAAAATTTCTAAAATAAAATTTTTAAATTGGTTCAGAATTTGCGGGTTGTTACAATCTCCCCCACTTGAAATCTTTTCGTCCTCGAGAAGGAACGATGCTAAAAAGTCGTTTAATCAACCAACTCAACTTTTAATTTTAATCTATTTTCTGTTCAGTTCAATATTAAATATGATTTAGTTAAATTTATCATTCTTTTATATATTGGTTAAATTAGTTATCATTTCAATATTTTAATTAGTTAAACTAATTATCAAACATCACAACCAACAATCAATTAGGTGATTAACTTTTCAAATCTATATAACTTTTATATATAGTCAAAAATCATATTTTTAGTGCAAATCACAGCAATAGACCCTATCTAGTTTTGGTTCTCACACCAGTCAATGGAAATATATAGATATACCACTTTCGAAACTCGAACATAAATTCTGATGATGTTTCGAACAACCATCAGAACATCTCCGGGCGACTAATGTGTGATTCTATATCTATCTAGTGTATTTGAGGCTTCAAATACACGTGGATCAGACATATATTAAAATCTCAATATACTCGATTGTCCAATATAAAATAAGATAATATATTCAAATACATAAAATAAGATTTTAAATTTTCAAACCTAAATTTGTTTTCATTTTTAATTTTTAAAAAAATCCACCTTACACTCGTTCTAGGATACTACTGATCCCATCTCTAACGAATTATTCTTATTGGATATTACTAATCCAATCTATGATGAGTCTTTTGTTAAGTTCTAACGAGTTGTACCCCAAATATTTGAGATAACCAGAGCTCTGAAACCAACTGTAATGACCCGTATTTCACCCGACCCGATTGACCGTTAGATCGACCAAGACTGTTCAAAACCCGAATACGTTAACTTTGGGATTACAACACATCAGAACAGATAACAACAGACTTTTATAAACATCGTGATAATGTTACATCAGAGTATAGAATATATCAGAGTACATTGAATATAATAATACAGCGGAAGATTAAGTTACAATAAATGTAATACATTGCAGCGGAAAAATTAAATTAATCACAACAGGAGACTATCAATGCTCTGGACACAGATTTAAGCTTCGATCCAGAATCCTACTCAATATCTGCAAAAATAAGCTACTCGAATGCCCGTGTAGAAAAGAGGGCACCCGAGTTTGCAAAGTGAAACAAACTACGGGTCAGTCATGGGACTGATGTGAGAAATCTTTATTTAACTTAACTAATAAGGAGGCTAATCACAGAACCACGCCGCAATCGCGGAGCGGGTTTACTCCATTGGATTGCTAGTGCATAAATAAAGTAAATCATTAAAACAACGCAATGCTTTTTAGAAAACTGAAACCATTATAAGACTCAGGTCCCATTACACAATGCAACGCAAGCCGGAGTATAGAGTTTTACCTTATAATGGTCAAAAATGCTTGATACGATAAAAACGGATTTGATATTACTATTAATGTACATATGTTTTAAAACATTTCAATCTTAATGTACTAATCATAGACGACATAGCTACCATATACTATGTCACCATATATAGGAATACAATCAAAACCGCAGGATGTCGTATTGGAGGTTGGATTTCCATCAAGAGTCAAGGCTAGGAACTATCTCCTGACCGATTCGAGACACTCTAGCAATGTCTCAGGATTCGGACGCTGGCGAACCCTTGGATACAGCAGGGCCGGTCCCCCAATAGTGCAATGGGTTGGATTGGCAATTCCTGAACACACGCTTCCTGATCCTATTGGATCTATAAATTGGCCATTGCGGCCAATAAAAATCCGAGGCGCCTCAAAATCCATCAACCACATAAGTAAGATGCCGGGCCGTGTTAAACCCAAACACCACTTCTAGCTAGAAAGAAACGTGTGCACTCCCTGCGTTCCCTTGGTCCGTTTTTGACTCATACTGGGGTGTAAGGCTCGCGAGGCAACGAAATACACAAATCTATGCCTAAATAGGCTATGCTTTGATCATCATCCACAAGGCTCTGCTTTTCAACAAAAGCCTTGATCAATTGCATCTTGGCATGCTACATTGACAGTCCATACCATGCGATTGATAATTATCAACACACAACCTCTAAGGGTGTTAAGCAAGAGAATGAATTCTCTGCCACCAACGGTTGTATATTAATAGAAATCAATTTACATAGAATGAAATTCAACGTCAGACACACATCCATTTACAAGTCCGTTCTGGGTTTGGACAGAACCGGAGGCACCTTATACTTTGCATATCCGAACGATCAACAACACATCCGGACAACTACCACTGGAACCTTTTCAAGGCAACAACTCCAATCAAAGGCATCAGTAGTCCTCATCCATTCGATGTGAAGATCGTCGGTCTTCAACCACCGTCTTCATCTTCGACTTTTAATCGTCGTAGTAATTATTCAGAATGGGTTAAACCCGGTCATTCCGAATAACTCGCGTAGCTTTTTTAATTAAAAGTCAAGTGTTATAAGGATACATCCAACGCCTCTTTCCAATTCAGAATATTCTTTAAATAAAATATTCATATTATTAGGGAAATATTCCCATTAATTTTATCAAAGATAAAATCTTTGAATTTATTCTTAAATCTTATTTTCCAAGATTAATTAAAATTCCAATTCAGTTTTAATATAAAAAATCACTACTTTATAATTATTCCAATTTAAGAAATAAATCTTATTTCTTAAATGGGTCAAAGAATCAATGTCATTTAAAAACATTGTTCACGATAAACCCAAAATCATTTTCTAATAAATAAATATGAATTGGAATACCAAAAATCTTAGTTGAAAGATTTATTCTTTATTTAAAAGAAATCCTTTGTTTAAAAAAAATATTCTTTATATGAAGGATATTCCGAATCGGAAAGCGACTCAACCATTTACCATATAACCTTGGTTAAATGTATTTCATACATCGTATTTAAATAACAACAATAATAATTAATCATCAAACCTTCAATTCAACATCCAAAGTTAAGTTCTTAACTGTGTGAGCATTAAAATGAAGTAATAACGCTCATCGCAGCCTGTCAATCTGTCGATTAACATATGAATAAATATTGGGACTAGTGTATATCAATTATCATCCCAATACCCGCATGGGGTTTTTAGCCAACAACAGTACATATAAATAAATAATTGTTTAATTAATTTAACCAATTCTAATACTATCAACATGTTGATAATGATGGACAAAAATGATATTTTATTCCTAATGTCGAAATAAAATATAAATCTGACTCGCATAATTTCTTTTACATTTAACAGAATGTAATTTACTTATGACATTATTGCGGATGGTAGATAAAAGGATAATTTTCACCATACTTAATTTGTACGTAATTATTCTTAACGTAAAAGAAATAATCTCATTTGTACATATTTTAAGGTATAACTCAACACATAAAATGTTTATTTTAAATTACATACAAATTCTAATGTATGCATTAACATAAAAAGATGTCATTTTATCTCACCTATACATTCTAATCTATGCTTAGACCAAAAATATGATTTTTATATTTGAATATAAATTCTAATGTATGTTTGCAAATAAAAATGATTTTTATATTTACAAAAAATTCTATTGTATGTTATGCAAATAAAAATGATTATTTTTTTCATATAAATTATATCTCAACAAAATGTATAAGAAGTTCCATTTTGCTGACAATTCTATTTTAATCAGAATGGATATTGCTATGGTAACACAAACCTATTTCACAAAAATTTGATTTGTGTTAAACTTTTCAGTTGACAAAAATGTAAATTTTGTCTTAATTCAAATCTAATTAACAAAAGGTAATTTTTTCAACTATTATATTTTTAACAAAAGTAAATATTTTTAACAGAAATAATTAATTTGGTTTAACTAAGCTATTTGTCCAAAAAGAGTATTTTGATTCAATTTGTCTACTTTGACAAAAGTATATATATTGACAAAAATATATGGTTTGCTTTAACTAATATATTCTGTCAAAAATGAATATTTTGACAAAATCCATATTTTGTCAAAAATGAATATTTTAACAAAATGTATATTTTGAATTAACTACTTTATTTCTCCAAAATAACAAAGATGACGACTTTGGTTTGTTAACAATTCTAATTCAACAAACAAATATAAGTGATGAGTTTGTTTTGTTGACAAAATGATGATGTTTTGTTTTAGCCATTACAGTTTGACAAAACTGACAAAATGTATTTCAGCTACTGTAAATTGGTAATGGTGAATGCTTATGCTTCATTCTTTTAAGCAACACAAAAATGGATAATTTGCCTCATTCCTCTAAAATGACAAAAGTGAATACATTTGTCTTAACCTTTTAAAATGACAAATTAAATAATTTTGTCTCATTCAATTTAAATATCTTGTTGTATTGCAACAAAAGGACAAATAAATCTTTTCTATCTATTACTCCTTTTATTTTAGCTAAGATACACTAAAAATATGTCTTTTTAATTCTAATCTTTTTGTTATAATCTATGATGAAAATAAAAACATTTAATTAATTTAACAAAATTACAACAAAGTTGAATTCACTTTATCATAATCTTTTTATTTACTCTAGTTTAAAAGTAAAATGATATTTTTAATCTGGTTCTTTTATTTATATCTAAATAGTAATAAAAGTGTAACTTCTTAAACTATGCTTTTTATTTGCATCTAAAATGCAAATAAAAGGTAATACCTAAATTTGATTTATTTGCATCAAGGAATGCAAATAAAAAAATACAACTTTTATCTTCATGTTTTTTTTGCATCAAAGGACGCAAATAAAAATGCAACTTTCTAATTCAAGGTTTTATGTGTAACAAGGAATGCGAATAAAAATTCAACCTCTAATTCAGTATTTTATTTGCATCAAGGAATGCAAATAAATATGCAACTTTTAATTTCATAGTTTATTTGCATCAAAGAATGCAAATAAAAATTTAACTTTAAAATACTATGTTTATTTGCATCAAAGAATGTAAATAAAAATTTAACTTTTAAATACTATGTTTATTTGCATTAAGGAGTGCAAATAAAATAAGATTTTATTTATTGCAATGTTTTATTTGCATCAAAGAATGCAAATAAAATATAACTTTTTATTTCAATGTTTATTTGCATCAAAGAATGCAAACAAAAATATAATCCTTTTACTATGATGTTTATTGGCATCTAAATATGCAAATAAAATATAACCTTTAAATTACGTTGTTTATTTGCATCTAAATATGCAAATAAAATATAACCTTTAAACTACATTGTTTATTTGCATCTAAATATGCAAATAAAATATAACCTTTTAACTATGTTGTTTATTTGGATTCAAAAATGCAGATAGAAATTCGACCTTTAAATACGGTGTTATTTGCATCAAAGATTGCAAATAAAAATATAATCTTTTAAGTACGATGTTTGTTTGCATCTAAATATGCAAATAAAAATATATATAAATATTTTTTTTTTGCTTTGTTTGCAACTAAATTTATAAACAAAAATGTAACTCTATTAAATCATATTTTTATTTCTATCTAAAGTGCAAAATAAAAATGTCATATTCATTCTAGTGTTTTTGTTTGCATTTATAATTGCAAAAATATAATTTTAACTCTTATGTTTGTTTTCATCTAAAATTGTACATAAAAATATAGTTTTACTTCTAATGTTTTGTTTGCATCCAAAGTAGCAAACAAAAATATAGTTTTCCTTATTTCAATGCATATTTGCGTTAGAGAATGCAAATAAAAGAATATTTTATATTTCAATATATGTATTTGCATAAAAGAATGCAAATAAAAGAGCATTTTTTCTATTTATATGTATATTTGCATAAAAGAATGCAAATAAAAGAACCATCTTTATTTATTTAGATTCTTTTTATTGTAAACAACATTACATAGAAATGTAATCTTTTACTTTTATTCAATTACATGAAAAAATGTAATTTTTTTTTCTTTTAAATCTAATTACAATAAAATTGTAACTTTAATATTTAACTTTTTATTTCATGTTTTATTTACAACAAGGAATGCAAATAAAAATGTAACTTTTCTTTTTTCTAGTTTTATTTACGACAAGGGATGCAAATAAAAATGTAACTTTTTATTTCTAGTTTTGTTTGTATTAGTGAATGTAAATAAAAGAACAAACTTTAATTTTCATGTATATTTGCATTTGTGAAATGCAAATAAAAGAACAAATTTTATTTTTACATATATATTTGCATTAGTGAATGCAAATAAAAAGGACAAATTTTATTTTCAAGTTTATTTACATTAGTGAATGTAAATAAAAGAACAAGTTTTAATTTCAATGTATCTTTGCATTTATGAAATGCAAAATAAAGAACAAATTTCATTTCTATATATATTTGCATTAGTGAATGTAAATAAAAGGACAAATTATATTTTCTATATATATTTGCATAAAAGGATGTAAATAAATGATCAACTATATTTTCTATATATATTTGCATAAAAGGATGCAAATAAAAGATCAATTACATTTTCTATATGATTTATTTTTATCGATTTGTAAATTCTAATCCAAATCAATAACCGTTTCAAAATGATTTATTTTTATTTTTATCACACACAGATATGTGTTTATACATCACCAATCAACAAATAAATCATCCACAATCACATCACAACAGATCTAAGACATATGAATACAATAGTTACATAGCGAATAAATTAAATAAATAAATTAATTTAAAAGAGAGAAATCTCACATCAATCGGTTTTCAGAAATCATTCGTGTTCAAATTTGGCTGAATTTTCAAACCCCTTCATATCAGATCTGGTCTGATTCATTACGTAGATCTGGTCAAGACGGTTCCAACGCTTCAGAAATCATCTAATTCCGACGAGAATTGATTTAGTTATGACCCTTCAAACATTAACTAATTAAATAGGATAATTAGTATTTAAAAATTTATTAGGTTTTCACCTTAATTCCCCTTCCTCTTCTATCTGTTCTCAGGCCGATGGGTTCATGCATTGTGTTCAATAGTAGGGTTCGGTTTTGCAGGAGATTGGAACCACGAAGGCCCGATCTGCGAGTGTCACTAGGAGGGGCTAGGGGAGGCGCACCCACGCCGGTGAAGGGGTGCAGCTCGTTGCAGGTATGGCGGCGCGACAGGGATTGAGGCGGCGCGAGTTTGAGGGCTCGATTCTCGAGCTACGGCGCACGTCGGAGGGCCATGCTGGTACGGATGGAAAGAGGAGGTCTTTAAAAACCTTAACAGAAATAAGGTCTGAAAGTGAGTGGATGGGGAGAAATTGGAGGAGGAAGTTTCGAAGAAGAAAGGCCATTGAATGATGAAGAAAGGCAGCTGAGAAAGTAGTATTAGGGTTTATACTATCTACCGTATTTTATATGAATTCCTATATTTATTTATTTTATTTTTAATTCTATTAATTCAATAAAGGTCCATCAAGCCATACGAACCCCAATTCAAACCCAACGAAGGATCCTCCTAAGCAAATACCCACGTTCTGAATCCAATGGAATAGGTTTTGTGAGCCCAATCGAATGTTTGTGGTCTGAAATCTTTTATTTAATATTTAAACTTTTATTTAATTAATTCAATCTTACATTTAAATTCACCGGGGCCACATACGACCTCTAAAAATTCTAGAAAAAATATTTCTAGCTATGTTTGACAATACGGTTTTAACAAGACTAATTTCGTTGAATTCTGAGCCCGTTTGAAAAATGGCCATTTTCTGGTCGATCAGATTTGACTGAAATTGACAAAACATGTTTTCTTTTGCTACGTTCACATATTAATTCGGAAAATTATGAAAATTAAAACCTAACAATAATTTGACATTCTGGTTCCAAAAAAATTGGTTTCGTCGAAAACAGAGGTCGTTTGAAAAATGGCTATTTTTAATATTAAAAAAATATATAAATTCTACAGTGACTATTCTGAAAATTAAACTGGGTATAACTTTTGATTCCCGCTATGAAATTTCAATTTTTTGGATTCGTTGGAAAGATATTTTTAAATAGATTCTAATATTTTTAGTTTCACTAAGATCCGTTTAATTTTGCATTCTGTACATTCGGTCAAAGTTCACGCTTGACTTTTCAAACTACCGTGCTATTTCTAACTCCTTTTATAATTAAAATTAAAATTTTCGTTCTAACTTCGATTTAAGTAAATTTTCCAATCGTTATTATTTAAAATAAATTACTTTTACTAGTAAAATTTCTAAAATATAAATTTCAAATTGGTTCAAAATTTGCGGGTTGTTACAAGAACAGTACTGCAGCCTCACTAGCCCAATTATTTGCCAAAGAAATTGTCAGAATACACGGTATCCCATCTAGCATAGTGAGTGATAGAGACCCCTTGTTCACAAGAGAATTTTAGAGAAGCCTGCAAGTAGCATTGGGAATGACCCTCAGCTTAAGTACAACCCATCACCTGCAAACTAATGGCCATATGAAAAGGGTAATTTGGTTCTTGGAAGACTTGGTCCATGCTTGAATCGGTGATTTTGGAGGAGTTTAGGAGAAGCACCTGCCACTCATTGAGTTCATGTATAACATTAGTTTTCAAACGACGATTAGTATGACCCCTTTTAAATTGCTTTACGGGAGACCGTGCAAATCGCCAAATTGTTGGTGGGAAACCACCGACAAGGTTCTTCTCGAACCAGACTTCATCCGTGATTCTACGGAGAAGATTTCTTTGATCAAACAAAGGATGAAGGCAGCCCAAGACCATTAGAAATCGTATGCTGAAAAGCGAAGGAGGGAACTTGAGTTTAATGTTGGAGACTTGGTATTCGTAAAAGTTTCCCCTCTTAGGAAAACTGTTCGGTTTGGAAAGACTGGGAAGTTGGGTCCTAGGTTTATTGGGCCTTTTCACATCGTTGAGAGGATAGGGTCCTTGGCTTATCGGGTGGATCTCCTAGAACATCAACCGAAGATCCATAATGTTGTTCATATATCGCACCTGAGAAAGTTCCTTCAAAACACTGCTGGGAAACTCGAGCTTTATGATATTGGGGACATAGGAAAACTCAAGTTGGAGTGCAGGATGCCCTATGCCACCACGAAGGCCGTAGAGCACAGAATTGACAGACTCTACAATAAAACTGTTCGCCTTGTCCAAGTACAATGGGGAGACGATCCTGTGGAAAGCACATGGGAGGCTGAGGATAAGATGAAACATACCCACCCAGAACTTTCTACGGGCAAATTCTCTTCAAAAATTTACGTTTATGGATGCCTTGCGGTTGCTAGATTGGATGTTAGGAAATGGATGCAACACGATTGCACAACGCGCACATATAGAAATATATGCATAATTAGGTTGTTTCGCATACATATTGCATCACTTACTACACCTACACGCTAGGATTGAGCTCACTTTAGTAAATATGTAGTTCATAACCACTTCGAGTCATGGATGTTTATGGATGAATCTAAAATAACACGGATGTTTCGAGCGAGTTGTGTTTTTCTCCCCTTAAAGCAGATTTCAGGACGAAATCTATTTTAAGGGGGGGAGAATGTAACACCCCATCAAATATACCTTAAAAATATAAATATTAATAATTAATAAAAAAGAGAAATTTAATAATAAAATATAAAAAGGCTGGAAAATGAGTTTTTTCAGCATAAAGAATATGGCTATGAAAATCTTTTATTTGGAATCATGGCGAAATTCTAAATCGTTTTCATATATATTATGTTGAAAACAGTAATCGTATAAAGAAGTTATAACCAGATGAAGTTAAACGGTAAACACACATATATGTGTGGTTTAATAAATAATATATATATACATCCAAGAAAAAATAAATATATTAGATGAATTTTAATTTCAAAATGAAGATAAGAATGAGGGGACAAAATTAGGATATATAAGGAAGATGATAAGCCAAATAAATAATGTTATAAATATAATTAATATCTCAGCCCCACATATGTTTATTGGACATTTTAGCAACCATGGGGTCGACCTTTCCTATAGGAGGGGTGTCGACCGCCGGTCGACCGCCCTCCTAGATGAAAGGTCGACCATTTGGTGGTTAAAATGCGCAATAAGGCTTGGCTTGGTTAGGTTTTAGGGGCTAGTTTATATAAACAGACGATTATGATTATATTTAAATAATCCTACGGTCTGTGCTTACAAAAGAAACTATAAATAGACCTCTAGACGTAACAACTAAACCCTAGCGATTTTTCCATTGCCCCTTCACTCTGCCTTTGCTACCATTGATTCCAGAAATAAGTTTTTTTTTCATCTTCTTCTATAAGTCTATTTCTCTTTATTTCTAGTCTTTTCTTTTAGATTTAGATTAGAATATATTATTGGAATCATAAGAAATATATATATATATATATATATAAGAATTTATTTAGTTTATTCTTATATATATACATATGTATAGATCTCTAAGAGTTGGGGTTTTCGCCAAAAGGCACAACAACGTCTAATCTACGTTCTTCCAATCGATGTGAGTGGAATCTAGTAATTTTATTAGGCATATTCTACATTTGTATATTAACGTATGAGTTTGTATGCCTAAGAGGATTTGGTACAACGATAATATTAAAATGCAAAACCCCCAAATCCTCTACTTTCTTGTATTTCGCAAAGATTGTCAATTTATGTTGGGTTTATGGATTTTTGCTTTAGTAGTGGATAAAGAACTATTAGGTGATGTACTTCTATTTATTTGATTTATCCCTTTTTCCTACACTTTTGAATCTAATGTAAAAAGATGTAGATTTGATTAGATTTGTTATTTGAATAGGTTTGGGATTCTATTCTAATTAGATAATCCGAACGTATTCAGATTTGAAACCAGTCATATATGAACGTTTTTATGTACAACATAAGAAGGGGTTAAATTAGATAAATAAAGGTTTATTTAAGAAAGTTTACACCCTATTATTGATTCATTACTAGAATTATTCTTACAGGCCTAGGATATAAGTTTTAATTGTGTATATGTTGTGCTTTGCCATTACCGCTATCTGTTATGATGCAATTATGCTTTTATGCCACTATGCCTTAAATGTAGCGGTCAAAACACGGAAAATAACTTGCATGCCTCAAATTTAGGACAAATTGACAATTTAATTCGTTAGAGTGTTTCCTCATGCATATGAAAATTAACATTACTTATGTGTACTATATATATATATATATATATATATATATATATATATATTCTATTATATAACATAGTTAACGTAATTAGCGTAATAATAGCGTAATCAATACGACCAGAATAGGATTCGAAATAGAAATGTACATATATGTATTGATTGCTTGTGTGTGTGTGTGTGTATGGAATAGATTGTATATATTAAATAACAACACAAAGGCATGAGGTTAGTTTCCATTTGTGGTAGAAGTCTACCCGAAACCGACTGACAAATCTAGCAACCACAAATAAGCCCAACTAATGTGAGAGGTCTGGATTCCATGGGACATTCAAAACTAGTGCACTGTGTTACGAGGTTAAACCTACTTGTACTAGAAGCCTGCTCGGAACCGCCTGCCTGGCATATCCAGCATCTACGGGTGCACGGTTTAATGTGAGAGGTCTAGTGTGTATACACACACACACATATATATATACCTATTGTGTGTGATAATAGGCAAGTTTACTATGACTTGGGAAGGTCTTTATTGGTTAACTCTCTTCTTATCTAGTTTGGGTCTTAAGTGGTTAGGACCAGGATCCCCTCTGAAGGTTTACTCCTTGGAGAGGAACCAAGGTCATGGGACTCACCCTTGCTACATTCGCAGTAAGTCAACTTGGGACATGATTGGTTTACGAAAGATATGTAGCCATAACATGCTCACCAAACGTCTAAGGGAAGTCTTAAGTGACATAGGAGTTATACCGTAATATCAGTAAGCGGTAAAGTTCGCAATTATAGTTCTCATATTACAAGTAAGAGTATGGAGTTAGGAACGTTGACGTAATAGGACGGGGTCTTAAGTGGATAGGTTCCGCCTTAGGGTTATAAGAGATCATTAGAATCCACCTTTAATAAGGCCACAAGTGACTGGCAATGCCCACCCCGTTGGGTTTTTGTAACAACCCTGAATTTTGACAATATATAGTTATTTAGTTAGAAGCTCAAAAATAGGAATTTCTGCAAACGATGGAATTTGACCACAAAACTTCACCTTTGTGTTCATCTCGGAATTTTGGTCAACTTTCATATTTGGAGTTTCGCGAACGAAGTCCATATGAAAAAATTACGGATGAAATATGAACAGAAATATATAAATAGAATATCTAATTAATAATTTACCTAATATAACCCAGCTGACCTAGGCAACCTGGTGCCCAGGCGGTCGACATGGGAGTCGACCAGTGATCGACCTCCCAGGTCGACCTACTGGGCGTCAGATCGCCCAGTGGCAGTTAAGTCTTGAAAGGTTAGGTTAATTTCTATATATAATGGATGGACATATATAACTTAAAACTAATCTGACGGTTCTAGGCTATTTCCACCCCCTATAAATAAAGGGGTATAGCCTCACTCTCTTCCATTCAAATCAATAGAGGCAACGGAGCTCTACCATTTTTCTTCTTCTCTAAACCTAATTTCTTAATCTAAATTACATTCTTATGTAAATAAATAAAATCCAATTCATACAAATACAGAAGATCAACGGATCCAATGGAAAAGAGTGCAATTTGGCGATTCAAAACATATTCTCCCCTCTTTTCCCTTTTTATTACATATGTACAGATTTAGAATTTTCCCCTTTCTAATAAATTGTAGATTAATAAGAATTTGGGAATTTGTAGGCATAAAAGATTCAAAACTTTAAAATTGGAGGCTATAAGGTGAGTGGGAAATTTATGATTTACAGTTATAATAACTTATTTATTTCCTTTGAATTAGACCTAAAGTTTTATGCCTATTCTCATCAGATCTGATCATACTATTGTTGTAAATGAATTGATATCTATTAGATCTGATCATAAGACTGTCAAAACCTGTGAATTATAAGTTGTAGTTATGTATAATATAAATTTTAGGATTTTTAAACTTGTTCACATGTTCCTACAATTATGTCATGAAATATATTGCAAATACGTTGTAAAATGTATTGTGGACATTGCATAACACTGTAGATCTAGAAATCGGTCCCGTTAAACACAAATTAGATGTAGTTACATTCCAAATCTTTAGTTTAGTGTTCAATAAAATATGTGAATTTGGGTAAAAGGATGAAATTGGTAAATTATGTGAATTTGGAAACATATGATTGTTAAATTATGTGATTGAAATTTTACGTATTTTGTATTCAACATTGTTGGGTTTTGTTTTAGTTATCGTAAATATGCCTTTTTCTTCTTTTTAGTCAGAATGATGTCATTTTGGATCCACAAGAAGTATGGCAAAAGATCTAAAAAGTAAAAATGGTGCAAACGTACGTATGAGTATTAAAATAAACATTTGTGCATAGTTTGCATCGACTATTCTAAAAATATATGTAAATATGTATATTTCTTGTGAATTTGAAATGTGTCTATTCCACAAGTTAGGCATAAGTTACAATAATTACTGCTAATGATCTTTTGTAAGATGAAACCTTTTGGCAAGATTGAATGCAAAAAGAGAATATTTGGTTATTGATAAACCAAATCATTTTTATAAAAATTAATAATAATAAAAGATAGCTATGTTGACCACGAGAAAACATAAAATATAAACATATACATATTATCTGTCCAAATCAGCATAAAACAGTAAAATATACATTGTATTGAATGTTTGAATGTTGGAATAATATTCATTTATGGAATCATATATGTAAATTGCATTCCATATTAAATGAATATATTTGTGATCATTTGTAGCAATCAATATAAGTAATTGCTATAAATAGTACCGCGAATCAATAAATAACAATTGTAACCAATTACTGAATAGGGAAAGTGGATACGATAGGATAATGGTTACAATTCCTAAAATTTATTTGGGATAAATGTTGTACACCCCAATTAGGAAATTTGAATTATAACCGCATTTAGGCACGAGGTTAAGCTTAACTTATGGTATAAGCCTGCCCGAAACTGGCCGGCAAATCGAGCTAGTCGGCTTAATGTGAGGGTTCTAATGCATAAATATAACTGTACTAAGGCACGAGGTTAATTTTAACTTGTGGTAGAAGTCTGCCTGGAATCAACCGACAAATCTAGCATTCACATGTTACCAACTTAATGTGAGAGGCCTAGTGCATGAATATATATATATATATATATATATATTTGTAACAAGCAAGAACTAAATAAATTAAAATGTCTGTTGAGGTACAATAATTAAATATATTTGGGACTGATAAATAAGGATATTCCATTGTAATTGATGCCTTAGGAAAATTATGGCCGTTTGGCTCATAAATGGCATTAATTGTAATCAATGATAATTAAAGATAAATGGTTGCCTTAGGAAAATATGGCTATTATGGTTATAAAGGGAAATAAACAAAGAAATGAGATGTAAACGGGTGTCATAAGAGGATTAATGGATATTGATTGTTGTTTAAATACTAAGTCCAATTAAGGAGGTAATAAAGTAAATATTCTAGGGTAAAGACTAAAGAGAATATGACCTTCCTTATTTATAGTAATGAATTTAGAACTTATAAATAATAAATTTTGGACTTAGTAGGTTAATAATGTAAGAAATTATTAACCATATGAACTCGTGACGAAAATGAATGGTGGACGTATAGCATTTTCGTATAGACGAACTAAGCGGAAATGATTTAATAACATAGCCCACCTTATCTTAAATAGGAAAAGTTATAGAAGGCTAATAGGGTACGAACTAGTAACCTTCGCGTATAGTCCGCTTCCTGGGTCCTAAAAGGTGACTAGGGTTAAAGAGTCCACCTGGGAATAGGTTTTTCAGTATAGGGGTCTTAAATGGCATATGTATGTGGGCTTGCCCAAACCTGGAAATTAAAAAGGTCAGATATGACCATCTATCCTACAGGAAGTAATAAACGACTAAGGAGGCTACCTAATAAGGTCAGCTAGAAGGTATAACGCACGACAAAATACCTTCTCTCACCTTAGGCGGGGCAAGGGTATATGCGTGAATGACGATAGTCTTAACTAGTAAGGCCCGTAGCTATTGTCCTCTAGTTTATGTTAATGTTGAATATATTATCGAGGGTTAATAAGTGACCAATAGGTCCACCTAGAGCTTAAGTGATCATGGAGAATCCACCCTATCTATCATTGATAGTGAGGCGTAAAATAATAAAGGATAGTGAATGAGGATATATAGATAGAAACCCCGTAATTAGGGGTCCACTCTCGATTAAATAACCAGTTATGTTCTAGGCTTCACAAAAATATGAATAAACATCATATCTCGATATTATACTTCGGAAATACTACTTTGGGAAGGGTAGTAAAGTCGCGCATAAACATTTACTAGGTTGGGCTAGAATCGCTAACCTGGTTAGGCATACATCTTGGGTTGAACCAAACGGGATACATCAGTGTATTATAATATGTGTTGTACATTTCTTAGTCACCAGAACTTGTTGTTCTGACCCCCTCCTCATTATAACCTCCCAGGTTTCCTAGAGAAGGTCGGGTTCTCACAGGTGTTTAAGTTTGGCTTTCGATTCTCATTCTTTCTCATGCTCGGTATTGGCAAAGTGACTTACTTTGAAAAAGGTAGTTACTTGAGTTAATACTTGTTATCCTATTTTATTTCCGTTGTGAGTTATCTTATCATACCCTGATTATGCTCATGCTCATTTATTGCAGGTACCAGATTACACGCTCCATGCTTGGATGTGTTTGAATTTTGATTTTATCGAAATTTAAGCATAGAAAAGTGTGGGTTGTTACAGTTTTTACCCTCAAAACACTAATGAAGGTCTTGAGCGATTGACTTGATACCCATCTCATTGGTTAGATACCTCATGTTGTGCGAATGTTTGTGTGCTGCATAGACATACCTTGATATATGTAACTTGCTAAATCTTGGGTATGGAAGTAAGCATGTAATTCATATACTAATTTTCGAATCCAGCTCGGGAAGCTTTTTTTTGTTTAGGGAGTTCATGCAGATGTTAAATTAAGGCGAGGTTTACTATGATAGTCTACAGGCCATTTAGCTAAAAGAAAATCCCGAGTATTGCCAGTATAACTTACTCTCTCTCGACCAATGTGTAGCTGCGGCTAGGCTATAAGTAACGACATTCTTAGTGAAGATAACAGGATTCAAGCTTGCTTGTGTGTACGTGCTTTTTATTTATGATGTGAAGGCCTTCTAACGCCAGTTTGGACTTTCTTCCAGTGGCCGGTAAACAGACCTATAAAACCTCAAAAGGATGAGTATCAAATGTAATATATAAAAAAAAGAAATGAAAGCAGCAGACCTACTGGTTGATGCTGCAGCATTCTTTCATGGTCACTCAGGATACAATCAGATCTTTATCGGATCACATCCAGATTCTTGCTTGAATGCGGATGGAATAAAAATTATGCTACTCCCTATCCTACTGGTAGATAGAGATATTTTCAGTCACACATAACTTTATGTTCTGGCCCCTCTTCTTAACATATCCAACCGGTCAATAGGTGGGGTATATTCTATGGACGAAGAAATGATGGAGACTGAAGACAAAGACAAAGATATTATGTTATTATTAGCTATCATTTATGTATTGCTTATGGAAACTCTTAATGAAGAATTAATTGATGTACCTAATGAGCAAATGTATTTTTGACAACCTGTATTTGGATTGTATATGGTGCTTCTTATTTGGATATTATACTTTCTCCTTCCGCTGTGTGAGATTCCATAACGCAATGTCTATATATGTTATTCTGTGCAAATGTAATTCCTTATAGGAACCGACGACCCGTTTAGAGTGACTATAAGTTTCGATGGGCCTTCTCTGGGTTGAAATTTAGGCACACCCCGAATAGGTTGTTACAAAACTCAATACAATGATATGAAAATGCCATTTTTAATATGCAGTCAGAAGCCAATAATACTTAATAATTTATAAATAAAAAATATTAACAGATAGGGGTTCTCGCACTGTGATCCATGGCGAAACATTGACTCTTATCCCTTCATGTCCCAGTTGTGGTTGGCGTAGTCGAGAGGCTGACTATAAAACACTACAAGAAAAAACTTCTGTTTTCTACACAAAATTTACTACGTTGTTTCTACGCCAAAATGCATGATATAGAAAAGGCATAAGAAATAAGTAGAAAGAGGTAACGACGTAGGAAAGTCATAAGGAAATTTCTATGTCTTTCCTACGCCAACCGCAGTATGCAGAAAATTAATGAAGATGTATAAAAGACGTAGGAAATTCACTACGTCAAAATTGATAGTGTAGCGAAGACGTAGATAATTTCCTATGCCATTCCTATGACAATGTTAATTTTCTACATATGAAAGTTTCTACATCAACTCTATCAGAAGAAGAATAAAATTAATTAGTACTATACTAATTTGTTATATATGCTCATATATAACTATTATACTAATTAATTAATATTTAATTTTTTCGTGTTACAAGTTTATATCAAATTATCATCAATTAAGTTAATTTTTATTACTTTAATTCTTTTCTTTCTTGATTAATCTTCATCAATAACTTCTTTGTTTAAACTCCAATAGAAAAAAAATCCAAATATCACAGCAACAAAGTTAGTTATTCGCACCGATAGTTAGGTCAATATATTATAAAGAGCTATTAATTTATTTTAGCTCTTCATTATTCAACTTCCAATTTATATGCATAACGCTTCATCATGGGAAAAGTCAATTTGGATCTCTTGTTATTCAATACTCGGTCTCCTGTTATTCAATACCCTTCTTTCTTCGTCCTAAATATTTCACTTTCCTCCCTCGTTATTCATTACGCTTTAGTAATCCAGACCTAAATAACCCAAAATCCAAAACAGGTCTATTTCGACTGTGCATTCTCACTTGTAATCTTATATTTCCATGGCAATTCCCTGACATTATATTTTTTGTTTTTTGATCAGCATCGGATCTTCGGTCATGCTTTGAGGTAATTTAGTGCAGATTAGTAGAAGATATGAGGTAATTTCTGATCGACACAATGTGAACCATCATCTAAAAAGTCCTTTTTATCTATAGATTAACTAATTGGGGGTTTATTCATGTTTTCTCTTTTTACCTTTTTTCTCTCTCCTTTTTTTTGGGTGATATTTCTTCTGGAAAGCATAACATTTGGCCTTTCTTATTTGTAGTTTTCTTTTAGGTTCTTATGAAACTGTTGAGATTAAACTACAGCAAACCGAGCTTATGTTTGTTTTTGCTTATTAAAATCGTTGGTGCATCACACAATTTGCTACTGAATTAATTGATCTTGCATATATGCTATTATGATAAAGCAATGATGGAAGCTACTTGAGAACATGGTCTGTCATGGATTTCCCTTACTTTGGTTAATTTTTGCTTGCATACTCAATGTTTAAATCTTGACGCTTTGGTTATAGGGCTATCTAAAGTGGTAGGTCAATTAATGGTCTTATCAGCGATTGTTTTTTGTAACACACATTTATAGTAAACACCTATACGGAGATTTATCTTTTTAGTGCAAACTACTCATTAGTGTTGTGATGGCCCGCCCCGCACCAGCCGACATTTCCTTCGAAAGTGCGCTGTACACATGCCCGACTAGCATGGAACGGTCGCCAAAGAAAAGAAAGAAGAGAATGAACTAATCGAAAACCCTGTAGAATGTCTCACAGCGCATGGAACAAAATATAATAATAATGTACTTGACATAAAACAGGTGAGACAGTGCATAAGCTGATAATTAAAACCAACATCTAAATCATCATCAGAGTAGCTGAAATCCAAATACAGCTTATTACAACTTTCCAAATTACTGTCTCTAAACAAAAGAAAGAAAGGGAGCACTACTAATTCCCAAGTAGTAACCAACATCGACACAGGGAGAATATCTATATATCATACGTGGAAGCCTCCTGCTCGTCTTCGGTACAGCTACTCGTGCATCACCAACTAACCAGTCTCTAGTCTGCTCGTGAGAGCACCCAGAGTAATAAGAAGAGACATTAAACTCTGGGTCAGACAAAAAGTCTAGTATGAGCGATAAGCAGCTAAACAGAACAGTAACAGGTATACTAAACCATATCTGAACCTGGACCTGCAACCAAAGAGTTAGCACTACATACCGTACAATACTCTAAGGTGCCACCGAATAGATGGTGTAAAGATAACGGGGGTGGGGGTGTGCATGTTATAATGATGGCAAACAAATCAAACATAGCAACCATCCTCACATCTCTCACTCAGTGCGTAAAGCATACGATGTCCACTACTGTCAATCACTAGACCCATCAAAGTAGTGACGGAGTTCGACTTGTACAACTACTAGTACTGCCAAGCTTACCCCCTGGAGTCATGACCAAATCTTTACAATTGACCCCACTTCATTGGTCCATGGCTCTTTAGTCGTACCTTGGCTTCTGTGGCCCTGAATCCGTTCATATACTCCTTACACATAGTGATCCAAAGCTATAGACATCGACAACCCCTTAGCACGTGTCTCGCAACAAAGCCCAACTCATGAATTTAACTCTTTGGTTCCCAAATGGATCATGAGTACAATCTCCCCATTTGGACTACCTTTGCATCTCGGTCTTTAGTCTTCCCCTCCGGATCGGTTCTTCACTTCAGTTTATACTTCCTGTTCGGATCGTGATTCACGCCTCAAGTCCAAGCATCTCGGTTCGGATCAGTCGTGGACACCCCTGGCGGTTCGGTCTGCCAATCTTCTGTTTGTGGTCGGGCTCCAGGTCGTGATCCATGCTCCAGGTCGTGCAAGGTCATCCGGATCGAGTCGTGGTGTCCTCCCTCTGGCGGTTTGGATCGTGATCTAGGACTGGTTCGGGGCTCCTGGTTTGTGACCATTGCATCGGGTCGGATCGGCTTCCTTCACTGGCTCGGATTGTGACTCCAGTTTGTGGAAGTACGCTTGGCTCGTGAGGGGCATCAGTTCAGATCGGAGCTCCTTCCCACAAGCGGGATCGTGGAGCTTCCAGGCGAGCGGGTCAGATCGTGCTCTCCCCCTTCGATCCGATCCGGCTCGGGCAATTTCCTGCACTTCTTTCCAGCGACTGTTTACGCCATTTGATTGCATTTTCGACCAATATAACACTTCTAGACAATCACAAATCATACCATACAGTCATATCAACATGCACAATCAATCATAAACACCAAAACATCAATTTGATAAGTTAAAACGGATCAAACATAGCCAAAACCCCATATTTTCCCTTAAGCATGTTTAAGCAAAACTAATGATATGATTAGCAAAACTTCACCAAATCAAATCAAATTTCTAACAGAGGTCTTAAACGTTATTTTCGAATTTATGAATATTTTTCCAAAATTTATTAGTGTATAAATTCGCTAATCAACACTAATTACCCTTAATTAACCATAATTAGTGAGGAACTATGCAAATCATTCACCTTGGCCACAAATAAAACCTTTAGAACTAAAATTCTACTATTTGGACGCGAATACCGATGCAACACAGCAGCTCTACCTCGATTCTTGTGCTAATTCGCCTTGATTTGATGTTACTAAGCCTAATCCTTGATTAGAAAGTGACTTGGATCTGTTTTAGAGGTTGGAGGCCATTGTTAGGGTTTCTAAGAGATAAGCGGCGGCTAGAAAATTGAAATAGAATGAAAACCTAACTCATTTCAGCCTCCCCATAACCCTAATCTCAAAATGGGTTTTGGGCCCATTCACTAATCACCCTATTTGGCCCGGTTAAGCAGTTTTTCACCTTTCAAACCTTATTTCAGCCATATCTCCCAAAAGGTAAGTCCGTTTTTCACATGTGACCATTCTATGGAAAGGTAAACCATCATCCAAAGCCAATGGAAGTGGTTTTAGGTCAAAACTCCTTTCCAATCAAAAGTTATGGCCAAAACAATATCAGATAGGGGCAAAACGGCTATTTAAAAATCGGGAAAAATCATGAACATGGGAAATGACCCCAATAGTCGTCTCCCAAAGATACATGACCATACTACTTCGTATGTGAAAGAAATAAATATTCTACGATTCTATGATGCGTAGAATGCGAGTCGTTACACTATCCCCCCTTAAGAAATTTCATCCCCGAAATTCCTTAACCCAAAACATACAAAGGATCCCGCATGCCTACCAACCATATACAACAATCAATCTTGCAAAACAAACAAAACAAGCCTATCCTAGCATGCGGAAAGACTAAATCGAAGTTAAAATCTTACCTGGCGAAGAGTTCTGGATACGTCTTCCTAATGCTCTCCTTTGTCTCCCAAGTACAGTCATTCTCATTCTCGCCCCACTGAACTTTGACTAACTTCACCGCTTTCCTTCGAAGTTTCTTCGTACCGTTCCCAACAATACGCATAGGCTTGCGGTTCCTAACCGCCTCAGGTTCAACTTCGATATCATCCAACTGATCAGGTGAAATAGCCACATCTGGGTCGTGTACGAACTTCCTTAACTAGGAAACATGAAATACGTTGTGTACTCCTGCTATCTTCTCTGGTAATTCAACTTTGTATGCCAAATTCCTAATTTGCTCAAGAATTGGGAATGGACCAACAAATCTTGGTACTAACTTGCCTCTCCTGCCAAATCGTATCACGCTCTTCAATAGAGAAATCTTGACAAACACCAAGTTGACAATGAAGAACTTTAATTCTCTTCTCCTCTTATCAGCATAACTTTTCTTCCTATCTTGGGCAACCTTCATTCGTTGTTGGATAATCTTAATCTTAGCTGAAGTTTCTCTTATCACATCGGGTCCAAGCACAAACTTCTCCCCAGTTTCTACCCAACATGACGGTGAGTTGCACGGTCTTCCGTACAAAGCTTCAAACGGAGCCATACCAATACTGGATTGATAACTATTATTATATGCAAACTCTACTAGATGCAAATGGTCCTCCCATGATCCACCAAAATCCAATACACAAGCTCTCAAAAGGTCTTCTAATATACTATTCACCATCTCTGTCTGTCCGTCGGTTTGAGGATGATACGCAGTACTGAGATGTAATTCTGATCCTAAGTCCTCTTGTAAGCTCTTCCAAAATCCACTAGTGAACAATGGTTCTCGGTCACTCACAATGCCTTTGGGTATTCCATGAAATCTCACTACCCACTTAACATATAGTTCAGCTAACTTAGCTGCCGTTCTATTCGACTTGACGGGTATAAATCTTGCACTTTTGGTCAATCGGTCCACAATCACCCAAATGCTATCATGGCCCGATCTAGTCTTTGGTAACCCATCAATGAAATCCATTGACACTTGTTCCCATTTCCATTCTGGAATTTCTAATGGTTGTAACAAACCACTAGGCTTCTTTTGCTCAGCTTTAACTAGCTGGTAGTTCGTGCATTTGGATATAAACCTCCCAATGTCTCTTTTCATCCCTTCCCAGTAGTAGGTCTGCTTCATGTCTCGATACATCTTGTTACCACCGGGTGTAAAGTCAGTTTTGAGTGATGACATTCTCTAATCACTTCATCCCTCAATCCATTGACATTGGGTACAACTAGTCTTCCATTCTTTCTAAGCCATCCATCTCGATCAAGACCATACTTGTTCATCTCTCCGTCAATTCCCATCTTTAACTTTGAGATGATTTCCAATAGGTTAGGATCGTTCCTCTGACTGGAACCAATCCGCTCAATCAAAGTGGGTCTGATCGTCAAACTTGCTAACGTTTCTGGATCCAATTTGCACTTTGGTCTGAAATCATACCCAGCGATGTACTCCAGTTGCTTCCATTCCAGAAACAAAGCCCCTAAACTGGCATGTCTCCTACTCAATGCATCAGCTACCACATTGCCCTTTCCTGGTGTGTATGCTATATCGAAATCATAGGAAGCTAAGAATTCTAACCACCTTTGTCGTCGGAGATATAGATCCTTTTGAGAGAAAAGATACTTTAACGATTTATGATTGGTAAACAACTCGAATCTTTCTCCCAAGAGATAATGTCTCCACATCTTCAATGCAAACACGATCGCTGCCAATTCCAAATCATGGATAGGGTATCTTTTCTCATGAGGTTTCAGTTGCCGACTTGCATAAACTACAACCCTACCTCCTTGCATCAATACAACACCTAGTCTGGTACCACATGCATCCGTATATACCATCATTTCTTCATTCCCCTTAGGAATGACTAACACTGGTGCACATGTCAACTTTTCCTTTAGGCTCTTGAATGCATTCTCGCACTTTTCGTCCTAGACAAAAGCTTGATTCTTCTTGGTCAATTGAGTCAACGGTGCTGCTATCTTGGAGAAGTCTTAGATAAACTTACGATAATATCCAGCTAACCCCAAGAAACTTCTTATGTCTGTTTCATTCTTGGGCGTAGACCAATCTTGTACCATAGCCACCTTCGTAGGATCCGCAACAATCCATTCTCTGAAACAACATGGCCCAAGAATCTCACTTCCCTTCTCTAGAAGTGACACTTAGAAAACTTTGCTTTTAATTGGTGTTTTCTCAACACCTCCATCACTATTCTTAAACGTTCCTTGTGTTCTTCCTCTATCCTCGAAAAGACCAAAATATCATCCACGAACATAAGGACAAAATTATTCAACTGATCTCTGAATACCCTATTCATAAGATCCACAAAATATGCTAGGGCATTGGTCAGCCCGAATGGCATGACCAACCACTTATAAAATCCAGACGGCGTCCGAAATGCCGTTTTAGCTATACTCTCAGCTTCCACTCTAAGCTGATGAAAACCTGTCGCGAGATCCAACTGAGAGAATACTCTTGCACCACACAACTGATCAAATAAATCATCTATCCGCGGTAGAGGATACTTGTTCTTCCTCGTCACTTTATTCAACTCACGGTAGTATACACACAAACGAAGGGAACCATCTGCCTTAGTAGCAAACACAACTGGTGCTCCTCATTCAGAAACACTCCTTCTGATAAATCCCTTCTTCAAAAGATCACTAACTTGCACCTCGAGCTCTCGCTGCTCCCTTGGTGCCATACGACGAAGTGGCATCACTATAGGTCTGGCATCTTTTACCAAATCAATACGGAACTCAATCTCTCGGTGTGGTGGAAGCCCGATCACTTCCTCGAAAACATCCGGATACTGGCCAACCACGGGCAAACCTGACAACTCACTATGCGGAATGTCGAGGGAATTCATAAAACTAGCCATTACCCCATCACCGGGTAGACCACCAAACACTACCCTCTGCCCATCATCTGCTCTAACTATCACCAAAAAGCCCTCACAGTATATCACCACCCCGTATCTTTGGAGCCAATCGACTCCTAAAATAATGCCAAACCCAGTAAAGCCCAAAACAAAGCAATCACAAACAAACATGCATCCATGACTCGATAAGACCACATTACGACAAATCATGCTAAGGTTAGTCGAAACACCAATCAGGTTCGTCACTACTAAAGGTCTATCAACAATCTCGGGCTCCAATCCCAACCTATCTACCAGGTCACTAGATACGAAAGAACTGAAAGCCCCGATATCAAACAAAACTCTAACAGGAACATCAAAAACAGAAAGCATACCTTGAACAACAACATTCTTTCCTTTCTCCGCCGCAGTTGGGGCATTCGACGAAGAAGGAATAGCATTAAGGGCATATGCTTTCACCACCTGCTTTTCTTTAGGGGGTTGCGGACACTTGTCCTTGTGATGTCCCACTTGGCCACAGTTGAAGCACTTCCTATCCGCCGGCTTGGCCCGTCAATTACTAGCATAATGGCCCTCCTTACCACAGCTGAAGCACTCAACATCTTTCTTATTCTTTTTCTGGCCATCCTTGCCTCCACCACTTGCTTGTGGTTTTGGCTCCTCTACAGATGCAACCTCAGTCTTCGACTTAGGGTAAAGACTCTGGGACCTCAATGCTTTTCCCACAAGCATCCATCCAAGCCAGTTATGAACTTCTCATTTTTCTTCTCGGCGGTATCAATAAGAGATAGTCCATACTTCGATAATGTATCGAATTCTGCAATATACTCCGAGATAGCTCTGCCATTCTGCTTGAGCTCCAAGAATTTCTTAAACAGCACTGACTTCTGAGCAGCTGGAATGAACCTATCGCTAAAGCGAGCCTTAAACTGCTCCCAAGTAATCTGATCCTCGAGAGTAGCTGCCTTTATAGCATTCCACCAATTCATTGCCCGTCCTTGCAACTGAAGGGATGCTAGCCTTCTCTTCATCGCATCCTCGATACCCAAGTCTTCGAAGATACGCTCGCAGCTATCCAACCAATCCTGAACATCCGTAGCCGACTCTGTTCCGTGGAACGGCTTCCCACCAAGACTAGTATAATCCTTATTTAGCTTGGCGAAATCGGCCCTAGGCGCCTGCACTATTGGACCACCACCATTACCGTTATTGGGAGCTGCCCTCTACACATCCCTAAGCACCTCTCTCATGAGTTCAGTAAACATCGTCCTCATGTCAGCAACATTCCCATTATTGGTTCCTCTACCGGCACCTCTTGCGTATCGGCTCATCGTTCAATCTGTAAAGAGAAAACGATTAACCATCTCCATAGGGGTGCTAGTGCAGCGCGACTTCATCCTTAGCTATACTAATAGTATATATATAGCTTTTGAAAACCAAAATAATCACAAATACGCGCTCTCATATATGTATACTACCTCTCCCTGATGACTTCCCCAGGTTAACTATGCAACCCAAAGCTCTGATACCAAGCGTGACGGCCCGCCCCGCACCAGTCGGCATTTCCTCCGAAAGTGCGTTGTACACATGCTCGAATAGCACGGAACGGTCGCCAAAGAAAAGAAAGAAGAGAATAAACTAATCAAAAAACCCTGTAGAATGTCTCACAGCGCATGGAACAAAATATAATAATAATGTACTTGACATAAAATAAGTGAGACAATGCATAAGCTGATAACTAAAACCAACATCAACATCATCATCAGAGTAGCGGAAATTCAAATACAGCTTATTACAACTTTCCAATTACTGTCTCTAAACAAAAGAAATAAAGGGTGCACTACTAATGCCCAAAGTAGTGACCAACATCGACACAGGGAGAATATCTATATATCATACGTGGAAGCCTCCTGCTCGTCTCCAGTACAGGTACTCGTGCATCACCAGCTAACCTGTCTCTAGTCTGCTCGTGAGAGCACCCAGAGTAATAAGAAGAGACATAAAACTCTGGGTCAGACAAAAATTCTGGTATGAGCGATAAGCAGCTAAATAGAACAGTGACGGGTATACTAAACCATATCTGAACCTAGACCTGCAACCAAAGAGTTAGCACTACATACCGTACAATACTCTAAGGTACCACTGAACAGATGGTGTAAAGATAACGGGGGTGGGGGTGAGCATGTCATAATGATGGCAAACAAATCAAACATAGCAACCATCCTCACATCTCTCACTCGGTGTGTAAAGCATACGATGTCCAGCACTATCAATCACTAGACCCATCGAAGTAGTGACGGAGTTCGACTTGTACAACTACTGGTACAGCCAAGCTTACCCCCTAGAGTCATGACCAAATCTTTACAAATGACCCCACTTCATTGGTCTATAGCTCTTTAGTCGTACCTAAGCTACTGTGGCCCTGAATCCGTTCACATACTCCCTACGCATAGTGATCCAAAGTTACAGACATCGACAACCCCTTAGCACGCGTCCTGCAGAAAAGCCCAACTCATGAAGTTAACTCTTTGGTTCCCAACTAGATCTTGAGTACAAACTCCCCATTTGGACTACCTTTGCATCTTGGGCTTTAGTCTTCCCCTCCGGATCGGTTCATCACTTCAGTTTATACTTCCTGTTCGGATCGTGATTCACGACTCAAGTCCAAGCATCTCGGTTCGGATCGATCGTGGACACCCCTGGCGGTTCGGTCTGCCTCCTTCTGTTTGTGGTCGAGCTCCTGGTCGTGATCCATGCCCCATCTCATGCAAGGTCATCCGGATCGGGTCGTGGTGTCCTCCCTTTGGCAGTTCGGATCGTGAGCTAGGACTGGTTCGGGGCTCCTGGTTTATGACCATTACATCGGGTCGGATCGGTTTCCTTCACTGGCTCGGATCATGACTCCAGGTTGTGGAAGTACGCTTGGCTCGTGAGGGGCATCGGTTCAGATCGTAGCTCCTTCCCACAAGCGGGATCGTGGAGCTTCCAGGCGAGCGGGCCAGGTCGTGCTCTCCCCCTTCGATCCGATTCGGTTCGGGCAATTTCCTGCACTTCTTTCCAGCGACTTTTTACGCCATTCGACGGCGTTTTCGACTAATCTAACACTTCTAGACAATCACAAATCATACCATACAGTCATAGCAACATGTGCAATCAATCATAAGCACCAAAAAGTCAACTTGATAAGTTAAAACGGATCAAACATAGCCAAAACCCCATATTTTTCCCTTAAGCGTGTTCAAGCAAAACTAATGATATGATTAGCAAATCTTCACCAAATCAAACCAAATTTCTAATAGAGGTCTAAAACATTATTTTCGAATTTATGAATATTCTTCCAGAATTTATTAGTGTATAAATTCGCTAATCAACACTAATTACCCTTAGTTAACCATAATTATTGAGGAACTATGCAAATCACTCACCTTGGCCACAAATAAAACCTTTAGAACTGAAACTCTACTATTTGGGTGCGAATATCAATGCAACACAACAGCTCTACCTCGATTCTTGTGCTAATCCGCCTTGATTTGATGTTTCTAAGCCTAATCCTTGATTAGAAAGTAATTTGGAGGTGTTTTATAGATTGGAGACCATTGTTAGGGTTTCTAAGAGGTAAGTGGCGGCTAGGAAACTGAAATAGAATGAAAACCTAACTCATTTCAGCCTCCCCATAACCCTAATCCCGAAATGGGTTATGAGCCCATTCATTACTCACACTATTTGGCCCGGTTACGCAGTTTTTCACCTTCCAAACCTTATTTCAGCCATATCTCCCAAATGGTAAGTCCGTTTTTCACATATGACCACTCTACGGAAAGGTAAACCATCATCCGAAGCCAACGGAAGTGGTTTCAAGTCAAATTCCTTTCCAATCAAAAGTTATGGCAAAAACAAGATCAGCTAGGGGCAAAACGGTCATTTAAAAACCGGGAAAAATCATGAACATGGGAAATGACCCCAGTAGTCGTCTCCCAAAGTTACATGACCATACGACTTCGTATGTGAAAGAAATAAATATTCTACGATCCTATGATGTGTAGAATGCGGGTCGTTACAAGTGTCATTTTATTTGGATGGCTTTGGTTAAGTCGTTTAATTTGATTTTGGGTGTATTAAACGAAATGTATGTGCTGATTTTCTTATCCAGGATAAACGGTAGTTTGTTGTGCTTACAATGATAGGCAATTGTCTCATGTTTAAGTTCAGTGATATACTAATTTACATAGATTTCAATATTTTGTTAGACTGGAAGATTTAGTATCTACTGGAATATAAAGTGAAACCTGACCTTCTCATCATAGCATAAACAGTGAGTATGGCTTGGTGTGTGCAATTTATTTTATTTTATTGAGATATTTTATTTTATTTTATTTTGTGAAGCTCCATAACAGTTAGCATTTATTTGTAAATTGATTTCTTGGGATACATTTTATTTTGATCATAAACAAAAAATTTCACATAAACTTTACACTCACTTACACCACGATATTTTGATATGTCTATTGTTTCTTTTTAGAACATGCAAACCAAGCTATCTTGCTACTACATCCAATTATAGATAACATATTATAATATAGTTTTATATACATTGAATATTATTTTATTTTTTAAGCCCAAAAGAGAGTAAATGAAGATTAAAATAAATAACGTTTTACATAGTAAAAGAACTGAAAAATAAAACAAGATTCAGAGAAGAATCAAAAGGAAACAGGAAACAGCTCAGAACGAAACAAAATAAATGCATATACAGATACATTTGGATACACAAGAGAGACAAAGTTGATTGATTCAAGTAATCTTGAACATATGTATGAAAAGTATTGAGAAAATACATGAGTACCCCGTATATTTACTTTACAATGCTTTGTGGGCTAAGCCCAAAGCCTAAGCGGTAGCCTTTATTTCTAGACCAAACTTGTTGTTTTTTGTTAGTATAAATAGCTAACGATTATTGTACTGAGAACAATAATTCATTACAGAAATAAAGAAATTTCATTTTCAGTTTACAAATCTTATATGGTATTAGAACCAATCTGCTAACTGCATCAAGATTCTAATAATTCCAATAGTGTCTCTACTAAATCTATCAAAAGATAGATCACCCGTCAGAGTTGTATCATCATTTGGGTACCCCTCATCTGAGATTTGAATCAATCTCATCATTTAAGGGTTGAGGCTGTGATTGGGAAAACAGTGCCTTGCCATCAAGTGGCTGCAACAGTTTTCACCATCACTAGCTTAGCAGCAAATCATTTCAAAAAAATCTCCAATTCAATCAAAAAGTCTGGTGAAAACATTCAACTGATAGCAAAAGCCTTCCAAGAAAATTAATCAGAAAAGAAATCAAAGCAAAACATCAAGAAATCATCACCTTGGCATTTTCTGGTTGCTCTTGCAATCAATTAAAGGATTCAATCAGACTTTTCAATTCAAGAATCAGAGTTTCCTGAAATACTTACCTCCTTTTCTCGCAAATTGTAATCCATCTTCTATCATTAGTGAGTTATGGCTGGAACTGATCCACCACCAACATCACCAAGATCGTCGATAAGATCAAATCAAACTACTTGCGAAAGCACTGATGATTTCATCAAGGCCATTACAAAGCCACAGAGCAATATAATCTCAATACATCTGGATGAATCCAACTATCTTCTGTGGAAACTGCAATTTGAAACAACTGCAAAAGGTTATGGTCTAGAAGATTATCTTTATGGTACAAAAACTATACCAGCAAAATTCAATAGAGACAAAGATAACAATCTTGTGGTTAATCAAGAATTCACTACATATCAAAGGCAAGATAATCTTGTAAGCGCATGGTTAATGTCAACAGTGGGGCCATCTCTCATGCCCCAACTGATTGGAATCAAAAATGCTCATGGCATATGGACTGCTCTGGAGAGATCATTTACAAGCCAATCATCTGCCAGAGTTTTGCACTACAAAAAGCAATTACAATCTATAAAGAAGGGCAATTCTAGCATGAATGATTATCTAATGAAGGTAAAGAATCTATGTGACCAACTGGCATGTACAGGCAATAGAATTGAAGAAAGAGAACAAGTACTATATATAGTTGGAGGACTTGAAGATGTATATGAGTCTGTAATTGCATTCATCACATCAATTGAACCCACACACCATCACTACAATGTGTGTATTCTATGCTTTTAGCACATGAAGGCAGATTCTTAGGAAAGAAAGATCAATAAACAGATGCCTCAGTCAACTATACTACAACTGGTAAAGAGAAGAATCAACAAACCAATAATGCAAGAGGTCAAAATTCTTACCAGAGAGGAGGTCAATCAGGCAGAGGACGTGGAAGATCTGGCAGATGGAATCCCAATAACAGACCAAAGTGCCAAATTTGTGATAAAATTGGTCACACAGCCAACAGGTGTTATTTCAGATTCAATAACAGTTTCAATGTCAATCAGCAGAGCAATAATAATAAGAGAAATAACAATCCAAAGTCAATATGGTCAACAGTCAAGCTGACGGCAAAAACAGTCAAGACTCTACCTCAAATGTGGCTACAATTGATGATATACAAGATGATGCATGGTATCCAGATTCAGGGGCAACTCATCATGTCACTAACAGCTTAAGCAACTTGAATCTTGGCAATCGTGAATACAAAGGTAAAAAAATCTTTGATTATGTGTAATGGTAATTCTATAATCATTTCTCACACTGGAAATGCTAGTATTAAGGGAGCCAAACAACTTTATCTAAATAATCTATTGTGTGCACCTCATATAAGAAAAAACTTAATCAGTGTGTCACAATGTGCAAAAGATAATCAAGTATCTTTTGAATTTTACCCTAAGTACTGTATAGTTAGGGACATGCTGACAAAAAATATCTTATTGCACAGTAGGGAACAAAATGGACTGTACAAGTTTGGTTCTGGAAATTCAAGAAAAAATGACTTAGAAAATAACTTCTGTAATATTTCAGAATCTAGTTTCAATAGTGATTGTTTGACCTTTGAAATGTGGCATTGTAAACTTGGCCACCTAAGTCCTAAAATTGTTCAAAAAATTCTTAATGATGATGGTATTTCTGTTGATATTCCAACTAATTTTATATGTACTTACTGCCAAATGGGTAAAAGTCACAAATTGCCATTCCCAAATTCTGAAACAAAGTACTTAAATCCATTAGAATTAATTGTTGTTGATATTTGGGGCCCAGCACCAGTTGATATTGACTATGGTTATAAGTTTTACATTTCATTTATTGATGCAAGTTCAAGATATGTGTGGATATATTTCTTGAAGTCAAAGTCTGATACTTGTAATGCTGTCATGAAATTCATAGCTAATGCTGAAAATCAATTAGGTCATAATGTGAAAATTATTCAAACTGATGGTGGCAAAGAATTTCAACCACTGAAAGAGTATTTCTATAAAAAGGGCATTACACACAGATTAACATGTCCTTACACATCTGAACAGAATGGTTTAATAGAAAGAAAGCATAGACATATTGTTGAAACAGGGCTAACACTTCTTGCTCAAGCATCATTGCCATTGAAATTCTGGCCAGATGCTTTTGCAACTGCTGTTTATTTGATAAACAGACTACCAACCAAAGTACTAGATATGAAATGTCCTATAGAAATCTTAACTCAAACAAAACCAAGTTACAGAGATTTAAAGACTTTTGGGTGTCTGTGCTTTCCCTATATCAGACCATTCAATAGACATAAACTTGATTATAGATCTACTCCCTGTACATTTTTAAGGTATACTAACAATCATAAGGGGTTCAAATGTATGGATAGTAATGGGAAGATTTATATATCTAGACATGTTATATTTGATGAAACAAAATTTCCATTCAAAAATCTTGTTCACAAACCCACCAATAAGGTCTATAATCCTAGGTGCTCTATTCCAAATATTCCTGAACAAGTGAATGATATTATTTATGTGCCAAAATTTAACAACAGCATGACACACACACAAATTGTAAGTTCATCACAGCACACACAATCAGGTACTGAAGCAGGTGTTCCGAATGAAACTACTACAAGTGGAAATGATACAGAATCACATGAAGAAAATGACAGCAATAGTGATACTGACAGCTCAACCAATAATCAGACAGAGATGAGAAGTGAAGAAACTCAAGTGCAAAATCAACATCACATGGTGACAAGGGCAAAAAGTGGTATATTCAAACCAAAAACTTTTTCTGTTGAGTTTAATGACAAAGAACTCTCCACTTATTATGAAGCTACATTAAATGATAAGTGGAGGTCAGCTATGAAAGAAGAATTAAATGCCTTGATTAAAAAGCAAACTTGGTGTTTAGTTCCAACACCCAAAAATAAAAATATTATTGGGTGCAGATGGATCTATAGAATAAAGAGACAACCTGATGGTACAGTTTCTAAATACAAAGCTAGGTTAGTAGCAAAGGGGTATTCACAACAGTGTGGTATTGATTTCAAAGTGACATTTTCACCTGTTGTGAAACCTACTTCAATCAGAATAGTTCTAATCATAGCTCTGTACAAAAACTGGACCATCAAGCAATTAGATGTAAATAATGCTTTTTGAATGGTGATTTACAGGAAGAAGTATACATGGAACTACCACCAGGCCTAGAAGAAAAATCTGGAAAAAGAATGGTGTGCAAACTAAACAAGGCAATCTATGGGTTAAAACAAGCACCCAAGGTCTGGTTCAATAAACTAAAGACAACTTTGTGTAAGCTTGGCCACACATCTACAAAATCTGACAACTCACTATTCACAAAATTCACAACCACTACTGTTACATATGTCCTAGTTTATGTGGATGATTTCATAATCACTGGCAACAGCAAAACTGAAATTGAGAACAACACAAGCCAATTAAATAGTGAATTCTCTATTAAAGATCTTGGAGAGCTATCATATTTTCTGGGAATAGAAGTGTGTAGAACTGAAAACAATGAATTACAACTAAATCAAAGGAAATTTATTGCTGAAATTCTATCAAAGGCAAATATGGACAAGGCTAATTCTCTACCAACTCCTATGGTAACCAATCTACATTTAAGCAAGGAAATAGGAGAACCTATTTGTAATGAAAGACAGTACAGAAGTATTATTGGAGCTCTTCAATATGTCAACTAGACCTGACATATCATATAGTGTAAATAAGGCTAGCCAATTTATGCAACAACCTCTAAGTGATCATTGGAAGGCTGTTAAAAGAATCCTTAGATATTTGAAAGGTACAATCAATCAGGGACTGGTTCTAAAGTCAAGCAATAACCTACATATCAATGCCTATTCAGATGCAGTCTGGGAAAATGACTATGATGACAGAAAGTCAACTAGTGGTTATTGTATATTTTTAGGAAAGAATCCAATATCATGGTGTGCAAAGAAACAAAATACAGTTTCCAGATCAAGCACTGAAGCTGAATACCGTAGTGTTGCAAGTACAACAGTAGAAATTATCTGGATTCAATCTTTATTAAGTGAACTAAAGGTTTCAAACAACTCAAAAGCTACTGTGTGGTATGATAACATGAGTGCCATAGTCTTAACTGAAAATCCGGTTTTACCCTCAAGAACAAAGCACTTGGAACTTGACATATATTTCGTCAGAGAGTTAGTACAAAAAGGAAAATTAGAAGTAGATCACGTACCTTCCACTTACCATATTGCTGATATTCTGACAAAACCACTCTCGAGAACCAGATTTGAAGCTCTGAAAGAAAAGCTAAGCATAGCTGAAATCGTGACCTCAAAGCATAGCAAAACTTCAGATCTAACTTTTAACAAAGGAATTGAAACCTCCTCCAGCAAACGTGGTGAAGCAGCAAGCAATTGTCTTAATTCTCAGATTAATTCTGGAAGAAATCGAGGAATTGAAGCACGCCAAACTCTCATCAACAGCAAAAGTCAGTTTAGCTCAACAAGACACAAATTCATCATCTCAGAACCGCAAGCGCAAGAGAAAAGCCACGACATAAAGAGAAACAATGCAAATAGAGTATTTAATGAAGAATTTTTCAGAGAGAAAGACGGTTTTTTGAATCATGGCGGCGGCCATTTTTAATCCCCAAACCCTAGTCTGGAGAATAGGGTTTGCGGGGGGGGGGGGGGGGGTATGAAATGTATTGAGAAAATACATGAGTACCCCGTATATTTACTTTACAATGCTTTGTGTGCTAAGCCCAAAGCCTAAGCGGTAGCCTTTATTTCTGGACCAAACTTGTTGTTTTTTGTTAGTATAAATAGCTAACGATTATTGTACTGAGAACAACAATTCATTACAGAAATAAAGAAATTTCATTTTCAGTTTACAAATCTTATAATGTCACAGAAAAATCATCTCAAATATGCTTATTTTCGTGTCTCTCCTCTTTGCCCCACACGTAGTATCGGTTACTGAGGTTTTATCGGATTTTTCATCGATTTTTGTAGAAGAACTGGATTGTTGAACTTTGGCAAAGGCCTGGCATGAGGAACAAGTTCTCTTCTCATTTGCTTTAGTTCCTTTTCTTCGTCAATCAATTTGGCAGACTCGTTTTCATCCCTTATTCTCTTATAGATTATTTCCTTCTCTATTATATTCTTTCAAACTATGATCTTTCTATTGCTCTCTTATTATCATGGAATTTAAACTCTTGAACATCAATGAGGGGTTTTCTTTTTATTTTCTTAACTAAAAATTGATTGTATTTAATCATAGGTTGTGCTATAAGAAAATCTCTTTTGTTCATCTTCTTTCTCCTTTTTTCCTTCTCCTCCCTTTTCGTCTATAACTCAACTTCATGTCTTCCCACACTTTCCAACTGGAATGTTTTAGGTTTTGTGCTTTTTTTGGTTCTGGCTTTGGAGGCATCCAAGGGTAATCTGTTGTAAAAGGATTAGGATTGGCCTTCCGAATTTTAGCACTCTCCACTTCCCTGGGCAGTTAAAGCGCTTAGCGGTTCTATAGCGGTAAAAATGCAAAAAGTTATAGTGGAGAAATAATGGAGATATAGCGGATGCAAAAAAAGGTTCATTAGACATGAAAAATAATATTTAAAATTAATTGATTATTGTTCTTACATTATATGTGTAGAAGAAACTAGCATTAATTAGTCTTATATAAAAAAAATCAAAGAATATCATGGTTACACGTGCTAAATTTAAGATTATAATAGATTTCTATAATATATCGAACACTTTTGACCTAAAATTAGCTTTTCATTAACTTTACTAAATTGTTTATAAGTAAACTAGTGAAATCAAGTTCGATATATTAATATTGCTAAATGGGTGCTAACAAGTCTTAATTTAGCGGATGCAGTGGGAATAGTCGGGCTAAAAGCGGTTCTACCGTTTAAAATAGCATGATAGCTAAAGAGCGCTACGAGCTATAGCAGGGATTTGGCGGGGCTTTAACTGCATAGCCTCTTTCATTTTATTTTTGAGAATTTTCTCTTCAAATTATTTTTCTTTCTCAGCTCCACGCTTCTTTGTACGAAGATGGAATGGCTTAGAATTGGTTACTCTTAGATTGTCATTTTGCACATATAGCGAATACGATGATTCAGAGTGTAGCAAAAGCTTGTCGAACATATCAACAACTGCTAATGGGGAACCCAACTTATCATCAGTTGTAAAATGGAATTTACAAACAACTGTGACATGGGGCTTTAAAATTTAAATCTTCTCATTCTAGTAAAAAAAATTCTAGTTCAGTCGCCTGGCCTTAAATTTTGGGAATCGTTTCAAGTTCTTCCAAATCTAATTCTTGAGAACTTTAAATTTTATGGGCCTAGCCCGTGGTGTAATTTGTAGTCGAGGAGGTTGAGGTTCATTAACCCTTGCTCGTGTGTTATGATTCTGTGATGACAATTCAGAAGACACAGACGATGATTCCTTGTAAAGGTCTGCCCTATCCATTGTTCTAAGATGAAAATCCTTAAATCCAATTGGTTTGGGAGTACTTCTAGGTACACACGAAAGCATAGGTGCTTCAGGGATCTTTTTATTTAAGGGTCGAGCTTTAGACTTAGGAATCTTTGCAAGCATTTTTTTCTTCTAGCTCTGCAGTGCTCTTAACTTTGACCGCATGAGTGCGCCGACTTGTCACAAAGTCAGGTTCTTTAGGCCTTGTTAGTTTAAGTTTAGGTATTTTTTTGTATTATTGAAGCCACACTTTCATGGGATGTTGATTTCTCCTGTGGGAATTCCATATCCCTGGTACTTGACTGGAATTTCGTAACAATCTCCATGGTTGAAATATAAGGTTCTGGCTTTGACTTATATGGTAAGATTCGGTTTTTGACATCGAATATCTTTCTGGAGTTTTGACGATCAAGTTTTTGCTTCTTAATGGCTTGATTGTCTTAAATGATGTTAGCAGACAGAGGAAATTTGATTACTATTTTTCCTGAAGAAGTTTTTCTAATAATAATTTTGGCTATCTTTTTAGTTGTTTGTTTCTTTGAGCTAACGTGCATTGTATCGGCTTAGATTTTATCTACAGCCAGGATAAAGGATTCTTTACTTGACGCACTTATATCAACTGGTGGACTATTTTCTTCTTGTATGGGAGTTTTATCAGAAGAAAATTTGGTTTAAGGAGAAAATTAAAAAGACTCCTTTTCTTTGGTTTCCTTTTGCTGATCAAGTTTGACCTCATAAACAACAATCAAATCGTTGATACTCTCATGTTTTTCTTCTGTAGTAGTTGAATCATGAATTTGATTGTCATCTACTTGCAGTGATTCCTGCGTTTGGGTTTTCCCCACATTGTCATAATCACGAAGACCGGTAATTTGAACCAACCTCCCCTTCCTAATTTTGGGCATAAATGGAGATGGATCATAGCTATCATAGATCTCAAACCAAAACTCAGCTTCCTTAATTTGAACTTCAGTTTCTTTTGTAGTAAAATCAAAAAATTGAGGCATGCAAAACTCATAAATTTTGTCAATCTGCTGAATTCCGACTCCGGTTTTTCGATCGCTTTCCATTGCAAGTGTGAAATCTACTTGATTGAATGTAGCTGGATTATTGCGAAAAGTTTTAAAAAAAGAGTCATGCATTAAATATTATATTACAATATAACTTATGTACATTTTAATTTCTGAATGTTACATAAATTATAATATATTTAAAATATGTATTTCTTTTATTATTTGAATTTTTGATGTTATTGAAGTCTAAAGTATAATAAAAGATTTAGGGGATTTACATTTGGATAAACGGAATTAGGTTATACTAACATGATATGAAAGAACATAGGTTATATTATTTTCCTACAATAATGAAATGTTCAGTACTATGACTTATCTTTCATGTGTTGAAGGATGCTATACATATCTTTGTTTTTTTGTGGCATTCACCACTTTTTGAGTAGGTTGTGGTATAGATATTAAAGGATTGTCTCTTTTGTGCATCTTCAGGTAGCGAGATGGAGATGCAATTAGTCTACCGGGTTGGGTAGGTATACAAATAAATGGCAGTAGGATATTGTGTGAAAGGCTGCGTTTTCTCTGTTGGCATCTAGATTTGTGGATCTTGTTGTTGAACCAGGGCTCATGGTTATTCAGATTCCTATTCCTTTCTTTCAGTTTTCTTTGGGCAAAGTCCTACCGTGATGAGCTTAGGTCTGTTTGAAGTAAATTTATGTTAATTTGCAGCCCCATTTGTAGCAAATTTGAACGGGAATTGCATGGTGGCTTAATTATATCAACGGTTTTCTATATATAAGTCCAATAATATAAAATTATATCTTTATTTCTATGACATGAAAAAGGGAATAATGCACCTAAGTTATATATAACCATCTAACATTTCCCGATGAATGCACCTAAGTTTAAAATGTTTTGAGACCACTTTTAAAATCCTCTTATATCTTTAAAGGAGAGGTAAAATTTTAGTGATACCAATTGATAGTGCACCTAAGTTTTAACGGTTGCTTTTACATATAATTGTATGATTATATTATACACTGATAACATTTTACATTTAAAATGTTAAATGTATTAGAATGGGTAGGTGAAATATATCAAAAGTTAAATTGTATAATCCATATTTAACATTTTAAATGTAAATTTACTAAATTGCTAATATTTTCAATCTATTTTAAATTTAATTCAGTTTTCTAATAAGTTTTAGCAATCTTGTAAATTTTAAATGTACATTGATGAGCATTAATGCCATTGTACGATTTGGCATTAATTACCCTATTATATGCAAATTTAAACAGATAACAATTGCTTTTAATTTGTTAAAAGATATTGTTAACTATTGTTTACAATGGTAAAAAGGTTAATTAAGGTTAGGGAACGAAACATAATAAATGTTAATTAATAACTAGTTTTATATGAGTTAGATCCAAGTTTTTCACTAATATCAGGGAATGTTAAAATGTATAATACTGTAAATAAAATTTTGACATTGTATTAAAAATTTGTATCTGTTAAATGTAATATTAGTTAATTATTAACAATAAGATAATGTTAACAGTTAGTAGAAGCTAGGGATTATAAATACAATGGATTAGGATAGTATTTCAATTGTTTGATGGAATGTCGTTATGTATTGATTGTTAGCAAATTCTTGTGTGTTGGAATTTGTGACATGAAATCACATATGTTAATGAAGATTGTTTTGGTTAATTGATTGATTTGATTGGTTGATTGATTGATTTGTTGATAGATTGATTGAATTATTGATTGATTAATTGATTGATTGATTGTACCATAGAAGGAAAGAAATGAATAACTTTATTTTGGATTTATTTCTGATGAAAAATTGGATATCTGCCTAGGCCTTCTATTCTCCTATATTAGTAGCATCTAGAATTGGATTAAGAGCATGAGATTGAGATCGAAATAGTTAATTCAAAGGTTGTTGTTGTTCTTCATTGTTCTCCTTCTCTACAAAAGTTGTAGTCATCTAGAATTCTTTCCCTATCTCAATAAGGTTATTGATTCTTGTAATTTTGTTTATTTTTTGGTTGTACATCCATTGTATGCAAACAAAATTTGTATTGTTGAATCAGTAAAGCGAATGGTTGGGTGGAATATCTTGTTTGCGCGTATGATTTCATATCTGTGTTGTTTTCATAGAATTGGGTGAATAAGATCCTTATCTCTTGCGCAAAGGCGCAATTTACCTAACATCTGGTATCAAAGCTAGATCATCGCAAAGCTTAGAGTGATTTCGGAGTGAAAAATAATCATTTTTTTGATGTCGGATATGATAGCGTTTCCGAAGATGACTATTTTTGATGGAAGAAATTGGGGGATCTGGAAGCCTAAGATGGAGGATGTGCTTTACCTCAGTGATTTTTATGATCTGATTGATGGAGATGGAATGAAGCTCTTGGGTGTGGATGAAGGAACGTGGAAGAAGATGGATAAGAAAGCAATTACTTTGATTTGACAATACCTTGATGATTCGGTATTCCATCATGTTGCTAGTTGTGAATCCGCGAAGGATTTCTGGGACAAGTTGGTATCTTTGTATGAATCGAGGAGTGATACAAGTAAGGCTTTTCTGGTTCGAAAGCTTGTTCAGCTGAGATTGGATGAGGAGAAGTCTGTTGCATGGCATCTGAATGAATTTCATGATGTGATCAATCAATTGGAAAATATGAAGGTCAATTTTGATGATGAGCTGCAGGCTCTTTTGCTGATGAGTTTGCTTTCAGAAAGTTGGGAAACTTTGGTTGTTTCATTGAGTAGCTCCAATGCTAGTGGACCTATCTCTTTGGAAATGGTATGAAGCAGTTTTTTGAATGAAGAACTAAGGAGAAAAGGGTCAGGTTTGAAACCAGTTCGAGGTGAGGCTATGGTAGCAAACGACTAGGGGAAAGATACCAGGAGGAAGAAGAAAGGGGCTAATGGTAAAGGTGCCATCACTTGTTACTATTGTAATAAGAAAGGTCACATACGCAAAGTTTTCCATGCTTATCGGAGGGATAAGAAGAAGGTTGCAGATAGTGATAGTAGTAGTAATGAGGTGCAGGCAGGTCTTGCTTCATGTTCCTTTAGTGATATTTCTTGTGATGTCCTGTTTAGAGTAGTTTATCTTGGTAGATGGTTCCGAAAGCCAGTTTTCACATTTGTAAGAATGTGAAGTATTTTTTTCTTATGAGAAGAATGTTGACGTGATTAGAACAACCAATGGAGTAGAGCTACTGTAACACCCCACACCCGCTAAGGTCACTCACTAAGGGAATGCCTTAGCTTCGGTGGAGTATTTTAAGTGAATATAGAACAGAAAAAATACAACAAGACAGATATAAATAATACTTGTTAACTAAAACATCATTTCATCGCAGCAGAAGGTAAACATGTTTGGTCACAATAACAAAACCATAAAACAAGATTCAAGTACTAAATATCCATCCTGATAAAAACATAAGTACATAATCCCACTACATAACTAATAGCCATAATAGAAAAGATAAGCTGAGCTTTACATCAACGGTCCAAGCTCCAAAAGATAGATAAAGCAATCTGATCAAAGCCCACTAGTGCTAGGCCCACTCTGAGAACCTGAGGGTTGGGAAAAAAGATAAAAACAACGGGGTCAGACATAAGTATGAGCGAGTCCTATAACTTTAACAATACAATCATTAAAGTAATTAGGGTATGATATAAACTTGGTACGGTAACGACTGGGGATAAATGACTACACTAAGCAGCCAACTAGACATAGGAAGAACCATGATAACGGTAAAGATGCATCTACCCACCCAAGGATAATTACTAAACTGCACCACACCAGTCATTCCTACTTAAAGGTTGATCCCACCCAAGGACTTAGAAAATTTAACTAGTAGTTTCGTTTACCCCTAGTTGACCACATAGGTGCCGTCTGCCCCTATCTCCACTAGGTGTACCCACTACTCCCCAAGCGATCGGCTCCCTAACTTAGATACCCGTGTTGGCCCCACAGTGGAGTGTATCACTCCCCAAAGTGGTAACCCGATACAACCAACGGTGCACGGCTTATACCTACACGATGCAACAACGTCTTACCTACCGGCCCGGGTCCACACACGCATATGAAACCCGTTGGACTTGCGTTGCCACCGCTAACCCGTTTTGGCCTCTTATAGTCAAGCCCAGTACGCCTTTCCCGTCCTCGACATGGGTCGAGCCCACAAAGATACGTTTTGGGTTACTGGTTGAAATGGGCCCCCACAAGCTACCCACCTAAGCTTGTCCCTTTTCTAGTGCATCCCACTTAACCCTTTAATCATGTTTAATTACATGTTTCCACTTGGTTAAGTATTCTAATCGTATTTTCTATTGCCACCCAAGGCAACCCACTAGATTTCCACATGCCACCCAAGGCACTTACTTGATTTCCACATGCCACCCAAGGCACCCACTTAACCCCTTATGCCCCACTACATGCTTATCTGGTTAAGTGTTTCTTAATTGATTAAGAACGTAACCTTTGTAAAGACCTCTCACATTAGACTGTCTTTTATGGCAGCTGGATTTGCCGGTCAGGTCCGGGTAGCCTTACGCCATAACAGAGTCTAACCTCGTGTCTTTACACTTGTCACATATTTAATTTATGCCTAAGACCTCTCATATTGGGCCAATCATTTGTAGCCGCTGGATTTTCCGGTCGGGTCCGGGCAGTCTTATGCTACAAAAGGGTCCAACCTCGTGTCTTAGTCGATTAATTACACCTAATTAATCACCCCTATATTTTGAATTAATTTTCCCTAATTAATTCCAATTTAATGATGTACATAATTGACTCAATTATGTCCATCCACTTATGGTATGCAACATCATACCAATTTCACCACAATTTTGTTAATATGAATATTAACCCCATCGTTCCCCACGTAATACGCTAACATGACATACTTAAAAGGGGAGATTCATCACAAATACAATGGGTTCAACTTAGCATAACATTAGCATCAACATGGGTTTTAAAGGTGTCAACTTGCATATATGACCATAGCATCAAACCCAACTAGCATAAATAACCAACCCAAACTTGCATGAATCACATATGTCATAAAGAGGGTAACTTGCATAGATGTTCATGTCATAGACCTATCATAAGGGGATAAACTTGCATACATGTCATAGGTCTAAAAAGGGATGAACCTGCATATGTTACTCATATCATAAAAAGGGGTAAACATGCATATATATGCATGACATACAAAGGGGTAAACTTGCATATGTATGCATATCATATAAAGGTGTAAACTTGCACATGTTACTTGCATATACTCAAACACCAAACTTGCATAACATGTCATATATGAACTTGCATATAATCAAACACCAAACTTGCATAACATGGTGTCATAATGGATCAATGTTTATCATAGTGATTTGCATAACTAGCATCATGAACATATAGCATAAAACTTGCATAACTAGCATCACGAACATATAGCATAAAACTTGCATAACTAGCATCATGAACACATAGCATATGATAACATAACTTGCATTGATCCACATACATAACCATAACCTCATTATATCATATCATAATTAGTTTAGCAATTGCTTGCTAAAGGCATAGAAACTCACAACTTGTTTATTAGCACTCCTATGAAGAAGATTTAGTTGCTAGAGTTGATTAGAAGTTGATTTGAGAAGCTATCTTCTTCTACAATTTGATGAAGGCTCTTTCTAAGTTGCATTTTGACGGCATGATGACGTTGTATCCAATTTTTGTATGAATTAGGGTAGTATTAGGGTGTATTTATAGATTTAGGATGTAATTTAGGCCCTTAGATTAACCCTAGTTTAGTTTATAGCCATCAGATTTCGTCACAAGCCCCCAGACACAGCCCAAAACCTGACCAACTCACTCAAATGGTGCACCAGGCAAAACTGCCCGGCCACCTGTGTCGACTCCCAAGTCGACAGGGCAATCGACTTGGGTCCTGCTGTGTCGACTCCCAAGTCGACTCCCCAGTCGACTTGGGGTGGCTGGCGGGAATTTTCCCGCCCAGCCCGCCTGGCCTGATTTTCAAATTTTAAATCTGAAATTTAAATCTGTTTTGAACTTAGAATTTTCTGAAAACTTACGTGGGCCATAACTGGGTCATACGGACTCCGATTTACAAAAACTCGGACTCTATTTCGCGTATTTTTCCGAGACGAACGCAATGGCATAGCCCGTTTCCCCTGATTCAGATCTTAAAATTTAATTCTGCCCTGATTTATACTATAACAAGTTATTCAACATACGGGGTGTTACATTCTCCCCTACTTAAAGGATTTCGTCCCCGAAATCTCTAGGTCAAGAAGAACGTATCCTACCAACCAAACAACCATCTACTAAACCATCAAACACTGGCATCCATTGTCCTTAAGTTTCTAATGTTGTATGAACATATGCAAAAAGTGTGTGTATATGTTCCCTGTCTAATGCAAAATCAGGCGGTCTACTGATTCAGTTGACCTTCTTAATGCAAACCATGATAGTGCCATGCATCCAATATGTATGTGAAAGAACTCTATCGACACATACTATTTCTACATGTGTGCACAACCATACACCAAAATGCATCATCCATATGATAACACAACCATTATACATCCATTAATATAGCTACCTACACACAATTATATGTAGTATGCAATATGAAGTGACTGAGCTGATCTAGTGTCTAAAGTGTGTGTATATGCATCCACGAGCAACCACTAGCAAACACTTGCATCCACACGCATCCATCAATCATAACATGTCTCAAACACATGTTTCAACCATAGGTTTACCCTATCTAAAGGTCAAAGGTACTAATGAGAGGACATACTAAAGATAAGATAAGCACAAGATAAGCGATAAAGGAGAAGTTAAAAGACATACCCTCAAAAAGGAATGGGTATAAAGAACGCGTCTTCACTTCTGTCTCCCAAGTAGCGTTGCTCTCATCATCTTCCCATTGCACTTTGACTAGTTGAACCTCTCTATTTCTCAACTTCCTAGTCTCTGACCCAAGGATGCGAGTAGGAGCTCGTCGAATCGTCGCATCACGCTCTACCTCCACTTCTCTAAGCAAGCTCGGCTCTACCACCTCTGCTGTCTCATGTAGGTACTTCCTCAAATGCGACACATGGAATACGTCGTGTACACCACTAAGTCTCTCGGGCAACTCTACTCTATATGCCATCTGTCCAATCTTTTCCTTAATAGGAAACGGCCCTACAAACCTTGGTGCTAACTTCCCAACGGACCCAAAACGAACAACATTCCGTAATGGAGATACTTTGACAAAGACCATGTCCCCAACATCAAACTCAAGATCTGTCCTCCTCTTATCCGCGTAGGATTTCTATCTGTCTTGCGCCGCTTTCATCCCTCTTCGAATCAAATCAATCTTTTCCGAAGTCTCTCTAACCATATCAGGCCCAAGTAAGATCTTATCCGTAGATTCCCACCAACATGTAGGTGACCGACAAGGCCTTCCATAAAGAGCTTCGAATGGAGCCATAGCAATACTAGACTGAAAGCTGTTATTATACGCGAACTCCACCAATGGAAGATGCTCTTCCCATGTACCTCCAAAATCTAAGATACATAGCCTCAAAAGGTCTTCTAGAATACGGTTCACCCTCTCGGTCTGGCCGTCCGTTTGAGGATGATATGCGGTGCTCAAACACAACTGAGTCCCTACCGCCTCTTGCAAACTCTTCCAAAACTCACTAGTGAAGATAGGATCTCGATCGCTCACTATGCTAGAAGGTACACCATGCAACCGAACTATCTCTCGAAGGTAAACTGAAGCTAGCCATGGAGCAGTCCTCTTACTCTTCACGGGTATGAAATGGGCGCTCTTAGTAAGTCTGTCTACGACAACCCAAATTCCCGTATTACCCTTCCTCGATCTCGGTAACCCATCGATAAAATCCATCGAGACGCTATCCCACTTCCATTGCGGAACTTCCATTGGGTGAAGCAACCCACCAGGTTTCTTTTGTTCCACCTTCACTTGTTGGCACACCAAACATCTAGCGACATACTCGGCCACATCCTTCTTCATACCGGCCCAAAAGAAAACTCGCTTCATGTCTTGGTACATCTTGTCCCCACCGGGATGAATGGTCATCTTCGAACGATGTGCATCATTAAGAATAGCCTTCCTCAAACCCTCGTCTTGCGGTACACAAAGTCTATCGTCCCTACACAACCACCCCTTATCATCTAGGGTGTACCTACTCAAATGGCTGGACGACTCCCCCCTTATGAGCCTCTCTACCAACTCAACCAACTGTGGGTCGTCCCGCTGTGCCTCACCAATCCGTCCCAAAAGAGTAGGTCAGACCTCTAAGGATGCTAGCAAACCGGGTATAAAGTCAACGGAAGGTCTGAAGTCAAACATCGAGATAAATTCCAAGCTTCGTCGTTCAACGAACAATGGACTCAAAGACAACCTTTTTCTGCTTAAGGCGTTCGCCACCACGTTACCCTTGCCAGGGGTATACGCTATCTCGAAATCATAGGATGCTAAGAACTCCATCCACCTTTGCTGTCTTAAGTTCAAATCCTTCTGAGAAAACAAGTACTTCAAAGATTTGTGGTCAGTAAACAATTCGAACCTTTCGCCAAGAAGATAATGGCGCCAAATCTTAAGCGCAAAAACAATAGCGGCCAACTCTAGATCATGCGTAGGGTAAATTTTCTCATGCTTTCTCAACTGCCTTCCCCCATAGGCTATTACCCTTCCTTCTTGCATTAAGACTGCGCCCAGTCCTGTCCCACAAGCATCGGTATAAACAACAAATGGCTTACTCCCATCTGGCAACACTAAGACTGGAACTGTGGTTAAAGCTCTCTTTAACCGTTGGAACGCATCATCACAATCTACGTCCCATGTGAAGACTAGATTCTTCTTCGTCAAGCGAGTTAATGGGGCTGATATCTTCGCGAAGTCCTTGATAAGCTTCCTATAGTAGCCAGCCAACCCCAAGAAACTCCTCACCTCGGTAGCATTCTTCAGAACCTTCCAATCTTGGATGGACACTACCTTCGCGGGATCCACAGCTATCCCTTCCTTAGAGACCACGTGCCCTAAGAACTGCACCTCCTTCCTCCAAAAGTGACATTTAGAGAATTTAGCCTTAAGGCTATGCGCTCGAAGAGTCTCCAACACTTCCCTAAGATGCAGGGCATGCTCTTCTTCACTCTTAGAAAAGACTAAGATGTCATCCACAAAGACCGCCACGAACTTATTAAGGTACTCCCTGAACACCCTACTCATCAAATCAACAAAGTATGCAGGGGCATTCGTCAAACCAAAGGGCATCACAAGCCACTCATAAAAACCATCCGGAGTCCTAAAGGCAGTCTTGTCTATACTGTCCTCAGCCACTCTCAACTGATGAAACACCGTGGCTAAGTCCAACTGCGAAAACACTGAGGCGCCAACCAACTGATCAAAGAGATCATCAATCCTCGGCAATGGGTGTCTTTTCTTCTTTGTAAGTTTGTTGAGTTCTCTATAGTCTACACAAAGTCTGAGGGACCCATCCGCCTTGGTGGCAAAAACTACTGGAGCACCCCACTCCGATATACTTCGTCTTATGAACCCCTTCTCAAGCAACTCCCCTACTTGCTTATGGAGTTCCCTCCTCTCACGAGGAGCCATGTGGCGCACTAGCATAGATACTGGTTTAGCATTGTCCACCAGATATATTCGGAAGTCTATCTCCCGCTTCGGAGGTAAGCCCTTCACCTCCTCAAACACATCCGAGTATTCCCGGACCACTCTAACAGATCGCAAACTTTCGACCGAAGCGTCAAGCGATTCAAGATAACTTAGCATAACTGAATCCATGGGATTACAAGAGATCTCGAGAGTGTTACCCAAGCGGGTCATGAGCCTAACAACTCTCCTTTCACAATCCAGAACGGCACCATTACTGGATAACCAGTCCATGCCCAAAATCAACCCATAGCCCGTGAAGCCCAAAACAAAAGCATTACATCTAAACTCAACGCTAAGTATGGAAATTTTCAAACCCAAACATATCATGGACAAATAAGTGGAGCCCCCAATTGGGTTTGAAACAACCAAGGGATCATCTACTAGACTGGTGTCTAAGTGCAGTGACTCAACTAACGATGATGAGATAAACAAATGCGATGCGCCAGAGTCAAACAAAGTACGGACAGGATGATCAAACAGAAAAACCAGACTTTCAACGGAAATAGTTCTACCTCTTTCCTGAATCGGTGGAACCGCGAGAGCTTGAACTTGCCCCCTTGCCTGACCTGGTGCCATAAGAGCTTGCACCTGTCCTCCTGAGGTAGATCCCGTCCTCTGCCCCTTCTTAGGGCAGTCCTTCACTAGATGCCCTGCTTCGCCGCAGCGGAAGCAGCCAGTTTTCTTCTTCTTCCGACAATCTTTGCTTAGGTGGCCTGGTGTCCCGCAATTGAGGCACTTCTTCTTTCCCTTGCCACCGTTTCATTTCCCACCCTTGTTTTGCTGTTGCTGTTGAGGTCTCTTCTGATCTCCTTTCTTCTCGGGTGCCTTATTAGCATTGGGACCCTTCTCTTCCTCATGCATGAGTGCCATGTCTACTAGCTTCTCAAAGGTGGCCCCCATAGGGATGTGAGTCATAGCCAATCTATGCATAACGAATCTCAAAGCCTTCTTCTCTGGTGTATTCACCATGTCTATGCCAAACCTTGCCAACTGATTAAACTTGTTGACATATTCCTTCACTGATAGGTTTCCTTGCTTTAGAGTCAAGAACCTTTCCATATACAGATTTTCCTCCGCCCTTGAGAGAAACTTTACCACAAACCTTTGTCTGAAATCCACCCAAGAGTCAACAGGGCACTCTCCATTAGTGACCTCTCACCAGAACGAGGCCTCTCCCTTCATTAACCAAGCAGCTAACTTGACTTTCTTTCCTTCTTCCATCTAAAAGATGTCTATCAACTCTTCTGTCTCCTTAAGCCAATCCCTAGCTTCCACAAAAGTTTCTGATCCTTGAAAAGGTTTCCCTCCCATAGCCTTAAATTCCTTGCAAGTCTTTGCAAAAGTATCCGTGCGAGGAGGAGGAGGGGGAGGAAGATCGGGTGCAACTGGTGTTGGAGGAACATTTGCTGGACCCGCAGTGGTGGCCCTAGCCTCCATCAATCTCCTATACCATACTGGTATCGTTACACCCTCCGGAAAGTTAAGATCTTCAGCCAAGCTGAAACGAAAAAGGAAAGATTCAAAACGGAGAATTCGAAAGATAAAGATATGGCTATTGGGGATTATGCTTTTCTTTCAAAAACTTTTCTCTTAAAAGACATGTTTTTGAAAATACTTCTTCCAAAAATGGATTTCGAAAAATAGTTTTTCTAAAAAATTTATCTGTTTTGGTAACCTTTAGCTCTGATACCACGTGTAACACCCCACACCCGCTAAGGTCACTCACTAAGGGAATGCCTTAGGTTCGGTGGAGTATTTTAAGTGAATATAGAACAGAAAAATTACAACAAGACAAATATAAATAATACTTGTTAACTAAAACATCATTTCATGGCAGCAGAAGGTAAACATGTTTGGTCACAATAACAAAACCATAAAACAAGAGTCAAGTACTAAATATCCATCCTGATAAAAACATAAGTACATAATCCCACAACATAACTAATAGCCATAATAGAAAAGATAAGTTGAGTTTACATCAACGGTCCAAGCTCCAAAAGATAGATAAAGCAATCTGATCAAAGCCCACTAGTGCTAGGCCCACTCTGAGAACCTGAGGATTGGGAAAAAAGATAAAAACAACGGGGTCAGACATAAGTCTGAGCGAGTCCTATAACTTTAACAATACAATCATTAAAGTAATTAGGGTATGATATAAACTTGGTACGGTAACGACTGGGGATAAATGACTACACTAAGCAGCCAACTAGACATAGGAAGAACCAAGATAACGGTAAAGATGCATCTACCCACCCAAGGATAATTACTAAACTGCACCACACCAGTCATTCCTACTTAAAGGTTGATCCCACCCAAGGACTTAGAAAATTTAACTAGTAGTTTCGTGTAGCCCTAGCTGACCACATAGGTGCCGTCTGCCCCTATCTCCACTAGGTGTACCCACTACTCCCCAAGCGATCGGCTCCCTAACGTAGATACCCGTGCTGGCCCCACAATGGGGTGTATCACTCCCCAAAGTGGCAACCCGATACAACCAACGGTGCACGGCTTATACCTACACGATGCAACAACGTCTTACCTACCAGCCTGGGTCCACACATGCATATGAAACCCGTTGGACTTGCGTTGCCACCGCTAACCCGTTTTGGCCTCTTATAGTCAAGCCCAGTACGCGTGTCCCGTCCTCGACATGGGTCGAGCCCACAAAGATACGTTTTGGGTTACTGGTTGAAATGGGCCCCCACAAGCTACCCACCTAAGCTTGTCCCTTTTCTAGTGCATCCCACTTAACCCTTTAATCATGTTTAATTACATGTTTCCACTTGGTTAAGTATTCTAATCGTATTTTCTATTGCCACCCAAGGCAACCCACTAGATTTCCACATGCCACCCAAGGCACTTACTTGATTTCCACATGCCACCCAAGGCACCCACTTAACCCCTCATGCCCCACTACATGCTTATATGGTTAAGTGTTTCTTAATTGATTAAGAACGTAACCTTTGTAAAGACCTCTCACATTAAACTGTCTTTTATGGTAGCTGGATTTGTCGGTCGGGTGCGGGCAGCCTTACGCCATAACAGAGTCTAACCTCGTGTCTTTACACTTGTCACATATTTAATTTATGCCTAAGAACTCTCACATTGGGCCAATCATTTGTAGCCGCTGGATTTGCCGGTCGGGTCCGGGCAGTCTTATGCTACAAAAGGGTCCAACCTCGTGTCTTAGTCGATTAATTACACCTAATTAATCACCCCCATATTTTGAATTAATTTTTCCTAATTAATTCCAATTTAATGATGTACATAATTGACTCAATTATGTCCATCCACTTATGGTATGCAACATCATACCAATTTCACCACAATTTTGTTAACATGAATATTAACCCCATCGTTCCCCACGTAATACGCTAACATTACATACTTAAAAGGGAAGATTCATCACAAATACAATGGGTTCAACTTAGCATAACATTAGCATCAACATGGGTTTTAAAGGTGTCAACTTGCATATATGACCATAGCATCAAACCCAACTAGCATAAATAACCAACCCAAACTTGCATGAATCACATATGTCATAAAGAGGGTAACTTGCATAGATGTTCATGTCATAGACCTATCATAAAGGGATAAACTTGCATACATGTCATAGGTCTAAAAAGGGATGAACTTGCATATGTTACTCATATCATAAAAAGGGGTAAACATGCATATATATGCATGACATACAAAGGGGTAAACTTGCATATGTATGCATATCATACAAAGGTGTAAACTTGCACATGTTACTTGCATATACTCAAGCACCAAACTTGCATAACATGTCATATATGAACTTGCATATAATAAAACACCAAACATGCATAACATGGTGTCATAATGGATCAATGTTTATCATAGTGATTTTCATAACTAGCATCATGAACATATAGCATAAAACTTGCATAACTAGCATCATGAACATATAGCATAAAACTTGCATAACTAGCATCATGAACACATAGCATATGATAACATAACTTGCATTGATCCACATACATAAACCATAACCTCATTATATCCTATCATAATTAGTTTAGCAATTGCTTGTTAAAGGCATAGAAACTCACAACTTGTTGATTAGCACTCCTATGAAGAAGATTTAGTTGCCAGAGTTGATTAGAAGTTGATTTGAGAAGCTATCTTCTTCTACAATTTGATGGAGGCTCCTTCTAAGTTGCATTTTGACGGCATGATGACGTTGTATCCAATTTTTGTATGAATTAGGGTAGTCTTAGGGTGTATTTATAGATTTAGGATGTAATTTAGGCCCTTAGATTAACCCTAGTTTAGTTTATAACCATCAGATTTCGTCACAAGCCCCTAAACACAGCCCAAAACCTGACCAACTCACTCAAATGGTGCACCAGGCAAAACTGCCCGGCCACCTGTGTCGACTCCCAAGTCGACAGGGCAGTCGACTTGGGTCCTGCTGTGTCGACTCCCAAGTCGACTCCCCAGTCGACTTGGGGTGGCTGGCGGTAATTTTCCCGCCCAGCCCGCCTGGCCTGATTTTCGAATTTTAAATCTGAAATTTAAATCTGTTTTGAATTTAGAATTTTCTAAAAACTTACATGGGCCATAACTGGATCATACGGACTCCGATTTACAAACACTCGGACTCTATTTCGTGTATTTTTCCGAGACGAAAGCAATGGCATAGCCGGTTTCCCCTGATTCAGATCTTAAAATTTAATTCTGCCCTGATTTATACAATAACAAGTTATTCAACATACGGGGTGTTACAGCTACCAGTTTGTAGTATTGGATCTATCCGGTTTCGTATGCATGATGGCTTGGTGAGAGAAGTCTCTGGAGTTAGACATGTACCCGCGAGTTCGTATAACCTCATTTCTCTTGGTCAGTTGGAACGTCGTGGTTGTACTTATGATACTCAAGGTGGAGTTTTGAGAGTGAAGAAGGGTGGACATGTTGTGATGAGAGGTATCTTGGAGGAGTGAAACTTGTATAGATTGGTTAGTTCTATGGTCAAATGTGGAAGGCGAGTGATGGTTGAAGAACCTAGTCCACAACCAGGTGGAGAGGTTAATTTGGTCACTGCTGATGGTATAGACAGGGGTCTCCATGTTGATGATGCTCGAGGGATCCGGAGTGATCAAGGAAGGGGCTCAGATCAAGTGGTAGATGGGTGTCGATGTGGAAAATCCACAAGGTGGAGATCCGTGTGGTATTACAAGAACTTTTAGACCGTTAGTATTGCGTGGTGCATCTTGAGGGGAAGATGCATTTTTTTGGCAAATGGTGGGTTGTGTTTGTAATGGTTTAATAGAGAGTAGGCGTCGTTGAAAGAGCTAGATGACTTGTGTATTGGAAGTTCGTTTGATGTGATGTGATTTCATATCAAGGTGGAGTGTTGTGATTTGTGACATGAAATCACATATGTTAATGAAGATTGTTTTGATTAATTGATTGATTAATTAATTGATTTATTTGATTGATTGATTGTTTGATTGATTGGTTAATTGATTGATTGATTATATCATAGAAGGAAATAAATGAATTATTTTATTCGGGATATATTTCTAAGAGGAAAATTGGATATTTACCTAGGCCTTCTATTATCCTATATTAGCAGCATCTAGGATTGGATTAAGAGCATGAGATTGAGACCGAAATAGTTAATTCAATGGTTGCCGCTATTCATCATTGTTCTCCTTCTCCAACAAAAGTTGTAGTCATCTAGAATTCTTTCCCTATCTCAATAAGATTATTGATTCTTGTAATTTTGTTTATTTTTGGTTGTAGATCCTTTGTATGTAAACAAAATTTGTATTGTTGAATCAATAAAGAGGGTGGTTGGGTGGAATATCTTGTTTGCCGTTTGATTTCATATCTGCTTTATTTTTCATAGAAATCATCTTTAAGTATTTGGGTGAATAAGATCCTGATCGCTCCCGCAAAGGCGCAATTTTCCTAACATTGTGCACGTTTAACAGTAAGATAATTCATGTGCACGTTTAGTAGTGTTTTTTAAAACAATTTAGTTAACAATGAATTATAAATATAGGGGATCAAAATTTCTATTAACATTATCTTACTGTCCCACTAATAGTTTAACTAGTTACCATATTTTATAACCAGTTAACTTGTTATAAAATGTTAAAAACTAGTTAACATTTCGTTCCCTAACCCAACGGACTTACTATAAGCAAAGATCGACATGCTGGGAGTCTAACTGGATTTGTTATCGGGCTTATCAAGGTTTCAGCAATAATATTGTTTCTTAGGTAATCCATTCACATGAATTGACTAGATAACCAAATTGGTCGAAACACTAGGGACGTCTTAGGGAATGACAACTAAATACAATGGGTTTTGCGTTTTACATTTACTATATTACATTTTACTAAATTGTTAACTATTGTAAATTATAATCGTAGTCATCAATGTATATATAAAATTTACTAAACTGTTAACAATTGGTAAAAGTTAGGGATTATACAATGTCAATTAAAAGCAAAAACTTAATTGACCAGCCAATAGTGAATTTTAAATTATCCAGATGCCATACTTTCAAACTTAGGTAATTCTTGGGTTGGGTTCGGTATAATCAAAGCTCGATGTAACAACCCATATTTTTTGAATATTTAAATTATTAAATTTAATATGAATTTTGAATAATTTATGGTTATAAATAAAATTTAATGATTTAATTATGTAACTCTATGATGTAAACCTAATCAAATGGTTTAAGTAATGGAATTCAACTTATTTTGGCGGCAATAACTTACATTGATTGTAAATGAAATGTTTATTTACTTTGTATCCATAAACATTGAAAGTTGAAATTTAATATTGAAATATTTAAATGAAATGGTTTGATTAATCTATAACTGAAATCTAAATTGAATTTGATTAATAATAAAATTTTGAAGTTTATGTAAATGGGATTAATTTATGAAGTTAAATTGAATTTTATCTTTATTTGAAAAAATTAACAAGTTGTTGGCTTGAATTAAAAATATATATCTGATGGAAATAAAAGTGGTTTAGGATGTTTAGTAATGCAATTAGGAATTTATAATAAGTTATTAAGACTTAAACTGAAATTATTTATTTTAAAATTAATTGTTCAATTAAAATTATTGAATAATTGAATTTGAGATTTATAATAATGTGTAATTGATTCCTATAACCAATATAAGTTCTATTTTGATTCAAAATAAGGTTAATAAACTTTTGAATTGAATTTAAAAGTGAATAAACAAAAACTATATATTTTATTATGTTAATTAACCTGTTAAAATAGCCATTTTGCAAACAATCTCGGAATTCGATGAAATCAGTTTTATTTGATTCGATATTGTAAGTTATTGTAAGATTTCAAATTCTGTGTCAATCAGATTTGTTATGTAGTCATGCGCGATATAAACGCGTATCGATTAACAATTTAAGAATATTATAGCCAATTTTCAGTCAATCTCGGATTTCGGTGAAACATGTTTCATCAAATCTGGAATGTTAATTTATTGTAAGGTTTCAAATTTCGTAGCCATTAGACTCATCTTTGAATCGTGCGAATTTAAAACATGTAGGAAAATATGTGTGCAATTTAATTAGAATAATCAGTTTTTGAGTGCAACTATTGTAGAATTCCGAATTGGGCATCATCATTAGTTCCATTGCGTTCCGAAGGTCTTAAAACCTATAGATAGACGGTTAGCAGGCCTGATTTGGACACTGACCCGTATTGGGCTTTGAAACATGCAAAAAGAGACATTTTATTCAATAAAATATTATATTTTGGAACCCTAATTTCATGACCGCCCTTATTCATCTCGTTGGCCATCAACCTATCATCTTCCCTCCTTAGTTTCTTACAATCCATTTAACGACTCGATGAACTTCCAACTGGAGAATTGTAGAGCTTCGTGAGGGCTTCACATCCATATGGATAGTCGATGTTGATTTTATATTGATTCACCAAAATTAGAGCATGAAGGCGGCGCGGTTCGTACGTGTTTGGAGGAGGAGCGGATGACCGTACGTTGCCAGATCGTGGGCATTGGTGTGGCTGGTGGTGGGGAACGATGTAGTGTCATCCGATCATGGATCAGTGGTTGATAGGGATGTGCGTGAATTCAATGTGGAACAGTCGGTTTGGATTACATTCGGTTGACTGGAGCAAACGTGTGAATGGTGAGGGAGAAAGAGAGGCTGACATGTTAGCATATGGTTGGGCGAGAGTTTGTTAAATTATTTTATATAGTTTAAATTTTACATGCTCAAATGTTTATAACTCTTTCCCACGAACATTGATTTACATGCGGTTTCTTTCGTTAGGAACGTTTTGGAATTCCAGACGATATGGAGTTGCTTTGGTTGAATTTGTAGACTGCTAAATTTTAGGCCTTTGATTGGACTTCGATTGGATTCAAAACCAAAGGTGAGTGATTAAACGCACTCACACTTAACTAAGATATTCGATTATTAGTTAAAGTAAAATCATTTTATGATATGATTTTTGTTTGATAGTTAAATTTGCATATTTGTGTTGATTGGCGTCGATAGTGTAATTTAAATTGAATGTTAGTTTAGATTTTATAGTTAAGTTAAAATTTGACATTTAATTGCTAGTTAAAACCCGAAATTTGATAACTAGTAAATTTATGGTACATTGAACTGTTTGGATGTATTGATTTGATGTATGGCTTGGATTGATATGTTTGATGTATTGATGTTTAATTCATCATATCATTCACTTTAATTATATATGAACGTTAATTGTGTTGACTAATACTAACCATCTACCTTAGACGTTACAGGCGTCAAATAAATCCGAGATTAGTCGTTAAAATGAATTAAGAACGTAGGTTGAAACGATAAATACCTATGACCACTGATTTAGATTGAAATGATATATGTCCGTCCTGAAATGCTAAAATTGAATTTTAAGTATAACTTGGGCATATGATAGCAATTATATAAAAACACAAGTTGGTTAAATAAAATTTGTTTAACCGTGAAACTTGGAATATTGTTCTAAATATAATATAATGATATTTTAGAAATTGATTTCCTTTGAGTTTGAACTTTGGATTCAGAAATATAAAAGCTGAAGGATATAGCTAAATGTTGTAAACCGAAGTTAAAAATGAAATTGAAAATGAACTGAATCCGTTGAAATTGAATTATTTAGCTAACTTCAAATTTTACCTTAAGTTAACTTGATTCAAAGTGACATCTAAATTGTGAACTTGAGATTTTTATAAATTGAAATAATTCAAAATGAAAATTTGAATTGAAAACTCTAAATATTGTAATTGAATTGATTAAACTGAATTGAATTTGAAATGAAAATTTATTTGAATTGGAATATCGAAATTGAGTCGAATTGATTTGAAATTGGAATATGACTTTAAGTCTATTTGGAATTTGGAAGAAACAATTTTAATTCAACCTATAGTATTTTAAACCATTATATAAATTATTTTTGTAAATAACTATTTACTTATAAACTATATATACATATTGTAAGTACCATAATAAATAAATATTTTACTTTATAAACTATTTTATTTTCAACCTATACACTTTAGTTATTTTAAATAAATTATTTTAATAGCTAACAATCTATTTTATAAACTTCTTTAATATTCAACTATGTACATATATATCTAAATTTTGATAAACACTATTTTTGTATTCAAAACAATTTATTTAACTTTTATTGTCTTAACTATTGGTTTTCAAACTAGTTCAAATATAAATCTAAACTATTTTAATATGCTTTTTAACCATTTTAATATATATATTTACAAATTCTACTGTTTTATATTTCAATTCAATTTAAGATTGGAATTTTTTTCAAGATTCTTAGCTTGGTTTTAAATAGAGATTTTAATATTAAAGCATATTCCATATTGACTATTGAAATGATTCTAAAGCAAAATATGATATTTCGATATGAAGTATGAATCCCTTTAAAATGTACAAGAAAAGACCAGTGTGAAAATGTAGAAGTTTGGTTGTTAAAGAGACCAAAATCAGATATTGTCATACTCTCTGCCAATACTAAAACCACTTTAACAACTGTGCACGTAGTGGAGAATCCAGAACTAAGTAGGATGTATCTGGAGGACATTACTGGATTTGAAGAAAGAGAACGATGATGGATAGCCTTGACCTTTGGGTTATAATTGAAATGACTAAAACAGTAGTCATACCCAGGCCAATGGAGTTGGCTTCTCTTAGTGGACATGCTTTCTCGGTACCATATATATTACTTTGTGATTGATTAGCACACCTTTGAATTTGGGAGTATGTTATGAGGTGGGCGGTAGTCGTGGGTATGCGTTACAACCAGCCTAGGTCTGCAATCCGGTAGAATCCTACTGATGGATATTGCCTCGATGCCTTATCATATTATCCTGATCGATTCTCTATGATTTGATTTAATGTTGTACCTATGGAGTGTTCCCTGATGCCACCAGTTTACGATACATTTATAGTACTGTATATACTATAGCGTATATAAACAGTGTATGGGTAGTAATCGCGCTTGCGCTATTTTGATTTTATATATTTAACCGTAGACTCTATTATAATAGCGTATTGTATTATATAGTATCTAGTTTATCGGATCCTTAGGAGATTGAAGTTCCTGCATCATCTCTTAAGTTATTGCACTCACGAACACATTGGATATGAGACATGAATTACCGTAAGCATCTCTATTGCCGTGACACTCGAATTATTACATGGTTTTGATTTGACCGATATGAGAATATTTTTGTTCTGATCCGTATTTTTGTCTTTTCATTGGTTTCGGTTTAGCCTGAGTTTTCCAGTTATCGAAGGCACGATTATGAAGATGAGAATGGAGCTTGACAGATGCATTATTAGTATTATTCCGATGTACCATATATTGTATGATAGTTAACTCTGATAATTGTTGTATAGTATAATTAATATATGTTTTAACAACTTCATGACATGTTATTTATTTATTATTTATTTTTGTCCTTCTACTGTGAGATTTTGTGATTGTTTTTTTCTTTCTTCTTTTACTTATGTTAATCCTAATAACTTTCTGTATTTTGGATTCGTTTAAGTCGACATTTATGGATTTTTTTCCGATTTAAATGACCAAAAAATCAAACTTTTACATTGGACATGCTGGAAGTCTAACTTGATATGGGAACGTGTTGAAAGATAGGGGCTTTAAGCTGTATAATCCTTGTTTAATCACTTTTATATAAAATTCATCATGTTATATGCCCTATATGCTAATGAATTATCGTATTAACCCTTTTTGTTTAAACAATAATTTTATTATGGTCATAGTGTGATTAAAATTTATGTTATTGTATTTGTATTACACTTTAAATGCATCCAAATACCTAATTTATATAATCAATACATCCATATATTTAATAGAAAATTATTTATTGAAATTATATAATGAAATGTTAGAGCTGTTGTAATATTTGGTGAAATGCAGAGATATAAAGATGTCGCTTATAGCATCAACAAAGGAGAAACACTTTTGACAAAGCTAGCCAGTTTTTATAGTGGACTGTACCACTTTTTCATTATAGCAAATAATGAGTACAATATATGATAGTAGATAAGCAAACCGCTTATCTTCTACAGACATGTTGGCACGCAAAACAATAGTAAACTGTAATCAACCACCATGTAGGGCACAATCAGTTACAAGGAAATATAGACAAGTACAGTTCCAAAATATCTCAATGTCTAAATAAAACCTTAGGTTATTTACTTATAAGTCTTCAATACTTGCCGAAACAGAAAGCAGGAAAGTGAGAGCAGATCAATGTATATCTCCAAGCTAATAGCATCAAATAGAGCACATACCCACCAGCAAAAATAGGACACAAGGCAAAACCAAGAAGAGATGAGCCAGAACTCCAAGCAACTCAGATAACAGCTTCACAACAAGCTCATTAACATTGCAGAGGATTGAAACTGAAGGCAGTAATGAAGCAGGAGCTATGAAGGAAGCTGGATGCAAATGGTTGAACCACCGAAAATAGCAACTGGTATGTATTACTCAAAAACACAAATATACTACATTAGCATTCATCAAATTTGAAACTACCATTTAGATCTAGTACCACCAAGAAAACGAAACTCAAACTACACTTAACAACTAAACATCCAACAAAAAGTACCAACATGATACACAAGATAAATTAACACCACTCACAGGCAAACTAAGACGCTATAAACTACAGTCTCAACTCAATGAACGAAACCAACCAAGAAAAAAAGCCAAGCCAAACCAGCAAAAGCAAGTAACCAATAATGTCGATGCTAATACAAAACTCAGAAACAATATGACAACAGCCGAATACAAAGTACAGAGACAACCTCGATCAACCTATCAGACTCAAACCTCAATACAAAACCACAACCTAAGAAGACATACCCGATTCAGCAGATTTTCATCCCTCTCTTAGGAAGCATGCTGTAAAAAGGGAAATTGAGAGTATAAGACAGGCTAGCCAGGAGGTGGGGGAGTCAACAAGGTCGATTAAGCAAGGCATAGTAAAGTATTAACTAATGTCAAAAAATAGATCTGAGGGTTTTGAAAAGCAGACACTAAAGGAGAGGCCAATTAAAGAAGACGTCGATGAATAAGGAGGATATTAGAAATAGGCTTAGGGCACCAAGGATAGGTTGAAAAGCAAGCAGTGTTGATGCTGTCAGAAAGGAGTAAGGGGAAGGTAGTGGAAAAGGAATAGCTAGGAGAGGACCAGAGACAAAACAAGAGACTGGATCTGAAAGGGGAAAAAATAGACCATAAGGAGAAAGCTAGGGGTAAAGGAGGAAGGGGGAGACAGAGGGAGAAGCTTACGAAGAAGCGAAGGTCAGAGAGAGAAGGAAGGAACGGGGAGTAACGGAAAATAAATTGCGCAGGACCTAGTCGCCAATGAAAGCTAAGCTTACCCCTTTTTCATATTTGGCAAAGGAGAAACACTTACCAGGGCAAAACTGATATAATATTTGATGAAATGCAGAGATATAAAGATGCTGTTCTTATAGCATCAATAAAGGAGAAGCACTTACGAAGAAAAACTGAAAGAAAATGTGAAGCGTCAAGATGGAGAGATTTAAATGCTAAAAAAATAGTATGAACAACTTTCTGAGATGTTTCGACAGTGGTTTCATGAAGAGTCAAATGGTTGCCTGAGAGTTAAATTTTTTATTCGCAGTAATATTTTATACATTACCATTTATCATGAACATATTATTATGTTGTTTAAACATATGAGAATTTGATTAATGTTATTTTGACTTCATAATATTGATTAAATATTTGAAATTAACTAATGATGAATGATTTGATTTTAAACTTTTTATTGAAATGTATATAGATGAGGAATAAGTTTACTTGGTTTTTGTTTAATATGGTGTAATAGAACATGATAGTAATATATCGAAATTACTTCAGAAAAAGCGTACATCGTTTTATAAGCGTCATAGTCTATACAGTACTGTAAACCCACCGTAAACTGGTGGCATCAGAGGACACTCCATAGAAAACAACATAAAACCAAATCGTAAGGGGCTCGATCAGGATAATATGACAAAGCACGCGAGATAATACCCAGGGTAGGATTCTACCAGTTTCACTTATGGACTGGTGGTAATGCATAGCCGTAACTACCGCCTACCTCGGTACACACTCCTATAATTGAAAGGGCGCCCAAATCACAAAGTAATAGATATGATATCGGAGGAGCATGTACTATAGGGGTTGCTAGCTCACTTGGTCATGATATAGCTTATGTTTTAGTCACTTTAATTATGACCCGAATGTCAAAGTTATCCATCATCGTTCTCTTTCTTCAAATCCAGCATTTGCCTCCAAACAATCATACTTCATTCTGGATTTTCCACCATGTACGCAGTTGTTAAAATGGTATCGGTATTGGTAGAGGGTATGACAATACTGACTCTGATCTCTTTAACACCCAAATGTTTACATTTTACACAACATGATCATTAGATTTGAAATCATATTCATGTATCGTAAACCGATTAACTTCAGTATCGACTTAAAAATCTATTTACTCAAAGTAACTCATTATTGATTTCAAGTTCATACTTCAAAGCTCATGTTCACATGCTTACTCCCTTCAATCCAAATTCACGAAGTTTATATCATCTCAACCCGAATTCCAATAATTCAATTTTTTTCTAAATCTTTACGGTTGTTCGGATATATATTATTTTAACCCATAACGATTTTTTCTTAAATCCATAGGAAACTTACAAGATGAAAACAGTCCAAACATAGCATAAAATCCATTGCATTCATATAGTGTCAAATATCGGCAAAATGCGAGTCATATATGCACAAACAAATAATAATGGATTTTTCTATAGTAATCCCAACATTTCATTTTACATTTCAAATATTTAGTTCACTTAATCGTAAGTTACCATGAGGGGAAACTCAACTTTTGGTTTCGGGAAGGAGGCAACACATGATGACTTAAATGCACATGTAACTTCGATACACGAACATGACAATCGAGACGACATAGTGACCATACTATATATACCTTCCTGAATTGGTTAAATATAATTAAACACTAACACCTTAATTGAATTTAAATAAATTAGTTATCAACCTAACCAACTTCTACAATTGAAAATCATGATCCTGTCTGCTTCATTCATGAAAACAGAAACCAAATCCATTGACAACCTCATACGAGAGAGTTACATGATTCAAATAATATGAATTTTATAAGTTATATTAATAAACACATTAATCTGATATAAGTTTACCTAGCTAAACAAGCTAAGTCAGTGAAGGAGAAAAGAGAACTGGAGCACATCTTCCTCATTCCAGCTAATTTTTTTACCTCATGCAAATCAAAACTCAACATTTCATGACACCGCTATGAAAATGGTTCAGACAACAACAAATAAAATAGCCTTGTGCTTTCGCTTCCTTCCTTAAATGAATCCCGGGATCTGCCATCAAGCATGGTGAAAGGCAATATAAACTAATTGGTCTGATGTTCGGTCAGGTAATGGAAGGGTAAATGGTGCAGAACCGAAGGCCGGTTCGAATCTGGATTTCTACAGGGAGTTGAGTTTTGTTTCTAGAGGTCCAAGGTCATGGTTTTAGGGCGCATGATTTTGAACTAAAGTGAAGGGGGCAGGATGTGACGACCGCCCATAACCTATGCACTAAACAAGAGGAATAATGCGCTGAAAAGTGTGTCGGGCAGTTATGGACGATCATCAGAGTAGATAAATAACATCGAAACCTATCGTAGAACTCACAGTGCAAGGATAAAATATAATAGAACATATACAACAGGTAATAATAATGAAGCATCATATAGAAAACTTTTGAAACTTTCTCAACATCCTGAAAGGTTATCCAACTGGTACCAAAGTTTGTACATAAGGCCTCACTAAAACCCTCATAGAACACTCAAACATCGAAAACAAAAATACTAAATAGTAATAAAATAGGTACATCGGCCTCCTGATCGCCTCCGCACAACAGCATTGTCCTCACTAATCACCTATAACATGTTACTTAGTTTGCCCATCCACAATCGGATGAACAACCCAAGGTAATAAGAGGAAACCTAAAACCTTGAGTCAGACAATAGTATTAGTGGGCGATAAAAAAGCTAACAACTTCAACAATAAAGTATATGAGAGTGGATAGATAAACATACTAATCTACCCACAACACCAGAGAAGAACTCAACCCTATCTTTCCCACATCGGACAGTGATAGCCTTTACAATAAGCAAGTTAACCATTCATTCATGGAAACCAGAACACCCATTCAATCATGATAAAGCACTCGTAACATCCAGATTATATGTATCACATGTAAACAATCCTAATTGAATTCAATATCCCTCAAGCACAAACCCCAGAGGCCTAGACCAATATTAGACAAGCATCCAAGGAACATCTCCTTCGACATTGGATAATCTACATGAGACGGTTCAAACAAGGCAACTAATCATCCATGACAGACTCTGGCTATCACCGCCAATCCTACTTCGAAACCATCGTTAAGCGTATGACGACCAACCTTGCCATATGTCAAGGGCTAATGGTAACCCCAGTTCTAGCATAAACTCCATATGTCCAACCTTGACAATGTCCAACCTTGACAGCTAAGCCTTTATACAAGACCCAGGGTACTCGACCTACAACTGGTCTTTAGACCTCTCTAGTGTATCCCTGCTTCGAGCCTGCTCAAACTTACGACAACGATAATCTCTCGGCCTTCGCATCTCTAGTCATCCACCTTAACGACTTTTCATATCTCAAGCAACCTTCTCAATCAACCATTATTCACCAACTTACAACCTTTGAGTTGTCATCTCATTTGTTGTTATACAACCATCAACGAACACCTTTCAACACTTCGAACCTTCCTACTTGAATTTACTTCGAATTCACACCATCGCCGAGCCAATCACATCATTGGGTTGCGACTAGGGTTCGAGGGGTTGCCCCCAAAAATATATTTTTTTTCCAGACCTTTTCTTCAAATCCGAGTCGTACCCGAAAAATAAAATTATCAGAAATTGACCCTATGCGAACAACCTGTCTTGCTCGGCAGACCGACCAAATCATGTTCGACTGTACCTTGCTTGACCGACCGTACCATTCAGCTCGATCGACCCTCCTTCTCCTTTGGGACCGACCGACCCAAACACCCAGCTCCCAAGTGACCGACCCACTCTCTTGGCCTGCTCGACCCTGGAACGCTCGACCCTAAGCCCAGTTAGGTTTGACCGACCCATAGGAATACCAACCCAGAACATTTCTTTTTCCCTAAGACAACTGTCCATTAGTCGGCCGACCACACCATGTCCGACCCATCATGTCCGATCAGGCCTTGCTCGACCCAAAACCTGCACATCTCCATTTCAACTCCGACTTCGACAAAAACTTTGCGAATCAATACAATCGACGAAACTAACTCATCTAATTCTTTCAACACAATCATAAACATGTTATGAAGTCATTAAAAGCATGAATATGATGATTATCACTAAATTATGCAAATTACTCCAAAACCATGATAAATGAACATCTGATCTAAATTGTGGATCTAACTTGTATGAACATATGAAATGACATAGGAATTACCAATCTAAACTTGTTAAAATAGATCGTAGGTTGATTCATATGAAAAGGACTTGTCATGGTATAGATATATGATAAAACACTTAAATATGATGAAAAACATGATCAAATACTTTATTGCATCCATGTGAAGATGTAAATCACTCATCGATTCAAGCAAAAATCAAAGGAAAATGACTCCGGACAGCGACCACTTCGCACCAACCACCTTGATCCGATGAATCCTTGCCTCAATTGATGTAGATCTAGCCTACAATGGTGTAGATCTATGATTTCCCTCCTTGGATTTTGATTTAATGGTGGAAATGTGTTAGAGGAAGGAGGATCACAAGGCACCAAATGAGAATGGAAAACTAAAACCATTTCCCATATCCCTTACCCCCTATTTATACCCTTCCAATAGCCTGCCACTGGGCCCTCCCAAATCAGCCCATTGTGGCTCTCCAAACCTGAACAGCCAACCGAAAAACCTTGAAACAACAATTTATCCCAAACTGCTGAGCCAAATCTTTAATGTAACCACTATAAGGAAAGGCAACCATCAATTCCTTTCCAATGGCACAGGTCTCACCCTCTGATTCGACCTGAGTCAAAAGTTATTCCCTGTACAAGACTGACAGGGGCAAAGTGGTCACAAACAAAATTGGTAAAAATTATGGACATGTCTCACATCCCCATAAGTAACATATCAAAAGATGAGAATGATCCAACCTTAAAGGAATAAAAGAAAAATATTTTACGATACTCCGATACATAAAATTTGGGCTGTTACATAGGAGGTGCGTGAAGAGTTCAAGTAGGTGGTTCTAAGGTTTGTCTATGAATAATTTTATAAAGTATAGTTTATGAAAAAGAATGCTGTAATGATCACAGTTTGAAAAGTAATTTGAAATAAATTCTGGACTTATGTGTTATTTTGTGAATGTAAACTAAATTATTTTGACAAGAACTTAAAAATATTCTTAGTGCTAATAAAATTTGAAACTTGCATATGTAAGTATTAAAAAAATGTGACATGGAATCAGGAAAGTGAATTAAGAAATTTCAAAATCATAACTTCAGTGGAAGCTTATTTTATTAAGGAATCATATATAATGTATATGCTTGAAATTATCATCTCCATTGCAATTGTAACAATAAGTTAGGATATTTTGAAACTAAAGTTTTAATAAGTAGCTGAGTGGGGGAGATATAAATTTCTCACTCGAATGTAATTAAATAAATGGATTGAATGTACACCCATAAATCGTCACCACTGGAATAAAATGAATTCAGTAAATTAAAGTATAGCTTGAATTGAAATAAACAAAGAAAAATAATGGCTAATGACAATGGATATTAAATGAAAAGAAATGATTTGAATGAAATATTAATTTTTTCATATATATATATATATATTAGAAATTAGTATATGCCTTTTATTACAAAATTTTGTTTGAAATTTTAGTCATGTTTTAAAATTCCTTCCTTTGAATTCATCCCTTTAGCTAGATTCCTCTTAGGATAAATTTTCCGAATCTGAGTCTCGATCTTATTTATCCCATCTTGGGAATAAGAATTTATCGCCTTTGCAATCCTGAATCTTCTTTATTTTTGTTTAATCTATTTGAACCTCAATCCTTTAAAAATTCCTAGTCGATTAGATTCATTCGTTAGTTCAACTTCTAGCTTATTCCCAAACTAAACTTGAATCCAACTTAATAAACAATGTATGAGAATGTAAATAAAACTTGAATGAATAAAGAACTTAAATATAACTTATGTGTGATATATATATATATATATATATATATATATATATAAAAACAAAAGACGCTTGGGATGATGAGTTTACCGAGATGGATTATTAAAATTATTAAAACTTGCATCACGACGCATACTTACTCTATTTTGGTTCAAGGCTCTCCAAAGGGTTTTATTTATAGTAACAGAGGCCTAAGGCAGGGGACCCTCTATCGCCATATCTTTTCTGCATTTCTATGGAATTTCCTTGAAATTTGATGTATAAAGCTAAGGAATCAAAGCAAATTCAGTCTATTTATAAAGATGAGCCAAAAATTATGCACCTAATTTTGTGTTGATGAATTGACGATCTTCTGTAAAGCTAATATCAAGGGTATGGAGGTTACTAAAAGAATATTGGATCATTTAAGAGACTATGCAGGGCTCAAAAACAATTATCTAAAATTTAAAGTGTTCTTTGGTAAAGGGGTAAACAACAAAAATCAGGTTCTTCAAATATTAGACATGTACGAAGGGTTCCTACTTGTCAAATATTTGGGCGTCCCACTATCTTATAACTACCTTCATTTCTCTGATTGTGGCGAGCTGTTAGACATGATTAGAAAGAGAATGGACAGCTGGGACTGTAGGCTCCTATCCATGGCTTGTAAGATTGAATTGATTCAGGCAGTTATTACTCCAATGGTTCTTTTTTGGATGCTAACATATCAAATTCCAGAGGCTACGATCAATAAGACAAATAAAATGTGTGCAAATTTTATCTGGGCAGAAAAAACATAAAATTGCTTGGACACTCTTTGTACTCCTAAGTTGGAAGGTGGGCTAGGTTTAAGAAATTTTAAAGACATTAAGTCTACTGCGGCTCTTAAATTGCTTTGGCACTTCGTTAACAGGAATAGCTTGTAAAAAAAATGGATGGTCAGTAGGTATTGTACAGGAAAAAATTTCTGGGTAATGGAGGTGGATAATAATAGTTCGTGCTCACATGGAAAACTATCCTTAGGCATAGGCAGAAGGGGATTCTATGTATTAAGAGATGTATTGTGGATGGCCATTACACCAAGCAATGGTTTGACCCTTGGTTGAATAGCAATATTATGGTTAACATTCTGGGATGGGACAGTCTGAGCTTGTTTGGGGGTGACAGACTTAACGTAAATAGCATTATTTACAATGGGATTTCGATCCATATTGTTTTCCTTCCACGAGACTTCTATTGAATCAAAATAGATATATTAATGTTCATTCAAACATGAACAATGATTTTTGGAGTTGGAATGAAAGTCTGAATGGTTTTTCTTTTCATTCGGCTTGGGATATCTCAATAACTCAAAACCTTGAACTAGACTGGTGCAAAATTATTTGGCATAACATCAACAGTCCTAAAATGTATATATGTTCCTACAAAGCATATCTCTACCGTTTTAGTACTAAAGATATAATGATTAGTTGGGGTTATGATGTTGATCCTAATTGTGTCCTTTGTAACGAAGAAAATGAAAATAGAAACCACTTAGTTTTTTCAATGTGTTTATACTTCATACCTACGGACTAGATGTATAATTAAGATTGGCCTACCTCCTTTTTGCGACGGACCAATGATTCTCGACGATGAATTGAGGGAATTGAAGATCTCCTTCGACACGGCTAATTTAAGCCGGGATGCTGCCTTTTGTAGCTATGTGGCCAACATTTACCACATCTGGATGGAAAGAAATTCATGCATTCATAATAATCTGAGGAGGGAAAAATTTCAGAGATGGGCTTTGTTAGAGCTTGATGTCAAATATCTCCTGAGGAAATCTAGAAGAAAGAATAGATCGATGGACTTACAGATGCTACAAAGATGGGGATTGATTCACTGGATACGGGCTAATTTGCTTCTTCTCGTACAATAGCCATGGATGCTTGAAGATAGTTCCTATTTGACTTGTCTTCTCGAGTGCTTTTGTTTTGTCTTTTTGTTGAGCTCCACTATTTCTTTTTTAGGCTTGTATGTATGACTGGTTTCATATGTAATGCTTTTTGGGTATTGCAGCTAGAAGTATGATGTTGCTTGCCACTTTGTATTGTTATTTGTACATGTTTATTGATGCGTTATCAATAAAGCACTGCACACTTTTTCCCTGTCTATATGTCACGCTGATTTCTAGTTTAGGTTTTTAACGAGGCAGTTTACCCATATTCAAAAAAATATAAAATGCAATGTTTGAGAATTTAAAATAAAGCTTGAATGAATAAAAATAAATGAGTTTATGAGTTGAAATGAGAATAAAATTAGCAAACTAAATATAGCTTTAATGTTGAATAAAATGTATATATTGAGATTAAACTTGCATTTGAATGTTAATATTGGATTTTATGGATTATTGGTAACAATATGTTGTTACATATGTATTTATTATATTACATGTTGTTTACTGCTACTTAAATTCATTTTACTATATATTTGAATGATTCTCATCTTTGTTTTGTGCATTTTAGCAGATTGTAATGATGCGCTTTTGCTCGAATGCTAAAAATATATTAAGAAAACGCTTATAAACGCTAAATAAGGTATGTCTCTCGGATTACGTATCATATTTGGGTTGTATTTTGTTGTTTTCCCTGGTGTAGGAATGCCTCATCATGTGGATGAGATGTATATGATATATAAATTGTTTGTGAATCGACAATGTAAAACAAATAACTTGAAACACGTTGTAACGACCTGCCCTTTCAACCGCTTCAAATCGATAATTAAACCAACTTAAACCATTTGAAATTACAGATTATTAATTGCTATGAGGTTAAAAATAAATCATCACAGACATAGAAACATAGAATCTCACAATAGAAGTAAAATTTATACAATAATACATAATCTTTAATTAATAAAATGTATCGAACCACGAAAATAATACAGATACAGTGGAAGACTGAATACAAAATCTTACTAATACATGAGTAAATTACTAAAACAGAATCGATGAAATATACGAAGCTAGATGCCTAGACTCCAGTGAATCTCAAGCTCCAACAGATAAATCTCCAAAGCTGAAATTCTCGGGCCGCCCAAGCATTTTGCAAAAATGAATCAAAATACTCGAGTCTGGATTAACATACTCATATAAGTGAATCAACTCAGATGAAATTTTTAAATGGAATGCATTAATAACTTAAAGGATGTTTAGGATTCCATCCTTCAAGGATTTGTGAAACTAATTTGTATAATAAAATGCGTTATTATAATAGTGTCTATTAGTAAAGTAAATATATTAAAATAGCGTATGCGATATTACATTTTTACCCTTTCACCGTTTTATAAGCGTTTTAGTCTATACATTACCATTAACCCACCGTAAACTTATGGCATCAGAGGGCACTTCATAGAAAACAACATAAATCGAAATCGTAGTGGGCTCGATTAGGATAAAATGACAAGACATGTAGGGCAATACCCAAGATAAGATTATACCAGTTACGCTCTGGGACTGGTGGTAATGCGTAGCCACATACATATCCAATAGCCTTGATGTTGCATTTTACTTTAGGCATATTCTTAGAATCACAGGATAATCTTTCTCTGTTTTAAACGAGTGCTTACATAGTTGAGCGGTATGTCTTGGGTTTCAAAACTGAGAGGTCACTAATTAGAGTCCCTGGTGTGACTCAGTTTTGTAAATTTTGGCAAATTCATATTTGTGTTTTATTTTGAAAAAAAAATCATTGTGCATTAAACCGTGCCATTTGAATTATCTAGGTAGTTGATCTCTTCTATTTTAACCGTTAATGTCATCGCACCATCGTGTTCTGCATTTACTTTTCGTATCTTCCGAATAACCGTGAAAGGTGAGCTTCCGCTCACTCAAGACTAACTAATTGTTAAGTGAATTAGAAATTTGAAATGTTGAATAAAACGTTAAGATTGCTCTAGAAAATTGTAACTGTTTGCTATGTGATTTGTGCACATGTGACACGCACATTATTATCTTATATGACACGACATGGATGCATTATATTGTTTGTGATGGTTTATGTTTCTCTCACCTTATGAATTCCCTGTAGATTAAGAAAAAAATCACCATGCGTTGAAATGATACATACCCGAACGAATGTATAGGTTTAGAAAATAAAACTGAATTGAATTGGGATTTGGGTTGAAATAATATATAGCCGAAAAATTAAACAAATGGATTGAAATGATATATATATATATATATATATATATATTCAATTCACTTGACTATAGAATCAAAAACTATATACGGACTTCGTGGTCAATAAAAACTATTTCAAAATATTGCAAGGATGTTTTGATTTTAATTGAATGATTTCGAAATGTAATTTAAATATTGATTTTAAAATAGTGTTTGAAATAAGTTTAAATGGAATTTATGAAGTTAGGAAAATTCTAATCTAATGAAACGGAGTTTAAAAAATACTTCTAAAAGTTAAAATTTGACATTAAGTATTAATTGAACTAAACTTTGTATTGTAAATTGATTTAGTATATTATAACTAATATTTATATAATAAGTTAATTTAAAATGGTTTTAAGTTAATATAAATGATTTATAGTATAAAGATTTTAAAGATTGGCTTCAAAAAGTGTACCTAATTTATTATGGTTAAAGACTTTTAGATTAGTAACCTTAGAAAATTTAACCTAATGAAAGAATTATCATAACAAAGTAATATCTTAGGCTAGAACTGGAGGCACGACAAGGAAACTCAAAAAGAAATGCAATATGATCCGAGTGATAAATAATTTTTGAAACCCGAACTGCATTCAGCTATCCATATTTGAATCGATCCATTAAAGACATAAACAATCAAAACGCGTCTGGCCCATTTAATAAAAGGTTGATCCGACTAGGCCCACTCAATAGAAGGGTTCCAAAATAACCAATAGCCTATTTACAAAAAAAAAATCTACTGCATAGCAGTAAAAACTGCACCATTACAGATCGATGATGCAATGAAATGAAAACTGCATATTATCAAAATATGCTACATAATAAAACAAAAACTGCATTAAAAAATATGAAAAACTACACTATATAATGGTCAACTCTACATAAAAGAACAAAACGAGCACCAGAAAATAAAACTGAACTAAGTATTGCAAAAACTTGGAGATATTTGAAGGTCCGGCATATAACAATTACAAACAACAACATCAAAAACTGAAAGGTTCAGCATCATACACTTTAACATGTGAGAAACTTCATGGTTGAATACAAAAAGCACATCGAAAAAATGGAATAAATTGAACTAAATACTACAAAAACAACAATGACATAAGTAAAAGAACTATGAAGTACTGAAAGTTCTACAATATTTGGGCGTAGTCTTGTACTGCTGAAGCCCTTAAGTACTACGTGGTAAACCTAAAGAGATAGATTATTTAGCTGTAAGTGCTTCACTAAGCGGTAAGGCAATCCGTTGTGTTGAACTTCTCATTTTGCTGTAACAAGGAATTGCAGCAATAATGATATTACAAATAGAAAATATTGTATCATAAGACTAAAAACAAAACTAAGATTACATAATACCAACAATACCATCATGCTGTATGATGGTCCTTACTTTGATGAATACAAAATACCAACTGAGCTGGGTAATCAACGTAAACTTTCTGGAGAATTCAATAATCAAGATCCCAACAATGTAATTGGAATATTGTAGTTGAGTCCTTACTTTTAGGGTCCATACATATTTAATTTCAAGGCCTTACAAAGCCTCCTAATTATTTCTTTTGCTTAGGATATAGTAAATTGTGTTACAACAAATATTGACATCTATGTATTACATAGAATATATAAGTCTGTGTATTGTCCCGTAATTTTCACAGTATAATAATTAATTTATTTAATTCTTTAAATAGTGAATTTGAAATTTAAATGGTTTTTGAATTAAATTATATGGATTATTTAATTAATATAAATAACTGAATAATATATTTAATTTCAGAAATAATCAAAATTAGTGGAATTCACAATATTGTGTGAATTGGATAATTTAAAATGTATAATTCAGTTTAGAATTGAATTAGAATGACGAATATATTTAAATAACGACAGTTTGAATGTATAATTATATTATAATTATAATCGAGCCCGTAACGCCGTGGCAGTTCGCTATTTGGCGATTTGAACTTCAACTGAATGTACAGGGTCCGTTTTAAATCGGATTTTTGTAAAACAAGAAACGTATGGAGCTAGAGAAGTATATTTTTCTAATGGTAGAGAAAAATCGAGATTTCATTGTGTAGATTTTGATGTATGTCCAAATCAAATTTTAGAAAGGTCGCTATGGAATTCCTTTATAATTTATATTGTAACACCCCACCTCCACTAGGGTCACTCACAAAGGGAATGCACTAGCTTTGGTGGAGCATTATCTAGGTAAACATACACAGAAATATTACAAGACAGAACATATAAAACAGCGGAAGAAGAATCAAATTTTATTGCTTTAAAAATCTAGAAAGGTCTAAAGCGTTTTTACATCAAAATGCCATTAAATCCATTACATCGAAATCTGTCTTGCAATAGTAAAGAAGCATAAAACCATGGTCATAAATCATTACCCAAATAAAACAGTAGAGAAGCCATAGCCAAGAAAGGTCCCAGCCATATATGATGATCTTAAAGCAGAAAGAAGTCCAAACTAAATCGTAGTGTTTCCTCCCTGAGAACCTGGGGGGAAAACGGAAGAAAAAGAGGCAAAACAAAACGGGTCAGTCATACAGACTGGTAAGTCCTAGTGACTTTCAGCATAGAAACAAGTAAAGGTAACATGACATGTATAAACTGAAAGTAAACATAAGGATGATGACAAGATAGGCAAGTTAAACTAAGATAACAAGATAAACTATGGTAACAAGATAAACTACGGTAACAAGATAAACTATGAAAACCAGATAAACTATGTATAGCATCGCATGTTTAACATTCTCTGCACCAACTGTACTAGTACCCCAACCCGTATCATCCTTTCGATGTATATGTACAATCCCTTGCCGTATATCGTATGGGTTTCATCACGTATTTCTATACTACTTCAACGTAGTGTCACCATTCTTGAAATCGTTTGGACTGCCATGCTTGTTCTGGCTAGGTTTCCTTATCATGAACTATCGCGTTTTCAATTAGGATTTATGCCACCTAGGACCACTAGGGATTATGCTACCTATAGAACATTTTCTAGATTCGATTAGGGTTTATGCCACCTAGGACCACTATGGATTATGCTACCTAATGAACAACACCCTTTTTCCACGTAATGGTCTATTAATCGATTGGCTCCCTACAAGTCCTAGCTCGTTCATGTGTCTGTGTCATATGGCCCAATCATGAAATGTAGTCACCTGTGCTAGGTCCACCATAGGGTGTATCAAGCCCTAGGGTGCCGACCACCGACACGAATCAAGCATGCATAGTGTAAACCTACCGGTGCCCAATGCCTGCTTTTTCAACTCCGGACTACGTGCAGGACCATAGTCCGCCTGAACCTACAATGGCGCACCAACTCAGCCGTCATTCTGGTCGCTTACAATCAGCCCAGTAATCGTGCCCCACCCTGCCTAGTTCCAGGGTACCATATACATCTAGCGGGTTACTGCTGAAAAGGACCACGTAACTAGGGTTTCCGTCCAGTAGGTTAAGTGTTATCATTTAAATTCGAGACTTAACCCCATCAGTCTAGCATGTCAAGTTGGTTAAGTGTTGTCATTCAAGTTCATGACTTAACCCGCCTACGTGTCATGTCAAATTGGCTAAGTGTTGTCGTTCAAGTTCATGACTTAGCCCTACGAATCATGTGTCAAGTTGGTTAAGTATATTCAAGCGGTTCATGACTTAACCCTACCAAATCATCGTGTCAAATTGGTTAAGTATATTCAAGCGGTTCATGACTTAACCCTATCAAATCATCGTCTCAAATTGGTTAAGTATATTCAAGCGGTTCGTGACCTAACCCTATCAAATCATCGTGTCAAATTGGTTAAGTATATTCAAGCGGTTCATGACTTAACCCTATCATGTGGCATTAATTCATTAATGCACCCAACCTCTCACATCAGACCTGTTGTTGTGGTCACTGGATATGTCGGGCGGTTCCGGTTAGAATTACACCACAACTCAGTCTGACCTCGGGTTTTCAAGTGCGATATGACCAACTACCCACATTGGATCCTATTGTTTGCAGTAACTGGATTTGTCGGGCGGTTCCGGGCAGAATTACACTGCAAACTCAACCCAACCTCGAGTTGGCCATTTTCAAGTTCATTCTAAGTGTCATGTCCATGTTCAATTTTCATGTCAATTTCGTGTCAAGTTTCTAAGCGAGTTTCATGTCAAGTTATCATATCAAGTTTTCGGGTTTCCACTTATGCCTATTATCAAGTTCATGATTCATATTCATAACCAATTCATGTTTGCCTAACCTACCCAATTTGTATCCCCATCGCATGTAAACGTAATCGTTCTAAATTACAAGTAGATCCAGGTCCAAAATAAAAGGGAATAACATCCCAACTATGATAGGCAAAAGAACGAGCACAAGGTGATAAATCTGGCATGATATAGCTTGGGATAATTGGTTACAACATCACTGGCATATAGAGAATAACAGGCTTTCAAATCTGGCATAATAAGGTGATAGTCATGATAAAAATTTACATAAAAGAATAGGCATGCAAAAGCAAGCCAAATACAAGGATAATGGATCAATGGTTTTGGTGTACAACATGGTTTTCAACTATAGTGTTATGAACAATCAACTGTAATAGTCAATTGGCCACAATAGTCATAGTCGTAGTGAATCATAAGCGATTAATCACAACAGTCATAAATTATCCAAAATAGTTCTAGACATCTACCCTAAATAGTCATAGGCAATTAACTATAATAGTTTCAAGGTCATGGTCATAGACAATATAGTCTTCTGTTCATAATCATAGGCAGTAATTCATAGTCATGAGTCATAGGTGATCAACCACAATTTTCCTTGTCATAGTCATAGGTAATAGTCTTATGTTCTCAGTTATAGGCATAGGCATAGTCTTTGGCCATTAACAATAGTTTCAATGCCATAGGCGTGATAATATTTGATTTATAATATGAATAGGCCCAAGTTAATTTTCATAGCAGTATTCCAAAAGTCAAGGTCCAAGAATAGGTATAAATCAATTATGATACATGGGTCCAATTCCAATTGATAACATGAATAAGTCCAAACTGATTTCATAGCAATATCCCCAAATTCAAGATTCAAGAGAGGATAGGGTGAAAACTGAATTAACAAGTCTTATCATCAAGTCAAGATCCAAGAATTCATTGTACAATCTAGCGTTTGAATAATAAACTAGGTCCAACATCATGAATGGGCATGATTCCATCGATAAGAAATAACCCAAAATCATAGATTCAAGAAGAGACAAGAACAGATCCAAATAGATAATCAAGCTTAGGTCCAATTTCATTTTATTCCATGTCCATATTAAATTTAACAAGTTTCAATCTCAAAGTAACTAGAACTTACAGAGCGTGGATCGAGAATTAGAGTGCAGAGATTTGATTCTGGAAACGGTTATAACAGTTGTTGAATTTCTATTTGTTTAGTCTTGTTCTAGTTGAGAACCCCTAATTTGCAATTCCTAGATGTTGTCTTGACGAAGAAGAAGTAGTCTCTTTTAATTTAAATATTATCATTTTGATTTTCATAGAGTTAGCATAAGGACAAAATGAAATGGTGTAGAGAGAATGAGGTTAGGGGCTGTCTATATAGGTTTAAGTCACGAATTTGGTCCAGAAATCGGTCTAGATACGCAGAAATGAACTCAACCTTGGATCTGGATATTCGGGGCAGGTCGACCCCTAGGTCGACTACCCAGTCGACCTGGTCAGGGGGAGGTCGACTACCCAGTCGACCACCTAGTCGACCTGGGTCCTGGGCAGGAAATTTCCTGCCCAGCCCACTTCTGGGTTTGAATTTGAATTTCGAGCTGTTTTGGTTTCTGAAATTTCCAGAAACTTTGGAGGGTAATATCTCCCTCATACGGAATCCGTTTTTCGAAAACTCGGACTCGTTTCCATGTAGAATTTTGAGGCGAACGCAATGGAACAACCCATTTCCCTTGATTCTTATTTTTAAATTAAATTATACCCTGATTTCTAGTTTTAACATGTTATTAAAATTCGGGTTGTTACATATATCGCTTTATTAATATTTTAAATGGATTTTAAGTATAAATCGAATATCGATGTAACACTGGATTTGGAATATCGAGTTATAAATCCAATTGGAGCCATATGATATTATATTGTGAATATATACGATAATATTTATTTATAAATAATTAATTTAATTATTTTTAAATATATTTAATATTTAAATAGGTTATTTAGAGCTTTAAAAACAGCCAGTTTTGCAAACAACCTCCGTTTTTGATGAAACTAATTTTGGTAGATGCACAATGTCAAATTATTGTTAGATTCCAAGTTTCGTGATTTTTAGAGTCAGCATGTGGTCGTACGGATTTTTAAGGTGAAAAACAGTCGATAATTGGACCTTTAAAAATACGCTGTGTGAGCAAACGGAGTCAGAATTCGACGAAACTAGTTTCGTTGGGTCTGTAATATCAAACTCTAGTTGTATGTCCATTTTCATGATTTTTGGGTATTGTATGAAATTGCAGGGATTTAAAACCGTTCAATTATGAAATAGCAAGAGGAATATTCTAGGAATATACCTTAACCGTGCCTACCAAATATCCGAACTTAGTAAGTGAACCCAAAACAGTCCACATTATCCTTTCTCAGCCTCACTCTCACTTTTATAAACACAGGAAAAAAATCAATCCTCTTAGAAAATCGCCAGCTACAAAATTAAATTAAATTCATTCCTCCACGAGATAAGGCAAGCTTGGATCCGTTGAAACGACCTGAGCATGGGCTTCATTTCAGTAGTGTTCGATTTTGGTGCGATGTCTTTTGGTGGAGATCGTCGTTTCGATCAGTGAAGCTAGGGCATGGACGTGGTGGAGCTAGAGGTGACGGGAGGCTGTCATGTGAGTGGCTTTGGACTCGGGGTTGGAAGGCGGTGTGGGCAGTGGTGGTTCGACGGTGTCCGGTGAAGGGAGGTTGAATTCGGCAGTGGGGATCGAACTATGAAGCAGCAGGTCGGAATTTGCTAAGCGCCATCGTGTTGACGTTGGTGGGGTCGGACAGGTGAGGTTCGCGAAGACGAAGTGGTTGGCAAGGTCGGTACAGTTGTTCGATGACCGAGGAGATGGGGCTTGTTGGTCAAAGGCACGGTTTTGGGTTTGAGGCTACAGGTCGATTTGGGGAAGAGTGCACCGAGTTTGGTATTGTGGTGACCATCGAGTGGAGAATGGGAAGATGAGATGGTTGAGGGGGTCAGTGAAGATCATCGAGGGCCGGAGCAATGGAGGAGAGCGGTCAAAGCAGTGGTCAACGTAGGGTCTATATCAGACAGGTTCGCTGTTTTAAAATAAAGGAGGAAGAAGGGTGTGGGTCGCGTGATAAGGAGGGGTGAGGAGATTTTTAATTTAATTCAAGTGTTAAATTCATTTAAGTGTGTGCGAAACACGTGCAAACTTCGTAACGCTATAACTATTTCATAGAGGTCGAATTGACGAACCGTAAGTTGCGTTAGGATCGTATGGACGGTGGCTACACCATGGAACTGACTGCGATTGAACTAGAGCTCGTTACAATTTATAGCGAAATAAATTGTCCGTTTGAATCAAGCGACAGTTATCATTATTTAACGATGATCGTCCAATGTGAGTAAAACACACTAACTCTGAACAGTTATATTTTTATCACGTATTCTTAGAACTGATAAATGTTGGTTGATTGCTATGTGTTGACTGTTTAGATGAACTGTTAGTCAGTTGGTTGAAATTATATATATATATATATATATATATAAATCGTTAAAAATATATTGATTCTGTTATCAGAATATTTCATATTGAACTGAAATTGATGTGAATTATATTGTGTAACATCTGTGGATGCAGGGAAACAGGTTGGAGGGATCCAACTGGATTCCTCAATATTTATAATACTATTCTATTCATATATTGTAATATATGATGTGATATATAATCTATTGCGGATTATGTGTGTTTGAATGATATCGATCACTGTTATTCGGTATTTAAATACCGTAAGAAATACTGGAATGTAAAAAAGGGATTTTCAAAGTATATTTTGAAAATAAATTATTTATATAAAATCAATGGATTTTGTATATAAAAGGAAAAGGATTTTATAAAAGGAAATAATTATAAAATCAAAGACTTAAAAAGGAAAATATTTGTAAAAGAAATATAAAGGAAAATATTTGTAAAACAAATATAAAGGAAAATATTTGTAAAACAAATGTAAAAGGAATATTTAATTAGAAAATAAATAGAATTATAAAGGAAATATTTATTTAGAAAAAAATAGAATTATAAAGGAATTATTTATTTAGAAAATAAATGGATTATAAAAGGAAATAATTGAAAAATGAAAGAAGTATATAAAACGAGAATTTTACACTAAGGAAAGTTTAGACCCGTGCTTCGTACACGGGTATAACAAAATATTAATATTAAGTAGATTTTAAATAGAAATCTATTTTAATAGATAAGTGGAGAATATAAATTTATAAATAATATTTTACAAATTAAATAAAATGTTTGTCATTAGATAAATAGAATATACAAGTTAGGACTTATATAAAGAAGTAAGAATCGATTTCAACATCGATATTTGAAACAAAATATGGACGTAGAATTAATCAAAGTAGTTAATCGAATTATAGTTAATTGATTAGAGTTAGAATTAATTGATTAAAGTTATAGTTAAACAGTTAGAGTAAACTAGTTAGAGTAAATCAGTTAGAGTTAATCAGTTAGAGTTAACCAGTTAGAGTTAACCAGTTAGAGTTAATCAGTTAGAGTTAGAATTTACCAATTAGAGTAAATCAGTTAGAGTTAATCAGTTAGAGTTAACCAGTTAGAGTTAACCAGCTAGAGTTAACCAGTTAGAGTTAATCAGTTAGAGTTAATCAGTTAGAGTTAATCGATAGAGTTAATTAAATAGAGTTAATTGAATATTCGTTATTCGAATAGAGTTAAAAGGAGTTATCGAATATTAGTTATTCAAATAGAGTTAAAAGGAGTTAATCGAATATTACTTATTCGAAAGTGAATTTATCGAATATTAGTTATTCGATAGGAGTTAATCAAATATTATTTATTCGAAAGTGAATTTATGAAATATTAGTTATTTAAAAGGAGTAATCGAAAATAATTTATTCGAATAGAATTATCGAATATAAGTTATCTAAAGTGAAATAATCGAATATTAGTTATTCGAAGGAGTTAATCGTACAGAGATTACTCGAAAGAGAGTTATACGTTGAATTCGATTATATCGAATTCAGGAAAGTATTATTTACTTTCTGGTTTTAAATCAAGATTTGTTTATTTGTAAATAAATTAGTTGTTGGCTTATTTATTCAAATAAGAATTTAAGTTAGATTTCTAAGTCAGATATTTCAAAAGTAGGGTTCATAATGTTAGCGTTGTAATAAATGTTTTCATAAAAGAAGTCGATTCATAATCTGAATCCGAGAATTTGCGTAAGCAAATGATTGTAGAAATTGGTGCGGTGAGCTTTGTCTATTGCAAAGTTAAGTACGTTGTTCAGTTAAGGTCTGAGAGTTAATTATACCCCAACTTGATTGACTTCCTTATTTAACTAAGAAATAGTTGAGGTTCGAGGGCGAGAGTTAGTTAGAAATATAGTTAAGTACTAAGCGGTTTATGGATGGAGCGGTCGTAACGATGTTTTATACAACGTTAGTTTGAAATCCATATAAATGAGCTTTGGAAATGTTTTCAAAATATAAAATCAAAGATATTTTCTAAACATAGAAAATGGAATGTTTTATTTATAAGGAATTAAAAAATGGAGTTAAGCTAAATTAGAAACTGATTGGAGATTAGTTAAGTTGAATGGTTTTCTAAGTGTCTATCTGATGTTGGTTTTTACCTTCGAGATTGATACTTAGGGAATTGTTCTCATACTAGTTTACAGTCAGAGACTGATAGATGTGGCAGAATAGTGATAAGTAAACAAGCAATGGGAATGTTTTCCAATGTTCATAACATATATTTTCTGAATATAGAAAATAATGAAATATGAATATATATATATATATATATATATATATATATATATATATATATATATATGATTGATCAATAGAAATTCCAATTGGAAATAAGATTGTTGTTTGCACACATGTTTTCATTTGATAGTTTAATCATCGACTATCAACGTTTTTGACCATTTTTTTGTTGTTAATATGGAGAGACCAGTTGGATTGTTATCCGAAGAACCACTCCGTATTGGCATAAGCATTGCAAACCAAGTATGCTGAATATATTGAAGACGAAGTAAAGTGCAAGGGCTATTGTATAAATCTTAGGTAGAGATTGCCTAAGACGGATGTACTGAATAGTGCCTTTGGTTTGTACAGTCCCAGGACAACTTGAATGGACGAATGTCTGACAGAGTATATCTGGTAGATCGCGTAAGTTGATTGTTTCAAACGTATTTACGTTGGTGGGGGAGGATTTCATTTCTCTTAGCTTATACCCGTGGTATTTTTGGGGAAATCAATTTGTGATTTGACGGGTATGATGATGTAGCATTCAAAGTAAATGAAGACGTGATTTGTATAGAGATACGTTATAACCACAAGCCTTATCAAGTGGGAAATGACAGAAATCAGGCAGGCAGCATGGCTAAGTGGGCCGCACCCAATTAGTGTATATTGTCACTATATAGAGAATATTAATATTTGTACTTCTTTCAATTCTGTATCTCCGGGAACATTTATGTTGGAATACTAACCGAGGGGTGGCAATATATTCGATACATTCAAGAGAAATGAATGGTCGGTCATGTGTGGCCAAGTTACAAGATGTTCTTGTTGAGCTCCAGTGTATCGCTTCTAGAGTACACTGAGCGGAAGGTGGATCCATACCTTGTCATAGTTGGAATCTATTCCCCAAATAAGAGCCCGCGGTTTTGATTGTATATTATATATATATAGAACGTAAGATGCAAGCGTTTCTGCTAGATTTCTATTTACTTGATCTAGACATTATTATAATATCAGACAAGTATCGTTTTAGAAATATTTTGGGTTATCTCAAGGTAAAAGTCATCCGTGTTTATGTGTGGATCGGTCTTATGATTATCCTTTGTTTCAATTTTTTTTTTAAAGTTAAATCAAATGATTTGAGTTTACTCACACCAGTCACATGACTGACCCAGAGTTTATTTTGTTTTGTTTTCCCTAAACTCTTGGGTGCCCAATTTGGTATGGGCAGTCAAGTAGTCGGGATTTACAGAAACTTGAAGAGCTGGAGCAGGGGGCTTCAGGATTATATAGCTATTGTTATTTCCGCTGTGTTGTAAGTGTTATACTCTAATAATGATATTATATACAGATACTGCTTTATTTCAAAGTTATGTTATGAAATATATTTATTCGTTCCGCTGTGAGATTCGTGTTTACTCTGATGTTGCATGTTCTTCTTCTTCTATTTTAAGTTTCTATATTATCTATTCTCGCCCTCTATTTTCTTTCGTTAACTACCGGTATTTTCGATGTTTGGATAATCGATGGGGGTTTTATGTCGATGACCAAAGATCGCAAATTTCCGGGACGTTACAGTTGGTATTAGTGCTTAAGGTTTAGTAATAACCTTGGCTCTGTGGCATGACTCAGTAGAGATGGGGTTAGTAATGCCCTAGATTGAGTTTGAGTGTATGAGCGCGTATTTGTTATTTGATATAAATGGTTTTATAGTGTGGAGATTTACTAGTTGAGTTGTTTATGAGTTCTGGTCAATCAGTTTGATCCACTGTATCGGTAGGGGTTTATAAACACTCGAATATGATGGGTCGACACGGTATGTTTTGAAAATAGGGTAAATGAAATAATTTTACCCAAAAAATATTTTGATATAAAGGATTTATATTGGAATGATTATAATATATTGGATATATTGGTTGTTATTATAATCGAGTAAGATTATAATTGAACGGTAATGTAAATAACCTATCAGAATTCACACAAGTGTAATATATGAAATCGAAATGGATTAAATCTGAATTTAAATCAGAATTGAAATTACAACTCTGGAAAGTTGGAAAGGTGTTTGTAAATGGACTTGGATTAAATATAAGGAAATTTTAAAATTCTGGGAGATTTTAAATTGTTGTTCAAGCATTGTGAATGGTATTTTGAAATGTATTTCAAAATAGAAGTGTATAGAAATGGTTTTGAAAGTAATATAGTATTGAACTCACTTCGATGGCTAGGAAATAACCCTGATGATGAATCGTGACATCATTAGTGTTCATTCCAAGTGCTAAGTGATGGATTACTACCAAAGATATTGATTTCGAATTGTTTTGGCAAAACAATTTGTTTTAAATCCTGAAAAGGAAAGTTTGACTTTTGAGAAAAGCAAAGCTGTTTAAAACTCCCATGAAATATTTGAATTATAAACAAATTTAAATAAAAATTTGTGGAAATAAAGGGAATTGAATTGAAAACCAATTAAGTGGAAATTGAATTGGATTAGAATGATATCGAGAAAATTAGATTTGTGACATAGGAATCTGATATGGTATTGGATTGATGAGTTAAGAACAGACTTTGGCTTGGGCATAACCGAATGATTGGGATGACATTGGTATATGCAGAATTGATAACATATGGAAAGGATATATTGATATGCCCGACATAAAGGTACAAGTTTATATTTGGTATAAGCATGAGATTTATGAGTCGAATGGGCAAGCTGCTTGGCTGTTTGATTTTCATTTGGGTTGGAGAAGGCCCAGAGTGGCGAGTGGTAGTTGTACCGATTGACCAGCATAAAGGAGGTGCTGGCGAATTTTTTTTGAAAATTTCGGGTGTTAGAAAATTTTCAGAATTTTTGAAAATTTTCAGAATTTTTGAAAATTTTCGTTAAAAAGAATAAAGTAATATTTTAATTGAATTAAGTTGTTCAGTTGAAACTGGAGTTAAGAATTTAACAAATAATTTTTAATTAGTTAGTAGGGTTGTTTTCTACCTTAGCAATTTCGAGGACGAAATTATTTTAAGGAGGGAAGAATGTAATGTCCCGTAATTTTCACAATATAATAATTAATTTATTTAATTATTTAAATAGTGAATTTGAAATTTAAATAGCTGTTGAATTAAATTATACAGATTATTTAATTAATATAAATAATAGAATAATATATTTAATTTCAGAAATAATCAAAATTAGTGGAATTCACAATATTGTGTTAAATGGATAATTTAAAATATATAATTCAGTTTAGAATTGAATTAGAATGACGAATATATTTAAATAACGACAGTTTGAACGTATAATTATATTATAATTATAATCGAGCCGGGAACGTCGCGGCAGTTCGCTATTTGGCGATTTGAACTTCAACTAAATGTACATGGTCCATTTTAAATCGGATTTCTATGAAACAAGAAACGTATGGAGCTGGTGAAGTATATTTTTCTAATGGAAGAGAAAAATTGGGATTTCATTGTGTAGATTTTGATGTATGTCCAAATTAAATTTTTGAAAAGTCGATATGGAATTCCTTTATAATTTATATCAATTTATTTATATTTTTAAATGGATTTTAAATATAAATCGAATATCGATGTAACACTAGATTTGGAATATCGAGTTATAAATCCAATTGGAGCTATATGATATTCTATTGTGAATGTATATGATAATATTTATTTAAAAATACTTAATTTAATTATTTTTAAATATATTTAATATTTAAATAGGTTATTTAGAGCTAGACGGTTTTGCAAACGACCTTCGTTTTCGATGAAACTAATTTTGTTGGATCCACAATGTCAAATTATTGTTAGATTCCAAGTTTCGTGATTTTTAGAGTCAGTATGTAGTTGTACGGATTTTTAATGTGAAAAACAATTGATAATTGGACCTTTAAAAATACGTTGTGTGAGCAAACGGAGTCGGAATTCGATGAAACCAGTTTCATTGGGTCTGTAATGTCAAACCCTAGTTGTATGTTCATTTTCATGATTTTTGGGTATTATATGAAATCATAGGGATTTAAAACCGTTCGACCATGAAATAGCAAGAGGAATATTCCAGGAATATACCTTAACCTTGCCTACAAAATATCCTAACTTAGTAAGTGAACCCAAAACAGTCAACGTTATCCTTTCTCAGCCTCACCCTCACTTTTATAAAAGCAAGAAAAAAATCGATCCTCTAAGAAAATCGCCAGCTACAAAAGAAAATCAAATTCATTCCTCACCGAGATAAGGCAAGCTTGGATTCGTTGAAACCACCTGAGCATGGGCTTCATTTCAGTAATGTACGATTTTGGTGCGATGCCTTTTGGTGGATCTCGATGTTTCGATCAGTGAAGCTAGGGCATGGACGTGGTGGAGCTAGAGGCGACGGGACGCTGTCATGTGAGTGGCGTTGGACTCGGGGTTGGAAGGCGATGTGGGCAATGGTGGTTCGACGATGTCCGGTGAAGGGAGGCGGAATGCGACAGTAGGGGTCGAACTGTGAAGCAGCAGGTCGGAATTTGCTAAGGGCCATTGAGTTGACGTTGGTGGGGTCGGACAGGTGGGGTTCGCGAAGACGAAGTGGTTGGCTTGTTAGTCAAAGGCACGATATTGGTTGACGACCAAGGAGGTGGGGCTTTTTAGTCAAAGGCATGATTTTGGTTTTGAGGCTACAGGTCGATTTAGGGAAGATTGCACTGAGTTTGGTATTGTGGTGACCATCGAGTGGAGAATAGGAAGGTGAGATGGTTGAGGGGTCGGAGCAATGGAGGAGCGCGATCAAAGCAGTGGTCAACGTGGGTTGTATCAGATGGGTTCGTTGTTTTAAAATAAAGGAGGAAGATGGGTGCAGGTCACGTGATAAGGAGGGGTGAGGAGATTTTTAATTTATTTCAAGTGTTAAATTCATTTAAGCGTGTGCGAAACACATGCTAACTTCGTAACGTTATAACTATTTCGTACGAGGTCGGATTGACGAACCGTAAGCTGCCTTAGGATCGTATGGACGTTGGCTACACCATGGAACTGACTGCTATTGAACTAGAGCTCGTTACAGTTTATAGCGAAATAAATTGTCCGTTTGAATCAAGCGACATTTATTGTTATTTAACGATGATCGTCCAATGTGAGTAAAACACACTAACTCTGAACAGTTGTATTTTTATCACGTATTTTAAGAACTGATAAATGTTGGTTGATTGCTGTGTGTTGACTCTTTGGATTAACTGCTAGTCAGTTGGTTGAAATTATATATATATATATATATATATATATATATCGTTAAAAACATATTGATTCTATTATTAGAATATTTCATACTGAACTGAAATTGATGTTAATTATATTGTGTAACATCTGTGGATGTAGGGAAACAGGTTAGAGGGATCCAACTGGATTTATCAATATTTATAATACTGTTCTGTTCATATATTGTAATATATGATGTGACATATAATCTGTTGTGGATTATGTGTGTTTGAATGATATCGATCACTGTTATTCGTTATTTCAAATACCGTACGAAATATTGGAATGTAAAAAGGGGATTTTGAAAGTATATTTTGAAAATAAATTATTTATATAAAATCAATGGATTTTATATATAAAAGGAAAAGGATTTTGTAAAAGGAAATAATTATAAAATCAAAGAGTTAAAAAGGAAAATATTTGTAAAAGAAATATAAAGGAAAATATTTGTAAAACAAATATAAAGGAAAATATTTGTAAAACAAATGTAAAAGGAATATTTAATTAGAAAGTAAATAGAATTAAAAAGGAAATATTTATTTAGAAAATAAATAGAATTATAAAGGGACTATTTATTTAGAAAATAAATAGATTACAAAAGGAAACAATTGAAAAATGAAAGAAGTATATAAAAAGAGAATTTTACACTAAGGAAAGTTTAGACACGTGCTTCGCACATGGGTATAACAAAATATGAATATTAAGTAGATTTTAAATTGAAATCTATTTTAACAGATAAGTGGAGAAGATAAATTTATAAATAATATTTTATAAATAAAATAAAATGTTTATCATTGGATAAATAGAATATATAAGTTAGGACTTATATAGAGATGTCAGAATCGATTTCAACATCGATATTTGAAACTTAATATGGACGTAGAGTTAATCAAAGGAGTTAATCGAATTATAGTTAATTGATTAGAGTTAGAATTAATCGACTAAAGCTAGAATTAATCAATTAGAGTTAACCAGTTAGAGTTAATCAGTTAGAGTTAATCAGTTAGAGTTAGCCAGTTAGAGTTAATCAGTTAAAGTTAATCAGTTAGAGTTAACCAGTTAGAGTTAATCGGTTAGAGTTAACTAGTTAGAGTTAATCAGTTAGAGTTAATCAGTTAGAGTTAATCGATAGAGTTAACCGAATATTAATTATTCGAATAGAGTTAAAAGGAGTTATCGAATATTAGTTATTCAAATAGAGTAAAAAGGAGTTAATCGAATATTGCTTATTCGAAAGTGAATTTATCGAATATTAGTTATTCGAAAGGAGTTAATCGAATATTACTTGTTCGAAAGTGAATTTATCGAATATTAGTTATTCAAAAGGAGTTAATCGAATATTACTTATTCGAAAGTGAATTTATCGAATATTAGTTATACGAATGGAGTAATCAAATATAGTTTATTCGAATAGAATTATCGAATATAAGTTATTCGAAGTGAGATAATCGAATATTAGTTATTCGAAGGAGTTAATAGAACAAAGATTATTCGAAAGAGAGTTATACGTCGAATTCGATTATATCGAATTCGGGAAAGTATTATTTACTTTCCGATTTTTAATCAAGATTTGTTTATTTATAAATAAATTAGTTGTTGGCTTATTTATTCAAATAAGAGTTTAAGTTATATTTCTAAGTTAGATATTTCAAAAGTAGGGTTTATAATGTTAGCATTATAATAAATGTTTTCATAAAAGAAGTGGATTCATACTCTAAATCCGATAAATTGCGTAAGCAAATGATTGTAGAAATTGGTGCAGTGAGCTTTGTCTATTGCAAGGTTAAGAATGTTGTTCAGTTAAGGTCTGAGAGGTAATTAAACCCCAACTTGATTGACTTACTTATATAACTAAGAAATAGTTGAGGTTCGAGGGCGAGAGTTAGTTAGAAATACAATTAAGTAATAATTGATTTATGGATGGAGCGGTCATAACGATGTTTTATACAAACAACATTAGTTTGAAATTCATATAAATGAGTTTTGGAAACGTTTTCCATATATAGAACCAGAGATACTTTATAAACATAGAAAATGGAATGTTTTATTTATAAGGAATTAAGAAATGGAGTTAAGCTAAATTAGAAACTGACTAGAGATTAGTTAAGTTGAATGGTTTTATAAGTGTGTATCTGATTTGGTTTTGTGAAACACCCCACCTCTGTTAAGGTCACTCACAGAGGGAATGCCTTAACTTCGGTGGAGCATTATAGGTAAAAGATGCAGATAAATTACAAGATAGACAAATAAAGCAGTGGAAAATAAAGTCATTTTATAAATAACTTAATTCAGTCAAGCTTTTACAACAATTTCCTCAATCATACTTAAATGTAATACATAGAACTTCTGTCTTGATTTAAAAACTTCCAAGAATAAAAGAAGCACAAAAACAATGATATTCCCCGATAAAGCATGAACCAGCCATAGCAGTGGAAGAGAGACAGTCCAAAGTGATATGCCAACTAATCTTCAAGCTTGGAAAGAGAAGAGGTCCAAGTTAGGCTAAGCTATTCCCTCCCTGACTTCCTGAGGGGAGGGGGGACGGAAGAAAAGAGGAGAAAAACAAACTAGGTCAGACATAAGTCTGGTAAGTCCAGTGATCTTTCAGCATGCAAACAAGATAAAGGATAATGACATGAATAAACCGAAAATAGGACAATACCATAAAAACAAGGTAACTAAAGACAAGATAGGTGCAAGGTGAACTGAATGTGATTCTACTTTTTCTCTGCTTCGCTACTATTCTATTATTCTGATTTCTATATTTATCTCTATAGCACCTAACTAGTGTCCCCACTAGTAATCTGTATAAAATGTTAATCGTGATCCCAACCCCGTAATTGTGGTAGCCTTCAGGTGTACATCTATCGTAAGGATTCCACCTCAGTCAGCCTAATTGCCATGAACATGTTAGATGTACCCTTACTACCCTATCGATCGGCTCCCTACTTGTATTCATGTTCCATGTGTCTGTGTCAATCGGCCCTCTCTTGCATGCAGATACCCTATGCTGGTCACACCATAAGGTGTGTCAATCCTTATGATAGCATCCCGACACGATTTAAGATGCACAATGTATAACTACTGGTACCCAGTGCCTACTTTTTCCCACTCTGGAGTACGTGCATGCCCGTAAACCATCGGAACCTACACTGATGTACCCCCTGCCGCTGCTTTAACCGCTTATAATCAGCCCAGTAATATGGCCCTACCCTGCCTAGTTCAGGGTACCGTGATACATCCATGTGGATTACTGCTGAAATGGGTCCCCGTTACTAGGTTTTCCTGTTGGTTAAGTTTATGGGCCTATATTTACTAATATTACCCACCAACCCGATATGTACTTAACCTTCCCATCGATTTAAGCATTTTTACTTAACGGTTAAGTTTTTGGGCCTATATGTACTGATATTACCCACCTACACGAGATGTACTTAACCCTCCCATCGATTCAAGCATGTTCATTTAACGGTTAAGTTTGTGGGTCTATATGTACTGATATTACCCACCTATACGAGATGTACTTAACCCTCCCACTGGTTCAAGCATGTTTATTTAATGGTTAAGTTGTGGGCCTATATTTACCAATATTACCCACCAACCCGATATGTACTTAACCCTCCCACTGATTCAAGCATGTTTATTTAATGGTTAAGTTTTGTGGGCCTATATTTACTAATATTACCCACCAATCCAATATGTACTTAACCCTTCTACAGATTCAAGCATGTTTATTTAATGGTTAAGTTTCGTGGGCCAATATTTACTAACATTACCCACCAACCCGATATGTACTTAACCCTCTCGCACATTACGTCATATTGGTTAAGTGTTGTCCGTTCATGTTAAATTAACCCACTCATTCATCATGTCATGCTGGTTAAGCGTTTCTTATTAACTTGACCCTCCTTACTTATCATGTTGGATCGTTTAAGTGTTTCCTATTAACTTAACCCCGCTCGTTCATCAAGTTATATTGGTCAAGTGTTTCTTGTTAACTTAACCCCACGTATTCATCTTGTTGTATTGGTTAAGTGCATCAATTAATTCAAGTTAACTTAACCCACCCACGTGTCATGTTACTTTGGTTAAGTGTTGCCTTCTTGTGTTAACTTAAACCTACTCCAAATCAAGTTATATTGGTTAAGTGTTGCCCTCTTATTTTAACTTAACCTTTCCATAAATCAAGTTATATTGGTTAAGTGTTTCTAAATTTACTTAACCTCACCCACTTGTCTAATTAACATGTTATAAAGGTTAAGTGTTCTAAATTTATTTAACCTCACCCACTTGTCTAATTAACATGTTATAACGGTTAAGTGTTAAGTGTTTCCCTCTTATTTTAACTTAACCTTTCCATAAATCAAGTTATATTGGTTAAGTGTTTCTAAATTTACTTAACCTCACCCACTTGTCTAATTAACATGTTATAAAGGTTAAGTGTTCTAAATTTATTTAACCTCACCCACTTGTCTAATTAACATGTTATAACGGTTAAGTGTTCTAAATTTACTTAACCTCACCCACTTGTCTAATTAGCATGTTATAACCGTTAAGTGTTCTAAATTTACTTAACCTTACCCATCGGTTTAGTTAACATGTTGAATTGGTTAAGTGTTTCCTTAATTGACTTAACCCTACCAATCTTGACTTAGCTTTATTAAAGCACCAACCACTCACATTAGTCAGGTATTGTTGTGGTCACTGGATGTGCCGGTCGGTTCTGGGTAGTTTTACACCACAACTCAGTCTAACCTCAGGTACTTTTTGAGATCAATACACTAACCACCCACATTATACAGGTATTGTTGTGGTCACAGGATGTGCCGGTCGGTTCCGGACTGTTTTACACCACAACTTAGTCTAATCTCGGGTTAGGCATATTCGTCTTTTCTAAATTTACATATTTCTTATTTATGACAAATTCCATATGTAAATTATTCCCAATTTAATTATGCCATAGTTATCCTTTTAATTATTCTCACAATTAATGGTATACTAAATATACCATTTCATGAACAAATCTATGCCATGTAATTTTTCATATTTATCCGATGTATTTACATGTAAATTATAAATCAATTATTGTCATGGCCCACTCTCCTTCTAAATCAAGTTCAATATTTTAGGTATATAGATTATACCATTTTCTTGCCACTTATCATGCTTATGTGTCAAACATGCCAATTACATGTTTTCCCCAACGTTAACCCCGTTGCACGTTCGCAAAATTGCATAGAATGTTAGGCTCGATATTTTAGCCTAACTTATAAAACAAAAAGGGGAAAAGAGGAACTTTGCAACATTCCAACATCATACAAAAGTATGGATCTAACTACACATATGTCACATGGATTTGGCATAGAACAAAATATTTTTAACTATGAACTTGCAAATTTGATATATGCAACATGAACCACAAGCATATGAATTTACATAAAACTATACAAGTTAAACTTGGCATGTAGTGGTGAACTTGCAAATTAGATCTATCATAAAGGCATATGGATCTAACATATAAAGTTGTAGATCTAAACATATAAGGTCGTACATCTAAACATGTATGCATAATGGCTCTAAACAATTAGGCATAAACGACATGACTTAGCCTAAAACTTCTATGTATCATAATATCACCAAACTTACATAAGATAATTTCATTCCCAAATTCCTATACTACACCATAGGTTTACTCACCAATTTCCACATAACATGATAGGTTCGATAGACCACAATAGTTCATACGCATATATGATAGAATAAACATGAATCAGCATCACATACAACTTGATACAATTCTATTTTACAATTCATTACAAATCATGTCTTTAATTTATTCACATCTGAAAGATAACTACACTTACAATCAAAAGAAAAAACTTGATTTCAGGGATTTGTATTCTGAAATTGAATTGCTCGCCTTTGATGTAGATCGTTGAATTCTCTTAGTTGAATTAGATTAGATTTAATTTGATTTTGGTTTTAGTGGCGGCTAGGTTTAGATGAGAGTGAATAATAGAATTAGGTTTTAGGTTTAGGGTCCTTAAATAGTTGTAGAGAGTGTTTTAGGACCATTAGAATAACCCTGAACCATGAGAACCAACCAAATGCCACATCTGCCTTTGAGCGAATCGGCCCATGGGTTGACGACCAAAAAACCTGAATCAACCCCTAGTCGACCCAGCGGGGCTTGGGTCGACCTTAAAAATGGGCCGGTTCGGTTATTCCCCCTCCCGATTCGCAGTTTTGAACTTTTTTGCATATTTATTTGTTTAATTTATACATACATACATACATATATATATATATATATATATTTCTCATATGCATACAAACTTCGAGGCTTAATAACTTCTTCATAAGATATCCGATTTATGCAAACCAAATGTCTATCTTGACCAAAATTTTGAGACGAACGTAATAGCGCAACCCATTTCACTTAATTCTTCTTCTAAAAATTAAGTGTTCTTGAATTTGTTAATTTTAATATTCTCAGAAAATTTAGGGTGTTACATTCTCCCCTCCTTAAAGGATTTTATCCCCGAAATCTTCAAGTTAAGAAGAATGCATCCTAACATCCAATCATCCATCTACTCATCCACCATCCATGTAACAACCCGAATTTTTATAACATGTTAAAACTAGAAATCAGGGTATAATTAAATTTTAAAGTTGAGAATCATGGGAAATGGGTTACGCCATTGCGTTCGTCTCGGAATTCTGCTTGAGATAGAGTCCGAGTTTGCGTAAAATGGATACCGTATGAAGAAGATATGGACGAACGAAGTTATGCAGATAAACCAGAAACGGGTCAGAATGCACTGGCGCACTTGGGAAGTGCGCTAGAACAAAATTGCACTGGCGCACTTGGGAAGTGCGCCAGTACAATTTCAGCACTGGTGCACCTGCCAAGTGCGCCTAGGCCAGAAAACCTGCTTGGTCAGGCCCTGGTTGGCCTGGTCAGGTTCTGGTCGATTTCTGAGGCTTGGCTAAGTCACTAGGGCTTACATGTCACTTTTTGATTGGCTTCTCTTGAGATGTATGGTCTGGATTCACTCTAGCTTCATCGACGACTCTAATCAGATTAAAATTCTATAAATACAACTCAAGTCTAACCCTAAACACACACAAATAATATAATACTAAAGTCGTCATGCTGCTAAAATACCTCTTGAACCATGGCCGCCGTCTCCAAATCAAAGTGCAAACATTCAAACTCAAATCAATTCAAAGAACAAGGCTTCTACAATGATTCAAGACAATAAATCAACAACGCCACGACATTTTTACAACAAATTCAGTTCTTAATTCATTTGCCATGCTCTGTAAGTTCTAGTGGTTTTTAGATTTAAACATTTAAATTACAATATGGCCATGGAATAAAGTGGAATTAGATTTAAGTATGTTTATTGATTCAGATCTATTTTTGTTGCTTCATGAATCTTGAGTTTTGGGACTTTTCTATGTTCGTTCTCATGTCAAGCTTATGATATATTCAGCCTGTTGTAAATCAGTTTTTCTTGATTTATATTGATATTATTATCAAGATCTATCTTTATGCCAGAGATGATGTTTTTATGCCAGTTTTCTCTCTATGCTGATTGTTATACAAATTCTACCTTCCCCTATTTATTTTCTTTCGATGAACCTAGGTTAATTTCGGACTTAGACTTAAACCGGGATTTGCGTAAGACTGAATACAGGGAAATATGGGAATGTTGTCTATATTGGACATATATGTTTGGTAAAATTGATGGCATAACATGAAATTGGAAATTTGGGGTATTGTCAATATAATTGAAATTTTAAGTTTGGCCATTGGCATAATTAAATTGGCATGAAGTGGGCATAATGAATTAGGATGTAAATCAAATCACGAGTTCAGGCCTATGTAAATTAAATCAAATGATTAGTTTTATGAGTGGGCATAAGTAGAATTGGGACTTTGAACGTAAAAGCAATTGTAAACTTGATAATTGGCATAAATATGAATTTGGGTAACTAGCGTGTATTGAAATAAAATGGATTATAGTTTGGGATAACTACATCATGAATCTTGATTTGGGTTCATTTGGATATGAAACTTGATACATGTAATCTTGGCTAGAACTTGATATGGGTAAAATGGCATAAACCTGGCATACATGTAAATAGGCAAGAATTGGACGTATGTAAACTGACTAGAATTGGATATATATATATATATATATATATATATATATTGGCATGTAATTTTGGAACTTGGGCATATGTTTATTAATATGTAAAGTTGGGAATTTGAGACATGGAAGTGACTGTGTATTGGATAATTGACTTGAACACGAACATGAACATTTCTATATGTTGAACACATGAACTGAATGGGGTTTTTGGGGGAATACGGCCATTAATGAACCTTTGACACAAGGTTAGACTCAGTTTGTGGTGTAAATCTGCCCGAAACCGCTCGGCAAATCCAGTAGCCACAAAGTGTCAGTCTAATGTGAGAGGCCAAAGGTCGAATTGTAGGCGTAACGATTTATGACACGACGTTAGACTCAGTTTGTGGTGTAAATCTGCCCGGAACCGCCCGGCAAATCCAGTGGCCACAAAATGCACAGTCTAATGTCAGAGGACATGATTCGTTCGTCATAATGAATGAATTAAGGAATATTAACCATAATAAGACGTGGGTATGGTTAGAGGGTTAGGTGGGATGACAAGGAAATTTGACATGTAAATGTGGACCTAACAGGTATGAGTTAAGAACATGTAAAACTTATAAATGTGGGCTTAACCAACATAATTGTTAATAAGACCAATGGGTGGGTTAAGCAATATGACCAGACTAATGACACGTTACAGGGTTAAGACAACTTGAACATATAGATAATACTTAAACCAACTTAGCATGATACGTGGGCGGGTTAAGCCATGAATTACTTGAAATACTTAACCAATGCAATCTGACGAATGGGAGGGTTAAGTTAAATGGGTTGGTTTAACTTGAATGGGTTGATAACACCCAACCAATATAACCTGATGTGTGGTAGGGTTAAGTAAATACACGAGGGTAACACTTAACCATTATAAAATGGCTAGTGCATGAGTTTGAGTTAACATACACTTAACCAGTCTAACGTGAGGTATGGTAAGGGTTAAGTTAACACAGGGGAGAACGCTTAACCGACATAACAAGACATGCGGTAGGGTTAAGTAACACAAGAGAGAACACTTAACCACGGTATCATGATGGGGGGTGGGGTTAAGTTAAATAGATAACACTTAACCAACCTGCGGGGTATACGAATAGACCCTAGGAAAACCATAGTAGCGGGACCCATTTCAGCAGTTACCCACATTAGGTATCAACGGTACCCTGAGCTAGGCAGGGTAGGGCACGATTACTGGGTTGATTGTAAGCGGTCAAAATGGCGGCAGGGGATGCAACGGTGCAGGTTCCGACGGATTACGGGCGTGCACGTATTCCGAAGTGGAAAATTTAGCTACTGGGCATCAGTAGATAAAAAGTTGTGCATCAAAAAGGGTGTCGGGGTTGCCATCCTAGGGATTGGTACACCCTAGGGTGTGACCAGCGCAGGTATCTACGAGTAGGGGGCCGTAAGAACTAGGTCAAGTAGGAGCCGATCGATTAGGGTAGTAAGGATACATCTAACACAGTTATGGCAATTGGGCTGGTTGAGGTGAAAATCTTCATATTAGACGTAGTCCTGAAGGCTACCACAACTACGGGGTTGGGATAACCTTAGTATATAACACATATGAAACATTGTAAGTAAGCCGATCAATTAAGATAGGTGCGGTGGGGACATGAAATTGTCAATATGAGGTGGGACCCTCATCGTGGGATATGTACCTATAAAACTATCATGTGGGTTATGGGGGATCACTTATCTTGTAATTAAAACTTAGTAGACTAATTGAAATGCTAGTTAGGTGGTGTAGAGAATATAGGAAATCAAGGAAAATAAGGAAATGGTGAAGCTTAGAAATCATGCAATGTTATACTTAATAGAAACCTTGCAATGTGATACTTGGTAGGAACCTTGTGATGATACTCTTGATAGGAAGCATGGGATGTTATACTTTATTCATCGTGCCTGTAGATTACCTTGTCATCATGCTTATGTTTACTTTCAGTTTATTCATGCCATATTATCTTCACCTGTTTTTATGCTGAAAGCCATTAGGACTTACCCAGTCTTTATGACTGACCCGGTTTGTTTCGCCTATTTTTCTTCCATTCCTCCCCCCAGGTTCACAGGGTGGAAATACAGCTTAGTTCGGATCTTACCAAGCTCCAAGGCTTTTTCATGTGCTTCTTGGATCTCTCTTGGCTATAGCTTGATTTGCTATATTGGGGAATACTACAATTTATTTTCATGCTTCTTTGTTTTTGAGCAAGACAGGTATTTTAGCTTTGTAATTGGGTATTTGGAAGTTGATGGGCTTTTATTGTAAATGATTATATTTAATGAATGATTTGAAGTAATTCTACTTTACCTTCCGTTGTTTTATATTTGTCTATCTTGTAATATTTCTATTCCAGTACCCATAATGCTCCATTGAAGTTAAGGCATTCCCTTTGTGAGTGACCTTAACGGATGTGGGGTGTTACAATTGGTATCAGAGCAGAAGGTTACCAGACTGGGCAAAAGCTTTTAAAAACCTTCTGAAATTATTTTCAAAATGTTGACAAAGAAGCATTTTCTAAGAAAAGTCTTGTTTTATTTGAAAGGCATATTCCCCAAAGCCATATGCACTATCTTTTGATTCTCTCCTTGAGTTTCTTCTCTCTTTCTTTTTCCCCATAGTTTTGTAGGTGTACGACACATGTAGGAGGGCAAAGAAGTGCCCAACTTCCATCTGTAGCCGCAGTAGTTCCATCTGTATCTAATCTTATTTCAAGCTTTGTAGGGTTGCCATGCGATGGAGGTAGCTTTCGAGAAACTTGTCAACAAGCTATACAAGGATAGCAAGAACGAGGATAAAGAACACAAGCCTAAGGATGAGAAACTTGTTGATATGGTTTAATCCACGAAGGAGGAAAAGGTGAAAGGAAAGAGGCCAAAGTGAAAGAATAATAAAACCCACGACAAGAGAGAGTATCTTTAGTATGGTAAAAAGGGACATGTAGTTAAGTATTAGAGGACAAGGACATGGGCAAAGGACAAGATCATCGAGAGGGAAATTGTATGCTCTCACTACTAGCGTACCTAAGAAGATGTGGTAACGTTTCTGTTAAAAGTTTGGCTTTTATTTTCTATCATACCATGGGAACTTTGTCTTTGTACATCGCATCCTTTTTAATTCTGCTTCGATAGTTGAGTCTCTGCACCTTAGTACTAGCGTAGTAGAGGGTCCCATTTTTGTCTCAAATCCTGTTGGGGAATCGGCTAATTTATTCATGACTTGTTTGGATTTGAGAATGTCTATGCTAAGTGTTGAGTTTATAAGTAATGCTTATGTTTTTGGGCTATGGGTTGTTTCTAGGGATGGAGTGGTTATCCAGAAATGATACCATTCTCGAGTATGAAAAGAGGGTAGTTAGACTCTTGACTTGCCTCGGTAATACCCTCGAAGTCTAATGTAACCCTTAGGGTTCTGCCATTCTTAGTTACCTAGAATCTCTTGATACATTTATCAATCCGCTCGAGTAGTGTTCCCCACTAAGGCGGATGGTTCATTTCGCTTATGCATGAGTTATAGAAAATCATCTTAGTAAGTACACTTGGCAACATGGTTGGCATTTGTTTAGTTTGAAGAGATAATTCATTTATGTGGAATACCTTCTAGTAAGTGAATGAGATCCAAGATTCACTAGTGAATTTTGGAAAGCTTGCATGAAACCATGAGCACGCAGTTATGTTTAAGCTGTGTATACTAGAAAAAGAATAAGTGAAAGTGGAACGAGAGGCGACAGTGAAATGAGTTCCAACTCATATTTTGGAAATAGGAATTAAGAAGCTACGAAATTGTGAAGCTAAAGACGGTCAAAGCACAATGGAGTTAAGCTCAAGGAAATGCGACTTAGAAGATTGAAGACTAGACATGCGCATCATATCTCTTTTTAAGAGTATATCCTTGATCCCTCTTTTCCTGTAGACATGCACATCATACCGTCGTTAGGACCGGTTGCAAAACCCCATAGTCCTAGTCACACATATATGTATTACTAACAGATAGTGTTAGTCCAACAATTGAGTGCACACATATAGTGTTAGTGTGACTAGGACTATTTTCATACATGTTGTGTAACAACCCGTATTTTTAATAACCTGTTATAACGAAAATCGAGGCAGAATCAAATTATAAAATGGGAATCAAGGGAAACGGGCTATGCCATTGCGTTCGTCTCGGAAAAATACGCGAAATAGAGTCTGAGTTTTCGAAAATCGGAGTCTGTATGACCCAGTTAAGGCCCATTGAAGTTTGCAGAAAATTCCTAAGTAAAAACAGATTTAAATTTTAAAATTAAAAATAGGGTTTAGGGCAAACTGGCGTAGGCGGGAAAATTCCCGCCAGGACCCGCATGTCGACAGGCCTGTCGACAGGGTCCCAAGGGTGTCGACAGCCCTGTCGACAGCCCTGTCGATAGGGGGTGCCCAGGCAGTATTGCCTGGCGCACCATTTTAGTTTGGGCTTGGTCTTGTGGCTTGGTTCTAGAGAATTCCGAGATCTGACGGGCCAAAACTAACCTAGGGTTAATCCTAGGGCTAAAAACACTCTAATCTTCTATAAATAAGCTCCTAATCCTACCCTAAACCCTCATTATTCACTCTAGCAACCAAACTATGTCAAATTGAAATCTCAAATGGCCTCCACCTAAGAACCCTAGCCTCCACCCTCTTCAAAAATCAATTCTAAGAAGATTTTGATGTTCATACAAGCTTCTCTAAGTTGTATGAATGATCATTAGCTTGCATACATCATCAAGTTGCAAGCTTTATTTGCTAAGCTAGAGTTTTTGGGATTTTTGTTAATTGGAGCTTTGTTTTGGGGTTTTATATGCTTGCATAAAAGGGCTTCTCAATCTTTATTAGTAGATTTGTGTCTTCATAATATTTGTAAGCCCTCTTACCTTCATTTTAGAAACTCTAAAGTTAATATGTGATGAAAGTTGGGATTTTTGTATGTTTAATGAGTTGTGCATGCTTATGCGAGTTCACTATGCTATGTTATGCATGTTTAATGAGTTATGCATGCTTATGTGAGTTCACTATGCTATGTTACACATGTTTGATGAAGTATGCATGTTTTGATTTGCAAGTTTAACAAGTTATGCATGTTTATGCAAGTTCACTAAGTCATGATTTGCAAGTTTAACAAGTTATGCATGTTTATGCAAGTTCACCAAGCCATGATTTGCAAGTTTATTTAGTTATGCATGATTATGCAAGTTTACTAAGTCATGGTTTGCAAGTTTAACAAGTTATGCATGTTTATGCAAGTTCACAAAGTCATGGTTTGCAAGTTTAACAAGTTATGCATGCTTACGCAAGTTCAAAATGATATGTTGTGCATATTTAACAAGTTATGCATGTTTATGCAAGTTCCCTATACCATGTTATGCAAGTCTAACATATTATGCATGTTTATGTTAATATGCAAGTTCACTATGCTAAGTTATGCAAGTCTAACATGTTATGCATGTTTATGTTAATATGCAAGTTCACTATGCTAAGTTATGCAAGTCTAACATGTTATGCATGTTTGTTGTGATATGCAAGTTCATCATGTATGATTATGCCAAGTTCCCTCTTCCTATCCTTTATGCGTTATTACGAATATGTAAGCGATAGAATGACGTTGGGGGGTTTGGGTAAACTTAAAATACATGAAAATATAAGATTGGGAATTTACCTATTAAGTTAGGTCTACCCCTTGGGAATTTACCTATTAAGTTAGGTCTACCCAAGTAATTGTTGACTTGTAATTATGTTTTGAAATAAAGTGGACATGACACTTAGAAAACATAAGTGTGGCCAACTCGAGGTTGGGTTGAGTTTGTAGCGTAATTCTACCCGGAACCGACCGGCTTAACTAGTGGCCACAAACAATAGGACCCAATGTGAGAAGTCGGTCATGGGGTGCCAAGACCCGAGGTTAGACCAAGTTGTCGTGTAAAGCTACCCGGACCCGCCCGGCCTAACTAGTAACCACAACAAGGTCTAATGTGAGAGGTTAAGGTGCATTAAATTAATTAATGCCTCATGATTAGGGTTAAGTCAGGGTCCACTAATACTTAACCAATTTGGGGATTCGAGGGATTGAAATGGGGTTAACTGGTGAACCGTTGGTTACACTTAACTAGTTTAATCCATGATTAGTGAAGGGTTAAATCACACTTAACCCTCTTGGGGAACCCTAGCAACGTGGTCTGTTCTAACAGTAATCCCAGTTTGGTATCATTCACAACCCTAGAAGCTAGGCTAGGGCGGGGCACGATTACTGGACGGATGTAAGCGACCAAAAGGCGATGGCTGAGTGGTACAGCGGTGCGGGTCCAGGCGGGCTACGGACGTGCACGTAGTCCGGTGTTGGACAAACTCGAGGCACGGGTACCAGTAGGTTAGGGCTGTGCATTATTGCTTAAGTGTCTGGGGTTGACACCCGAGGGCTTGATACACCCAAAGGTGGACCCAGCACAGTCTAACTACAACCATATGTGGGCCATATGGACACCAACACTTGACGTGTTAGGTTTATAGGGAGCCGATCGACTAGACCGTTGGGCTGGACCTTATATTAAGGTCACTTCATGTTATTGGGCCAAAGTGGGCTGAGGGATCAATACCTGTTATGTTGGTTTGCTAGTACACCGTGGTGCAAAACTTAACCTTGTTTATGCGATGACACCTCTATCTATCTTGTAGTTAATTTATCATGCCAGTATGTTGTTATCTATGATCATCTCAGTTCCATCATGTTGTTAACTTTATTAGTTTATAGACTGATCGTAGCAGGGCTTACTCAGTCTTTTTGACTGACCCGTTTTCTTTCGCCTCTTTTCTTCCGTTCCCCCCCCCCCAGGTTCTCAGGGAGGGAATACAGGAGCCTAGCTTGGATCTTAGCTGCTTTCTTGGATAGATCATGTATGCTTTGGACTTGAGCTCGCTATGGTTTTTCCACTTTGGGGATAGCTACTTTTATGTTTTCTTTTTCAGTATCAGATGATGTATTTATCTAGACTTGTAATTTTGGGAAATTGACATTTTGATGTACCAGACTTGTGTTTTGAAATGGTTTAAAAGTCTTCCGCTGTTTTATCTACTTACTCTGTTTATTTACATATATATATATATGTCATGTCCTGCCTTGCTATATCATTATGCACATTTACCTTGTTTTAAAACGCCCCACCAAAGTCAGAGTCGCTTGAAAGAGCCACCCTGGCGGAGGTGGGGTGTTACATTTGGTATCAGAGCATATGGTTTACGAGAAGGGATAAAAAGGTTTTTAAAACTTTTGAAAAGAAAAACTATTTTCAAAACCAAGTATTAAGTATTTTCCAAAGGAAAGTCTAGTTATTTTTAAAAGGCTATTCCCCAAAAAGCCATTAGCACTATCCTTTGATCCCTCGTTTGAACTCTTTTCTTTTCGTTTCCAGCATGTCTGATAATCTCATCTTACCCGAAGGGGTAACAATACCCGATTGGTTTCGTCGGTACTTGGAAGTCACGGCACCGGTCCCGGGTGTCTCTAATGTTGTCTTTCCAGTCAAGGCCGTTGTTCCTCCTCCTCCTTCCGTAGCTGATGTTCCTCTTCTCCCTCAGCCTCCACAAGTGGATTTTGCGGAAACTTGTAAGAACTTTAAGATGATGGGTGGCAAGAATTTTAGTGGAACAGAGACTATTGTAGAGGCAAGGAATTGGTTGAAAGAGACCGAAGATCTTTTAGCCACCTTTGATATAGGTGACCGCAGGAAGGTTTTGTTAGCAGTATGGTTGCTAAAGGAAGAAGCTGCACGTTGGTGGGTGGTCACCACCACTACTAGGCCAATTGAGACTTGGGATGATTTTAGAGGAAGGTTTGGACTGAGGTTCTTATCACTGAAGCAAGGGGACATGACTATTAGGGAATACATAGATAAGTTTAATCAACTAGCTCGGGTCGACTTAGACTTGGTTAATACAGCCCAGAAGAAGGCCCTACACTTTGCTCTAGGATTAAACGAGCCATTACACGGCTTGGCCATGTCTCACATACCCTTGGGGGCGACTTTCGAGAATTTGGTGAATTTGGCCCTACTTCAAGAAGAAGATAAGAATGACAAGAAGGAGGTCAGGGCGGATGAGTCTCAAGGCAAAAATAACAACAACCGCAAGGACAAGCCAAGAGAAAATAGGAAATGTAACTTCTGTGGTAAAGTTGGACATATAGCCAGGGAATGTAGGAATAAGGAAAAGAGAAAGTGGGGCGAATGCTTTCATTGTGGTGAGTTTGGACATCTCAGCAAGGATTGCCCTAGGAAACAAGGGCAAGGTCAGACTCAGTGTGCAGAACTATCTGGAGGGCGAGTTCATCCTCTCAGCACCGTTCTTCCAGCTTATGATAGAGGTAGTGTTTCTGTTGAAAGTCTTGTTTACATTTTCTGACTTTCCCTGTTTGTACTTTGTTTGATTCTGGCGCATCGCATAGTTTTATTTCATCTGATCTAGTTGAAAGTTTGCACCTAGGTACTAGCCTAGTTGATGATCCCGTATATGTTTCAAATCCAATTGGGGGTTCTGCCCGTTTGTCTGTGGTCTGAGTGGATTTGAAAATTTCTATCTTGAGTATAGAATTCTCGTGGGATGTTTTATTCTCGGTTTCAGGGGATATGGGTTGGTCTTGGGCATGGAATGGTTGTCCTGTTTTGGAGCCATTCTTGGTTTTTGTATATAGGGGTGTGAGGCTCATGACTCGCCTCGGTAATACCCTAGAAATTTCTAGCAACCCTATGGGTCCCGTCATGTTATGTTATCTTGAATCCCTCAACTCGTCTATCGATAGTTTGCGATCTGTGAGGGCGGTCCGAGAATATCCTGATATCTTGGGGGGAAGTGAAGGGGTTACCCTTAGACATAGGATAGATTTCCGCATTATCTGGTTGGTAATACCAAGCCAGTTTCGTGGCCGGTTAGGCACATGACCTCACGAGATGAGAGTTAAGAAAGTAAGTCAAGGAGTTGCTTGAGAAGAACTTCCTGAGACGAAGCATTTTCGAGTAGGGTGCTCCAGTAGTATTCATTACTAAGGTGGACAGTTTGCTTCGCTTATGTGTTGATTATCGTGAAAAGAATAGACAACCGTTACCAAGGATCGATGATTTGTTTGATCAGCTTGTAGGAGCATCTGTTTTCTTTTGATCTAGCTACCGGATTCCATCAGCTTAGGATGGCTGAGGATGGAATTGACAAGACTGCGTTTAGGACTCTAGATGGATTTTAGAATGGCTAGTCATACTATTTGGTTTGACTAATGCACCCGCATATTACGTAAACTGGATGGGTAGGGTGTTTAGGGAGTCCTTGAACAAGTTTGTCATGGTCGTCATAGACGATATTATGATCTCCTCAAAAGAACGAGGAAGAACATGCTATACATCTCAAGGAGGAGATGGATACGCTTAGAGCCACCAGTTGAAGGTCAAGTTCTTCAAATGTCACTTTGGAGGAAAGAAGTTGGATTTCTTGGGCACATAGTTCTTAAGTAAGGCTTAGCGGTGGATTCCGCTAAAGTGGTTGCGGTTAAGACCGGAAAACTCTGAGGAGGGCAATTGAAGTAAAAAGCCTCCTCCGTTTGGCTAGTTAGTTAGCATTCCCGGAGCTTAGACTTACTCTTCTGGACCAAGAAGGGGGTTTCACAGGAAGAAGACCCGCAGTAGGTCAAGAACATGGACCAGTTGATTCGAGGCGAGATGTTAAGTCACCTCGCTAGATATATTATAGATGACAAAGGAAGACTAAGGCGCGATGAGAGAGTATGTGTTCCTCGAGTGGAAGACTTGGTAAAGAAGGTTCTTGAAGATGCGTATCACTCGAGGAGGTGGCCGAGTTGATCTCAGGATGCATGTTGTGCCACCAGGTTAAGGCCAAGTCATAGAAGCCCAGCGGGCCATTACCTCCATTGGAGGTTCCGCAAGGGAAAGTGTGAAAACATCTCGATAGATTATGTGGATAGATTACCTAGATCAAAGAAAGGGAATACGGGTAGGTGGGTCATAATGGGTAGACTCACGAAGAGTGCTCATTTCAGTCCGGTGAAGAGCGAGAGGACTGCATCATGGTTAGCAACGGTTTACCCTCAAGAAGTTGGCCAGTCTTGAAATAGCATACAGGAAGCCATGGGTAGGCAACCGAATCTAGGTATGGCCTATCACTCATAGGCAGATGGTTCATTTCGATTAAGCATGAGTTATAGAAAATCACGTCTATAAGGGCAATTGGCAACGTGGATTGGTATTTTCAAGAAAAGTTCTGCTGCGTGGAATACTTTATAGTAAGTAGACGAGATCCAGGATTCACTAGTGAATTTTGGAGAGCTTGCATGAAATCATGAGGTTATAGTATGTTTAAGCCAAGGATACAGAAGGAAGAATAAGTGGAAAAGAAAGACGAGAGGCGATAATGAAATGAGTTCCAACTCGAATTTGGTAAATAGGAGTTAGGAAGCCGAGAAATCATGAAGTAAAAGACGGTCAAAGCACAGTGGAGTTAAGCTCAAGGAAACGTGACTAAGAAGAGTGAAGACTAGATACACGCATCATATCCTTGTAGGAGTGCATCCTTGATCCTTGTTTTCCTGGGGAGCTTGCTTGCAAATTATCTTTTGTATATATATCCTCTCGGTCCCATTCTCGATCTTATTTAAACTCCATAAGGGGGTTATGACTCATCGGTTAGTACTATATGTCAGAGTTTGAATGGATGCATATCTCTCTGTCCATGTTTATCTAGTTTATCGTGTTTATCTTGTCATGAGGACCTTAGGTAGAAACCCTTTGGATGAAACATGTATTTGAAACATGTTATGCTTGATGGTTGCAAGTGGTTGCAAGTGTTTGCAAGTGGTTGCTCGTGGATGCATTATACACAATTAGGCACTAGATCGGCTCGCACACTCCTCATATTGCATATGCATGAGTGCTTACACTTATTCATGGTTGAAACTTGTTGTGCTACCACATGGATGTTGCATATGGATGAATGTTATGTGCACTCATATAGATACTATGAATTATGTTAGGAATTTGCATACATATGGATTCATTTCACTGACATACATATGCATTAAGGAGGTTTACTGTATCAGTAACCGCCTGATTTTCACTGACATACATATGCATTAAGGAGGTTTACTGTATCAGTAACCGCCTGATCTTTGCATTAGGCAAGTACATATACACACACTTTTGCATATGTTCATACAGCATTTAGAATCTTGTAAGGACAATGATTGCTCGTGGATGATGCTTTGAGTAGATGGATGATTGGATGGTAGGATACGTTCTTCCTAACTTGAAGATTTCGGGGACGAAATCCTTTAAGGAGGGGAGAATGTAACAACCCGTATTTTTAATAACCTGTTATAACAAAAATCGAGGCAGAATCAAATTATAAAATGGGAATCAAGGGAAACGGGCTATTCCATTGCGTTCGTCTTGGAAAAATACGCGAAATAGAGTCTGAGTTTTCGAAAATTGGAGTCCGTATGACCCAGTTAAGGCCCATTGAAGTTTGCAGAAAATTCCTAAGTAAAAACAGATTTAAATTTTAAAATTAAAAACAGGGGTTAGGGCAAACTGGCGTAGGCGGGAAAATTCCCGCCAGGACCCGCATGTCGACAGGCCTGTCGACAGGGTCCCAAGGGTGTCGACAGCCCTGTCGACAGCCCTGTCGACAGGGGGTGCCCAGGCAGTATTGCCTGGCGCACCATTTTAGTTTGGGCTTGGTCTTGTGGCTTGGTTCTAGAGAATTCCGAGATCTGACGGGCCAAAACTAACCTAGGGTTAATCCTAGGGCTAAAACACTCTAATCTTCTATAAATAAGCTCCTAATCCTACCCTAAACCCTCATTATTCACTCTAGCAACCAAACTATGTCAAATTGAAATCTCAAATGGCCTCCACCTAAGAACCCTAGCCTCCACCCTCTTCAAAAATCAATTCTAAGAAGATTTTGATGTTCATACAAGCTTCTCTAAGTTGTATGAATGATCATTAGCTTGCATACATCATCAAGTTGCAAGCTTTATTTGCTAAGCTAGAGTTTTTGGGATTTTTGTTAATTGGAGCTTTGTTTTGGGGTTTTATATGCTTGCATAAAAGGGCTTCTCAATCTTTATTAGTAGATTTGTGTCTTCATAATATTTGTAAGCCCTCTTACCTTCATTTTAGAAACTCTAAAGTTAATATGTGATGAAAGTTGGGAATTTTGTATGTTTAATGAGTTGTGCATGCTTATGCGAGTTCACTATGCTATGTTATGCATGTTTAATGAGTTATGCATGCTTATGTGAGTTCACTATGCTATGTTACACATGTTTGATGAAGTATGCATGTTTTGATTTGCAAGTTTAACAAGTTATGCATGTTTATGCAAGTTCACTAAGTCATGATTTGCAAGTTTAACAAGTTATGCATGTTTATGCAAGTTCACCAAGCCATGATTTGCAAGTTTATTTAGTTATGCATGTTTATGCAAGTTTACTAAGTCATGGTTTGCAAGTTTAACAAGTTATGCATGTTTATGCAAGTTCACAAAGTCATGGTTTGCAAGTTTAACAAGTTATGCATGCTTACGCAAGTTCAAAATGATATGTTGTGCATATTTAACAAGTTATGCATGTTTATGCAAGTTCCCTATACCATGTTATGCAAGTCTAACATATTATGCATGTTTATGTTAATATGCAAGTTCACTATGCTAAGTTATGCAAGTCTAACATGTTATGCATGTTTATGTTAATATGCAAGTTCACTATGCTAAGTTATGCAAGTCTAACATGTTATGCATGTTTGTTGTGATATGCAAGTTCATCATGTATGATTATGCCAAGTTCCCTCTTCCTATCCTTTATGCGTTATTACGAATATGTAAGCGATAGAATGACGTTGGGGGGTTTGGGTAAACTTAAAATACATGAAAATATAAGATTAGGAATTTACCTATTAAGTTAGGTCTACCCCTTGGGAATTTACCTATTAAGTTAGGTCTACCCAAGTAATTGTTGACTTGTAATTATGTTTTGAAATAAAGTGGACATGACACTTAGAAAACATAAGTGTGGCCAACTCGAGGTTGGGTTGAGTTTGTAGCGTAATTCTACCCGAAACCGACCGGCTTAACTAGTGGCTACAAACAATAGGACCCAATGTGAGAAGTCGGTCATGGGGTGCCAAGACCCGAGGTTAGACCAAGTTGTGGTGTAAAGCTACCCGGACCCGCCCGGCCTAACTAGTAACCACAACAAGGTCTAATGTGAGAGGTTAAGGTGCATTAAATTAATTAATGCCTCATGATTAGGGTTAAGTCAGGGTCCACTAATACTTAACCAATTTGGGGATTCGAGGGATTGAAATGGGGTTAAGTGGTGAACCGTTGGTTACACTTAACTAGTTTAATCCATGATTAGTGAAGGGTTAAATCACACTTAACCCTCTTGGGGAACCCTAGCAACGTGGTCTGTTCTAACAGTAATCCCAGTTTGGTATCATTCACAACCCTAGAAGCTAGGCTAGGGCGGGGCACGATTACTGGACGGATGTAAGCGACCAAAAGGCGATGGCTGAGTGGTACAGCGGTGCGGGTCCAGGCGGGCTACGGACGTGCACGTAGTCCGGTGTTGGACAAACTCGAGGCACGGGTACCAGTAGGTTAGGGCTGTGCATTATTGCTTAAGTGTCTGGGGTTGACACCCGAGGGCTTGATACACCCAAAGGTGGACCCAGCACAGTCTAACTACAACCATATGTGGGCCATATGGACACCAACACTTGACGTGTTAGGTTTATAGGGAGCCGATCGACTAGACCGTTGGGCTGGACCTTATATTAAGGTCACTTCATGTTATTGGGCCAAAGTGGGCTGAGGGATCAATACCTGTTATGTTGGTTTGCTAGTACACCGTGGTGCAAAACTTAACTTTGTTTATGCGATGACACCTCTATCTATCTTGTAGTTAATTTATCATGCCAGTATGTTGTTATCTATGATCATCTCAGTTCCATCATGTTGTTAACTTTATTAGTTTATAGACTGATCGTAGCAGGGCTTACTCAGTCTTTTTGACTGCCTCGTTTTCTTTCGCCTCTTTTCTTCCGTCCCCCCCCCCCAGGTTCTCAGGGTGGGAATACAGGAGCCTAGCTTGGATCTTAGCTGCTTTCTTGGATAGCTCATGTATGCTTTGGACTTGAGCTCGCTATGGTTTTTCCACTTTGGGGATAGCTACTTTTATGTTTTCTTTTTCAGTATCAGATGATGTATTTATCTAGACTTGTAATTTTGGGAAATTGACATTTTGATGTACCAGACTTGTGTTTTGAAATAGTTTAAAAGTCTTCCGCTGTTTTATCTACTTACTCTGTTTATTTACATATATATATATGTCATGTCCTGCCTTGCTATATCATTATGCACATTTACCTTGTTTTAAAACGCCCCACCAAAGTCAGAGTCGCTTGAAAGAGCCACCCTGGCGGAGGTGGGGTGTTACATGTTGGACTCATGGCACTAAACATATTTTGCATTAAGAAGATCAATCAGACCTGATCATTTGCATTAGATAAGGAACATATACACACACTTTCTGCATATGTTCATACAACATTAGAAATCTCTTAAGGACAGTAGACGCCAGTGATTGATGTTTGAGTAGATGGATGATTGGATGGTAGGACACATTCTTCTTAACTTGAAGATTTCGAGGACGAAATCAATTAAGGAGAGGAGAATGTAACAACCCGAATTTTAATAACATGTTGAAACTAGAAATCAGGGTATAATTAAATTTTAAAGTTAGAATCATGGGAAATGGGTTATATCATTGCGTTCGTCCCGGAATTCTGCTTGACATAGAGTCCGAGTTTGCGTAAAACGTATATCATATGAAGAAGATATGGACGAACGAAGTTAGGCAGAAAAACTAGAAACGGGTCAGAATGCACTGGCGCACTTGGGAAGTGCGCTAGAAAAAAATTACACTGGCACACTTGGGAAGTACGCCAGTACAATTTTAGCACTGGTGCACCTGCCAAGTGCACCCAGGCCAGAAAACCTACTTGGTCAGGCCCTGGCTGGCCTGGTCAGGTTCTGGTCGATTTCTGAGGCTTGGCTGAGTTACTAGGGCTTACATGTCACTTTCTGATTGGCTTCTCTTGAGATGGATGGTCTGGATTCACTCTAGCTACATCGACGGCTCTAATCAAATTAAAATTCTATAAATACAACTCGAGTCTAACCCTAAACACACACAAATAATATAATACTAAAGCCGTCATGCTGATAAAATACCTCTTGAACCATGGTCGCCGTCTCCAAATCAAAGTACAAACATTCAAACTCAAATCAATTCAAAGAACAAGGCTTCTACTATGATTCAAGACAATAAATCAACAACGCCGCGACATTTTTACAACAAATTCAGTTCTTAATTCATTTGCCATGCTCTGTAAGTTCTAGTTGTTTTTAGATTTAAAAATTTAAATTACAATATGGCCATGGAATAAAGTGGAATTGGATTTAAGTATGTTTATTGATTCAGATCTATTTCTGTTGCTTCTTGAATCTTGAGTTTTAGGACTTTTCTATGTTCATTCTCATGTCAAGCTTATGATCCATTCAGCCTGTTGTAAATCAGTTTTTCTTGATTCATATTGATATTATTATCAAGATCTATCTTTTATGCCAGAGATGATTTTTTTATGCCAGTTTTCTCTCTATGCTGATTGTTATACAAATTCTACCTTCCCCTATTTATTTTATTTCGATGAACCTAGGTCAATTTCGGACCTAGGCCTAAACCGTGATTTGCGTACGATTGGATACGGGGAAATATGGGAATGTTGTCTATATTGGATATATGTGTTTGGTAAAATTGATGGCATAACATGAAATTGGAAATTTGGGGTATTGTCAATATATTTGAAATTGCAAGTTTGGCCATTGGCATAATTAAATTGGCATGAAGTGGGCATAATGAATTAGCATGTAAATCAAATCACGAGTTCGGGCCTATGTAAATTAAATCAAAAGATTAGGTTTATGATTGGGCATAAGTAGAATTGGAACTTTGAACGTAAAAGCAATTGTAAACTTGATAAATGGCATAAATATGAATTTGGGTAACTGGCATGTATTGAAATAAAATGGATTACAGTTTGGGATAACTACATCATGAATCATGATTTGGGTTCATTTGGATATGAAACTTGATACATGTAATCTTGGCTAGAACTTGATATGGGTAAAATGGCATAAACCTGGCATACATGTAAATAGGCAAGAATTGGATGCATGTAAACTGACTAGAATTGGATATATATATATATATATATATATATATATATTTGACTGTAATTTTGGAACTTGGGCATATGTTTATTAATATGTAAAGTTGGGAATTTGAAACATGGAAATGACTGTGTATTGGATAATTGATTTGAACACGAACATGAACATTTCTATATGTTGAACACATGAACTGAATGGGGTTTTGGGGGGAATACGGCCATTAATGAACCTTTGACACGAGGTTAGACTCAGTTTGTGGTGTAAATCTGCCCGGAACCGCCCGGCAAATCCAGTAGCCGCAAAGTTTCAGTCTAATGTGAGAGGCCAAAGGTCGAATTGTAGGCGTAACGATTTATGACACGACGTTAGCACTACGCCATAGATGACCTATGCCAACCCCAGAGAAATGACGCAGTAGGTGCCAAAAAGTGTTGGTATAGGCAAAAAATTATCTGTGGCAACACTTTTCTGGGGTTGCCTTTTGCCGCGTTGCCTTAGAGTCAAAGGCAACGACTTTGCTATCCTAAGGTAACATCGCTACAGGTGTTGCTACAGGCACTAAATTTACATAAATGTGGGGCCCACTAAATTCTGAATCCCGGGATCACGGAATCCTGTTGCGCCCCTAAATTCTGTAGCCGGGTTCACGGAATCCTGTTGTGGGGCCCACATTTATGTAAATCTATGGCAACGCCATATCATAGCTACAGCAACATTTAACACTGCATACTGCAACATTATATCATAGCCACTGCATCATTATATAAATACTGCAACATAACAACAATTACCATCACACACTGAAATTAATAAACAACTTTTCATTTCAAATTAATAACCAATAACACAAATACTAGTTAGTCAACTACAGAATAACAAAAAATAGCCAATAAATTCAGTTTTACATAGTACTTACAAACACAGCCAGTACTAAATTCATGTTTACATCAAACTAAAACAGTTTCAAATTGATAAAGCCCGAGCCTCCAGTGCATTCAGTACCTCTCTACTGCCTCCTTCACCTGCAAAATAAAGCAGTTTCAAAAGTCATGCATTTCAGCAAAAGCCTTTAGTACAACTAATGCATTTCAGCACAACCAAAGTCATGCATGCCTCGGCTACAAACTGATGCAATGCCTTGTTTACATTGCAACACAAAATGGAAGACATGCATGCCTCAGTTGCATTTCAGCACAAACTATGGCCATAGTATAACTGACTTGCACTTCAGTCTTCAGCACAAAGATATTTCAGCACAAACTATGGCCAGAGTTGCTTTTCAGCACAGAATTGCATTTCACAATTTATGGCTGAGTTGCAAATTGATGCAATGACTCAGCTTGTTCAAATCATTTACGATATCAAGGAATGCAACAGAATGCCTGAGGCATTAAAAATGTAGACATGCCACGACTCGTTCAAATACAAACTCAACCATTGCATCAATTACGAATTGACACGATCATTACTGATTGAAGAGAAAATAAAATTCTGTAGTTCATTGCTGAAGCATCAGCCTTGTACATGGTCAGTTACATACGAGCATTGAACTACCAGCCAACCATAAAAATAAGCAAGCGGAAATTGTAAGCGGAAATCTTAGAATTAGACTGATGCTTCAGCAAGCGGAAATTGTAAGAATTCTGAAGCATACCACCACTCAAGCATAAAAATAAGCAAAAATACATACCAACAGTGTGTGTCTGTATACGTGAAATTAAGAAGCCATGTTTTTCACTTTGCTACGTGGAAGGCGGATTCGTCTTATTGGGACATCATCTCTACACCAACGAACATCAAAATCTTGATTTCTCATTCCATAAGCAGGCTGGATATCATTCAAATCTTCATTTTCATATTCTCTTTCGAGTTCACACCAGTCTTTCGACAATTTCTTGATAACATTGTGGCACATCTTATCAATTGGATCTGCTATATAAAACACCTGTTTTACCTGTGAAGCCATAACATAAGGATCAGATTTCTGGCACAATCGATTAAAATTGACACGAGTTAGCCCATATAAATCTTTCTCTTCTTGGTACCAGCGACACTTAAATAAAACCACACTAAATTCTCCCCAATAATCTAGTTCTAATATTTCTTCAATTGATCCACAGTAATTAACTTCACCAACCAACGGATTTTGATCTTTCGAACTTGCAAAGCTAGTAGTCAAGGCTGTCAAAAATACACCACTGTTTTGTGTTGTACATTTGTCATCTCTGAACCTTGTATAAAATCTGTATCCATTGATAACATATCCAGTAAACCGCTTAGCTGTTGGAAGAGGCCCCATTGCAAGCAGTTGTACTTCTTTTGAAATGTCCTCCTTTTTTCCAACCTCTTCCTTTAACCACTTCCAAAATTCTTCACTGTGTTCTCTCTCTCTTTTATATTTTTTTGATGATGCATGACCATCAATTAAAGCTCGATGTTCCCTAGAATAAAGACCGGGTTAATAAAAGATAGAAACAAATTTGGCTGGATCTATTACTAAAGCTGATGGTTGTAGACTACTTCTTGACAATGCCACTTGCGATTATGACACTTTTTGCAAGGGCATGTAATTTCATCACCTACCGCAAATCTAGAAAAAGTATTTCGAATAAAAAGTTTCACTCCACTGATGTACCCTTCACTGAATTTAGGAAGTTCTGCCCATAGTTTTTCCTCGTCGTTCATTGAGTGATACCTTAAAGCAGTAAATTAGGCACAAGTAAAGCAGTACATTACGCAACACAACAATCAAATCATAGAAAATTGATACATTGAGTGATACCTGAAGCAGCAGATTAAATCGAAACCCTAACTGAAATCTGAAACCCAAGACGAACCCCAATTGAAGACCTAATTGAACTTGAACGCGAACCTGCCGTACTCGAACCCTAATTAAGCTTGTAAACTTGAACTTTTAGCCCTAATTGAACCTGAGAGTGAGTGTGTGAGAGCTTGAGCAGCGGAGTACTTTGGTAAAGTTCGATTGAAATTTTCAATATTTTTTTAGTTTTCCCCCCTTTGTTTTTGCTTCCCGCCCTAGACATTATTTCACGCGCGGATTGCTAATCTAGACTAAACATTTCTTCACGCGGATCGCTACCCTGGACCGTTGGATCGTGTTGACGCGGATTGATAATTTTATTCACGAGGCTACTGGAACACATGTTGATATATATGCTAACACGTTTAAGTGTGCGTTGCAGTAGACAGAAAACAGCATAGCAGTGGCAACATTGTAGCTAGCAACACCATGCATTTTCGTTGTGATAGGCCATCTATGGCGTAGTGTAGACTCGGTTTGTGGTGTAAATCTACCCGGAACCGCCCGGCAAATCCAGTGGCCACAAAATGCACAGTCTAATGTCAGAGGACATGATTCGTTCGTCATAATGAATGAATTAAGGAATATTAACCATAATAAGACGTGGGTATGGTTAGAGGGTTAGGTGGGATGACAAGGAAATTTGACATGTAAATGTGGACCTAACCGGTATGAGTTAAGAACATGTAAAACTTATAAATGTGGGCTTAACCAACATAATTGTTAATAAGACCAATGGATGGGTTAAGTAATATGACTAGACTAATGACACGTTACAGGGTTAAGTCAACTTGAACATATAGATAATACTTAAACCAACTTAGCATGATACGTGGGCGGGTTAAGCCATGAATTACTTGAAATACTTAACCAATGCAATCTGACGAATGGGAGGGTTAAGTTAAATGGGTTGGTTTAACTTGAATGGGTTGATAACACCCAACCAATATAACCTGATGTGTGGTAGGGTTAAGTAAATACACGAGGGTAACACTTAACCATTATAAAATGGCTAGTGGATGAGGTTGAGTTAACATACACTTAACCAGTCTAATGTGAGGTGTGGTAAGGGTTAAGTTAACACAGGGGAGAACGCTTAACCGACATAACAAGACATGCGGTAGGGTTAAGTAACACAAGAGAGAACACTTAACCACGGTATCATGATGGGGGGTGGGGTTAATTTAAATAGATAACACTTAACCAACCTGCGGGGTATACGAATAGACCCTAGGAAAACCCTAGTAGTGGGACCCATTTTGGCAGTAACCCACATTAGGTATCAACGGTACCCTGAGCTAGGCAGGGTGGGGCACGATTACTAGGCTGAATGTAACCGGTCAAAACGACGGTAGGGGATGAAACGGTTCAGGTTCCGAAGGATTCTGGGCGTGCACGTATTCCAGAGTGGAAAATTTAGCCACTGGGCATCAGTAGATATAAAGCTGTGCATCAAACAAGGTGTCGCGGTTGCCATCCTAGGGATTGATACAACCTAGGGTGGGACCAACACAGGTATCTACGAGTAGGGGGCCGCAAGAACTAGGTCAAGTAGGAGCCGATCGATTAGGGTAGTAAAGATACATCTAACACATTTATGGAAATTGGGCTGGTTGAGGTGAAAATCCTCATATTAGATGTTGTCCTGAAGGCTACCACAACTACGGGGTTGGGATAACCTTAGTATATAACACATATGAAACATTGTAAGTAAGAGCCGATCAATTAAGATAGGTGCGGTGGGGACATGAAACTGTCAATATGAGGTGCGACCCTCATCGTGGGATATGTACCTATAAAAATATCATGTGGGTTATGGGGGATCACTTATCTTGTAATTAAAACTTAGTAAACTAATTGAAACGCTAGTTAGGTGGTGCAGAGAATATAGGAAATCAAGGAAAATAGGGAAATGGTGAAGCTTAGAAATCTTGCGATGTTACACTTAATAGAAACCTTGCAATGTGATACTTGGTAGGAACCTTGTGATGATACTCTTGATAGGAAGCATGGGATGTTATACTTGATTCATCGTGCCTGTTGCTTACCATGTCATCATGCTTATGTTTACTTTCATTGTTCATGCCATATTATCTTCACCTGTTTTTATGTTGAAAGCCACTAGGACTTACCCAGTCTTTATGACTGACCCAGTTTGTTTCGCCTCTTTTTCTTCCATTTCCCCCTCCCCCCCCCCAAAGGTTCACAGGGTGGAAATACAGTTTAGTTCAGATCTTACCAAGCTCCAAGGCTCTTTCATGTGCTGCTTGGATCTCTCTTGGCTATGGCTTGCTTTGCTTTATTGGGGAGTACTACAATTTATTTTCATGCTTCTTTGTTTTTGAGCAAGACAAATATTTAAGCTATGTAATTGGGTATATGGAAGTTGATGGGCTTTTATTGTAAACAATTATATTTAATAAATGATTTGAAGTACTTCTACTTTACCTTCCGCTGTTTTATATATGTCTGTCTTGTAATATTTCTGTTCCAGTACCCATAATGCTCCATTGAAGTTAAGGCATTCCCTTCGTGAGTGACCTTAACGGATGTGGGGTGTTACATTTGGTATCAGAGCAGAAGGTTACCAGACTAGGCAAAAGCTTTTAAAAACCTTCTGAAATTATTTTCAAAATGTTGACAAAGAAGCATTATCTAAGAAAAGTTTTGTTTTATTTGAAAGGCATATTACCCAAAGTCATATGCACTATCTTTTGATTCTCTCCTTGAGTTTCTTCTCTCTTTCTTTTTCCCCATAGTTTTGTAGGTGTACGACACATGTAGGAGGGCAAAGAAGTGCCCAACTTCCATCTGTAGCCGCAGTAGTTCCATCTGCGTCTAATTTTATTTCAAGCTTTGTAGGGTTGCCATGCGATGGAGGTAGCTTTCGAGAAACTAGTCAACAAGCTATACAAGGATAGCAAGAACGAGGATAAAGAACACAAGCCTAAGGATGAGAAACTTGTTGATATGGCTTAATCCACGAAGGAGGAAAAGGTGAAAGGAAAGAGGCCAAAGTGAATGTAACACCCCGCCTCCGCTAGGGTCACTCGCAAAGGAATGCACTAGCTTTAGAGGGGCATTATTGGTGAACATGCACAGAAATATCACAAGACAGAACATATAAAATAGCGGAAGTAAAATCAAACTTTCATAACATGAATAAATAAGGTCTAAAGCCTTTTACATCAGAGTACATCAAAACCTGTCTTGCAATAGTAAAGAAGCATAAAGACATTTTCATAAATTATTCCCCAAGTAAAAACAGTAAAGTAGCCATTAGCCAAGAAAAGTCCAAGCCATCCATGATGACCTTCAAGCAGAAGAAGTCCGAACTAAAAAACAGTATTTCCTCCCTGTAACCTGGGGGGGAACGGAAGAAAAGAGGCGAAACAAAACGGGTCAGTCAAAAAGACTGAGTAAGCCCTATCTACTATTAGCATAAAAACTAGTAAAGTTAACTGACATGAGAAACTGAGATGAACATAAGCATGATAACAAGATAGATAAGCTAAATCAAAATAACAGGATTGACTACTGAACTCAGATAAACTAAGGTGTCATGATAAATTATGATGTCAAGATAAAACAAGGTATCACATCGTCAGGTTTCTATCAAGTATAATATCCCCAAGATATCTGTCACGTATAACGCCCCGTGATATCTATCCTGTATTTTAGCTCTGCACCTACCGTACTAGTATCCCCACCGTGTCATGTGTTAACCAAGAATGACCCTCACTCAAAAGTCGTGTAATGGTCCATGTCAACCTAATATATCGCATATATAGGTTACTCAACTTGTATGTTTTATTCCATGTAAATGTTCAGTCCCTTGCCGTAGACCATACGGGCTTTCCCATGAGATTCTATATTACTTTAACATAGTTCCATGATCCTTAAGATCGGTTTGGACTGTTACCCTAAACCTAGCTCGGGTCTTCCAACATGAATTATTATTTGTACAACTAGGACTTATGCTACCTAGGGCTGCTAGGGATTATGCTTACCTATTGCACGTTTTCGTATCTCGGTTTGGGTTCAACCACCTAGGGCCACTAGGGATTACGCTAACCGCCAACCGCGCCCTTTTTCCCATGCATTCATCGTGAATCTCTTTTCCATGACTGTATGCACATGTATCACATCGTGCCATCCGAGTCCTGTCACAGGGCAAATCAAGAAATACAGGACTCGGTCGGGAGCTTTCGATTTATCTGCCGATGCAGATGCTAAGGTCTGTTTTTCTTATACGTGGCTATGGTCCCACGAGACCACTCCCTCAACTAGTGAAAGACAAGACAGGATAAATCCTGTATGAGAACACAACACTGGCCAACCCACATCCAAGCCTTACCGCAACAATAATTAGATAGCAATTATGGTCTTTTGGGTGTTCTCTGCCTTTCCGTACGTACACGCTTGACCAAAGATGGTAGGTAGCCTGACGAAATGCTATCTAGGGTACGACCGTGTATCGTCGACTATCCCCTATCCATCCCCGTCTTTAGGTCGCTCGTATAGCAACCAAGGCGTACTTTTGGTTCTTCTAACGCAGACCTTAACCTCTCATGAGCCTAGTATAATCACCTGGCAGCTCATAGAGGGATACCAAGAATATCCTCACGTTCCCCGAAGCCGCTGCTTCGTTACCCAGTTCACTGGAGCCTTTATCTAAATCAGATACTTGCTCCTACTCGTATACTTAAACAATGACCTACCGTATCAGGTTACTCATCTATCTATGAACTGGTCTAAATTTCCTTGACTAAGAATCATTACTTAGTTATTCTTCAACTAAGGTTTACCACTTAGCATTGTTCCCGTTATCCTTGTTAACTACGGTTATCCACCTAATCCTCAGAACTAGGGTTTACATAATGGATTAAGTGTCACTTAAGTTCATGACTTAACCCATCTACAAATCCTGTCAAAATTGGCTAAGTATCCAAGTTCAAGGCTTAACCCTACAAACCATGCTCAAGTTGGTTAAGTATATTAAGCAATTCACGACTTAACCTCGTCCAATTATCATTCTAGATTGGTTAAGTATATATTAACTTGACCCTATCAATTTACTTAGTCAAATCGGTCAAGTGTATTCAAGCGATTCGTGACTTAGCCTTATCATGTTTTCACGTTATATTGGTTAAGTATTGGTTAACTTAACCACAATAAATTAACGAGTTAGATTGGATAAGTATAGGTCACTTAACCACATCAATTCATCATGTTTAGATTAGTTAAGTGTTTAACTTAACCCCATTAAACTACCAAGTGGGATTAATTAAATCTAGGCTAACTTAACCCCATCTGATTTCCATGTTTAGACTAGTTGAGTCTAATCTTAACCCCATTCGTTAACCGTATTTTTCGGTTAAGCGTCATTAAGAAAACTTACTTAACCTTACCAAGTTATCGCGTTGGATTGATTAAGTGTTGGTTAACTTAACCCCATCCACTAGTCATATAAAAATGGTTAAGTGTCATTAGGCAAATCAAGTTACTTAACCTACCCAACCTTGTCATGTTTTGTTAAGTATCATTAGCCTAATCAAATTACTTAACCCATTTGTCCATGTCATATTTGGTTAAGAGTCATTAATCAAATTAACTTAACCCTATCATGTGGCATTAATTACTTAATGCACCTTCACCTCTCACATTAGACTTTGTTGTGGTTACTAGTTAAGCCGGTCGGTTCCGGGTAGCTTTACACCACAACTTGGTCTAACCTCGGGTTCAAGCACAACATGACCAACTTCTCACATTGGGTCCTATTGTTTGCAACTACTAGTTAGGCCGGTCGGTTCCGGGTAGTTTTACGTTGCAAACTCAACCCAACCTCGAGTTGGCCACACTTATATTATCTAAGTGTCATGTCCATCATGTTTCCCAAAACATGTTACAAGTTTTCAAGAATTTGGGTAGACCTAACTTAATAGGTAAATTCCCAAAGGGTAGACCTAACTTAATAGGTAAATTCCCAAGCTTATGTTTTTATGCATACTTACATGTCAACTTCCATGTTATATTTCAAGTCATGTTTTCAAGTTGTATTTTCATGTCATTAGAAATTACCCATAACATAACCCAACGCTTTTAAACTCGCATATACGTTCGTGACAACGTAATGGATTAAAAGAAGAGACTTGGCAAAGGCATGACAAAAATGGATATTAAGCCACAAGTTAATCATGGTGGCAAATGAGGCACAAATGTGTTCATTAACTTGCATGTTACATTCTTAAGCCTCAAAACATGCATAAACCCAAACTTGGCACAAAAGCGAATCATGGTGACAAAAGATATGGAATGATGACTAGTAACTCGCATATATCATCATATAAGGGTTATGACTTCATATGCAAGTTGACATAAAGGTTATGAGGGTTCTCATGTTGCCTAATGCAACATTTCAACATAAAGGTTGTAGCTTTTAGCTCACAAGATCAAGATAATGACTTCATAAACTTGCATGACATGATAGCATGTATCATACTCAATGATCAAACCCAAACTTGCAATATGAACATTTAACTTCATAGTTAATATCTAAGAGTAGGGAAAGGGCTTACCTTGCTATGAAGGCACAAAAGATATGACAAAGCCCTTATGCAATCAAATAGACCCAAAATGCAAGCTCTAACATAAAAACCCTTGAGCCAAAATGATCAAAACCCTTGCTTTATGATGCAAAGATAGAAACTTGACTTGAATGCAAGCTAATGACACTCATACAAGCTTGAAAACACTTGTATGCATGGAAAATCTCTCATAGAAACCATTTAGAAATTTTATGAAGAGAGTAGAGGCCATGAGAGGTAAAATTTTGCCATAGTTTAGTTGCATGAAAGAATAATGAGGATTTAGGATAGGTTAGGGTCTTATTTATAGATTAGGCAAGTGTTTTAGGCCGTAGGATTAAACCTAGATTCAATCCAAGCCATCAAAGCATGTCTTGGGGAAGAAGTCAAGTGTAGGAACCATCTAGGGACTTTAGATTAAAGATGAACCATGAGAACCATCCAAATGCAAAATCTGCATTTGAGCGAATCGGCCCACGGGTTGACAGCCAAACACCCTGGATTAAACCCTAGTCGACCCAGCGAGCTCGGGTCGACCTCAAAAATCGGCCGGTTCGGTTATTCCCCTCTCCCAATTCGCTGCTTTGAACATTTTTGCATATTTATTTATTTAATTTTCAATTATATATATATATATCAATATATATATATATATATATATTTCTCTGTGCAACCCATTTCAATTAATTAAGTATACTTTAATTTGGGAATTTTTCGTGAAACTTCGCGAGGCCATATCTTGGTCATACGGACTCCGATTTTCGAAAACTCGGACTCTATTTCGCGTATTTTTCCGAGACGAACGCAATGGCATAGCCCGTTTCCCTTGATTCATATTTTACAGTTTAATTCTGCCTCCATTTATGTTATAACAGGTTATTGAAAATACGCGTTGTTACAGTGAAAGAATAATAAAACCCAGGACAAGAGAGAGTATCTTTAGTATGGTAAAAAGGGACATGTAGTTAAGTATTAGAGGACAAGGACAAGGGCAAAGGACAAGATCATCGAGAGGGCAATTGTATGCTCTCACTACTAGCGTACCTAAGAAGAGGTGGTAACGTTTCTGTTAAAAGTTTAGCTTTTATTTTCTATCATACCATGGGAACTTTGTTTTTGTACATCACATCCTTTTTAATTCAGTCTTCTAAGTCGCATCTTCTTTTAGCTTCACTCCTCTGTACCTTAACTAATTTAACTTCACGATTGTGAATTTCCAAAACCCACTAGTAAAGATAGGACCTCGATCATTCACTATGCTAGAGGGTATCCAATGTTGTCGAACTATCTTTCCAAGTTAAACAGAAGTTAACCATTATACCAAGTGTATATACTTAGATGATTAAAGGTCACTATTCTACTTAGCTTATCCCTCATGTCACAAATCTGAGGATCGATATCTCTCACGCAAACCATCCTAGTCGAACTTGGCATCCCTAAAGTACAAGCCCCAAAGGCTTAAACCAATATCAGACAAGCACCCAAGGAATATCTCCTTCGAATTTGGACGATTTCTGTGAGATGATACTAGTAAAACAACCAAACATTTGAGCACTTAACCGACTCTATCTATCCTCGCTAATCCTACTCCAAACTATCGTTGATCGCATAACTGGCTTTGCATTGTCAATTAGATATATGCGGAAGTCTATCTCATGTTTTTAGGTGGAAAACTCCTAACCTTAATCAAAAAAAAACATCTTCATATTCATGGACTACTCTAATGGATCGAAAATCATCGATAAATACATAAAGTGATTCTAGGTAGCTAAGACAAACTAATCCCATAGGATCGCACGAAATTTCGAGGGTATTCCTGAGGCAAGTCGAAAGTCTAACTATCCTCCTTTCACAATTACTAGCTAACCAATCCATGCCTAGAATCAACCCCTAGCCCATGAAATCAAAAACATAAGTGTCTCAAATCCTTACAAACCAAAGATAAATGAGCCGAACCACAAATTGGACTTGAGACAATAATGGGATCCTCTACTATACAAGCTCTAGGGTGTAGAGGCTCAGCTATGGAAGCAAATGAATGCGAAGCGCAAAAATCTAAAAGAGTACTAGCAGGATGGTCAAGAAGAAAAACTAAACTTTTCAACAGAAACCTTACTACCTCTCTCTCAGGTATGCTGGTGGTGAGAGCATGCACTTGCCTTCCGGAAAATCCTGTCTTTTGTTCTTGCCCTTAATTATACGACCCATTATACCAAAATAAAGATACTTCCTCTTGTTTTAGGTATTACTATTCTTTTCTCCCCACCTTTGTGAACCAAGTCCATATCCATGAGTTCTTCATCCTTGTGTTGTGCTCCTTAGCCAAACTCCCTCATTCTCATCTTTGCCATCCTTGTGTAACTTGTTGATAGGTCTCTCGAAAGCTGCCTCCGTTGCACGGAGAATCGTACAAAGCTCGAAAGAAAATTAGCCGCAGGTGAAACTACTAAGGCTATAAATGGAAGTTGGGCAATTGTTTGCCCATTGACAAGTGTCGTAGTCTCGTCGAGCCTACGGAACTATGCCGCGATGAGGTTACCTCCCAGAAAGCCAGGAGCCTCGGAGACTTAAGAAAGAAGGAAATAAGGATTCAAACAGAGGATCAAAAGATAATGCATACGGATTTAGGGAAAACGCCTTTAAAACAAAACTTTTCTTTTGAAAATGCTTCTTTTAAAACTGTTTTGAAAATAATTTTTCAAATCTATTATCTGATCCGGTAACCTTCAGCACTGATACCAAGTGAAACATCCCACCTCCATTAAGGTCACTCACATAGGGAATGCCTTAACTTTGGTGGAGCATTATGGGTAAAAGATGCAGATAAATTACAAAACAGACAAATAAAGCAGCGAAAAATAAAGTCACTTTATAAACAACTTAATTCAATCAAGCTTTTACAACAATTTCCTCAATCATACTTAGATGTAATACATAGAACTTCTGTCTTGATTTAAAAACTTCCAAGAATAAAAGAAGTGTAAAAAGAATGATATTCCCCGGTAAAGCATGAACCTGCCATAGCAGTGGAAGAGAGAGAGTCCAAAGCGGTACACCAACTAATCTTCAAGCTTGGAAAGAGAAGAGGTCCAAGTTAGGCTGAGCTATTCCCTCCCCGACTACCTGGGGGGAGGGGGAAACAGAAGAAAAGAGGCGAAAAACAAACTAGGTCAGACATAAGTCTGGTAAGTCCAGTGATCTTTCAACATGCAAACAAGATAAAGGATCATGACATGAATAAACCAAGAATAGGACAATACCATAAAAACAAGGTAACTAAAGACAAGATAGGTGCAAGGTGAACTAAATGCGCTTCTATTTTTTCTCTGCTTCGCCACTACTCTGTTAATCTGATTTCTATACTTATCTCTGCACCACCTAACTAGTGTCCCAACGAGTAATCCATATAAAATGATAATTGTGATCCCAACCCCCGTAATCGTGGTAGCCTTTAGGTGTACATCTATCGTGAGGATCCCACCTCAATCAACCTAATTGCCATGAACATATTAGATGTACCCTTACTACCTTATCGATCGGCTCCCTACTTGTATTCATGTTCCATGTGTCTGTGTCAATCAGCCCTCTCTTGCATGTAGATACCCTTTGGTGGTCCCACCATAAGGTGTATCAATCTTTATGATAGCGACCCGACACGATTCAAGATGCACAGTGTATAACTACTGGTACCCAGTGCCTACTTTTTCCCACTCTGGAGTACGTGCACACCCGTAAACCGTCGGAACCAACATTGACGTACCCCTTGGCGCTGCTTTGACCGCTTATAATTAGCCCAGTAATCGTGCCCTACCCTGCCTAGTTCAGGGTACCGTGATACATCCATGTGGGTTATTGCTGAAATGGGTCCCCGTTACTAGGGTTTCCTATTGGTTAAGTTTGTGGGACTATATTTACTAATATTACCCACCAACTCGATATGTACTTAACCCTCCCATCGATTTAAGCATTTTTACGTAAAAGTTAAGTTTGTGGGCTTATATGCACTGATATTACCCACCTACACGAGATGTACTTAACCCTCCCATCAATTTAAGCATGTTCATTTAACGGTTAAGTTTGTGGGCCTAAATGTACTGATATTACCCACCTATACGAGATGTATTTAACTCTCCTACTGATTCAAGCATGTTTATTTAATGGTTAAGTTGTGGGCCTATATTTACCAATATTACCCACCAACCCAATATGTACTTAACCCTCCCACTGATTCAAGCATGTTTATTTAATGGTTAAGTTTTGTGGGCCTATATTTACTAATATTACCCACCAACCCAATATGTACTTAACCCTTCTACAGATTCAAGCATGTTTATTTAATGGTTAAGTTTTGTGGGCCTATATTTACTAATATTACCCACCAACCCGATATGTACTTAACCCTCCCGCACATTACGTCATATTGGTTAAGTGTTGTCCATTCATGTTAATTTAACCCACTCATTCATCAGTCATGTTGGTTAAGCATTTCTTATTAACTTGACCCTGCTTACTTATCATGTTGGATCGGTTAAGTGTTTCCTATTAACTTAATCCCGTTCGTTCATCAAGTTATGTTGGTCAAGTGTTTCTTGTTAACTTAACCCCACATATTCATCTTGTTGTATTGATTAAGTCTCATCAATCAATTCAAGTTAACTTAACCCACCTACGTGTCATGTCACTTTGGTTAAGTGTTGCTTTCTTGTGTTAACTTAACCTTACTACAAATCAAGTTAAATTGGTTGAGTGTTGCCCTCTTATTTTAACTTAACCTTTCCATAAATCAAGTTATATTGGTTAGGTGTTTCTAAATTTACTTAACCTCACCTACTTGTCTAATTAACATGTTATAAAGGTTAAGTATTCTAAATTTACTTAACCTCACCTGCTTGTCTAATTAACATGTTATAACATTTAAGTGTTCCAAATTTACTTAACCTCACCTACTTGTCTAATTAACATGTTATAACAGTAAAGTGTTCTAAATTTACTTAACCTCACCCATCAGTTTAGTTAACATGTTGAATTGGTTAAGTGTTTCCTTAATTGACTTAACCCTACCAATCTTGACTTAGCTTTATTAAAGCCCCAACCACTCACATTAGACAGGTATTGTTGTGGTCACTGGATGTGCCAGTCGGTTCCGGGCAGTTTTACACCACAACTCACACCGACACTAGACATGTAACACCCCCGTATATTCTGTGAACGTATAAGTAACAAATCAGAGAATAATTAATTACAAAAATAAGAATCAAGGGAAATGGGTTACGCCATTGCGTTCATCTCGGAATTCTGCTTGAAATAGAGTCCGAGTTTGCAGAAAACGGATAACGTATGAAGAAGATATGGACGAACAAAGTTTGGTGGCTAAAGAGGAAAAAAAAAGAAGTTTGCATTGGCACACTTGGGAAGTGCGCCAGTACAAATTTACATCGGCGCAATTCCCAAGTGCGCCCAAGCCGAGAGGAAACCTGCACAGCTTTCTGGTTTGACCCTGGCTGGCCTGGTCGGGTTCTGGTCGAATTTCTGAGCTCTACTGTGTCACTAGGGCTAACTTGTCACTTTTGATTGGCTTCTCTTGAGATGAATGGCCTTGATTAACCCTAGCTTCATCGACGGCTCCACTACGCCATAGATGGCCTATCACAACGAAAATGCATGGTGTTGCTAGCTACAATGTTGCCATTGCTATGCTGTTTTCTGTCTACTGCAACGCACACTTAAACGTGTTAGCATATATATCAACATGTGTTGCAGTAGCCTCGTGAATAAAATTATCAATCCGCGTCAACACGATCCAACGGTCCAGGGTAGCGATCCGCGTGAAGAAAGATTTAGTCTAGATTAGCAATCCGCGCGTGAAATAATGTCTAGGGCGGGAAGCAAAAACAAAGGGGGGAAAACTAAAAAAATATTGAAAATTTCAATCGAACTTTACCAAAGTACTCCGCTGCTCAAGCTCTCACACACTCACTCTCAGGTTCAATTAGGGCTAAAAGTTCAAGTTTACAAGCTTAATTAGGGTTCGAATACGGCAGGTTCGCGTTCAAGTTCAATTAGGTCTTCAATTGGGGTTCGTCTTGGGTTTCAGATTTCAGTTAGGGTTTCGATTTAATCTGCTGCTTCAGGTATCACTCAATGTATCAATTTTCTATGATTTGATTGTTGTGTTGCGTAATGTACTGCTTTACTTGTGCCTAATTTACTGCTTTAAGGTATCACTCAATGAACGACGAGGAAAAACTATGGGCAGAACTTCCTAAATTCAGTGAAGGGTACATCAGTGGAGTGAAACTTTTTATTCGAAATAATTTTTCTAGATTTGCGGTAGGTGATGAAATTACATGCCCTTGCAAAAAGTGTCATAATCGCAAGTGGCATTGTCAAGAAGTAGTCTACAACCATCAGCTTTAGTAATAGATCCAGCCAAATTTGTTTCTATCTTTTATTAACCCGGTCTTTATTTTAGGGAACATCGAGCTTTAATTGATGGTCATGCATCATCAAAAAAATATAAAAGAGAGAGAGAACACAGTGAAGAATTTTGGAAGTGGTTAAAGGAAGAGGTTGGAAAAAAGGAGGACATTTCAAAAGAAGTACAACTGCTTGCAATGGGGCCTCTTCCAACAGCTAAGCGGTTTACTGGATATGTTATCAATGGATACAGATTTTATACAAGGTTTAGAGATGACAAATGTACAACACAAAACAGTGGTGTATTTTTGATGGCCTTGACTACTAGCTTTGCAAGTTCGAAAGATCAAAATCCGTTGGTTGGTGAAGTTAATTACTATGGATCAATTGAAGAAATATTAGAACTAGATTATTGGGGAGAATTTAGTGTGGTTTTATTTAAGTGTCGCTGGTACCAAGAAGAGAAAGATTTATATGGGCTAACTTGTGTCAATTTTAATCGATTGTGCCAGAAATCTGATCCTTATGTTATGGATTCACAGGTAAAACAGGTGTTTTATATAGCAGATCCAATTGATAAGATGTGCCACAATGTTATCAAGAAATTGCCGAAAGACTGGTGTGAACTCGAAAGAGAATATGAAAATGAAGATTTGAATGATATCCAGCCTGCTTATGGAATGAGAAATCAAGATTTTGATGTTCGTTGGTGTAGAGATGATGTCCCAATAAGACGAATCCGCCTTCCACGTAGCAAAGTGAAAAACATGGCTTCTTAATTTCACGTATACAGACACACACTGCTGGTATGTATTTTTGCTTATTTTTATGCTTGAGTGGTGGTATGCTTCAGAATTCTTACAATTTCCACTTGCTGAAGCATCAGTCTAATTCTAAGATTTCCGCTTACAATTTCCGCTTGCTTATTTTTATGGTTGGCTGGTAGTTCAATGCTCGTATGTAACTGACCATGTACAAGGCTGATGCTTCAGCAATGAACTACAGAATTTTATTTTCTCTTCAATCAGTAATGATCGTGTCAATTCGTAATTGATGCAATGGTTGAGTTTGTACCTGAACGAGTCGTGGCATGTCTACATTTTTAATGCCTCAGGCATTCTGTTGCATTCCTTGATATCGTAAATGCTTTGAACAAGCTGAGTCATTGCATCAATTTGCAACTCAGCCATAGATTGTGAAATGCAATTCTGTTCTGAAAAGCAACTCTGGCCATAGTTTGTGCTGAAATATCTTTGTGCTGAAGACTGAAGTGCAAGTCAGTTATACTATGGCCATAGTTTGTGCTGAAATGCAACTGAGGCATGCATGTCTTCCATTTTGTGTTGCAATGTAAACAAGGCATTACATCAGTTTGTAGCCGAGGCATGCATGACTTTGGTTGTGCTGAAATGCATTAGTTGTACTAAAGGCTTTTGCTGAAATGCATGACTTTTGAAACTGCTTTATTTTGCAGGTGAAGGAGGCAGTAGAGAGGTACTGAATGCACTGGAGGCTCGGGCTTTATCAATTTGAAACTGTTTTAGTTTGATGTAAACATGAATTTAGTACTGGCTGTGTTTGTAAGTACTATGTAAAACTGAATTTATTGGCTATTTTTTGTTATTCTGTAGTTGACTAACTAGTATTTGTGTTATTGGTTATTAATTTGAAATGAAAAGTTGTTTATTAATTTCAGTGTGTGATGGTAATTGCTGTTTTGTTGCAGTATTTATATAATGATGCAGTGGCTATGATATAATTTTGCAGTATGCAGTGTTAAACGTTGTTGTAGCTATGATATGGCGTTGCCATAGATTTACATAAATGTGGGCCCCACAACAGGATTCCGTGAACCCGGCTACAGAATTTAGGGGCGCAACAGGATTCTGTGATCTCGGGATTCAGAATTTAGTGGGCCCCACATTTATGTAAATTTAGTGCCTGTAGCAACACCTGTAGCGATGTTACCTTAGGATAGCAAAGTCGTTGCCTTTGACTCTAAGGCAACGCGGCAAAAGGCAACCCCAAAAAAGTGTTGCCACGGATAATTTTTGCCTATACCAACACTTTTTGGCACCTACTGCGTCATTTCTCTGGGGTTGGCATAGGTCATCTATGGCGTAGTGCTCTAATTGGTTTGAAACCCTATATAAACAGCCCCTAGCCTCCTTCTCTATACACCATTCTTCTGTAACCTTATGCTACACAATTTCATTCCTATACTCTGCCTCCGTTCTTATTAAATAAAATAATGGCGTCGTTACTCTGCTGGAATCAAAACTTGGACTGATGCATCTTCTTCCAAACTGAATAGAATTAAAAGCTAAATCAAATCTCAAATCAAAGTCTAGATCTACAACAACAATTAAAGAGGAGTAATTCAGCATTTCTGCGTCAACAACAGTTTATTTCCTTTCTTAAACAACGAAAGGCAAGTACAGTTATTTTCCGCTATAAACGTTAATTATGATTGTGACATGAATTGAAAATCTGAATTTGAGGTTATGTCTGTTCTGTTCTGTTTAGATCTATCTTATTCTGTATCTCTTTCTTCTTTCTGTTCTATAGCCAAGCTACCACGAGTCTGAGCCAAATCTCATAAGAGACTAATGCACGAACGCTAAAATGTTTGGGACAAATATGAATGATGCATAATTGGACAGGACTGATTTGAGGATATGACATAAAATCTGAGGCATATAATTGAACATGTGGCATATTTAACATATGACTTGAGATTGAGGCATAAAATATATTGGACTGATGACTTGGGATTCTGGGTGTTGATTTAACCGTAAACATGAAAATAATTTAGATACATAGTACATGGTGTAATCTAGATCTGTAGTTAATTTGAGAAATAAACATATGTTAGGTCTAGACCTGTTCATACTAGGTATGAAAATCTGTGATTTGGGAGAAGGGAATTATAGGACAACTTGAAACTTGGGGGCATAATGCATGTTTTAAATCAAGGTCTGATGTTAGAGTTTAAAGATAGTTTACAACATGTTATGCATGAATGATAATGCATATAGAGAACATACTACATGTTATAGTTTAAAAATCCAGATTTTTGGGACATATTCTTTTATATAAAAATTCATGACTTGAAAAAGGAATATGTGACTTAGGCATAGAGACCTATACAAAAACAGGATAACTATTAATGTGAATGGGCCTAAATAAGGGTTTTTGGATATCTGGCATCATAGGCTATAATTTGGCATAATTCATATTGTTTATCGTGATTTATGGAGAATATTCTGTACTGTGTAATGTTTAACTAAAAATTAGGAGCCAGATGTGGTATTATGAATTATGACCAAGATTTGGCAAGTGAGTTTAGGCTAAATTTATGATTAGGCAAACGATGATATATATATATATATATATATATATATATATATAATCTGCTAAATTTGTTATCTGCTAAATCTGTTATATTGCCTAATCCGCTAGTTCTGTTATATTTGCTAAACTGCTAACTAGATTGAATTGCCTAATCTACTGATTATGTTAAATTGCCTTATCTGCTAAACCTGCTAAATAGCCTAATCTGCAAGATCTGTTATCTGTTTAATCTGTCGAATGACGCAATCTGTTGGAACTGAAATGCTGAAATTTGAAGTATGTGAATACGTAGGCTCGATTTAAAATTGAGCAAAACTTGTTAATAGAAACTCGAATAATCTATTGTAGCTTGTACAGAAGTTTAATCCGTTAAATAAACAGAATTAGCCGGATATCTGAAAAATCTGTATTGAAATGAATTGGCTATGACACGAGTTTAGACTCTGTTTGCGGTAGAAGTCTGCCCGGAACCAACCGTCTTAACCAGCGACTGCAAACTGTCGGTCTAATGTGAGAGGTCGTAGGCATAACTAAAATATGCTTAGACACGAGGTTAAGTCTGGCTTGTGGTAGAAGTCTGCCCGGAACCGCCCGGCATATCCAACGGCCACAAGCTACCGACCTAATGTGAGAGGTCTGTGCATTAATATTTAATTAATGTAAATTTGGGATAAATATGATGTCTAAAATGTGTTGGGTGGATAGGGTTGAACCAATTGGACTAATGAATTTAACAAACCCGTTTCGTAAATCTGTAGGCCCAATTACAAAGTTAGACAAATCTGTAAATCTGTTAAATCCGTATATCTGATCCGTTAGTCTGAAAACTTGTCTGATCTGTGAACTAGTTGATCTGAACTCTGTATGTCTGAACTTGTAAACAAATTAATCTGAAAGTTGTTAGCCTGGGGACACAAGGTTAGGAGGGAATTACTTGTGTCATCTGTTGTTTGGGACCCATATTAGTCAGTAACCCTTTCTGGTATCAAAACTTTGACCCAACAGTAGGTAGGGTCCGGGCACGGTTACTGAACTAATTATAAGTGGTTCATTCTGATAATGGCGAGGGGTGTTGATGGTGCGTTCCAACCGGGTCATGTGCGTGCATGGATCCTGGTCTTCCTCTGAGGATGTAAGACGCTGTGACATCTGTAAATAGGCCTGTGCCAATTTGTTGTCACTTTAGGGAGTGATACACCCTATTGTGGAGCCGACACAGGGTATTTATGTTTAGGGAGCCGATCGCTTGGGGTAGGGTTTTAGGGTACACTTAGTTCTTTCTGTTTCTGTTGGTACCGTCTGTTTCTGTTGGGTGGCAACACCTGTCTGCGTGGTACCGTCTGTTCGGGAGGTAAAGGACCATTTACTAGTGTACACCTAATTCTACATTTTGTTTCCATAGGGATAAATCTATTTCTGTTTCTATACCTTCTGTTCGGGTGGTAAAGGCCCACTACTAGCATTATGTTTCTGTTTGTTTCTGTTCGGGTGGTAAAGGCCCATTATTAGCGTTCTGTTTCTATGGAAATTATTCCGTTCCTGTTTCTGCTTCAGTTTAGACATTAGGGCGACACCTAATCATGTTATACTAGTATTAGTGCAGAGAAATGAAAAGTAATATTATTTTGTTTCTTCTGTTTAACCTAAGTACATCTGCTGCTCCTGTCACTGTTATCCCTCATCCAGTTTTATTTGCATGCCATGATTATTATTATCTGTTCATATGCTGAAAGTCACTGGACTTGCCAGACTTTATGTCTGACCTTGCTTGTTTTCGCCCCTTTTCTTCCGTTTTCCCCCCTCCCAGGTTTTCCAAGGAGGGAATACTTTAGCTTGATCCGGATTTCTTCTGCTTGAAATACTCAGAGTGCTTAAAGTATGGCTTGACTCTTTATGGAAACTTCTGTGGGGATTATGACTTTAAAGTTTTGTACTCTGATGATTTTCCTGAACAAGACTGATATTTATGTACTTGAGTTTTTGGTAAAGATGTAACCAAACTGATTTCTATTTTCCGCTGTAATAAAGTTATAATTTCTCAAGTATTGTTTATCTGTTTTGTAAACGTTCCACCAAAGTTAAGGCATTCCCTTTGTGAGTGACCTTAATGGAGGTGGGGTGTTACACTTGGTATTAGAGCTGAAGGTTACCAGATTGGGTAAAGTTTTTGAAAACTATTTTCAAAAAGGTTTTAAAAAGGAAGTATTTTCAAAAATAAAGTTTATTTTGAAAAACATAATCCCCAAAAAGCCATAAATCTATCTTTTCCGTCTTCCATTTTAAATCTTTTTCTTTCATTCCAGCATGTCTGGGAATCTTAACTTTCCAGAGGCCGTGCCAATACCCGACTGGTTCAGGAGGTACTTAGAGGCTAGGGCCAACGATGCAGGCCCAGCAGATATCCCTCCTCCAGCTGCAGTGATTCCTCCTCCTCCGCCCCCTCCTCGTGCAATTGCTTTTTCAAAGATATGTAAAGATTTTAGGGCCATGGGTGGAAAGGATTTCAAGGGAACTGAATCATTCGTAGAAGCAAGGAACTGGCTCAAAGAAACTGAGGATCTGTTCGTTATCTTCGAGGTGGACGATAGGCAGAAGGAACAATTGGCGGTGTGGTTGCTCAAGGACGAAGCTTCATATTGGTGGAAAGTCACTAACGCCGAAAGACCGGTTGAAACATGGATGGATTTCAGAACAAGGTTTGAGATGAAATTCCTCTCGTAAGATGAACGAAGTCTACAACTGGAAAGGTTCTTATCTCTTAAACAAGGAAGTATGACGGTCAAGGAATACGCCAACCAGTTCAACCAACTGGCTAGGTTCGGACTGGATTTAGTCAACACTCCGCATAAAAAGGCTCTCCGCTTTGTTAAAGGATTTAACGAGCCACTGCACAGTCTAGCCATGACCCATGTACCCATGGGAGCGACTTACGAGAGATTGGTGGATATGGCACTACTGCACGAGGAAGACAACGACAAGAAAGAGGCAAAGAAGGAAGAACCACAGAACAAGAAAGCATGGCCCAAAAAGGAAACACAAAAGAATGGTGAAAAGTCTGAAGATAAGAAGGAGAAAAAGTGCTTTACTTGTGGAAGCTCGACTCATCTGAACAAGGATTGCAGAAAAAGAAAGGGCACTTGCTTCAACTGTGGTGAGATGAGAGACATCACTAGGGACTGTCCGAAGAAACGAGGGCAATGGCAGAGGGCAGGATCAACTTCTGGAAGGCAGGCGAACACTCTCGAGGCTAGTGGATAGGATAGAAATAGGAAAACTTTCTGTAGGGGGTTTAATTTCTTTATCTGATTTTTGAGTTGAAACTCTTTTCTGATTCTGGCATTTCGATTCTGTAATCGGTACTCTGCACTTGAATACTAGTATTGTTTCTAATTCCACTGTAGGCTCAAACCCATAAGGGTTACAACTTATCTGCTTGCGATAGATTGGGGTTTGATAGATATCTATGTTAGGCATTAAGTGGGACGCATACATTCTGGGTTTTATCATGCTTAGTTTTCTAAGAATCGTTCGATAATCTGATCTGTACTAGTAGTCTGTAAGCATCTGGATATTTCTGATAAGGTTGAGATTTCCAGTTTTGACATTATCTAAGGAGGGTAATCCCCTGGGTGTCAATCTGATGTTGATTTCGTTCTTCGGGGTTGATACTTAGGGGAATTTGTATCTCAACCAAGGTTTAATGGAAACCAAGTTTATGTTTTATCTGCACTCGCTTCCATCATTCGACTATCCTATCGATCGAATCTTCGAACTTTAGGTAGAAACTAATGGGTGTAAACATGTGTTTGAGACATGTTATGTTTGATGGTTGCAAGTGGATGCAAGTGGTTGCTAGTGGTTGCTCGTGGATGCATATACACACACTAGGCACTAGATCGGCTCGAAAACACTCTCATACTGCATATGGATGTGTGAGCATTTTCAATTTCTGTGGATGAAAAATGATTGACTCATCACATGGATGTTGCATATGAATGAATGGTTGTCACTCATATAAGAATGATATGTATCAAATAGGAAAATTGCATACATGTTGGATCCATGGCACTGACATAATTCACATTAAGGAGGTCAACTAAATCAGTGGACTGCCTGATCTTTGCATTAGATAAGGAACATATACACACACTTTTGCATATGTTCATACAACATTAGAAGTTTTCTAAGGACAATGGATGCTTGTGGATGATGGTTGAGTAGATGGATGATTGGATGATAGGACACATTCTTCTTAACTTGAAGATTTCGGGGACGAAATCCTTTAGGGAGGGGAGAATGTAACACCCCGTATTTTCTGTGAATGTATAAGTAACAAATCAGAGAATAATTAATTACAAAAATAAGAATCAAGGGAAACAGGTTACGCCATTGCTTCGTCTCGGAATTCTGCTTGAAATAGAGTCCGAATTTGCGGAAAACGGATACCGTATGAAGAAGATATGGACGAACAAAGTTTGGTAGCTAAAGAGGAGAAAAAGAAGTTTGCACTGGCGCACTTGGGAAGTGCGCCAGTAGAAATTTACATTGGCGCGCTTCCCAAGTGCGCCCAGGCCGAGAGGAAACCTACACAGCTTTCTGGTTTGACCCTGGATGGCCTGGTCGGGTTCTGGTCGAATTTCTGAGCTCTGCTGTGTCACTAGGGCTAACTTGTCACTTTCTGATTGGCTTCTCTTGAGATGGATGGCCTTGATTAACCCTAGCTTCATCGATGGCTCTAATTAGTTTGAAACCCTATATAAACAACCCCCTAGCCCCCTTCTCTTTACACCATTCTTCTGTAACCTTATGCTACACAATTTCATTCCTATACTCTACCTCCGTTCTTATTAAATAAAATAATGGCATCGTTACTCTGCTGGAATCAAAACTTGGACTGATGCAACTTCTTCCAACCTGAATAGAATTAAAAGCTAAATCAAATCTCAAATCAAAGTCTAGATCTACAACAACAATTAAAGAGGAGTAATTCAGCATTTCTGCGTCAACAACGGTTTATTTCCTTTCTTAAACCATGAAAGGCAAGTACAGTCATTTTCTGCTATAAACGTTAATTATGATTGTGACATGAATTGTAAATCTGAATTTGAGGTTATGTTTGTTCTGTTCTGTTTAGATCTATCTTATTTTGTATCTCTTTCTTCTTTCTGTTCTATAGCCAAGCTACCACGAGCCTGAGCCAAATCTGATAAGAGATTAACGGACGAACACTAAAATGTTTGGGACAAATATGAATGATGCATAATTGGACAGGACTGATTTGAGGACATGACATAAAATCTGAGGCATATAATTGGACATATGGCATATTTAACATATGACTTGAGATGAGGCATAAAATATATTGGACTGATGACTTGGGATTCAAGGCGTAGATTTAACCGTAAAAATGAAACTAATTTAGATACATAGTACATGGTGTAATATAGATCTGTAGTTAATTTGAGAAATAAACATATGTTAGATCTAGACCTATTCATACTAGGTATGAAAATCTATGATTTGGGAGAAGGGAATTATAGGACAACTTGAAACTTGGGGGCATAATGCATGTTTTAAATCAAGGTCTGATGTTAGAGTTTAAAGGTAGTTTACAACATGTTATGCATGAATGATAATGCATATAGAGAACATACTACATGTTATAGTTTAAAATTCTAGATTTTTGGGACATATTCTTTTATATAAAAATTCATGACTTGAAAAAGGAATATGTGACTTAGGCGTAGAGACCTATACAAAAACAGGATAACTATTAATGTGAATGCGCCTAAATAAAGGTTTTTGGATATCTGGCACATAGGCTATAATTTGGCATAATTCATATTGTTTATCGTGATTTATGGAGAATATCCTGTACTGTGTAATGTTTAACTAAAAATTAGGAGCAAGATGTGGTATTATGAATTATGACCATGATTTGGCAAGTGAGTTTAGGCTAAATTTATGATTAGGCAAAAGATGATATATATATATATATATATATATATAATCTGCTAAATTTGTTATCTGCTAAATCTGTTATATTGCCTAATCCGCTAGTTCTGTTATATTGCCTAAACTGCTAATTAGGTTGAATTGCCTAATCTACTGATTATGTTAAATTGCCTTATCTGCTAAATCTGCTAAATAGCCTAATCTGCAAGATCTGTTATCTGTTTAATCTGTTGAATGACGTAATCTGTTGGAACTGAAATGCAGAAATTTGAAGTATGTGAATTTGTAGGCTCGATTTAAAATTGAGCAAAACTTGTTAATAGAACCTCGAATAATCTGCTGTAACTTGTACAGAAGTTTAATCTGTTAAATAAACAGAATTAGTCGGATATCTGAAAAATCTGTATTGAAATGAATTGGCTATGACACGAGGTTAGACTCTGTTTGCGGTAGAAGTCTGCCCAGAACCAACCGGCTTAACTAGCGACCGCAAACTGTCAGTCTAATGTGAGAGGTCGTAGGCATAACTAAAATATTCTTAGACACAAGGTTAGGTTTGGCTTGTGGCAGAAGTCTGCCCGGAACCGCCCGGCATATCCAGTGGCCACAAGCTACCGACCTAATGTGAGAGGTCTGTGCATTAATATTTTATTAATGCAAATCTAGGATAAATATGATGTCTAAAACGTGTTGGGTGAATAGGGTTGAACCAATTGGACTAATGAATTTAACAAACCCGTTTCGTAAATCTGTAGGCCCAATTACAAAGTTAGACAAATCTGTAAATCTGTTAAATCCGTATATCTGATCCGTTAGTCTGAAAACTTGTCTGATCTGTGAACTAGTTGATCTGAACTCTGTATGTCTGAACCTGTAAACAAATTAATCTGAAAGCTGTTAGTCTGGGGACACAAGGTTATGAGGGAATTACTTATGTCATCTGTTGTTTGGGACCCATATTAGTCAGTAACCCTTTCTGGTATCAAAACTTTGACCCACCAGTAGGTAGGGTCCGGGCACGCTTACTGAACTAATTATAAGTGGTTCATTCTGATAATGGCGAGGGGTGTTGATGGTGGTAAAGGCCCATTATTAGCGTTCTGTTTCTGTGGAAATTATTCCGTTCTTGTTTCTGCTTCAGTTTAGACATTAGGGCGACACCTAATCATGTTATACTAGTATTAGTGCAGAGAAATGAAAAGTAATATTATTCTGTTTCTTCTGTTTAACCTAAGTACATCTGCTGCTCCTGTCACTGTTATCCCTCATCCAGTTTTGTTTGCATGCCATGATTATTATTATCTGTTCATATGCTGAAAGTCACTGGACTGGTCAGACTTTATGTCCGACCTTGCTTGTTTTCGCCCCTTTTCTTCCGTTTCCCCCCCAGGTTTTCCAAGGAGGGAATACTTTTGCTTGATCCGTATTTCTTCTACTTGAAATACTCAGATAACTTAAAGTATAGCTTGACTCTTTATGGCGACTTCTGTGTGGATTATGACTTTAAAGTTTTGTACTCTGATGATTTTCCTGAACAAGACTGATATTTATGTACTTGAGTTTTTGGTAAAGATGTAACCAAACTGATTTCTATTTTCCGCTGTAATAAAGTTATAATTTCTCAAGTATTGTTTATCTGTCTTGTAAGTTTCTGTTCTGTCTACTAAAATGCTCCACCAAAGTTAAGGCGTTCCCTTTGTGAGTGACCTTAATGGAGGTGGGGTGTTACAAGACAGGTATTGTAACAACCCGGAAATGCAACCTAGTTTAAAATTTTTATTTTGGCAATTTTGATGAATTTTGCATATTTAAAATGGATTATTTTAAATAAAAATGACGAGAAATTTAATTTGAATAGAATTCGAACATATATATTATATAGATTGTCGTTAGAATATAAATAATTATTTATAATTATAAAAGGAATTGAAAATTGCGCGGTAGTTCGATAATTCAATTTCAAACTTCAATTGAACATACCGGGTGCAAAATAAACCGGATTTTAGTGAAAACAAAAATATTAGGATCTATTTGAGAATATCTTTCCAACGAATCCGAAAAATCGAAATTTCATAGTGGGGATCAAAAGATATGTCCGGTTGAAATTTCAGAATAATCGCTATGGAATTCGGGCCCTTAAAAATGGGAATTTTGCAAACGACCTCGGATTACGATGAAACCGCTTTTGTTGGATCCGTGACGTCAAGTTATTGCTAGATTCCAATTTTCATAATTTTTCGAATCAATATGTGAGCGTGGCGAAGGAAAACACGTTTGACTAGTTTTAGTTGATTTTAATCGACTGGAAATGGCCATTTTTCATACCCACTCAGAATTCGACGAAACTAGTTTTGTTAGGACCGTATCATCAATACGAAGTTAGAAAATATTTTTATGGAATTTTTAGAGTTAGTATGTGGCCCCGGTAATTTGAAATGCACGTTCTTATTCAATATATAGAAGTATATGTTGATTTTGACGAAAACTGGTCGAAACGATCGAATCAGCTTACGATACATATCCCATTGTGTTCGGAATGGGGGTAATACGCTAGAGACGATAGTCGGCGGGTTCGATTTCGAGTTCGAAGTAAAAAGTTACTTTATAGAAGAAAAGAAAAATAAAATAATATATATATTATTATATAACTCTCTCCCTCGTTTCTCTCTCCCTCACAATTAAATTTTCCTCCGTTGACCCGATTTCCCCCAATCCCGCTTAGCCCTACCCAGCTTCACCGCGTCGCACCCCTCTGCCTCCACCTCAGGTGATGCGCCGCCCCCTCTTCTTCTTTTCCTCCCCTCGTCCTCTTCTCCTCCTCCGTTCAATAAAACCGGGCCCCAACCTCCTCAGCCCCAAATCGAGAGCAGCTACACCCCCACCCGTCGCCTTTGACCCCCACCGACCTGCCGAGCACCTCAGCGATGGCCCACCCCACCTGCAGCCCGCACTGGAAACCTGTAAGCTTTTATTTTAATTTGTTTTGGGTGATTTGTTTAATTAGAAAAGCATGGTGTTCAAGGAAAGATTAAAATCAGTTTTGTTTAGAAATTAGCAAGGGGAAAGGTTCGATTTTTAGAACATAAAAAGACCAGTTTTCTTTATAAGGAAAAAGGTATAATATTTATATTTAAAAAGGTATAATCTTTATATTTAAAAAGGTATAATCTTTATTATATGAACACCGTTATAAAGATAGAATTTTTATCTATATAGTAGCGATGTAAAAATAGGATTTTTATCTATATAGTAGAGATGTAAAAATAGAATTTTTATCTATATAGTAGCGATGTAAAAATAGAATTTTTAGCTATATAGTAGCGATGTAAAAATAGAATTTTTAGTTATATAGTAGCGATGTAAAAATAGAATTTTTATCTATATAGTAGCTGTGTAAAAATATGATTTTTATATACATAGCAACAATATAAAAATGTGATTTTTATATATGTAGTGGCTACAGGCAACGAAAGTGACAAAAAGCGAGAACGACGAAGATTTCTACAAATGAAGTGTCGTGGATTTGGGATAGCTACTGGTGAGAACTTCTCACTTTAAATCTTCATTTATAGTTAAAAATATATACTAGGATGCAAACGGTGCTTAGTAGCACCCGGCACCCGTCGTCCACAGACCATGGACCGCTTGTATGCTTGTTTGTTGTGTTGTGAATTTGTTTGTGATGTTGATGAGAAATAGATAATGAAAATATTCATGTGTTGAAGTAAATTAATTATTGTTAAAAATATAATTTTTAACGTGAATATGAATATAGTGAATGTGAATAAATAAATATTCATTTACAAACCGGACGGTTTGTTTATGTACACCTATTTGAAGGATATTGATTGGGATGATAAATTTTACACATTACCCAACTGCACAAATAATATTCAGTGTTTGTTGATTTGAAACCCCACACGGGTGTTGGGATGATATTTGGGTACACTAATCCCAAATATTTAATTGTATGTCGATCGATTGGTCGACAGACTGTGTAAGCGTTGATTATTTATATTTGATGCTTATGCAGTTGTGCGGTGCACTTTGGATGATGGTTGATTGTTTATCGTTGCTATTATATACATGTGTTGTATGGAATCCATATAATTAACGTTATATGGTGATTGATTGGGCCTCATTCCAATTGGGAAATAATGAATATTATAAAAGTGTATTCATGTGTTGAATAAAATATTTATACAATAAAATTTACCGTTTTATTGTAAGTAAGAAGAAATATAGATTCATGTGTTGAATGGAATAAATATTCATTTGTTGAATAGAATAACGAATTTATTGAAATATATAAAGCCGTGTTGATTAGAGATGCGCCATTTAGACGTGAACGATATTTATATCGATTTTATTCATTTTTTAATGAATATCGAAAAGTGATTTCAAAATTGAATATATAGTGATTTCAAAATTGAATATATAGTGATTTCAAAATTGAATATATAGTGATTTCAAAATTGAACATAAAGTTATTTCAAAATTGAATATATAATGATTTCAAAATTGAATATAAAACGAATTTGAATTGAATTGAATACATAACTAATTCAAATTGAATTGAATATAAAACGAATTCGAATTGAATTGAATACATAACGAATTCAAATTGAATTGAATATAAACCGAATTTGAATTGAATTGAATATAAAACGAATTCGAATTGAATTGAATACATAACGAATTCAAATTGAATTGAATATAAAACGAATTCGAATTGAATTGAATACATAACGAATTTGAATTGAATATAAAACGAATTCGAATTGAATTGAAAACGAATTAAAATAGAATCATAATCAATTTGAAATAAATTCAAATTGAACTGAGATTTGAATTGAATTGAAATGAATTTAAAACGAATTTATAAGGAAATATTCAATTTTGATTTGAAATTGAATATAGAGTTGAAATGGTTTTGAAAACGAATTTAAAACGATTTATAAAATACATTTTAAAAGGAAATTGATGAAATATATATAATATATATATATATATATATATTATATATATATAATGGCCTGAATAGAACGCGCCGCACCGCGGCAGTTCGTGAATTTCGACCATTGACTTCGAATTGACGTTGTGGGAGATCCGACTGTCGAATTCTCCTAGAACCGGAACCGTTGGGTTCGTATCAAAAAGAGTTTTCCAATGAATATTAGAAATTTGAAATCTAACGGTTGGATTAGGAATTATGTCCAAATCAAATTTGGAAAAGGTCGCTGTAAGTGCAATTCGATGGCCTTTGATGGAAATTGATTGTACGGGCCTTAATTAAATTATTAAAAATATCTATAATTTGTGTAAAATCATAATATGTGAATTGGAAAGAACTGGGATGAAAATTCCACATTTGAAAAGGTAAAATAGATTTTTATCGAAATGAACTAGTTTTGAACTAGAATTAAAATCAATTTATTTTTGAAATAAATAAATTGAATTTGAATTGGTTTTGAAAATAACCAGAATTTCCAATATATATAACGTGGAATTGGATTTGAATCGAAATTGTTTTTGGAATATTTCGATGTTGGATTCCCTGATTACAGATATTGTTATGGGAATTTGAAAGATATATTTATATCGTTATTTCCAATACGATATTTGTTGGTTTCAGAATTTGATATTGAATATAAGCCGGTATATTTTCTATTCAGAGCCTTGCATTTAATATCAAGTGTGATTTGGGTTTATCGTGAATCTTGTTTTAAATGACATTGGTTCTTTAACGCAGTCAAAGACAGGAAATTGATTTGTGAGAAGATTAAAACTAAATGGAGTTTTAATGAATCTTTAATTAGATTGAAATGTGAATTGATAATTTAAATTATCAAATCTGAAAGGTGATCGAAAATGGAGTATCACCAGTTTTGTTCCAAAGCGATAGTTAAATCTTTAATTAGATTTGAACGTGAAATGGTAATTAATTTTACCGATAACACCGTGGTGTTAGATATGGAGTATTACCAGTTTTGCTCCATGGGATGAATAGGTTGGGATTGGGAAATAAAATAAATAATTACTTCGGTGTGGTTCGTTAATCCCGACTAGTTTGAAATGATATCCAAAGGAAGATTAAAGAATAAATTTAGAAGAATTTATCTTTGATAAAATTAATGGGAACCTATTCCCTTGATTTTGTGAATAAAAGAATATTCTGAATTGGAATGAGGCATTTATTGTGTTTGTGTAACATTTGTTTATCATATACGTGGGTTATTCAGAAAAGCCGGGTTTATACCCATTCTGAATAACCGATTCGGCGATAAGTCGAAGATGAAGACGGTGGTTGAAGACCGGAAGTCTTCACATCGTTTGGGTGATTACTGATGATCTCGATTGGGCTGTACACCCAAGATGAGGGAAACAGTTGGTGATCGTCCAGACGTACTTGGAGATGGATGGATATGCGAGGAAAGTGCCTCCGGTTTCATTCAGACCTAGAATGAACTTGTAAATGGATTATGTGTCTGACATTGGATTTTATTCTGTGTTGATTGATCTCTATTAAATATACATCTGTTTGGCGGCGGAGAATTTATTCTCTTGCTTAACGCCCTTCTCTGATACGTACGAGCTCAGAGGTTGTATATCGATGGACATCAGTCGCATGGAGTGAATTGCCAGTGTGGCACGCGTAAGTGGCAATTGATCAAGGCTTCTGTTGAAAAGCAAAGTCTTGTGGTTGATGATCAAAACATGGCCTGTGTAACGACCCAGCGAATTTCGGCCCCGAAATCGACATAAATACCTTTACCATAACTCATGCCGACTTTCCAAACACCGAAAACACGGGACGTTATTAGAAAGAATTTAGAGGGTGAGATAAGAAAGAAATATTAGAATAGAAGAAGAAGAATCAATACAGAGTCTCACATCGCAGCGGAACACATAAAATACAGAAATAAATCTTTATTGAGAGCTTTTGAAAATACTTACAATATCAGAGTACAACATACATCTGGGCAGTTTTGCTAATCTGTCCTCATATACACAGCGGAATAAATACTATATTTCATATGTCTGAACATCTCCATCTCGTCTCTGGACTTCTCAGTACCTGATAACCTGAACCTGTACACCTCGGTCTAACCCGAGCATTTACAAAACACCGGGTCAGTCTGGTGGACCAGAGTGAGACAAAAAAAACTCGCACAGCAATTAAGGGTATCACACAACTTGATTTTAAAGTTAAAATCCTTTCGAAAGATAAAGATAATTGTAAGACCAATCCACACATAAACACAGACGGTTTTTACCTTACGATAACCCAAAACAGTTTTCGAAATCGATATTTTTTCTGATATTATCATAGTGTCTAAATACAAGTAAATATCAATTTAGTGGAACGCTTGCATCTCACGCTCCACACACACACACACACACATATATATATATATATATATATATACAAATAAAACGCGGGTGCTTATGGGAGATTGGATTCCGACCTTGACAAGGTACGGGACCACCTTCCGCTCGTGTATCTCTAGAGGCGAATACACTGGGTTCAACAAGAATGTCTTACAACCCGGCCCTCACATGACAGACCACTCATTTCACTTGAGTGTATCGAATGTATATCACCAACGGTTGGACTCAAACCACCGTTTCCCGAATGGGCAGAATCGATAGAATAAGGAACAAAAGGAATTTCTCTAGATAGGTGATTATACACTCTAATGGGAGCGACCCACATAGCCATGCTGCCTGCCCGATTTTTGTCATCTCCAGGTTGATGAGGCTTGAGGTCAGAACACACCTGGTCATCATACACTTTGAATGCCACATCGTCAGATCCGCCAGATATCACTAATTGACGTCCACAAAAATACTCTAGCAGTTAAGCTAAGAGAACGTCCATTCTCCGCCAACTACTATTGCACGTTTGAAGAAATCAACGTATGTGACCCTTTGGAAATACTTTGTCAGACACTCATCCATACAAGTCATCCAGGAACAGGATGAACCGAAGGTACTCTCCTACTGCATCCCATATAGGAATCACCCCATGGATTGGTAGCGATAGTCCTTGCAATCCACAGTTTCAACCACGACAGGACCCTAGTATATCTCCGGGTCGAATCAGAGATTGTAAGTGGTTCTTCCGCTTTACAAAGATCTATGGCCTTCACATGCTCCATCTCGATCGTCACTTGATATCTTCTATAGATTTCGTCTTTGTTGGTCGGAATGGTTTTTGAATATACATTCGATCTCGGTCTTTCCATACCAACAATTGTAAAGGTCGGACTTGATAGTCGGTTATTTAACTATCAAGTAAACATCCATGAAATCACAAAAATAGATTTACTGGTCTGGTACTCAGCATCACTTGGCTTTTACAATTATCACCAGATCTTCTTTTAATTCTGTTACTAGGGAAAATATAATCTCATATCATTTTACTTTGGAAATCTTAGCACCTTCTTGACATTACTAACTGGCATCATCCTTGGATAGTCCCGTAGTCGTTCAAGTTGGGGTATTTTAATTACCTCTCAGACCTTGATCAACAACGTTCTCATCTTTAGATAAATACGAGTTGTAATTCAAGAACCGATATTCAATCAAAACACATCCCACTATTTAAAATATCGCTTTGCAGTACTGTTTATCCTTTGGGAATTTCTCTTTAAATATCATTAATATAACTTAAGATGTTATTTGAATAATTCCTTACTAAACGTTACTTTATTTACTCTCGACTTTTTTTTAAATGCTTCGTTTCTCAAAATTGAATTATAAATTCTATTTTCGACTTTGTTTACCAAGCTCAAATCAAATCCCTTATACTAATTCCCTTTTTCTTTCAGGAAATTTCCTCTTAAATCCATTGGTTTAACTTAAATACCATTTTAAGTATTTCCAATTTAAAAACAACACTTTAATCTCACCATTCCCCTTTATAACTACGTTTCAAAATCTCAGGTTTCATAACTCCTTTATATCTCCATCTCTCAAAACAATTACTTACTTAAATGTAATTAATTTAAGAAGTAATTAATTGAACTAAACAAATAATTTACTTTTACCTTTATTATTATAAAATCATTTAGATGCTCTATTTAAATATAAATAACAAAATCTTTTTCAAATCTTCTTAAACTTAACTAACTATTCGTCAAGTGATTTTATTTTTGGTCATTAACAATAAACTAATCAAAAGTAAACTCAGTTAAGACGGTCAACTTGGTCAATTCAAAACACGATTAATTCTTTAACCAACTCTAGTTAATTAATTAAAAATATAATTAATTTAAATAACTTCATTTAACTGTTCATTTTGACCTGATTAATCAAGTACTTAATCACTAGGTTATTTCTTGCTCATTCGTTTATAACTCCATCAACATAAGAAGTTTGTTTTATAAACCATTTCATAATCTCTTATAGACTTTAATTAATTAATATTTTCCTTTTTCAAATAACCTTTCAATGTAATAATTCTCAAAAACCTCTTTCCATTATAAAATATATTTATAACTTAAATATTATCGATCCACTGTCGATAAACCATATTTTTATAAATCGACTGATTTATAGATAGGTGATGCCGATTTCCCAACCACACTACCCACTGGTTACTCTCAGCACAAATGTTGAAATAAGGTTTAACAATAATAATCAACCATTTGATTGCTAAATTTCTATGACAATCACTAGTCCAGCAACAACCAATTCAAACAATTCAAGCAATAAATGTGACCGGTCAAGGGAATTTCTTTGTGTGGGTCAACCCAAAACAGTGGGTATTTTTCTGAAATTAAACGACCAATGAATCCACAATATATATACATAACAGTCAACCACTAATAATCAGAACAAGCAAAATAAAAATACCCAGTTTATATAAAATATAAACGGGAAGGCTGAGTGAGTTTAACTCACCTGGATTTGATTTGTCAGTCAACAGTCTGCTTTTAGTCGAATTAAACTGACGTTTAATTCGAATAGAAATTCCAGTCACTTCAGATCCTGACTGGCTCCGCTCCATCTCGAAGTACTCGTCTCCACGGTCCCAACGCAACTGACCGTGCGTGAATCTGAGAACGTATGTTCGAGAAATCATATTACGAAGGTTATGAATTAATTAAATTATTTAAACAAGGATTTTCTTTTGAAATTAAAATTGGGCCTTACCTTTTGACCTCGGCCTACACCCGTTTCCCTTTTAAAAACCCTATCCGATCTTTTTCATTTCATTTTCAGCCACCTCAAAAAGCTGCTCACCGAAACCCTAAATCCACAACCCTAAATCCCCTTTTCTGTCAACTCGAGGCAACCGGCGTCACAATCCCTTCCTTCGAGCATCCCTTCTCCTCCTTCTATCGCGGTCTAACCTCCCAAACAACCCCTCTACGTTCACCTTGGCATCTCCAGTCCACCCCCTTCCGATTCACGACGAACCCTGACCCCTCCAGAAACAAACGAGACTCCTCCTCATGTTAAGCTAAGTCTTCTTTTACTCGATTTTCTTGTTACTGTATATTTTGATTTTTTTTGATTTCTGGTTTCGAATTGGGGTTTTCTATTTGCTGTATTGGTTTGGATTGTTGTTGGAATGGATGAAATACCATCGTGATGATACGTATTTATAGTGCGCTTTTGATTTACTGTCTATCAATGGTTACGAATTGTTATCTCAATCAAAATTCGAATATGTCCTTAGATTTTTGGTTCAGACCAGAACATTTTCCTTCCATAGCTTACGTAGATGGTTCAGCTATGATTCCTAGGCCATATGCTTTTGTGGATTTATGTTATTATGTACGGGTTGTTGGCAGTTTTGATGATGTGTGATGTTTAGCATAGATTTGGTTAAATAGGATTCTACAACACTGTTGATCTGTTCAAATGGGTATTGGTTGAACATGCGTAGGTTAGGCAGTACTATGGCTAGGAATTGTTAATTCAAATCAGGGATTTTGAAATCTGTGTATAGATTTTGCGTTCAGATCTTAAAATCTATGAGAAACAGTGATGAGATTTTTCTGTTCATACATGTGAATTATCTATTCGATAAAGATTTGATGTATCTAAACATGCATATCAGTTTCTTCTTTGCTGTGCATGTACCTTTTTTCGAGCTGTTCTTATGCAGTTTATATTAGCTGTTTACTGTCTTGTTCATTTATATCTTCAGCTATTTATGATCTGATTTGATGTTACAAATACATACATTTGATTTTTCATTTGCTTTTTCTTTAGCTGTGAAAAATTTATGCATGTGAACATTTTCTTAGCTGTTCATAGCTGTCCTAAAATCATCCCTTATGGGTTTTTTTTTCATTTTCTTTTACTGTTCAAATGATGTCATAAAATATCCATTTTAATGGGTTTTTTTTTCTTATTTTCGCAGATCAAAACTGAGATGATGGGTTCACTGATTCTCGACAGAACAAAAGCTGCTAGTATCAAAACTGAAATCTTTTTAGTTGTTTGTATTGTTTGTATTTGTACAAATAATGTAAATGTTTCTTGTATAGGATTTCATATATTATTGCCTGTCGTGATATATATGGGGTAGGTGGTGTATAGGATTAGCTGGGTCTATACTGAATTGTTTATTCAATCTAGAGGTTTGAGATTTTATTTGGTAGATTCTGTATTTGAATGACAATAGCTTTTGTATTTGTTTCGGAACAGATTTTTTTACTTGTATGGCAACATATTCTAGGTTCAATCTCGAATATATATGTGCCTTCGTTCACTGTTTATTGAAAGAACAAGGCTTGCCAAAGTTTGATTTTAACATAAATCCTTTTATTCATTGTTTTGCATTCAGACAGTCATATGCAAAAATATGTATAAATATGAAGCTTCTAATGGAAGAAAACCCGTACTCACCAGCACATGCTATTACGTCCATTACATCGAACTTGAAACCGATTCTCCAAAGACGTGTATACATTTGGACAAAGGACTCAATGTCTGGAGATCGTCAAGACCAACTGAGATTTCTTTGATCATTCAAAAAGGATTTGAAGATTATATAACCCAACATTATTATTTTAGAAGTCTAATAGTCGAAACGTTTACTCAGAACACAAGAAATCCTACTCAAGATTTTGTTCAAACATTTTAAAGGGTTTTATACGGATATACTAATATTTTGAAAACATGTAAAGAAAATGACCATTATAACATTTTTTTTAACATAGTTGACGTTTTCCACTCATACTAGCACATACGATACTTGTTCGAAATGAGAATTGAAATTTTACAACAATTAAATTTTACGGAATTAATAATAAAAAAAAAATTGTTGAAACCGCATTTGAATATTGATTTTTTTTAACTTCTGACAAAATAAATAAATTAATTAAATATTTGACTACCGAAACACGGGTCGTTACAGCCTATGTGGCGCAGCTTTGTGTATAACGTGAATTCGCGAGCCTCACACCCCGGTATGAGTCAAAAACGGGAGACGGACCGCTGGGAGAGCACGACGTTTCTTTCTAGCTATGGTGGTGTCAGTGACCTACCAGCCCTGACATTTATATCTACTTTTCACCTGTGTGGTTGTTGGAATGCGAGGCGCCTCAGATATAGGTCTGTAAGGACCGGGAAACGTATGTTCAGGAATTGCCAATCCTCAAAAATAAGAGAGGACCGGCCCAACCGATTTCAAGGATCATAGTGGGGTCCTGAGACATTTGCTAGAGTGTCTCGAACGGAGAGGAGCTTGCCCCTTGCCTCGACTCATGATGGAATCCAATTTCCAATACGTGATAATTCGGTTTTATTTGTAGAACCTAGTATGGCGACATAGTGGTATGGGTCATTCTTGCCGCCTATGATTGATATTTATGATTGAAATTGTTTTGACACTATACACTTATTATAGTATCAAATAATGTGTTTTAAACGTATCAAGCATGCTTTGGCTGTTATAAGGTAAAAACTCTATCCTCCGGCTTGCGTTGCATTGTGTGATGGGACCTGGTTCTTATAACAACTTCATTTTTCTTCATTTAGCATTGCGCTGTTTGTTTTATGCACTAGTGTTCTTGGGAGGAAACCCGTTCCGTGTTATACGGCGTGGTTCCTTGAATTACTTTCTTGTAAAGTAAAGTTTTAAATAACTGTTTTAGTTCTCATACCAGTCTCATGACTGACCTGGAGTTTATTGTTTTAACCCAAACTCTGGGTGCCCCTATTTTCTACACGGGCAGCTAGTAGTTTTGGTTTTGTAGATTTATATTCACAGGATCCTGATTTACAGCTGGAACGATGCTCGGAAAGCTCTGTATCCGTGCATTACTTCTAGTTGTGTTTTGTATTATTTTTCCGCTGCGATGTATTTAAATGTAACTTATTGTAATCTCTGATATTTATCGAATGTATATTTATTCATACTTTGTATATTCTTGTATTCTGATGGAATTGGTGTAATAGACAATGAAATGTTCTTCCGTCTGCGTCCATTTGTGTGTTGTTCTCAAGGTAATCCGGGCTTTCCTTACCGGGGAAGTTCCCGGCTACTACAGGTATTGTTGTGGTCACTGGATGTGCCGGTCGTTTTCGGGCAGTTTTACACCACAACTCAGTCTAACCTCGGGTTAGGCATATTTGTATTTTCTAAATTTACATATTTCTTATTTATAAAAAATTCCATATGTAAATTATTCCCAATTTAATTATGCCATAATTATCCTTTTAATTATGCTCATAATTAATGGTATACGAAATATACCATTTCATGAACCAATCTATGCCATGTAATTTTTCATGTTTATCCTACATATTTACATGTAAACTATAAATCAATTATTGTCATGATCCACTTTCCTTCTAAATCACGTTCAAAATTCTAGGTATATAGATTATACCATTTTCATGCCACTTATCATGCTTATGTGTCAAACATGCCAATTACATGTAATTTCATGTTTTCCTCAATGTTACCTCCGTTGTACGTTCGCAAAATTACATAGAATGTTAGGCTCGATATTTTAGCCTAACTTATAAAACAAAAAGGGGAAAAGAGGAACTTTGCAACATTCCAACATCATACAAAAGTATGGATCTAACTACACATATGTCACATGGATTTGGCATAGAACAATATACTTTTAACTATGAACTTGCAAATTTGATCTATGCAACATGAACCACAAGCATATGAATTTACATAAAACTATACAAGTTAAACTTGACATGTAGTGGTGAACTTGAAAATTAGATCTATCATAAAAGCATATGGATCTAACATATAAAGTTGTAGATCTAAACATATAAGGGCGTAGATTTAAACATGTATGCATAATGGCTCTAAACAATTAAGCATAAACGACATGACTTAGCCTAAAACTTGTATGTATCATAATATTACCAAACTTACATATGATAATTTCATTCCCAAATTCCTATACAACATCATAGGTTTACTCACCTTTTCACACAACATGATAGGTTCGATAGACCACAATAGTTTGTAGGCATATATGATAAAATAGACATACATAAACATGAATCAGCATCACATACAACTTGATACAATTCTATTTTACAATTCATTACAAATCATGTCTTTAATTTATTCACATCTGAAAGATAACTACACTTACAATCAAAAGGAAAAACTTGATTTCAAGGATCTGTATTCTGAAATTGAATTGCTCGCCATTGATGTAGATCGTTGAATTCTCTTAGTTGAATTAGATTAGATTTAATTTGATTTTGGTTTTAGTGGCGGCTAGGTTTAGATGAGAGTGAATAATAGAATTAGGTTTTAGGTTTAGGGTCCTTATATAGTTGTAGAGAGTGTTTTAGGACCATTAGATTAACCCTGAACCAAGAGAACCAATCAGATGCCACATCTGCCTTAGAGCGAATCGGCCCACGGGTTGACAGCCAAACACCATGAATCAACCCCTAGTCGACACAACAGGGCTTGGGTTGACCTCCAAAATGGGTCGGTTCGGTTATTTCCCCTCTCGATTCGTTGTTTTGAACTTTTTTCATATTTATTTATTCAATTTATATATATATATATATATATATTTCTCATATGCATACAAACTTCAAGGCTTAATAACTTCTTCACAAGTTATCCGTTTTATGCAAACCAAATGTCTATCTTGACCAAAATTTTGAGACGAACGTAATAGCGCAACCTATTTCACTTAATTCTTCTTCTAAAAATTAAGTGTTCTTGAATTTGTTAATTTTAATATTTTCATAAAATTTGGGGTGTTACATTTTGACCTTTGGGATTGATACTTAGGGAATTGTTCTCATACTAGTTTGTAGTCATAGACTGATAGATGGGGCAGAATAGTGATAAGTAAACAAGCAACGGGAATGTTTTCCAATGTTCATAACATATATTTTCTGAATATAGAAAATAAGGAGATATGAATATATATATATATATGATTGATCAATAGAAATTCCAATTGGAAATAAGATTGTTGTTTGCACAGTGTTTTCATTTGATAGTTAAATCACTGACTATCAAATTTTTTGACCAATTTTACATTTTTAATATGGAGAGACTGGTTGGATTATTATCCGAAGAACCACTCCGTACTGGCATAAGCGTTGCAAACCAAGTATGCTGAATATATCGAAGACGGAGTAAAGTGCAAGGGCTGTTGTATAAATCTTAGGTAGAGATTGCCTAATATGGATGTACTGAATAGTGCCTTCGGTTTGTCCAGTCCCAGGAAAACTTGAATGGACGAATGTCTGACGGAGTATATCTGGTAGATCGCGTAAATTGATCGTTTCAAACGTATTTACGTTGGTGGAGGAGGAATTCGCTTCTCTTAGCTTATACCCGTGGTATTTTTAGGGAAATCAATTGTGATTTGATGGGTATGATGATATGGCATTCAAAGTAAATGAAGACGTGATCTGTATAGAGATACATTATAACCTCAAGCCTCATCAACTGGGAAATGACAGAAATCGGGCAGGCAGCATAACTAAGTGGGTCGCACCCAATTAGGGTATATTGTCACCATCTAGAGAATATTCATATTTGTACTTCTTTCAATTTTGTATCTCCCAGGAATGGTTATATTGGAATACTAACCGAGGGGTGGCAATATATTCGATACATTCAAGAGAAAAGAAAGGGTCGATCATGTGTGGCCTAGTTACAAGATGTTCTTGTTGAACTCCAGTGTATCGCTTCTAGAGTACACTGAGCTGAAGGTAGATCCACACCTTGTCATAGTTGGAATCCATTCCCCAAATAAGAGCCCGCGGTTTTGATTGTATATTATATATGTAGAACGTTAGATGCAAGTGTGTCTGCTAGATTTCTATTTATTGATCTAGACATTATTAAAATATCAAACAAGTATCGTTTTAGAAATATTTTGGGTTATCATAAGGTAAAAGCCATATGTGTTTATGTGTGGATCGGTCTTATGATTATCCTTTGTTTCAAAAAAAAAAAATTGAAAGTTAAATCAAATGATTTGAGTTTACTCACACCTGTCACATGATTGACCCAGAGTTTAATTTTTTTTTTCCCTATACTCTGGGTGCCCAATTTTGTATGGGCAGTCAAGTAGTCGGGATTTACAAATACTTGAAGAGCCAGAGCAAGAGGCTTCAGGATTATATAGCTATTGTTATTTCTGCTGTGTTGTAAGTGTTATACTCTAATAATGGTATTGTATACAGCTACTGTTTTATTTCAAAGTTATGTTATGAAATATATTTATTCGTTCCGTTGTGAGATTCGTGTTTATTCTGATGTTGTATGTTCTTCTTCTTCTTCTATTCTAATTTTCTATCTTATCTATTCTCACCCTCTATTTTCTTTCGTTAACTACCGGTGTTTTCGATGTTTGGATAATCGATGGGGGTTTTATGTCGATGACCAAAGATCGCAAATTTTCGGGACGTTACAGTCTAGTTCTAATTTCTCACAGGTTTTACTTCAATTTTTCATTACCAAGCGTTCCATTATATTTTTATTCTTTTTTGTAATATCATTAATCTATTTACCCAACTTCATTAATACAAAGATTTTCAACTGCTTTTTTTAACTAATAGGGATGGCATGTAAAAAAGAGCGATTTTGTAGGAGTTTCTGAATAAAACATGTATTGATGTGTGTGTGAAGGATAAAAAGAAACACATTACCAAATTTAGTGCTGAAATTCAAAAGGACAGCTTCTATTCTCTCATTTAGGATCAGCCTTCCTTGCACAACAACATAGAAATGTAGATCAATGGGAAAATAATTTCCGTGTGATAATCATCCAAACAAAACAGCACATATATGGGTTAAGCTTATCCAGTAAAACTATAATATATCTGGCTATATTTTGCACCGATTGAGGTTTAGAAATACAACACGCCCATTAAAAATGAACTAGTAATACAATGTTCTATGTATGATCAATGGTGTCCCTCTGAGTCACAAGAAAAATGATTCACAAACTAATAAATATAGTTTTAACTAGTTGATCAAATAATAAGAAGTTTATTCAGAAATTTAATGATCATGAACAATAAGAGACGTACGATATTCTAGGATATATAGTCTCAAAATCAAGTTGAATATTAGAAGCTATCTGAGCTGCTGAGCATCGAACTTGAAAAACTAAAAGCTCTATGATAATGAACAATCGACGAAGGCATTTATTTCCAGCAGCTATGTTTACCCTTTTGTTTATTTCTAGCTATGCTTACTCTTTTGTTTACTTCCAGCTATGCTTACTCTTTTGTAAATGTTTTATGTACAATTATAGTTGTGAATTGTCATAACCAAATAGGCCTGTAGGTCATAAATGGATAGAGTAAAATTTAACCTGGTCCATTCAAGACATAAACAAACTAAACCCGTTACACCTATTTAATAAACAAAGTCGACCGGACTTGGCCCATTCTATAAAAGGGTTAACCCAAAATAATCAACCCATTTAAAAGGAGCTACCGCATAAACAGTAACAAGCGCACGCACCAGTACTGAAAGATGAAATGAAAAACTGCACAATACCAAAATGTGCTGCATAATAAAACAAAAATTACTCAATATATATGTATATATACATATATATATTAGTTCTTTAATTAGAAATTAACCACGTTTAGGCCGATTAGTGTCTCATCCCCCTTGTTCTCGTTCCTGCCTTGTTCCAATATTCACTTTCGTATTCAAATCCTGTTGTACATTACACAGCGTTGAATAATTTAAAATGAGTTTAATTAATTAGATCGTTAGTTAAATAAAAACTTTATTTACTGTTGATAAATTAGATAAAGGCTGACCCCGAATTTCCCTTTTGATTTCGTCACCGTACGATCATTGAATCAAAGATAGTAGATCCATCTATATTCCTTCCCCAATATGCCTTCGTGTACTGCTTCATTAAAAGCAAACCCACGCTCCATCCAAAATCCATCATCGTAGACCATATCGTCGACCAGAATTTGATCAGCTGCCATCACAAGATGCGACATAAGCCCATCCGCCCTCGATTCATGTCTCACCCAGCAAGGCATTGCGAAATGCCTACAGTTCGCCTCCAAATGCCTCGAGCTTCTGCTCGAATTCTGGCCAGTGTAGTTTGTTATGGTAAATCGCCACTATTCAGTTTCATCAACTCGATGAGCTCTCCAATTTTGTGGTTGCGATTTCTTCTTAAAAATGATCGGATGATGAGATTAATGAGGAGAAAGGATGGTGTATTTCGGTCGTTGGTTTAGAACAATGGCGGCCAACAGAATTGGTTGACCGCGTGAGAGAAATTTAGGGCATTGACAAACGTAGGGGTATATATAGGGAAGCCCATTAAACTAAATAATATTATACGATACTTCGTCGTGAAATAACATGCCGAAACCACCATAAACAATCTCCGTTCAAGATGAAAATTTACATCCTAGCATAAAACGTTATTCTCGACACGATTGAAAAGGTTTCGTCGAATTCCCAAATTGTCTATGAAAATTCCTAAAAAACTCATATACGTGAATCGACATACATTTAAATTGCGTATGATCACAAATTAAATCCAAACAACTTGAAAAATGAAATACAGCAAAAAATAAATCATTACGGATTTAATAAAATATATTTCGCTGAAATTGGATTTGGTTAGATAATCCATCATTCTTAAATTCCAATTTAAATCAACAAAATGATTTATAAGAAACAGAGTCGTTTTTGGCTAACGAAGTCACATATGACATCGGTTTGCCACGAAATTTAATATCGCACAATAATTTAATGTTACGTTTCCAATGAAACCAATTTCATTGAAAACCGAGGCCGTTTTCAAAATGGTCATTTTAAAGGCTTATAACAATATCGATTAAGATATTATTAAAATCCAAAATAATCAAATAAAATAATAATTAAATTATTTTTATTGTGAATATCAAATAAAATTATCATATAGCTTCAAACATAAACTAGTATGGATTACACAACTCAATATCAAGATTCCGGGTTAAAACAGTTTTCAGATTATATAAAAATCGTTATAGATTTATTAAATAAACATTATCGTTTATAACGAATCCCATAGCAACTATTTTAAAATTTGAATTGTACATAACTAACAATCTTTGACATGAAAATCTGAATTTTCCTCTTTCATTAGAAAATTATTATCAAATAGATTTGGATGATTCTTGTTTCAAAGAATTCCGACTTAAAATGGATCTGTATATTCAATTAAAGTTCAAAACTCAATATTACGAACTACCGCGATATTTCGAGTTCGTTTTAAATTATATATATTAATGCTCAAACTCGTTTTATAAACGAGTTAAAAATTAAAATCCATTAATATTCCAAATATAATATTCAAAATAATATAATAAATTAAATATTTGATTACTAGAAATACGGGACATTACATCCCCTCTTAAAAGAATTTCGTCCCAGAAATTATTAAGGTAGGAAAAACGTTACAAACCCAAAAAATTTCCAAAATCCAATTTATTTTAAATCGAAAACCTATTCATTAATGTAAATAAAATTTATAAAAATATTGAAATTTTCTAACGTATTAAATTCCCAGAAAAATTCGGTAGAGTCTCCCCTGTACGAAGGGACTTTTGCTATATAGCAAGAACTAATAATATATATATATACATCGACCCGCACGATCGGAAAATCAAAAACCAAAATTTATATTTTCGTGTAGGCGTACCTCTTACGAGCGCTATACATGCTCAACTTACATGTAATCTACGCAACCAAACTCAAATCTCATAGCCATATGACATATGTACTCAACTCAATTCAATATATAAGTAACAAATATATGAAATTCTTAAATAATATTTCACTAATCATCAAGTATAACAATAACAATCCCATAATCAGTCATGAAACATCAATTTATTTTCAATCATAGGGTCAAATCTATAATTTCAATTCATATGCAGTTTTATTCCAGTTTTATTATGCTGGAATCTATTTTTAATTCATTCAACTCTTATTTAAACCATTGATGAATTTATTCAATTAATCTAACATCAATAACAAATAATTCCCAATCAACATAACCAAATCAATTGAATTCATATTAAATATTAATATTTATTTGGTTCAACATATTTGAATATCAATCAATATTATTCATTCAATTTCCATATCCAAATCTATTTTATTTAATTTCAAAATCATTTCTTAATCTAATTTCACTTAACCAAGTTAAGTTTTAATTCCAAATCCAATTACTAATTGAATTTTGAACCACATTCTGATTTTATTTCAAAAATCATTTATTCTCCCTTCAAATTTCATTTAACTTATTTTAAGTTAAATTATGATTCATTTAATTCCAAATTAAAGTTCTCATTTATTCATTTCATATGCGAAATCTTCTTCGGTTATATAACCATTTCAAAATTTAAAATCCAAGTTGAATTTTATTCAGACCAACTAAATACATCAAACATACCAATATCTCAATAAATTAATAAAATTATTTCTTTTCTATACTAAAACATAATTTGGGAAAAATTATTTCATTTACCCTCTTTATAAAACAATATTATGTTTATTTGCTAGTTCAGTGCTTCTGATCACTTGAACCGATCAAACAACACAATACTAAACATTTGTATATAAAATTTACAAATACGCTCTCATATATATGCTCAACTCAATCTAGGGTATTACTAATCCAGATTAATCGATAGAGATGGGTTACTCAACAAAGCCAAGGTTATCGCTAAACCTTATGCTCTGACACCACTTTAACGGCCTACGGGAATTCGATGCCCAAATTCCGATAATAATACACAAATCCCGTATTACTTACCAGAATTCAAGTATCGAAAACACCAAATAGTTATTAGAAAGAAATTATAAGGTGAGAAAAGAAAGAAATATTAGAATATAAGAAAAAGAAGAATCAACACAACACAGAGTCTCACATCGCAGTGGAACAAAATATGATATAGAAATAAATCTTTACATAGAGCTTTAAAAATACTTACAATCATTAGAGTACATCAACACATCTGGACAGTTATAATAACCTGTCCTCATATACAACACACAACGTAAAAATATATTATATAATATCATATGTTTGAACCCATCCAGCTCGTCTTTTCATAGCATCCGATAACCTGAACTTGCACAACTCGGCCTAACCCAGGTATTACAAAAGCCGGATTAGTTTGTAGAACCTAAGTGAGAAACCCACTAAGTTTATAAGCAACATTCAACTTGATTTAACGTAAAAATTATTTTCAAAAGAAAAGGATAATCGTAGGACCGGTCCAAAAATAAACACGGATGGTTTTTACCTTACGATAACTCAAAACATGTTGAAATCATATCTTTTCTGATATTATAATATTGTCTAAATACAAATAAATAACAATCTAGCAGAACTCTTGCATCTCATGCTCTACATATATAGTATACAATCAAAATCGCGGGCTCTTATTGGAGAATGGATTACCTGGTAAGGTATGGGAAACTACCTTTCCGACAATGTACCTCCAGAGATGAATACATTGGTGTTCAACAAGAACATCTTGTAGCCCGTGCTAAACATGACCGGCCCCTCACTTCGCTTGAGAGTACTGAATATGTCATCACCACAGTTGGGGGTCAGCCAACCAAACCGAGAGCATATATACAAATATAAAAAAGGATAACTGAAGGTATTTGATTTCTCCGGATCAGGTAATGATATATCCTTTTGATGGGTGCGATCCACATAGCCATTCTACCTACCCAATTTTCACCACTTCCCGGTTGATGAGACTTGAGGTCGTAATTTTTTAGAACATCTGACCACCATTGAAAAAACCCGTAACTTCCCCGGTGAGGAAAGCGCTGATAGTTCGAGAACAAGCCACAACAGAACGCAGACGGAAGAACATTTCATTGTTAATTAAAACAATTCCATCAGAATATAAGAATATACAGAGTATAAATGAATATTACACAGAAATATCAGAGACTTAAATTACATTTAAATACATATGAGCGGAAAATAATACAATACACAACTAGAAGAGATATGCGGATACAAAGCTTTCCGGATATCGTTCCAGCTGTAAACCAGGATCCTGTGAATATAAATCTGCAAAACCAAAACTACTAGCTTCCCGTGTCGAAAATAGGGGAACCAGAGTTTAGGTCAAAACAATAAACTCCAGGTCAGTCATGGGACTGGTGTGAGAACTAAAACAGTTATTTAAAACTTTACTTTAAATCAGATATATCAAGGGACCACGCCGTATAACACGGAACGGGTTTCCTCCCAAGAATACCAGTGCATATAACAAAACAGCGAAATGCTTTTTGAAAAAATGAAGCTATTATAAGACCCAGGTCCTATCACACAATGCAACGCAAGCCGGGGGATAGGGTTTTCCCTTATAATAGCCAAACATGCTTAGTACGTTTAAAACAAATCTTTTGATACTATAATAAGTGCATAGTGTATAAAACAACTTCAAATCATAAGTATCAATCATAGACAGCATGGTACCATATATCATGTTGCCATACTAGTTCTACAATTAAAACCGCAAAATCACGTATTTGGAAGTTGGATTTCCATCTATGAACCGAGGCAAAAGATAGTCCTCAACCGATTTGAGACTCTCTAGTCCGAGCCTCAGGTCAGAGCTCGAGTGACCTTTGGATCGTCAGGGCCGGTCCACCGATGTGGATTAAAATGCCTGAACATTGTGTTTCCCTGCCCTTTGGGGCGTAAATGAGCCAACGAATGGCTCCATCGGACCCGGATCGTCCGATCTAGCCGAGGCGCCTCGCAACAGCAACAACCACATAAGTCAAACTCGTCAGGGCGTGTAAAACCACTGACGCCACTTCTAACTAGAAAGAAACACATGTCCTCCCTGAGGTCCTCTCCCGTTTTTGTTCCACCACCGGGTGTGAAATTCGCGAAGTAAACATTACACAAAGCTACGCCGCAAAGGCCGTGCTTTGATCATCAACCACAAGACTTTGCTTTTCAACAGAAGCCTTGATCATTGCATCTCAGCATGCCACACAGGCAAACCATTCTATGCAACCGATATCAGTCACACAGAATGAAATCCAATGTCAGACACACAGTCCATTTACAAGACCGTTCTGGGTCTGAACGAAACCGGAGGCACCTAGTAACCCGCACATCCATCGATCCCCAAATACGTCTGGATGATCACCAACTGTTTCCATCTTCTTGGGTGTACATCCCAATCAAGATCATCAGTAATCACCCAAACGATGTTAAGACCTCCGGTCTTCCACCACCGTCTTCATCTTCGACTTATCGTCGTATCAGTTATTCAGAATGGGATAAACCCGGTCTTTCCGAATAACTCGCGTATATAATAAACAAGTGTTACACAAACACAACATACGCCTCATTCCAATTCATCAGTCACTAACCGTAAATTAACAAGAGAATAATTCCCCAAATATTAACCCCGAAGGCCGAAACCAACATCAGATCAATATCCAGAAAACCATTCTGCTTAGCTAACCGACAGTTAGTTTCTAAATTTCACATTCATAGGGAAAGGTTCCCATTAATTTTATCAAAGATAAATTCCTTGAATTTATTCTTTAATCTTCTTTTGTATTTCGATTCAACTAGTCGGGATTAACGAACCTTACCGAAGTAATCATTTGTTTTAATTTCCCAATCCCAACCTATTCATCCCATGAAGTAAAACGGGTAACACTTCATATCTAACACCATGGTGTTATCGGTAAATTTAATTACCATTTCACGTTCAAATCTAATTAAAGATTTAACTACCGTCTGGAGCAAAACTAGTGATACTCCACTCTCGATCTTTTCAATCTAATTAAAGATTCATTAAAACTCCACTTAGTTTTAATCTGTGACTGGGTTAAAGAATCAGTGTCATTTGAAACACGGTTCACAATAAACCCAAAAATCAATACTAATTCAATTCCAATTAAATATCATTTAATTGGTACACTTCATTAAATCTAAATAAAAAGATTTAATCTTTTCTCAAATGGGTTCAAGAACAGTGTTAATAAAGACACCATTCACGACAAACCTAAATCACATTTGATATTAAATACAAGGCTCTAAATAGAAAATATATCGGCTTATATTCAATATCAAATTCTACGACCAACAAATATCGTATTGGAAATAACGATATATAAATATCTTTCAAATTTCCATAACAACATCTGTATAATCACGAAATCCAACATCGAAATATTCCGAAGACAATTTCGAGTCAAATCCATTCCAATGCAATTTTTGGAAATTGTGGTTATTTTCAAAACCATTTCAAATCCAATTTAATTATTTTAAAAATAAATAAATAAATTATTATTCTAGTACAAAACTAGTTCATTTCGATAAAAATCTATTTTTATCTTTTCAAATATGGGGTTTTTCATCCTAATTCTTCACAAATCATTTCTTATGATTTCAAATAAATTATTACTATTTTTAATAATTTTATCAAGGCCCGTACAGTCGATTTTCATCAATGGCCATCAAACTGCACTTACAGCGACCTTTTCCAAATTTGATTTGGACATAACTCCAAATCCAACCGTTAGATTTCAAATTTCTAATATTCGTTAGAAATCTCTTTTCGATACGAACCCAACGGTTCCGGTTTTAGGAGAATCCGACGGTCGGATCTCCCGTAACATCCGTTCGAAGTCAATGGTCGAAATTCGCGAACTGCCACGGCGTGTTCTATTCAGGCCATTATATTATATATAAAATATATATAATATATACTTCGTCGATTTAAATTCAAAACGTGCTTTATAAATCATTTTAAATTCATTTTCAAAACGGTTTCAACTTCATATTCAATTTCAAATCAAAATTGAATATTCCAATATAAATTCGTTTTAAATTCATTTCAAATCGATTTCAATTCAATTTCAATTTAATTCGAATTTCTTTTCAATTTCAATTTTAATTCAATTCCTTTCAATTTCAATTCGGATTCCAATTCTATTCAATTTAATTTGGATTTCAATTCTATTCGAATTTCAAATCATTTCAGTGTATTTCGAATTTCAAATCAATTTAGTGTATTTCGAATTTCAAATCAATCCAGTTTATTTCGAATTTCAAATCAATTCAGTTTAATTCGAATTTCAATTCACTTTAAATATAATTCGAATTTCAATTCATTTCAATATAATTCGAATTTCAAATCTATTCGATTTCAAATCTATTCAATTTAATTCGAATTTCAAATCTATTCAATTTAATTCGAATTTCAAATCTATTTCAATATTCATTGAAAAATGAATAAAATCGATATAATTATCGTTCACGTCAAAATGGCGTCAATCTAATCAACACGGCTTCATATATTTCTATTTTCAAATATTCTATTTCAAATATTTCTTTTTAAAACTGGAATGAGGCCCAATCAATTACCATATAATGTTAATTATATGGATTTTCTACAACACATGTATACAATAACAACGACGAATAATCAACCATCATCCAAAGTGCATTCTACACTGCATAAGCATCAAATATAAATATTTAACGCTCATAACAGTCTGTCAATCAATCGATCGACATATAACTAACTATTGGGATTAGTGTATGTCATATATCACCCCAATAACTGTGTAGGGTTTTCAAACAATCAAACACAGATTTTATTTGTGCAGTTGGGCAATGTGTAAAATTTATCGTCCCAATCAATATCAGTCAAATGTGTGTATATAAACAAATAGTCTGATTTGTTTATATATATTTATTTCACATTCATGTTAAAAATTATATTTTCAACTATAAAATATTTTTAACTACATAAATATTTTATTTCATTTCACATCACATCACACAATCAACTACACATCAAAATCAAACAAACAAGCATACAAGCCGTCCATGGTCTGTGGACGACGGGTGTCGGGTGCTACTAAACACCGTCTGCATCCTAGTATATATTATTAACTAGAAAACAAAATTAAAAGGTGAGAAGTTCTCACAAATAGCTAATCCAAACGCCACGACTCTTCTTAGGTAGGAAATCTCCGCGGTTTCTTCTTCCGTCACTTTCATCATCCGTAATCACTGCATATATAAAAATCGAATTTTTACTTTGCTATTCAATATATAAAAATCGAATTTTTTCTTTGCTATTCAATGTATAAAAATCGAATTTTTACTTTGCTATTCAATATATAAAAAATCGAATTTTTACTTCGCTATTCAATATATAAAAATCGAATTTTTACCCCGTTATTCAATATATAAAAAATAGAATTTTTACTTTGCTATATATACGATAAAAATCCTATTTTTACATAGCTACTATATAGATAAAAATTCTATTTTTATAACGGTGTGCATATGATAAAGATTATATTTTTATCACATTATTCTCTATATAAAAAATATATTTTTATCTCTATTTCTAATATAAAGAAAGAATTTTTATATCATCGCTATAAAAATCCCATTTTTTTTCAATATATATATAATAAAAATCAGATTTTTACTTCGCTACATATATAAAGATCAAATTTTTACTCTCTATATAATATAGAAATCATATTTTTATTAACTCTACTATGTAAAAAAATTATTTCTATCCTTCACATAAAAATATCGCCTTTCTAATGTTAAAGAAAAAAATCAAATCTTTATCATTTCAAAAATCAAATCTTTATCATTTACTTTTATAGATAAACATCACAGGATTTTATAAACTAAAAATCAAAACTTTATATTTTGTAAAACCATTTTCAAATCAATATTTTTATATCTATTTCAGATTTTAAAACGATAAAATATGTATATAAAACTAGGTTAACCAAAATTGATAAAAACTCACTTTAGTTCTCGGAGGAGGGGGAAGATGAGGTCGTCGGCGGGGGTCTTCTGTGTTGGAGGCGCGGGCTTCTAAGTGGAAAGAGGAGGGAGGGCAGTTAAAGAAGGGGAGGGGTCTTCTCGAGTCATGCTCGCGAGGGGGGGGGGGGTTCTTCCGGCAGTCGATGCGATGGGGGGGCGGGTGGCGTGCGGAGGGGGGCGGCGGCGTGCGGAGGGGGCGGCGCCTCCTGGGGCTGAGCGACGCGATTTGTTTTGTTTTTTCTTTTTCTTTTTTTTTCGTTCGATTGAAAGGATACGGGGGGGGGGGGGTCTGATAGTATAGAGAGAGGGGAGAGGAGAGAGTTTTATTTTTTATATTATTTTATTTCAAAAAAAGTTGAATTTTTATTTCGACCTCGAAACGAGGCCCACCTCCTGTGGTCCACAGCTAATTACCCCCATTCCGAACACAATGGGATATGTATCGTAAGATGATTCGACGGTTTCGATTAGTTTCCATCAAAATCAACATATAACTATATATATTGAATTTGAACGCGTATTTTAATTTACTGGGGCCAAATACTAACTCAAAAAATTCCAGAAAAATATTTTCTAACTTCGTATCGACGATACGGTCCTAACAAAACTAGTTTCATCGAATTCTGAGACCATTGGAAAAATGGCCATTTTCCAGTCGATTAAAATTAACTAAAACTGGTTAAACACGTTTTCCTTTTGCTACGCTCACATATTGATTCGAAAAATTATGAATTTTGGAATCTAGCAATAACTTGACATCACAGATCCAACAAAAGTGGTTTCGTCGAAATCTGAGGTCGTTTGCAAAATTTCCATTTTAAGGGCCAGAATTCCATAGCGACTATTCTGAATTTTCATTTGAACATAACTTTTGATTCCCACTATGAAATTTTGATTTTTCGGATTCGTTGGAAAGATATTCCCAATTAGATTCTATTATTTTTGGTTTCTTTAAAATCCGGTTTGTTTTGCATCCGGTATGTTCAATTGAAGTTTGAAATCGAATTATCGAACTACCGCGCCATTTTCAATTCCTTTTATAATTATTTATATTCTAACGACGGTCGATATAAATATATTCGTTCGAATTCTATTCAAAATAAATTTCTCGTCGTTATTATTTAAAATAATTTATTTTAAATATTCAAAATTCGCTAAAATTGCCAAAATAAAAATTTTAAATTGGCTCGGATTTCCGTGTTATTACAATCTCCCCCACTTAAAACTTTTCGTCCTCGAAAAGGAATGAAGCCGAAAGTTGTTTAACAATCAACTCAACTTTCTTTATTTTGATTAAGGCTTAGGTTCTTCAACTTTCCAGTTTCTAAGAACTTTCCAAATTTTTCAAAAATTTGGCTAACACCCTAAATTTTCGAAAAATTTCGCCATAACCTCCCCTGCACCGGGAGCACCGAGAAAATCCCGAAATTGCCATGTAGGTCTTCTGATCTCAAAAAGAAAAAGAAAAAGCCAAGCGGCTAGCCAATCGGCTCATAAAATCATCATCACCCAAACAAAACAGTAAATTATGATAAACATGTACCTATTTGTCAGGCAAACAAATTTTATTCTTCTGCTCTAGCCTCCTTGCTATGACCTGTTCAATGTAAGTACATGTATATGCAAGCAAATGCGACAAATTTTCAATACAATTCAATATTTGGTTCAATTAGGCTAAATGTTTCAAAATTATTAAACAAATAAACAAACAACACAAACATCAATCAATTAGTGGATTAACGTTTCAAATTCATAATTTGATATATATGCAAAAATCATGTTTTTTGATGCCAATTCACAGCAATGTATTCTAGCTATATTTTGGTTCTCACACCAGTCTAATGGAAATATATAGATATCACACCTTCGAAACTCGAACACAAATACTGATGATGTTGCAATCATCATCAGAATTGTCCGCGGGCGACTAGAGTATGATCCTATATCTATCCAGTATATTAAAACTTCGAATATACGTTTGCAAGGCGCGTATGCAAAATCTTTATATATTGGATTGTCCAAATTCAATATAAAATAAATATTCAAATACGTATACAACGATTTAAATTTTCAAAACAAAAATTGTTTTCATTTTAAAAATATACTCTTCACACTCGTTCTAGGATACTACTGATCCCATCTCTATCGAGTCATTCCCATTGGATATTATTTATCCAATATCTGAAGAATTCTTTCATTTGGTTCTAATGTGTCTTGTTCTCGAGCTCTGATACCAACAGTAAAAACCCGTAACTTCCCCGGTGAGGAAAGCGCGGATAGTTCGAGAACAAGCCACAACAGAACGCAGACGGAAGAACATTTCATTGTTAATTGCAACAATTCCATCATAATATAAGAATATACAGAGTTTAAATGAATATTACACAGAAATATCAGAGATTTAAATTACATTTAAATACATAGCAGCGGAAAATAATACAATACACAACTAGAAGAGATATGCGGATACAAAGCTTTCCGGATATCGTTCCAGCTGTAAACCAGGATCCTGTGAATATAAATCTGCAAAACCAAAACTACTAGCAGCCCGCGTCGAAAATAGGGGCAGCCAGAGTTTAGGTCAAAACAATAAACTCCAGGTCAGTCATGGGACTGGTGTGAGAACTAAAACAGTTATTTAAAACTTTACTTTAAATCAGATATATCAAGGGACCACGCCGTATAACACGGAACGGGTTTCCTCCCAAGAATACCAGTGCATATAACAAAACAGCGAAATGCTTTTTGGAAAAATGAAGCTATTATAAGACCAAGGTCCTATCACACAATGCAACGCAAGTCGGGGGATAGGGTTTTCCCTTATAATAACCAAACATGCTTAGTACGTTTAAAACAAATCTTTTGATACTATAATAAGTGCATAGTGTATAAAACAACTTCAAATCATAAGTATCAATCATAGACGACATGGGTACCATATATCATGTCGCCATACTAGTTCTACAATTAAAACTGCAAAATCACGTATTTGGAAGTTGGATTTCCATCTGTGAACCGAGGCAAAAGATAGTCCTCAACCGATTCGAGACTCTCTAGCCCGAGCCTCAGGTCAGAGCTCAAGTGACATTTGGATCGTCAGGGACGGTCCACCGATATGGATTAAAATGCCTGAACAATGCGTTTCCCCGCCCTTTGGGGCGTAAATGAGCCAACGAATGGCTCCATCGGACCCGGATCGTCCGATCTAACCGAGGCTCCTCGCAACAGCAATAACCACATAAGTCAAACTCATCAGGGCGTGTAAAACCACTGACGCCACTTCTAACTAGAAAGAAACGCATGTCCTCTGTAACGACCCGCATTCTACGCATCGGAAGATCGTAGAATATTTATTTCTTTTTCTTAGTAAGTCGTATGGTCGTGTACTTTTGGGAAACGACTAGTAGGGTCATTTCCCATGTTCATGATTTTTTTCGATTTTTAAATGACCATTTTGCCCCTAGTTGAACTTGTTTTGACCATAACTTTTGACTGGAAAGGAATTTTGACATGAAACTACTTCCATTGGATCCGGATGAAGGTTTACAATTCCGTAGAGTGGTCATATTAGCCAAACGGACTCACCGTTTGGGAGATATGGCTGAAACAAGTTTCAGATGGTGAAAAACAACTTAATTGGGCTTAACCGGGTGATTAACAGCTAGGCCCAAAGGGGAATTTCGGGATTAGGAGTTTAAAAGGGCTGTTAGGGTTTGGAGAATATCTTTTTCTCATTTTTCAGCCGTCACTATTCATTCCTCTTAACCTAGCCATGGCCTCCACCCTCTAAATCTCTTCAAAACACCTCTTAATCACTTTCTAATTGAAGATTAGGCTTAGCAAACATCAAATCAAGGAGTATTAGCACGAGAACCAAGGTAAAGCTGCTGTGTAAGATTGGGAACAGCGCCAAATCAGAAAATATTTCAGTTTTGGGGTTTTAGTTGTGGCAAAGGTGAGTGCTTAGCTTGCTTTTACACTAATTACGGTTAATTATGGGTAATTAGTGAAGATTAGCGAATTTATACATTAATAAATTCTGGAAAAATTCCTAAAATTCTATAATGATGTTTTATGGCTCTGATAAAAATTTGGGCTAATTTGGATAAGTTTTGCTAATTGTATGCTTAATCATGGTTAAGAAGGATTAAGGGGAAAACATGGGTTTTGGGTATGTTTGATCTAAAGTATTTCATGTAAATGATGTTTTAATGTTTTTGATTGATTCTATATGTTGTTACTGCTGTTTGGAATGTTTTGTAATGTCATAGGAAGTTTAGAATGGTTGAAAACGCCGTCGTTCGGCGAAAATAGCTTGCTGGAAAAAGTTGTAGATTTTCAGAACCGAATCGAGTAGGAAGAACATCCGAACCGAACCGGATAGAAGGAGGAGATCCGAACCGAACCGGATAGGAGGAGACACCCGAACCGAACCGGATAGGAGGAGGAGATCCGAACCGAACCGAATAGAAGGAGGAGATCCGAACCGAACCGGATAGGAGGAGACACCCGAACCGAACCGGATAGGAGGAGGAGATCCGAACCGAACCGGATAGAGGAGGAGACCCGAACTGAACCGGATAGGAGGAGGATGCCCGAACCGAACCGAATAGGAGGAAGAGACCCGAACCGAACCAAACCGAACCGAAGAAGACCATAACCCGAGATGCAAAGGTAGTCTAAATGGGAAGTTTGTACCAAGGATCCAGATGGGAACCAACGAGTTAACTTCATGATTGGGCTTTGGTGCGGGACGTGTGCTAAGGGGCTGTCGATGTCTGTAACTTTGGATCACTATGTATAGGGGGTACGTGAACGGATTCAGGGCCACAGTGGTCTAGGTACGACTAAAAGAGCTATAGACCAATGAAGTGGGGTCATTTGTAAAGGTTTAGTCATGACTCCATGGGGTAAGCTTGGTGGTAGCAGTAGTTGTACAAGCCGAACTCTGTCACTACTTCGATGGGTCTAGTGGTTGAAAGCGGTATACATCGCATGCTTTACGCACTGAGTGAGAGATGTGAGGATGGTTGCTATGGATGGTTTGTTTGCTATCATTATGACATACACACCCCACCCCCGTATTCTTTACACTATTCATTATGGCACCTTAGAGTATTGTACAGTATGTAGTGCTAACTCTTTGGTTGCAGGTCCAGGTTCAGGTATGGTTTAGTATACCTGTTATTATTCTGTTTAGCTGCTTATCGCTCATACCAGACTTTTTGTCTGACCCAGAGTTTTATGTCTCTTCTTATTACTCTGGGTGCTCACACGAGCAGACTAGAGACAGGTTAGGAGGTATGCACGAGTAGCTGATCCGGAGACGAGCAGGAGGCTTCCACGTATGATATAGATATTCTCCCTGTGTTGTTGAAGATCACTGCTTGGGCATTAGCAGTGCATCTTCCACTGTTGCTTTCTTTTGCTTTAGAGACAGTTTTAAAAGTTGTAATAAGCTGTATTTTGGATTTCCGCTACTCTGATGTTGTTTAGTTTTGGTTTCAATTTATGCACTGTCTCGCATGTTTTATGTCAAGTATCTTGCTATTATATTTTATTCCATGCGCTGTGAGACATTCTACAGGTTATGTGTTAGTTCTTCACCTTCTTTCTTTTCTTATGACGACCGTTCCGTGCCAGTTGGACATGTGTACAGCGCACACTTGGAGAAAGTGTCGGTTGGTGCGGGGCGGGCCGTCACATCCTCCCTGAGGTCCTCTCCCGTTTTTGGTCCACCACCGGGTGTGAAACTCGTGAAGTAAACGCTACACAAAGCTACGTCGCAAAGGCCGTGCTTTGATCATCAACCACAAGACTTTGCTTTTCAACAGAAGTCTTGATCATTGGAAATAACGATATATAAATATCTTTCAAATTTCCATAACAACATTTGTATAATCACGAAATCCAACATCGAAATATTCCGAAGACAATTTCGATTCAAATCCATTCCAATGCAATTTTTGGAAATTCTGGTTATTTTCAAAACCATTTCAAATCCAATTTATTTATTTTAAAAATAAATAAATAAATTATTATTCTAGTTCAAAACTAGTTCATTTCGATAAAAATCTATTTTTATCTTTTCAAATATGGGGTTTTTCATCCCAATTCTTCACAAATCATTTCTAATGATTTTACATAAATTATTACTATTTTTAATAATTTTATCAAGGCCCATACAATCGATTTCCATCAATGGCTATCGAACTGCATTTACACGACCTTTTCCAAATTTGATTTGGACATAACTCCAAATCCAACCGTTAGATTTCAAATTTCTAATATTCATTAGAAATCTCTTTTCGATACGAACCCAACGGTTCCGGTTTTAGGAAAATCCGACGGTCGGATCTCCCGTAACATCCGTTCGAAGTCAATGGTCGAAATTCGCGAACTGCCGCGGCGCGGCGCGTTCTATTCATGCCATTATATTATATATATATATATAATATATATAATATATACTTCGTCGATTTCAATTAAAAACGTGCTTTATAAATCGTTTTAAATTCATTTTCAAAACGGTTTCAACTTCATATTCAATTTCAAATCAAAATTGAATATTCCAATATAAATTCGTTTTAAATTCATTTCAAATCGATTTCAATTCAATTTCAATTTAATTCGATTTTCTTTTCAATCTCAATTTGAAATCAATTCCTTTCGATTTCAATTCGGATTTCAATTCTAATCAATTTAATTCGGATTTCAATTCTATTCTAATTTCAAATCATTTCAGTGTATTTCGAATTTCAAATCACTTCAGTGTATTTCGAATTTCAAATCAATTCAGTTTATTTCGAATTTCAAATCAATTCAGTTTAATTCGAATTTCAATTCACTTTAAATATAATTTGAATTTCAATTCATTTCAATATAATTTGAATTTCAAATCTATTCGATTTAATTCGAATTTCAAATCTATTCAATTTAATTCGAATTTCAAATCTATTTCAATATTCATTGAAAAATCAATAAAATCGATATAAATATCGTTCACGTCAAAATGGCATCAATCTAATCAACACAGCTTCATATATTTCTATTTTCAAATATTCTATTTCAAATATTTCTTTTTTAAAACTGGAATGAGGCCCTATCAATTACCATACAATGTTAATTATATGGATTTTCTACAACACATGTATACAATAACAACGATGAATAATCAACCATCATCCAAAGTGCATTCTGCACTGCATAAGCATCAAATATAAATATTTAACGCTCATAACAGTCTGTCAATCAATCGATATACATATAACTAACTATTGGGATTAGTGTATGTCATATATCACCCCAATACCCGTGTGGGGTTTTCAAACAATCAAACACAGATTTCATTTGTGTAGTTGGGTGATGTGTAAAATTTATCGTCCCAATCAATATCAGTCAAATGTGTGTATATAAACAAATCATCCAATTTGTTTATATTTATTTATTTCACATTCATGTTAAAAATTATATTTTCAACTATAAAATATTTTTACTACATAAATATTTTATTTCATTTCACATCACACAATAAACTACACATCAAAATCAAACAAACAAGCATACAAGCCGTCCATGGTCTGTGGACGACGGGTGTCGGGTGCTACTAAACACCATCTGCATCCTAGTATATATTATTAACTAGAAAACAAAATTAAAAGGTGAGAAGTTCTCACCAATAGCTAATCCAAAGGCCACGACTCTTCTTAGGTAGGAAATCTCCGCCGTTTCTTCTTTCGTCACTTTCATCATCCGTAATCACTACATATATAAAAATCGAATTTTTACTTTGCTATTCAATATATAAAAATCGAATTTTTTCTTTGCTATTCAATATATAAAAATCGAATTTTTACTTTGCTATTCAATATATAAAAAATTGAATTTTTACTTCGCTATTCAATATATAAAAATCGAATTTTTACCCCGTTATTCAATATATAAAAAATCGAATTTTTACTTTGCTATATATACGATAAAAATCCTATTTTTACATAGCTACTATATAGATAAAAATTCTATTTTTATAACGGTGTTCATATGATAAAGATTATATTTTTATCACGTTATTCTCTATATAAAAATTATATTTTTATCTCTATTTCTAATATAAAGATAGAATTTTTATATTATCGCTATAAAAATCCCATTTTTATTTCAACATATATATAATAAAAATCAGATTTTTACTTCTCTACATATATAAAGATCAAATTTTTACTCTCTATATAATATAGAAATCATATTTTTATTAACTCAACTATGTAAAAAATTTATTTCTATCCTTCACATAAAAATATCGCCTTTCTAATGTTAAAGAAAAAAAATCAAATCTTTATCGTTTACTTTTATAGATAAACATCATAGGATTTTATAAACTAAAAATCAAAACTTTATATTTTGTAAAACCATTTTCAAATCAATGTTTTTATATCTATTTCAGATTTTAAAACGATAAAATAAGTATATAAAACTAGGTTAACCAAAATTGATAAAAACTCACTTTAGTTCTCGGAGGAGGGGAAAGATGAGGTCGTCGGCGGTGGTCTTCTGTGGTGGAGGCGCGGGCTTCTAAGTGGAAGGAGGAGGGAGAGCAGTTAAAGAAGGGGAGGGGTCTTCTCGAGTCGTGCTCACGAGGGGTGGGGGGTGGTTCTTCCGGCGGTCGATGCGATGGGGTGGGGGGGTGGCGTGCGGAGGGGGCGGCGCCTCCTGGGGCTGAGCGACGCGATTTGTTTTTTTTGTTTGATTGAAAAGATACCGGGGGGGTCTGATAGTATAGAGAAAGGGGAGAGGAGAGAGAGTTTTATTTTTTATATTATTTTATTTCAAAAAAAGTTGATTTTTTATTTCGACCTCGGAACGAGGCCCACCGCCTGTCGTCCATAGCTAATTACCCCCATTCCGAACACAATGGGATATGTATCGTAAGATGATTCGACTGTTTCGATTAGTTTCCGTCAAAATAAACATATAACTCTATATATTTAATTTGAACACACATTTCAATTTACTTGGGCCACATACTAACTCGAAAAATTCTAGAAAAATATTTTCTAGCTTCCTATTGACGACACAATCCTAACAAAACTGGTTTCATCGAATTCCGAGACCGTTGGAAAAATGGCCATTTTCCAGTCGATTAAAATCAAGTAAAACTGGTCAAATGCGTTTTCCTTTTTCCACGCTCACGTATTGATTCGAAAAATTACGAATTTTGGAATCTAGCAATAACTTGACATCACGGATCCAACAAAAGTGGTTTCGTCGAAATCCAAGGTCGTTTGCAAAATTTCCATTTTTAAGGGCCAGAATTCCATAGCGACTATTGTGAATTTTCATTTGGACATAACTTTTGATTCCCACTATGAAATTTTTATTTTTCGGATTCGTTGGAAAGATATTCCCAATTAGATTCTATTATTTTTGGTTTCTTTAAAATCTGGTTTGTTTTGCACCCGGTATGTTCAATTGAAGTTTGAAATCGAATTATCGACCTACCGCGCCATTTTCAATTCCTTTTATAATTATAAATAATTATTTATATTCTAACGACGGTCGATATAAATATATTCGTTCGAATTCTATTCAAAATAAATTTCTCGTCATTATTATTTAAAATAATTCATTTTAAATATTCAAAATTCGCTAAAATTGCCAAAATGAAAATTTTAAATAGGCTCGGATTTCCGGGTTATTACAACCATTCACTTTGAATTTCGTATTACCAAATCCTCTAGAAATCACTAATTGATTTCCACAAAAATACTCCAGTTGTTAAGCTTAAGAAATTTCCCTTCTATGCCACCAACATGGTATGTTTGAAGAAAACAACATACGTGACCCCTTTGGAAATTATCTGTCAGATATTCTTCCCTACAGTTCATCCAGGAATAGGATGAACCGAAGGTACCCACCTACTACATCTTAGGTACCACCCTATGGATCAATAACGAGTAGTCCTTGTGTAACAGCCCGGATTTTTAGAACCAATTTAAAAAATTTTATTTTAGCAATTTAATGGATTTTGAATATTTAAAATGATTTATTTTAAATAATAACGACTAAAAATTTATGTTTATCAAAGTTGAAATGAATAAATTTATTTTAATTATATAACGAGCCTGATATGGCACTGCAGTTTGAAAATTCGATTTCAAATTTTAAATGAATGTACATGATTCAAAATAAATCGGATTTTAGTAAAACTAGAAAATTTTGAATTTATTTAATTATATCATTCTAACGAATGTGAAAAATCCAAATTTCATAACGGAAATAAAAAGTTATGTCCAATTGAAAATTTAGAACAGTCGCTATGGAATTTATAAATATTATATATATATGGCCCTTAAAAATAGCCATTTTGCAAACGACCTCCGTTTTCGACAAAACCACTTTTGTTGGATCCGGAATATCAAATTATTGCTAGATTCCAATTTTCATAATTTTGAAATCAATATGTGAGCGTGTTGAATTTAAACGTGTTTGGTAATTTCAGTTTGAATTTAATCGACTGGAAAATTACCGTTTTTCAAACGGTCCCCATATTCGACGAAATTAGTTTTGTTAGGACCGTATCGTCAAAACATACCTAGATTTATTTTTCAGGAATTTTTGGAGTCAGTATGTGGCACCGATAAATTAAAATGTACGTTGAAAATCAATTTCAAACGTTATATTAAATTATATTTTAATATTTATGAAAACTGATCGAAATAGTCGAATTGGCTTACGGGACATATCCCATTATGTCCGGAATGGGGGTACTTGGTTGGGGACGACAACTGTTGGGTTTGATTCGGAGTTCGAATGGAAATCCCACTTTTAACAATTATATATATATATATATTTATATAAAAAGGGTCAAACCCTTTATCTCTTCATACTGATCAAACCCCCCTAAATCGTTCAACGAGATTCAAAAGAAAAAAGAAAAAAAAGGAGCGCACGATCGCGCCACCCTCTGGCCATACCACCACAGGCGGAGCAGCGCCGCCCACCACCCCAAACGCGCCGCCGCCTATTTTCCTCCCTCCCCCCCCCCCAATTCGAACGCGAAACCCCTTGAACCGTGATGACACCACAGATGAGCCCCCACCATCAGCACACCCGCTGGTCGCCTGAGCCTCTCCCACCCCTGCAGCCACCCGCCGTGCCACCGCGAATCCACTACTGTGAGTTTGTATAATTTGCTTGTTTTCTCATTTTGATTTCTACTTGGCCTGATTTCTGTGTGTTTCGCCCTTTTGGTTTAATTACCTAAGCTTTGATTTACTTGAGCAATTTTGTTTCCTAAAATGATTCATTGTTTCTGGTCACATTCTTGTGAGTATTGATATGAAGGTAAAAATATGATTTTTATAATGGTAAAAATATGATTTTATGAAGACAAGAATACGATTTTTATGAAAGTAAAAATGAAAATTTTATGAATTTAAAGGAATGATTTTTATGAATGTAAAAATATAATTTTTAGTTAGGTAAAAATATAATTTTCAACTAGATAAAAATTTAATTTTTATATATATAATAGCCATATAAAAATATGATTTTTATGCATATGGTTATGAATTAAAAATATGATTTTTATTTATATAAGTAGCATTTAAAAATATGATTTATATATATACAGCAGCATTATAAAAATATGATTTTTATATATGCAGCAGCGTTATAAAAATGTGATTTTTAAAATATAAGCATCGTATTGAAAATGTGATTTTTAATATAAATTGCGTGAAACAGATTACGTTGGGACCACGGTGAAGTACACTGCGCATTGGAAACAAATCCAAATCCAAACCATTCATAAGTAAAGAATGGAGGAGTGGAAACCAAAGGTGAGAACTTCTCACTCTAATTTTGTTTACAGTTAAATATATACTAGGATGTAGATGGTGCTTAGTAGCACCTGACACTTTTGGTTAAAACCGTGGATGTTTGGCTGTTTATTTTGATTGATTTATTTGGTTGAATTAGGTTTGGATGTGAATTGAATTGACTAGAATTGGTATGTGTATGGCGCAAGCCAGTATTAGGCAAGCGATAAGGATAGACCTTATTCCAGTTCTAGTATCGCGACGTTATGCTGCCAAAATTTTCTAAAATATGTTAGAACAATAAAAATACCATTTTTATGGTATAAATGAACCGTACAAAATATTCATGTGTTGAATAAAATATTTCATCATTAAAAATATAATTTTTAATGTGTATATGAATAAAATTAATATTAATTTACAAATCGGACGATTTATTTATATACACCCATTTAACTGATATTGATTGGGACAATAATTTTACACATCGCCCAATTGCACAAACAATATTCAATATTTGTTGGTTGAAACCCCACACAGATACCAGGATGATATTTGTAATACATTAATCCCAATTATTTATTTGTACGTCAATCGATGGATTGACAAATTGTTGTAAGCGTTAATTATTTATATTTAACGCTTATGCAGTTGTGTAAAATTAACCTCAATAGAAACTGAAATATAATAGTAAATCTTATAATTCACTATATTTCAATACATCAAATCCATCAGAAAATAACGGAATACATCATATCAACTTGGGACGAAACAAATCGGAACAACATATCGGTGGCAGACAAAGAGAGCACATGGAGGGCATATATGTGGCCAAAGTGCGCTCTCTTTGTCTGCCACCGATATGTTGTTCTGTTTTGTTTCATCCCAAGTTGCTATGATGTACTCTGTCAGTTTCTGATGGATTTGATGTATTGAAATATAGTAAATTATAAGATTTACTATTATATTTCAGTTTCTATTGAGGTTAATTTACTTAAGTAAAAATTTATCGTGAGTTAGATGCACTCTGGATGATGGTTGACTGTATTTGATTATTGTTGTGTACATATGCATATGAAATTCATATAAATAAAATTATATGGTAATTGACTATGTCTGATTCCAATTTGGAAAGCACAAATATTTTAAATTAACGAATATTTTGAAATGACGAATAATGAATATTTTAAAATAATATTCAATAAGATCAAAATATGATTTTGATGTCCAATTTGGGATGGACACGAAAATATTGAAATATATGAAGCCGTGTTGATTAGATATGCCCCATTTTGACGCGATCGGTATTTATATCGATTTAATTCATTTTTATAATGAATATCAAAAGGGAAATTATTTCCAAATCTGATATGTTGAAAATATTATCATTTAAGTAATATAATGATAAGGAGTATTCGATTTTGATTTAAAATTGAAAATGAAGTTAGAATCGTTTTAAAACGAATTTATAAAATATGTTTTAAATGGAAATCGACGAACTATATATTATACGTAATATAATGGCCTGAATAGAATGCGCCTCACCGCGGCCATTCATGAATTTCGACCATTGACTTCGAATTGATATTACGGGAAACCGACTGTAGGATTCTCCTAAAAACAGAACCGTTGGGTTCGTATCGAAAAGAGCTTTCCAACGAATATAAGAGATTTGAAATCTAACGGTTGGATTTGGAATTACGTCCAAATCAAATTTGGAAAAGGTCGTTGTAAGTGCAGTTCGATGACTGTTTATGGAAATCGACTGAAAGGGCCTTAATAAAATTATTAAAATTACTAATAATTTGTGTGAAATCATAATAAATGATTTGGAAAGAGTTGGGATGAAAATTCTATATTTGAAAAGATAAAAATATTTTTTTATCGAAATGAACTAGTTATCAACTAGAATTATAATCCAATTTTTTTAAATAAATAAATTGGATTGAGAACGGGATTTAATATAACCAGAATTTCCAATATATGAATTAGAGTGGATTTGAATGTAAATCATCTTCGGAATATTTCGATATTGGATTTCGTGATTATACGGATATTGTTATGGAAATTTGGAAGATATATTTATATCGTTATTTCCAATACGATATTTGTTGGATTTAGAATTTGATATTGAATATAAGCCGATATAATTTCTATTCAGAGCCTTGTACTTAATATCAAATGGGATTTTGGGTTTGTCGTGAATGGTGTCTTTATTGACACTGTTCTTAAATCCAGTTGAGAAAAGAATAAATCTTCTAATTAAGATTTAGGGAAATATTCCAATTAATTTATATTTAATTGGACTTGAACCAAAGAATTGGATTTTTCGGTTTATCGTGAATGGTGTTTTAAATAACACTTGCTCTTTAACCCTATTAACAGTGAAATGTATATGGAATTTATAAATCGTTTTATTAAGATTTAATGGGAATTTTCTAAAGTAAAGTTTTCCAATTTAATATATTAAATTGGAATTGAATGGAATTCGATTTGATAATGATCGAAGTAAGTTTCTGTGGAGGAAGACTGTTAATATATATGGAATTTAAAAGGCTTTGTCGTTATTCCATTTATATTATTAGTCGGATACAGAAATTGATATCGATTATATATATTGATCTATTTTCCGTGAAGATTCCATAGTCAATGGAATGTGATTTGGGTTTATCATGAAACATGTTTTAAATGACGTTAGTTCTTTAACCCAGTTAAAGACAGGATTACATGTCTAACATTTTAATTCGAAATGTATGGTTGATCTTTGCTAAATATATATCTGGTGGCGGAGAATTTATTCTCTTGCTTAACACTCTTCTCTAAGACGTACGAGCTTAGAGGTTATATATAGGCAGAAATCAATAGTACGGTGTAGATTGTCGATGGAGCATGTTTGATTTTCCAAAGTTAAATAATCATTTATATTGATTTTTGGGAAGATTAAAACTAACTGGAGTTTTAATGAATCTTTAATTAGATTGAAATGTGATAATTTAAATTATCAAATTTGGGAAATGATCAGAATGGTGTATCACCAGTTTTTCTCCAAGCAATAGTTAAATCTTTATTTAGATTTGAAAGGGAAATGGTAATTAATTTTACCAATAACACCGTGGTGTTAGATATGGAGTATTACCAGTTTTGCTCCATGGGATGAATAGGTTGGGATTGGGAAATATAACAAATGATTACTTTGGTAAGGTGCGCTAATCCCGACTAGCTTGGATAAACCTTAATTTAGTTCGAATTGATATCCAAAGGAAGATTAAAAAATAAATTTAAAGAATCTATCTTTGATAAAATTAAAGGGAACCTTTCCCAAAGGATATGAATATTTGAATAAAAGAATATTCAGAATTGGAATGAGGCGTATGTTGTATTTTTATTGGACTTGTTTATAAATTACGCGAGTTATTTGAAAAGGCCGAGTTTATACCCATTCTGAATAACTGATTCGACGATATGTCGACGATGATTACTGATGTCTTGATTGGGCTGTATGCCCAAGAAAAGGTACTAAGTGGTGTTCGTCCAGACGTATTTGGAGATCAACAGGATATGCGAGGTCCTCTCTCCTGTATTGGACATATGAGACGAGGCATTAGGTGCCTCCGGTTTCATTCAGACCCAAAACGAACGATTAAATGGATGTGTGTCTGACATTGGATTTTATTCTGTGTTGATTGATCTTTATTAAATATATATCTGTTTCGTAGCGGAGAATTTATTCTCTTACTTAACACCCTTCTCTGAGACATACGAGCTTAGAGGTTGTATATGGATAGACATCAGTTGCATGGCGTGAATTGTCAGTGTGGCATGCTGAGATGCAAGTGATCAAGGCTTCTGTTGAAAAGCAGAGTCTTGTGGTTAATGATCAAATAATGGCCTTAAAGGGAATAGCTTTGCGTATATCGTTAATCGGCGAGCCTCACACATCGGTATCAAAAATGGGATCGGACCGTTGGAAGAACATGACGTTTCTTTCTAGCTATGGGTGGTATCATAGTATGAAGCCCAGAAATTCATATTTTTTACCTATATGGATGATGGATAGTGTAACGACACGGGTTTCGCCCGACCTTAATCGATCGCAAAATCGACCAAGACCGTTCAAAATCCGCAAACGTTAACTTTGGGAATACAACACATCAGAACAATAACAGTAGACTTTTATTACATCATGATAATATAACATCAGAGTACAGAATATATCAGAGTGCATCGAAATTTATAATACAGCAGAAGAAAATTTTACAATAAATTTAATACAGTGCAACGGAAATAAAATAACTAAGGCAGCGGAAGGCTTCCAATGTTCTGGACACAGCTTTAAGCTTCAATCCAGGATCCTGCTAAAGAGATAAACCTGTAGACAAACAGCTCGACTGCCCGTGTATAAGAGAGGGCACCCAAGTTTGCAAAAAGGTGGAAACAAACAATGGGTCAGTCGTGGGACTGGTGTGAGAATTCTTAACTAATAAATCACTATTAATAGGGCAAATCCAAAGACCACGCCGCTAATGCGGAACGGGTTTACTCTAATGGATTGCCGTGCATAACTTAAAGTAAATCGTAAAACAACGCAATGCTTTTTAGAAAAATGAAATCACCATAAGACTCAGGTCCCATCACACAATGCAACGCACACCAGAGGATAGAGTTTTACCTTATGGTGATCAAACATGATAAATACGGCAAATACGAGTTTGATATTATTATTAGTGTGTATATGTTTGAAAAACAATTTCAATCATAATGTATCAATCCTAGGAAGCATAGGTACCATATGCTATGCCTCCGTACTAGTAATACAATTAAAACCGAATGGCGCGTATGGGAAATTGGTTTCCCTCATGAGTCAAGGCTAGGGAGGAGCTCCTACCGATTCGAGACACTCTAGCTAATATCTCAGGATTACCCGCAGTTAACCCTTGGAAATGGTAGGGCCGGTCCTCAAATACAGCTTAGAGGATTGGCAATTCCTAAGCACACGTTCCCCGGTCCTATAGGACCTATCCGAGGCGCCTCATTCCATCATCCACATAAGTAAAATGTCAGGGCTGGTAGGTCACTGACACCACTCTAGCTAGAAAGAAACGTGCTGCTCTCCCTGCGTTCCCTTCTCCCGTTTTAGACTCCGCCGGTGTGTGAGTCTCGTGAAGTCACGTCATACACAAAGCTATACCTAAACAGGTTATGCTTTGATCATCCCACAAGGCCTGCTTTTCAACAAAGCCTTGATCATATGCATCTTAGCATGCCACATCATCACTCCATATCACACTACCAATCCTTTGCCGAAATATATGAACGGGTGTTAAGCAAGAGAATAAATTCTCCGCAACCAAACATCCATACATTCGCCAGAAGATTAATAATATGATATATAATGGAGTACGATGTCAGACACACAATCCATTTATAAGCTTATGCTCTGGGTCTGCGCGAAAGCCAAATCTGTTCAATCAACATGTTCGTTCGGACGACGACCATGACCTTGACTTGGGAGCAAATCAATTCAAAGTCTCGATCGCTGTCCTCCTGAGGGGAAGATTGACGGTCTTCATTAGTCGTCTTCTTCTTCAATTCTCATCGTCGTTTGATTATTTGGAATGAGATTAACTCGGTCTTCCCAAATAATCTTCGTATATATATATATGTAAATATATTGAAAACTCTTCCTTAACGTTATTTCTAATTTATAACGATTATTTCCTATTTTATTTAATTAAAAAATTAAATCTTTAAATCAACGACGATTCAGATCAATGGCGATTCTGATGCTGTTTTTAACCAATTTTGATTTTCACATATCTCAAAATCTAACCGTTGGATTTTGACGTATTATATATCGTTGGAAAGAATTTTCCAACACGGTCCTAACGGTTTCAGTTTAGGGAAAATCCGACGGTCGGATCTTCCGGTATAGTCGTTTAAAGATATAATTTTAAAACACGATCTACCGCGCTCGATTAGTTTAATTTTAATTATATTTATATATAAATATACAAATAAATCGTTTGTTCTCATTCTTATGTACATTTTCATTCTCTTATCTTTTCATTTCTCTATTTACATGAAAATGTAATTTATAATTAGACGATGAATCATTCCTTTTAGTTTATTTTTATTTCATATCTCTATAATTTACCTCAAAATGTAAATTATAATTCATCGCTCTATTTATTCCATTTCATCTTTCAATTACATTATGATTCCATTTACATATAAAAAAAAACTCATTCTCTTTCTAAATGCATTCTCAATCTCAATTACATCTACAATGTAATTTTATTTTACGACGACATTTCCATTCTATTCACAAAATAATGTACATTTCCTACGATGAAAAATTCTCTTTTAATATACATTAAAAATAATGTATTTTATCCTACGGTATGTTTTTCTTTTTATTAACATTGAAAATAATGTTACCTTAACATACAATGCATTTTCTATTTTTATTAACATTGAAAATAATGTTAATTTTTCGATCTTTACATTACACATGAAAAATGTATATTTTGATACATCGCAAATTCCTACTTTATATTTACAAAATAAAGAGTAAACCTTGTCATGCAGTGAATTCCTACCTTATTTTACAAATAAAAAGTAAATCTTATCATACAGTGAAAATACCAATTTATTTTTACAAATAAAAGTGCACATCTTATCATGTGGTGAAAATACTCTAATATTAACATTATAAATTAATGTTAATGTCAATTTCTCTTACAATGTAAATTTCTCTTTTTATACATACATTAACAAAAGTGTGTTAATACATACGGTGCAATCTTCTATTTAATCAATATCAAAAATAATGTTAAACAATCTTTTCTTTGTATATAACATTAAAATAATGTTAATAAATCCATTCTCTTTTAATATTTACATTAGAATAATGTAAGTCAGTCTTTCCTTTTCATATACATTTATAAATAATGTACATTTTTCTTACGAGGTAAATTCTCTTTTGTTTAACATTAAAAAAAATGTTAATCTTACATACGGTTCAATTCCTTTTTGTTAACATTAAAAATAATGTTAAATTTACATACGGTTCAATTCCTTTTTGTTAACATTAAAAATAATGTTAAATTTACATACGGTTCAATTCCTTTTTATTAACATTAAAAATAATGTTAAATTTACATACGGTTCAATTCCTTTTTGTTAACATTAAAAATAATGTTAAATTTACATACGGTTCAATTCCTTTTTATTAACATTAAAAATAATGTTAAATTTACATACGGTTCAATTCCTTTTTGTTAACATTAAAAATAATGTTAAATTTACATACGGTTCAATTCCTTTTTGTTAACATTAAAAATAATGTTAAATTTACATACGGTTCAATTCCTTTTTATTAACATTAAAAATAATGTTAAATTTACATACGGTTCAACTCCTTTTTATTAACATTAAAAATAATGTTAAATTTACATACAATGCATTTCCTATTTATTAACATTAAAAAAATAAATGTTAATTTAACTTACGGTACATTCTCTTTCTATTAACATTAAAAATAAATGTTAATTTAACATACGATACATTCTCTTTTTATTAACATTGAAAATAAATGCTGATTTAACATACGATACATTCTCTTTCTATTAACATTAAAAATAAATGTTAATTTAACATACGATACATTCTCTTTCTATTAACATTAAAAATAAATGCTAATTTAACATACGATACATTCTCTTTTTATTAACATTAACAAAATGTCAATTTCTTATACCATGTAAATTTAATCTTTATATTAAAATGCAAATTCAATCCTCTTGTACAATGTAAATTTCCACTCCTCTTATTACATTAACAAGAATGATATTTTCCTACGATGAAAATTATCTTATTTTTAACATCAAAAATAAAGTTAATCAATCATACGGTGAATTCTTTTCTTTTAAATAACATTAAAATAATGTTAAACAATCATGCGGTATCCTTCTTTTTAAATCAACATTAAAATATAAATGCCCATGAGTCATACAATGTAAATCTTCTAACATTAACAAAAATGCCAATTATTCATACGATGAATATTTTCTAATTTAACATTAAACAAAAATGCCAATTATTCATACGATGAATATTTTCTAATTTAACATTAAACAAAAATGCCAATTATTCATACGATGAATATTTTCTAATTTAACATTAAACAAAAATGCCAATTATTCATACGATGAATATTTTCTAATTTAACATTAAACAAAAATGCCAATTATTCATACGATGTATATTTTCTAATTTAACATTAAACAAAATGCCAATTATTCATACGATGTATATTCTCTAATTTAACATTAAACAAAATGCCAATTATTCATACGATGTATATTCTCTAATTTAACATTAAACAAAATGCCAATTATTCATACGATGAATATTTTCTAATTTAAAATTGATAAGTTAAACCAATCCGATCCTAACACAAGGGATAACATACAAATGGTGACCATTATATTCTCTTTTACTTTACACTGAAAATTGAATCAATGTAATTTCAACCCAAAGCGATAACATGTGATAGTGATAACATGACAGAGTATAAACATGACATCAAAAGGGATACATCATAACTACTCAATCATAGAACAAAGCATCACAAACATATCTAAATCATTCATCGTACTGGAATAGTTTAATTTCATTAAATTTTAAATAAAAGAACTCTCACCTTGTTTGGATAGAATTATAATAAATCCAAGAAATGTTCAGAATGTTCCAGTCAATCACAGAAGGTCCTAATCGTCGTCACGGTTCTGAAATTTTCAGAATCGAAGTGTAACGTCCCAGATTTTGGTCATTTAATATTTAATATTTAATTTAGATTTAAATGTTGAATTAGAAAAATAAATGGATTTTATATTGAATTTATCGATTTGATAATCGATATACGATTTAATGTCGAATTAGAGTGGTAATAATTATTTGTTTTCAATGAATTAAATTGTTTAAAAATCAATTTATATCAACTGAATTTATTATTTATCGTCAATTTAAATTAGTTATCTTCTTTATATAGTCGAATTTAATTTCAGAGCCCGCTCGTGTCGTTACGGTTAAATAGCGGTTCGAGATTTTTAGTTACCGGACCACGATATGTTTTAATTAAAATGAAATCAAATCAAATAAATAAATAAGTATATATTTCCATAAGCTAACCTATACACTCAGAATTCATGAAGCCGACCTATAAACTGAATCACGCAGACATCCATTTCCTCGAGCTGAAAATATTGTCTGTTTTCTTCTAAATCAAAGAAACATCCTTTTAATGGCCTGGTACGTTTTGTCCCTTGTTTGCATATATATAAACGAGACCACTGCCTCAATGTCTTCTGATTCCAAAATCAATTCGAGTCCCTTTTCCTTTGTTCTTTTTCTCTTATCCAACAGAATCCGATTCCTCATATGAAAAAAAAAAGAATTTCGAATCGAAATTAGGAGCCTCATTTAGAAATCTCGAGTTGCGGTTTAGGTATTCACGACCACGATTTTACCAAGACCGACATCTCCTGAAGCAATCGAAGACTAAGGAGGCGCTCGCGAGTTATGAGGGGATGTGGTTGTTGTTGGCTATAGTTGAGCGGAGTTTGTAGAGGGTTTTCGACTGTGTTGAGTGGTGCGAGAGTAGAGTAAGCCATGGGGTTCCGCAGTGGAGTAGTTAGGGGGTCGCGATGCTTCGTGAATCGCGAAGTGCGATGGGATTCAGTCCGTTTAAATTTGGGGAAGGACGGGGCTGTTACGAAATTGATTTTGGCACCTGGAGTGTCGCGGTTTTTACTGAAAGAAGAGGAGGCGGAATTCATCAAGGTTGACTTCGATACTGTGAGGATGCAGGTGACGAACTGAGGTGATTTTATGGAATTCGATCTTTAATTTTGAGGGTGAACGCGATGATGGATGTGAGATAATGATGAGGAGTCCGGCCTGTTGACTATGGGATGTTGGATGGCAGTTTGATAGTCATAGTGTGTAGGAGAAGGCGCAGGGTTTGGACAGTGGTTTGGCCGGTCGGTAAGGCCAGTAAGATGGTGCAACTACGACAATGCAATGTCTGAGACATGTTTGTTAAAATGCCAGAGTGGGGTGCAACTGTTTTGAGGCTGATTTCCGGTGGAATAGACCAACGTTTGTGGAGTTCGCTGCATAGTTAGTTGCGGAGAGAGAGGTATATGTTTTACCAAATTTTTATTCACATAAAATAATTTATTTGTGTTAATAATTAAAATGAACAATAGTTTAGTCGGTAAATAATAAATCATCATAGGTACAAAATGAATTCAATTGAAACAAGCCGAGACGACATGGAAATTAACAGGATATTCAGCGAATCAAAATCACAGTGAGTAAATCTCACTAACCTTTTATTTATAATTATTTTTACTTCGTAAAAATAATTGTTGTTGCTTGTTTGGATTTTTCTGCTTGTTTTATATATATTAGTTATTTAGGCTATTATATATATATTGGGTTGATTGATTGGTTGGATTCCCGCAGTCTCATTAGCGGATGCCCGCAGTTTCATAGCGGATGATTACCCTATACGCCCCACGCTATGATTAGTGGATGACCTTCTATACCACGATATTCTGCCATGAAGCAGAATGGGTATTATTTATGTGCTAACATCTGTGGATGCAGGCAAACAGGTTGGAGGAATCCAACTGGATTCCTCAAAAATATATTATCTGTTTATTTGTCGGTTTCATATATATTCTCATATATGATGTGTTAAAAATCCCGTGATTGATAACTGATAGTTTTGGGGTGTTTAAATATCACTGGGGCTCGAATATTGATTTATAAAAATATCGGAAAAGGATAATAGAGATTTGAAAATGGAATTCTATTTTTATAAATAGAATTTGAATTTTTAATGAAGTATAGAAAATATTAACTGTTTTAAATATATAAAACAAGTGAATTTATAAACTTGGTTTATAAATTAAAATACGAGATTTGAATTGGATTTATAAACTTTATTTATAAGTTTATAATGTGAAAATTTAAGGGAAGTTATAAACGTTGTTTATAAATTAAATAATACAAATAGAATTTGAATATGAGAAATTAGAATGAAATTTGAATATTTGAATTCAAAGGAATTCAAATAAAGAAAATTCAAATAGAGATTTTGATATAAAATTTGAATAAAGAAAATTCAAATAGAGATTTTGATATAAAATTTGAATAAAGAAATTCAAATAGAGATTTGAATGTAGAATTTCAAAATAGAATTTGAAATAAACTTTGAAAATAGGATTTTCGAGGTATAATTGGAAATAGAATTTCAAAATAGGATTCCAAAATAGGAAATCCAAATGGTTTTGAAATGGAATTTGAATTCAAGGGAATTCAAATGGATTTGAGTGAAGAAATTCAAATGGGATTTAAATAATGGGTTTTAAATAAAGAGGATTCAAATATAAGAATTTAAATAGAATTTGAATGGAGTTTAGATATAAGAATTTAAATAAAACTCAAATGGAGTTTAAATATAGGATTCAAATAGAATCCAAAAAGAATTTGAATAAGAGGAATTCAAAGAGAATTAAAAGGTGGTATTTGAAATTCAAATAGTATTAGAATGGAGTTTTGGCTATTTGAATTTAAAATAGAAATTCAAAATGGAGTTTGATTATTTAAATTCAAGTATGAATTTCAAATATAACAATACAAAACGGAGTTGATTATAGAAATTAATGTGGTATTTAAATTCAAGGAGATTAAAATGTGATATTTGAAATCAAGGAAATAAAATATGGTATGTGAATTCATGAGAATTAAATTTGAATATTAGAATTCAAATGGTGTTAAAAATGAGTTTGAATATTAGAATTCAAATGGTGTTGGAAATGAATTTGAATATTAGAATTCAAATGGAGATGGAAAATGAAATTTGAATATAGGAGATTCAAATTGAATTCAAATAGAATTTAAACTATGGGATTTGAATATGGAATTCAAATGGAATTTAAACTATGGACTTGAATATATATATATATATCAGAATGGAGTTGAATTTCATTCAAACGAAGTTTAAACATATATATATATTAAATATAATTAAAACGAACTCGTCGCAGCGTTGCAGTTCGTAAATCGGCATTTCGAACTTCAATTGAGTATACAGGACTCAATTGAAGTCGGAATTCTTTGAAATAAGAATCGTCAGGACCGGTTGAATAATAGTTTTCTAATGGAAGAGAAAAATCTGGATTTCGACGAATAGATTTCGAGTTATGTCAAAAATCAAATTTTGAAAGGTGCAGCGCCAGAAACCATTAAAACCATAATGGATTTTATATAATAAATATAGGGATTTTTAAGCAAATAAAAATCCGAATTTCCATTAAAAAAAAACCTGGTCCTGAGTTAGAACATAAAGGTAAACTCAAGTGAAGTAAGTAAAGTGATTTTTGAAACAATAATCATATTTTTGATTATTGAATAGAATTAACTAAGTCATAGAAAATTAGTTAATCGAGTGTTGAATTGAAGTCGAACCTTGAAAGGCGAATTTGGAATTGTAAATATATATTGGAAATCGAATATAGAACCTAAATTGAAATTTGAATTCAATTAGTTGATAAGCAAGTTGAAATATATTTGAAACGTGTTATATTCAAATATACAAGCGAAATAGGCAAAGAGATAGTTAACGAAATAATTTAACAAGTGGAGTCAAAACGAGTGTATGGGGTTGAAATAAATTGGACAGGTATAAACACACAGGAGACAGGTATGGGATAAAGTGATGAAGGTATATAATTAGTGTGCTCGACAAAAAGGTACACGTTTAATGCCCATATGAGATTTTATGCGCCGTATCGGCAAGCCGCTTGGCTTTTTCTTTTTCTTTTTGAGATGAGAAGTTACCGGGAAGCTATTTGAAATTTCCCGATGCTCCCGATACAGGGGAGGTTATGGCGAAATTTTCCGGAAATTTAAGGAGTTAGAATATTTTTCATTGTATCGACGTATAGAATTCGATAGGTAAATGAATATAAAAATCGAATATTGTAAACAAAAAGGGAAATCTATAAATTAGAAATAGAAAGCGAACTTTATACATGTTTTAAAAAAATGAACAATTGGATTGTATAGTGTGTTTATTCGAGGTAAGTGATTTTGCCGTTTTGAAGTTGAGGATATCTTCAGTTAAGGTCTGAGAGGTAAATTTACCCCAACTTGATTGATTTCATTTTTAATGGATAAACAACAAGATCCAATCTCGAAGAGAAGTGTTTGAAAAGGGGTTAGTTGAATAAAATATTTTGGGTTGTTGTAACGATGTTTTACACAACATTCGTTTTAAACCCAAGTGATGGAATTTTGGAAATATAACAAGTAAATATTCCTGAGTATAATTAAAATAGTCGGGATAGAGATAAGTGGTTGGAATTGTTTCCAATTGCAAATAGAGATATTTTCTAATATATAGAAAATAAAAGAAGTTGACATTTGGAAACGTTTTCCAGATGGCATAAGAGGCCAAGATGATTATTGAAATATTTGGTTAACAAATATTGATAAGGAAATGGAGAAGAGATTTAATTAATGAAATATTAATTAAAGAGCCCAGTGATTTGTTTGTTATGTTTGGATGAACACTTGTTTTATTCGATAGTTAAATCACAGACTATCGAAGTTTTGACCATCGTTGTCAATATGGAGAGACCGGTTGGATTATTATCCGAAGAACCACTCCGTATCGGCATAAGCGTTGCGAACCAAGTATGCTGAATATATTGAAGACGGAGTAAAGTGCAAGGACTCTTTCTATCAAATAGAAATAGTGCCTTCGGTTTCGTTCAATCCCAGAACGAACGTAAATGGACGAATGTCTGACAGAGTATTTCCAATGATCAAATGGGTTGGTCTGTATAAATATATATGGTTGCAACGGATTTATTCCCTTAGCATAATATCCAGAATATTTGTGCAAACTTAACTAGTGATTAACGGATCTGACAATGTGGCATTCAAAGTGATTGTGCTATCAATGAATGGTATGTATTCGTAGCCTCAGGCCTCAACAACCGGGAAAGGACAAAAATCGGGCAGGCAGCATGGCTATGTGGGTCGCACGCATTAGGATGTATAATCACCTATTTAGAGGTTCATTTAATTTCTTATTCTATTCGATGCTGTCCCAGTCGGGAGACGGTTGCTGATCCCAACCGTTGGTGATATACATTCGATACACTCAAGCGAAATGAGTGGTCGGTCATGTGTGGGTCGGGTTGCAAGATGTTCTTGTTGAACCCAGTGTATTCCTCTCTAGAGATACACTAGCGGAAGGTGGTCCCATACCTTGTCATGTTGGAAATCCAATCTCCAATAAGCGCCATGCGGTTTTTGATTTTATACTAAGTATGTGGAGCGCGAGATGCAAGCGTTCCGCTAGATTGTATTTATTTGATGTAGACATTAATATAATATCACTGGATTTTCATATCAAAGTGTTTTGGGTTATAGTAAGGTAAAAACCGTCCATGTTTATGTGTGGGCTGGTCTTACTATTATCTTTTCTTTTGAAAGGATTTTAAAGGTTAAACCAATGATTGGAGTTTACTCACACCAGTCCCATGACTGACCCAGAGTTTATTTTGTTTTGTTTTCCCTAAACTCTTGGGTGCCCAAATTTGTACGGGCAGTCAAGTAGTCGGGATTTCACAGATTCAATTGGAGGAGCTGGAAGCAGGAGGCTTCACCAGTTAGCTGTAGATTATCGTATTTCCGCTGTGTACTACGTTGTATCTGGAAACAGGTGTTTATGACTGTCCCAGAAATGACTGTTGTGCTCTGATGATGGTATGTATATAAAATTACTGATTGTATTTCAAAAGTTATGTTATATAATATATTTTATTCGTTCCGCTGTGAGTTTGTGATCTTCGTTTTTCTTCTATTCTAATATTTCTTTCTATTTCTCATCCTCTAACTTCTTTCTAATAATGATTCGTATTTCTGTGTAATTTGGGTTGGACGTGTGGTGTTATTAGTCAACTCAGATAGCACGGATTTGCGGGCCTTTACAGTTGGTATCAGAGCCAGGTTGAGCGAATACCTAGGCTTTGTTGGGATTGTGCTCATTAGAGATAGGGTCAGCAGTGCCCTAGAATGAGTTGAGTGTATATATATACGAGAGAGCGTATTTGTTAATTGATATAAAAATTGTTTTATATTGTGTTGGCTAGTCTGTTGAGTAGTTTATGAATTTTGGTCGAATCGTGGGACGCCACGAAGTCGATAGGAATTTCTAAACACTTGAACAGAGAAATTCAACACAATATTGTTTTAAAGAGGGTAAATAAAATAATTTTGCCCAAAATTCTATTTTGATATAGAAAGGTATAATTTTCTGAAATTATTGTAATATATGGATGTGTTGGTTGTTAATATTATAATCAAATGAGATTATAAAATTTGAAATGGTTATTTATAACCAAATAGAATTAGTATATGAATGATATATACCAATGAGATGAATTAAATTGGATTCAAGCCAGAAATTGGAATTTAAATCCTGGGAAATTGGAAAATATTTTCGAAGTACATTAAAAGAATATAGCTTTGTTTTGAAAAGACCGTTTGAATAAAAATCATATTTGAATGGATTTTGAAATAGATAAAGCACTGAACTCACTTCGGTGACTGGAAAATAATTCTTATGATGACTGCAGTATCATCAATGTTCATTTTCGAGTTTCTAAGTATGGATTGCTACCTTAGAAAAGTTTTTGATGGAAATTTGTTTGAAAGAAAACAAGTGATTTGAAAATTCAAATGTTTTGAATTTGAAGTGGGAATAAATAAATATGTATATATTTGAAAGGAAAACCCATGAATTTGAATTCTGAAGTTTAAATTTAACTTAAGCAAGTTAAATGGATCGAGAAAAATAAATTAATGGAATTCAATTTGAATAAGATTGAATGGAATTTGAATTGGGTGTAAATCATTTAGATTAAATATGTGAAAACCAAAAGTTTTGGTTGGAGCTAGTTTGTTGAAACGTGAAGAGGTGAGTTTCAACTTAAAGGGGTTTTTGAAAAGTAAATGGGTTAGTAGCACTTTTCCTACCTTAGCAATTTCGAGGACGAAATTAATTTAAGGGGGAAGGAATGTAACGTCCCAGATTTTGGTCATTTAATATTTAATATTTAATTTAGATTTAAATGTTGAATTAGAAAAATAAATGGATTTTATATTGAATTTATTGATTTGATAATCGATATACGATTTAATGTCGAATTAGAGTGGTAATAATTATTTGTTTTCAATGAATTAAATTGTTTAGAAATCAATTTATATCAACTGAATTTATTATTTATCGTCAATTTAAATTAGTTATCTTCTTTATATAGTCGAATTTAATTTCAGAGCCCGCTCGTGTCGTTACGGTTAAATAGCGGTTCGAGATTTTTAGTTACGGGACCACGATATGTTTTAATTAAAATGAAATCAAATCAAATAAATAAATAAGTATATATTTCCATAAGCTAACCTATACACTCAGAATTCATGAAGCCGACCTATAAACTGAATCACGCAGACATCCATTTCCTCGAGCTGAAAATATTGTCTGTTTTCTTCTAAATCAAAGAAACATCCTTTTAATGGCCTGGTACGTTTTGTCCCTTGTTTGCATATATATAAACGAGACCGCTGCCTCAATGTCTTCTGATTCCAAAATCAATTCGAGTCCCTTTTCCTTTGTTCTTTTTCTCCTATCCAACAGAATCCGATTCCTCATATAAAAAAGAAAAAAGAATTTCGAATCGAAATTAGGAGCCTCATTTAGAAATCTCGAGTTGCGGTTTAGGTATTCACGACCACGATTTTACCAAGACCGACATCTCCTGAAGCAATCGAAGACTAAGGAGGCGCTCGCGAGTTATGAGGGGATGTGGTTGTTGTTGGCTATAGTTGAGCGGAGTTTGCAGAGGGTTTTCGACTGTGTTGAGGGGTGCGAGAGTAGAGTAAGCCATGGGGTTCCGCAGTGGAGTAGTTAGGGGGTCGCGATGCTTTGTGAATCGCGAAGTGCGATGGGATTCAGTCCGTTTAAATTTGGGGAAGGATGGGGCTGTTACGAAATTGATTTTGGCACCTGGATTGTCGCGGTTTTTACTGAAAGAAGAGGAGGCGGAATTCATCAAGGTTGACTTCGATACTGTGAGGATGCAAGTGACGAACTGAGGTGATTTTATGGAATTCGATCTTTGATTTTGAGGGTGAACGCGATGATGGATGTGAGATAATGATGAGGAGTCCGGCCTGCTGACTATGGGATGTTGGATGGCAGTTTGATAGTCATAGTGTGTAGGAGAAGGCGCAGGGTTTGGACAGTGGTTTGGCCGGTCGGTAAGGCCAGTAAGATGGTGCAACTACGACAATGCAATGTCTGAGACATGTTTGTTAAAATGCCAGAGTAGGGTGCAACTGTTTTGAGGCTGATTTCCGGTGGAATAGACCAACGTTTGTGGAGTTCGCTACATAGTTAGTTGCGGAGAGAGAGGTATATGTTTTACCAAATTTTTATTCACATAGAATAATTTATTTGTGTTAATAATTAAAATGAACAATAGTTTAATCGGTAAATAATAAATCATCATAGGTACAAAATGAATTCAATTGAAACAAGCCGAGACGACATGGAAATTAACAGGATATTCAGCGAATCAAAATCAAAGTGAGTAAATCTCACTAACCTTTTATTTATAATTATTTTTACTTCGTAAAAATAATTGTTGTTGCTTGTTTGGATTTTTCTGCTTGTTTTATATATATTAGTTATTTAGGCTATTATATATATATTGGGTTGATTGATTGGTTGGATTCCCGCAGTCTCATTAGCGGATGCCCGCAATTTCATAGCGGATGATTACCCTATACGCCCCACGCTATGATTAGTGGATGACCTTCTATACCACGATATTCTGCCATGAAGCAGAATGGGTATTATTTATGTGCTAACATCTGTGGATGCAGGTAAACAGGTTGGAGGAATCCAACTGGATTCCTCAAAAATATATTATCTGTTTGTTTGTCGGTTTCATATATATTCTCATATATGATGTGTTAAAAATCCCGTGATTGATAACTGATTGTTTTGGGGTGTTTAAATATCACTGGGGCTCGAATATTGATTTATAACAATATCGGAAAAGGATAATAGAGATTTGAAAATGGAATTCTATTTTTATAAATAGAATTTGAATTTTTAATGAAGTATAGAAAATATTAACTGTTTTAAATATATAAAACAAGTGAATTTATAAACTTGGTTTATAAATTAAAATACAAGATTTGAATTGGATTTATAAACTTTATTTATAAGTTTATAATGTGAAAATTTAAGGGAAGTTATAAACGTTGTTTATAAATTAAATAATACAAATAGAATTTGAATATGAGAAATTAGAATGAAATTTGAATATTTGAATTCAAAGGAATTCAAATAAAGAAAATTCAAATAGAGATTTTGATATAAAATTTGAATAAAGAAAATTCAAATAGAGATTTTGATATAAAATTTGAATAAAGAAATTCAAATAGAGATTTGAATGTAGAATTTCAAAATAGAATTTGAAATAAACTTTGAAAATAGGATTTTCGAGGTATAATTGGAAATAGAATTTCAAAATAGGATTCCAAAATAGGAAATCCAAATGGTTTTGAAATGGAATTTGAATTCAAGGGAATTCAAATGGATTTGAGTGAAGAAATTCAAATGGGATTTAAATAATGGGTTTTAAATAAAGAGGATTCAAATATAAGAATTTAAATAGAATTTGAATGGAGTTTAGATATAAGAATTTAAATAAAACTCAAATGGAGTTTAAATATAGGATTCAAATAGAATCCAAAAAGAATTTGAATAAGAGGAAATTAAAGAGAATTAAAAGGTGGTATTTGAAATTCAAATAGTATTAGAATGGAGTTTTGGATATTTGAATTTAAAATAGAAATTCAAAATGGAGCTTGATTATTTAAATTCAAGTATGAATTTCAAATATAACAATTCAAAACGGAGTTGATTATAGAAATTAATGTGGTATTTAAATTCAAGGAGATTAAAATGTGGTATTTGAAATCAAGGAAATAAAATATGGTATGTGAATTCAAGAGAATTAAATTTGAATATTAGAATTCAAATGGTGTTAAAAATGAGTTTGAATATTAGAATTCAAATGGTGTTGGAAATGAATTTGAATATTAGAATTCAAATGGAGATGGAAAATGAAATTTGAATATAGGAGATTCAAATTGAATTCAAATAGAATTTAAACTATGGGATTTGAATATGGAATTCAAATGGAATTTAAACTATGGACTTGAATATATATATATATATATATATCAGAATGGAGTTGAATTACATTCAAACGAAGTTTAAACATATATATATATTAAATATAATTAAAACGAACTCGTCGCAGCGTTGCAGTTCGTAAATCGGCGTTTCGAACTTCAATTGAGTATACAGGACTCAATTGAAGTCGGAATTCTTTGAAATAAGAATCATCAGGACCGGTTGAATAATAGTTTTCTAATGGAAGAGAAAAATCTGGATTTCGACGAATAGATTTCGAGTTATGTCAAAAATCAAATTTTGAAAGGTGCAGCGCCAGAAACCATTAAAACCATAATGGATTTTATATAATAAATATAGGGATTTTTAAGCAAATAAAAATCCGAATTTCCATTAAAAAAAACCTGGTCCTGAGTTAGAACATAAAGGTAAACTCAAGTGAAGTAAGTAAAGTGATTTTTGAAACAATAATCATATTTTTGATTATTGAATAGAATTAACTAAGTCATAGAAAATTAGTTAATCGAGTGTTGAATTGAAGTCGAACCTTGAAAGGCGAATTTGGAATTGTAAATATATATTGGAAATCGAATATAGAACCTAAATTGAATTTTGAATTCAATTAGTTGATAAGCAAGTTGAAATATATTTGAAACGTGTTATATTCAAATATACAAGCGAAATAGGCAAAGAGATAGTTAACGAAATAATTTAACAAGTGGAGTCAAAACGAGTGTATGGGGTTGAAATAAATTGGACAGGTATAAACACACAGGAGACAGGTATGGGATAAAGTGATGAAGGTATATAATTAGTGTGCTCGACAAAAAGGTACACGTTTAATGCCCATATGAGATTTTATGCGCCGTATCGGCAAGCCGCTTGGCTTTTTCTTTTTCTTTTTGAGATGAGAAGTTACCGGGAAGCTATTTGAAATTTCCCGATGCTCCCGATACAGGGGAGGTTATGGCGAAATTTTCCGGAAATTTAAGGAGTTAGAATATTTTTCATTGTATCGACGTATAGAATTCGATAGGTAAATGAATATAAAAATCGAATATTGTAAACAAAAAGGGAAATCTATAAATTAGAAATAGAAAGCGAACTTTATACATGTTTAAAAAAATGAACAATTGGATTGTATAGTGTGTTTGTTCGAGGTAAGTGATTTTGCCGTTTTGAAGTTGAGGATATCTTCAGTTAAGGTCTGAGAGGTAAATTTACCCCAACTTGATTGATTTCATTTTTAATGGATAAACAGCAAGATCCAGTCTCGAAGAGAAGTGTTTGAAAAGGGGTTAGTTGAATAAAATATTTTGGGTTGTTGTAACGATGTTTTACACAACATTCGTTTTAAACCCAAGTGATGGAATTTTGGAAATATAACAAGTAAATATTCCTGAGTATAATTAAAATAGTCGGGATAGAGATAAGTGGTTGGAATTGTTTCCAATTGCAAATAGAGATATTTTCTAATATATAGAAAATAAAAGAAGTTGACATTTGGAAACGTTTTCCAGATGGCATAAGAGGCCAAGATGATTATTGAAATATTTGGTTAACAAATATTGATAAGGAAATGGAGAAGAGATTTAATTAATGAAATATTAATTAAAGAGCCCAGTGATTTGTTTGATATGTTTGGATGAACACTTGTTTTATTCGATAGTTAAATCACAGACTATCGAAGTTTTGACCATCGTTGTCAATATGGAGAGACCGGTTGGATTATTATCCGAAGAACCACTCCGTATCGGCATAAGCGTTGCGAACCAAGTATGCTGAATATATTGAAGACGGAGTAAAGTGCAAGGACTCTTTCTATCAAATAGAAATAGTGCCTTCGGTTTCGTTCAATCCCAGAACGAACGTAAATGGACGAATGTCTGACAGAGTATTTCCAATGATCAAATGGGTTGGTCTGTATAAATATATATGGTTGCAACGGATTTATTCCCTTAGCATAATATCCAGAATATTTGTGCAAACTTAACTAGTGATTAACGGATCTGACAATGTGGCATTCAAAGTGATTGTGCTATCAATGAATGGTATGTATTCATAGCCTCAGGCCTCAACAACCGAGAAAGGACAAAAATCGGGCAGGCAGCATGGCTATGTGGGTCGCACCCATTAGGATGTATAATCACCTATTTAGAGGTTCATTTAATTTCTTATTCTATTCGATGCTGTCCCAGTCGGGAGACGGTTGCTGATCCCAACCGTTGGTGATATACATTCGATACACTCAAGCGAAATGAGTGGTCGGTCATGTGTGGGTCGGGTTGCAAGATGTTCTTGTTGAACCCAGTGTATTCCTCTCTAGAGATACACTAGCGGAAGGTGGTCCCATACCTTGTCATGTTGGAAATCCAATCTCCAATAAGCGCCATGCGGTTTTTGATTTTATACTAAGTATGTGGAGCGTGAGATGCAAGCGTTCCGCTAGATTGTATTTATTTGATGTAGACATTAATATAATATCACTGGATTTTCATATCAAAGTGTTTTGGGTTATAGTAAGGTAAAAACCGTCCATGTTTATGTGTGGGCTGGTCTTACTATTATCTTTTCTTTTGAAAGGATTTTAAAGGTTAAACCAATGATTGGAGTTTACTCACACCAGTCCCATGACTGACCCAGAGTTTATTTTGTTTTGTTTTCCCTAAACTCTTGGGTGCCCAAATTTGTACGGGCAGTCAAGTAGTCGGGATTTCACAGATTCAATTGGAGGAGCTGGAAGTAGGAGGCTTCACCAGTTAGCTGTAGATTATCGTATTTCCGCTATGTACTACGTTGTATCTGGAAACAGGTGTTTATAACTGTCCCAGAAATGACTGTTGTGCTCTGATGATGGTATGTATATAAAATTACTGATTGTATTTCAAAAGTTATGTTATATAATATATTTTATTCGTTCCGCTGTGAGTTTGTGATCTTCGTTTTTCTTCTATTCTAATATTTCTTTCTTTCTATTTCTCATCCTCTAACTTCTTTCTAATAATGATTCGTATTTCTGTGTAATTTGGGTTGGACGTGTGGTGTTATTAGTCAACTCAGATAGCACGGATTTGCGGGCCTTTACACGAAGTTCATATGCATTAGTTATCAATGTTTTAAACATACTGACTTTTAACAACTTCTGCAGTCACGCTTAAAAGCGTCGCAATTTCTAAAATAAAAATTACCTTTTAATTTTCAGTTTTGTTCAGAATTTCAAATCCGGATTTCTCAGCCTGTAGTCGATCGTTTTGGTCGCCGTTTGTTGGACAAGGACCGGCTTGGAGAGGGCTTTGATCGGCCAGAGGGGGGTGGCGTTCGGCGGCTTCAGGCGGGGCCCACGGCGGTGCGACTGGCGGCCGTTTGGAGGGACGGGGCGGCTTCGACAAGGCACAGGGAGGAGCGGGGTTTGTCTGATATCGTAGAGCTCGGATTTCTCTTCGAAACGAGTATAAGTTTGAGACTTTTCATTGAGAAATGAGGTCGAAATCGAAGTTCAAAAATTCGAGTGGAAATGGGTTAAGCGGCGGGTTTCAAACGGAGGAGAAGGAGACTACTGTAGCACGTATTTATACGTGTATTCCTAGGGTATTCTAATTATTATTTTATTTTAATAATTTCAGAAAATAGTGATTTTCCGTTCGAACTCCGATTCGCGCTCAACGACTGTCGATCTATACGTTTTGACGCCTTCTGAACGCGATGGCGCTATTCCCAAAGTCCAATTCTGAAGTTATACGCATGTTTCTTTTATTTTCAAAATAAATCCTTTTATTTTTAATTTAAACGTAGATAAAATTTTGTCGGGGTCACATAGAAGTTAGAAAAATCCGGAAAAATTATTTTAGGCTTTCCTATGACAACACGATCACAACAATATTTGTTTCGTTCAATTCTGAGACTTTTTGAAAAATGGCTATTTTCAAGGCGAATATTTTTAATATTAAAAATATATTTTGAAACAAATATTTTCTAAAACTCAAAACATATAAGTGTTTACTGTTTTTCAATGTAGAAACATCATTTCGAACTCAATGGAAGTGGTTTCGAGTCGAAATTCCTTCTTATGCAAAAAGTAGCATTTTTGACCAATGCAAATTACCCAGCGACCTTTCTAAAAATTGAATTGGCCATAACTTTTGATTTCCGCTATGAAATTTCGATTTTTCGGATTCGTTGGAAAGATATTTTTAAATAGATTCTAATATTTTTGGTTTCACTAAAATCCGTTAAATTTTGCGTCCTGTACGGTCAGTCAAAGTTCAAGTTTGACTTTTCAAACTACTGTGCTATTTCTAACTCTTTTTATAATTAAAATTAAATTATTCATTCTAACTTCGATTTAAACCAAATTTGTGATCATTATTATTTAAAATAGATTATTTTAAATATCAAAACTCATTAAAATTTCTTAAAATAAATTTTTTAATTGGCCCCAAAATTCAGGGTTGTTACAGATAGCGAGGCGCCTCAGATATAATGGTTACTACGGAGCCAATGGATTCATCCAATAGGACAGGGAAACATGTGTTGAGGAATAACTAATCCTCAAACATAGGAGAGGACCGACCTAACCGATCCAAGGGTTGGCCAGAGTGTGTAGTCCTGAGACATTTTCTAGAGTGTCTCGAAGCAGTGAGGTGCCATCCCTGGCCTCGACTCATAGGCGGAAATCCAATTTCCAATACGTGACATTTTGGTTTTAGTTGTAAAACCTTATATGGCGACATAGTAGCATGGGATACTATGCCATTTGTGATTGATACATTTATGTTTGAAGTTGTTTGATACACTATGCACTTATAGTAATATCAAAATGATTTGGTTTAAACGTACCAAGCATGTTTGGCTATTATAAGGGAAAAAACTCTATACTTCAGCTTGTGTTGCATTGTGTGATGGGACCTGAGTCTTATAATAGCTTTAGTTTTCCAAAAAGCATTGCGTTGTTTATTATATGCACTGGTATTCTTGGGAGGAAACCTGTTCCGTGTTATACGTTGTGATCCCTTGATTTACTTTATTTTAAAGTAAAATTTCAAATAACTGTTTTAGTTCTTACACCAGTCACATGATTGACCGGGAGCTTATTGTTTTAACCTAAACTCTGGGTGCCCCTATTTTCCACACAGGCAGCTAGTAGTTTTGGTTTTGCAGATTTATTTTTACAGGATCCTGGTTTATATCTGGAGCTATATTCGTAATGCTCTGTATCCGTGTATTTCTTTAAGCTCTGTTATGTATTGATTTTATGATGTTTTGTATTTGAATCTCTGATATTTGTCAAATGTATATTATTTATTCATACTCTGTTATATTCTTGTACTCAAATGAAATTGTTGTAATAAGCAATGAAATGTTCTTTTGTTTGTATTATAATTTGTCGTGTTCTCAACTCAATCTGGGCTTTCTCGCAAGGGTGAGTTTGGGTCGTTTCATCGTGGTATCAGAGCTTTGTTTTACAGAGCTCAATAACAAGACACATTAGAACCAAACAAAAGAATTCATCAGAGATTGGATTTGTGACATCCAATGAGAATGACTCGTTAGAGATAGGATCAGTAGTAACCTAAAACGAGTGCGAAGTGTTATCTTTAAAATAAAAATGAAAACAAATTTAGTTTTGAAAACTTAATCTGATTATACGTTTCAGTATACTATTTTATGTGATTTTGGACGATCAAGTATATAAAGATTTCACATATACGTGTCATGAACGTATATTCGAAGTCTCAAATATACTGGATAGATATAGAATCAACCTCTAGTAGCCCGGAGATGATTCTGATGATTGCTAGCATCATCAGAGTTTATGTTCGAACTTCGAAAGTGGGATTTCTATATATTTCCTATTGATTGGTGTGAGAACCAAAACTAGATAAAGTTTATTGTTGTGAATTGGCATCAAAAATATGATTTTTGTGTATATATATATATATATATAAGTTATGTGTTTGACACGATAACAACTAATTGATTGATGATTGTATTGTTTGATTATTGGTTTGATTAACTAAAATTTTGTACCCTTAAGCCAAATTGAATCAAATATTGAACTGACTTGAAAATTGATTGCAATTGCGTATATTTACATGTGTATATAATGAACATGTCATAGCAAGGAGGATAAGAAGAGGAATAAAATTGTATGCCCGACAAATAGGTACATGTTTACTATATTTCTTGGATTTGGATGATTTTATGAGCCGATTGGCTTTTTTTCCCTTTTGGATGATGAGGGCCCTGCGTGGCTAGTGGTGGTTTTAAAGGTCTTCCCGTACAAAGGAGGTTATGGCGAAATTTTTCAAAAATTTAGGGTGTTAGCCAAATTTTTGAAAAGTTAGAAAATTCTTAGAAACTGAAAAGTTAAATAATAAACGCTAGAATGAAAGTTGAGCTGGTTAGTTACACAACTTTCAGCTCCGTTCCTTTTTGAGGACGAAAAGATTTTAAGTAGGGGAGATTGTAACAACCCGGATTTTCAGAACCAATTTAAAATTTTTATTTTAGCAATTTTAATGGATTTTGGATATTTAAAATGATTTATTTTAAATAATAATGATTAAAAATTTATTTTTATCAAAGTTGAGACAAATAAATTTATTTTAATTATATAACGAGCCTGAAATGGCTTGAAAATTCGATTCCAAATTTCAAATGAATGTACAAGATTCAAAATAAATTGAATTGCAGTAAAGCCATAAATTTTTGAATTTGTTTAATTATATCTTTCTAACAAATGTGAAAACTCCAGATTTCATAACGGAAATAAAAAGTTATGTCCAGTTGAAAATTCAGAATAGTCGCTATGGAATTTGTATACATTTTATATATATATGGCCCTTAAAAATAGCCATTTTGCAAACGTCCTCTGCTTTCGACGAAACTATTTTTGTTGGATATTGAATGTCAAATTATTGCTAGATTCCAATTTCCATAATTTTTGGAATCAATATGTGAGCGTGGTGAATTTAAACGCATTTGCTAATTTCAGTTTGAATTTAATCGACTGAAAAATGAACATTTTTCAAACGGTCTCCAAATTCAACAAAATTAGTTTTGTTAGGACTGTATTATCAAAACATACCTAGATTTATCTTTTAGGAATTTTTGGAGTCAGTATGTGGCCCCGGTAAATTAAAATGTACGTTAAAATCAGTTTAGACGATATATTAAATTATATTTAAGTTTTGATGAAAACTGATCGAAACAGTCGAATTATCTCATAGGACATATCCCATTGTGTCTGGAATGGGGTTATTTGGTTAGGGGCGATAGTTGTTGGGTTCAACTCGGAGTCCGAACAGAAATTCCACTTTTCAGAATTATATATATATATATATATATATATATATAAAGGGTCAAACCTTTTATCTCTTCATACCGATCAAACCCCCCCAAATCGTTCAACGCGATTCAAAAAAAAAGGTTGCACGATCGCACCACCCTCTGGCCACGCCACCGCAGGTAGAGCAGCGCCGCCCACCTTCCCAAACACGTCGCCGCCTATCTTCTTCCCTCCTCCCCCAACTTGTACGCGAGACCCATTAAGCCACGACGACCACTACAGACGAACCTCCACCACGAGCACACCCCGCTGGTCGCCTGAGCCTCTCCCACCCCTGCAGCCACCCGTCACGCCACCGCGACCCCACCACCGTGAGTTTCTATAATTTGCTTGTTTTCCCCTTTTGATTTCTGCTTGGCCTGATTTCTGCGTGTTTCCCCCTTTTAGTTTAATTACCAGGGCTTTGATTTACTTGAGCAATTTTGTTTCCTAAAATGATTCAATGTGTTTGGTCACATTCTTGTGAATATTGATATGAAGGTAAAAATACGATTTTTATGAAGGAAAAAATACGATTTTTGTAGAGGAAAAAATACGATTTTTATGAAAGTAAAAATGAGATTTTTATGAATATAAAGGTATGATTTTTATGAATATAAAAATATAATTTTTCGTTAGTTAAAAATATAATTTTCAATTAGTTAAAATTTGATTTTTATATATATAATAGCCATATAAAATTTGATTTTTATGCACATGGTTATGAATTAAAAATATGATTTTTATCTATATAAGTTGCATTTAAAAATATGATTTTTATATATGCAGTAGCGTTATAAAAATATGATTTTTATATATGCAGTAGCGTTATAAAAATGTGATTTTTAAAATATAAGCATCCTATTAAAAATGTGATTTTTAATATATATTGCGTGAAACAGATTACGTTGGGGCCGCAGTGAAGTACACTGCGCATTGGAAACAAATCCAAATCCAAACCATTCAGAAATATAGAATGGAGGAGTGGAAACCAAAGGTGAGAACTTCTCACTCTATTTTTGTTTATAGTTTAATATATACTAGGATGTAGACGATGCTTAGTAGCACCGGACACCTTTGGTTGAAACCATGGATGTTTGGTTGTTTGTTTTGATTGATTCATTTGGTTGAATTTGGTTTCGGATGTGAATTGTATTGATTAGAATTGGTATGTGTATGGCATGAGCCAGTATTGGGCGAGGGATAAGGCTAAACCTTATTCTGGTTCTAGTATCGCGCCCTTATACTGCTGAAATTTTCTAAAATATGTTAGAACAATAAAAATATCACTTTTATTGTATAAATGAACCATATAAAATATTTAGGTGTTGAATAAAATATTTCATCACTAAAAATATAATTTTTTAATGTGTATATGAATAAAATAAATATTCATTTAAAAATCGGACAATTTGTTTATGTACACCCATTTAACTGATATTGATTGGGACGATAATTTTACACATAGCCCAACTACACAAATAATATTCAATATTTATTGGTTGAAACCCCACACGGGTATTGGGATGATATTTAACATACACTAATCCCAATTGTTTATTTGAATGTCAATCGATGGATTGACAAACTGTTGTAAGCGTTAGTTATTTATATTTAATGCTTATGCAGTTGTGTAATGCACTCTGGATGATGGTTGACTGTGTTTGATTATTGTTGTGTACATGTGTGTATGAAATCCATATAAATAAAATTATATGGTAATTGACTGTGTTTGATTCCAATTCGGAAAGAACGAATATTTAAAATTAACGAATATTTTGAAATGACGAATAATGAATATTTTAAAATAACTAATATTTTAAAATAACTAATATTTTAAAATAATATTCAGTAATGGATCAAAATATGATTTTGATGTCCAATTTGGGATGGACACGAAAATATTGAAATATATGAAGCCGTGTTGATTAGATATGCGCCATTTTGACGTGAACGGTATTTATATCAATTTTATTCATTTTTATAATGAATATCGAAAGAGAAATTATTTCAAAATCTGATACTTTGATAATAATATCATTTAAATAATATAATGGTATTCAGTTTTGATTTAAAATTGAAAATGTAGTTAGAATCGTTTTAAAATGAATTTATAAACAATTTATAAAATAAGTTATAAATGGAAATCAACAAAGAATATTATATATATATATATATATATATATATATATAATAATGGCCTGAATAGAATGCGTCGCGCCGCGGCTGTTCGCGAATTTCGACCATTAACTTCGAATTAATATTATGGGAGATCCAACTGTCGGATTCTCTTAAAACCTGAACCGTTGAGTTTGTATCAAAAACAGCTTTCCAATGAATATAAAAGATTTGAAATCTAACAGATTGATTTTGAATTATATCCAAATCAAATTTGGAAAAGGTTGTTATATGTGCAGTTCAATGACCGTTTATGGAAATCGACTGAAAGGGCCTTAATAAAATTATTAAAAATATTACTAATTTGTGTAAATTCATAATGAATGATTTGGAAGATTAAAAAATAAATTTAAAGAATCTATCTTTGATAAAATTAATGGGAACCCTTCCCAAAGGATATGAATATTTTAATAAAAGAATATTCAAAATTCGAATGAGGCGTATGCTGTGTTTTATAGCACTTGTTAATAAAATATGCGAGTTATTTGGAAAGGTCGGGTTTATACCCATTCTGTATAACTGATTCGACGATAAGTCAACGATGAAGATGGTGGTTGAAGACTGGAGGTCTTCACATCATTTGGATGGTTACTGATGTCTTGATTGGGCTGTACACCCAAGACAAGGTGGATGATGAATAACGAGGCGTCTCGGATATATCGGTTACTATGGAGCCGATGGATAGGTCCGATAGGACTGGGAAATGTGTGTTCAAGAATAACTAATCCTTAAACATAAGGGAGGACCGGCCCAACCGATCTAAGGATTGCCCAGAGCGTGTAGTCCTGAGACATTTGCTAGAGTGTCTTAAAGTGGTGAGGAGCCATACCTGGCCTCGACACATAGACGGAAATCCAATTTCCAATACATGACATTTCGGTTTTTGTTCTAAAACCTAGTATGGCGGCATAGTAGCATGGGATACTATGTCGTCTATGATTGATACACTCATATTTGAAGTTGTTGATACACTATGCACTTATACTAATATCAAAATGATTTGTTATAAACGTACCAAGCATGTTTGGCTATTATAAGGGAAAAACTCTATCCTCCAGCTTGTGCTGCATTGTGTGATGGGACCGGAGTCTTATAATAGCTTCATTTTTCCAAAAAGAATTGCGTTGTTTGTGATATGCACTGGTATTCTTGGGAGGAAACCTATTGCGTGTTATACGGTGTGGTCCCTTGATTTACTATATTTTAAAGTAAAGTTTCTAATAACTATTTTAGTTCTCACACCATTCACATGACTGACCTGGTGTTTATTGTTTTAACCTAAAGTCTAGGTGCCCCCATTTTCCACATGGGCAGCTAATAGTTTTGGTTTTGCAGATTTATTTTTATAGGATCCTGGTTTACAGCTGGAGCTATATTCAGAACGCTCTGTATCCATGTATTTCTTTAAGCTGTGTTATGTGTTGATTTTCCGCAGCAATGTATTTGAATCTCTGATATTTGTCAAATGTATGTTATTTATTCATACTCTGTTATATTCTGTACTCTGATGAATTTGTTGTGATAAGCAATGAAATGTTCTTCTGTTTGTATTCTAATTTGTTGTGTTCTCAGCTCAATTTCGGCTTTCCCGCAAGCGCGAGTTTGGGTCATTTCATCTTGCAATCCACGGATTCCAATTATAGCAGAAACACGAGTCAAAATATCATTGGGATCTACCCTTAGAAATTCAACAAGAATTTCTTTCGCTCATGAAGATCTACGATCTTCAATTGCTCTATCTTCAATTAGCATCTTTCACATATTTGCCGGTTCTGAATGGTTTTTGAATATAAATTCGATCATTAGTTATTTAACTATCAAATAAATAATCATGATAACAAAATGAGTTTATTAGTTCAGTACCTGCATTACATGGCCTTTTTAATTAAAAACATCTATTAATTATATTCTTTAAACCATCATATTGGATTTTATCTTTTACCTCTTATTATAAATAAGAATATTCTTAAAAATCATTTCATTCACTTATTAACTTTTTCAAATACAATTTTTAATATTTTTTATGGAAATCATAACTTATGTTTCCTTTAATTTCTCTCATTTATAACTAATACCATTCTTGGATAATCGTGAAGTCATTCAAGTTGGGGTATTTTATTTACCTCTTAGACCTTGACCAACAGTATCTTCATAATAGATAAAGTATATTAACCACATATTTTCCTTTGAAAACTTTATTTAAATCTCAATAATGTTTACTTAATTAGTTATTAAGTAACTACTATTATACTTCTCTATTAATATTTAATACTCCTTTATAACATTATACTCGAGCTTCGATTCCATTATAAATAGAATCGTTTATAAAATTTCTTTAACATCTCTTTATAAATATTCTACAACTTGTTTGCAACAACAATACTGTATTGGTTTCTAAATCATATAATTGTCTTTGACAAATCTAATATAAATATCTTTACCAATATTATATTACATATCTTTACAAATCATACATTTACATCTTCTACAACTCTTATATTGACATGTCTTACGAATCCTTATGTTTATTTTTATCAAAACAATTCACTTATTATCAGTAACAAACGTTACAGATTTTATTTCAAAAATTTTTATTTTCTTTATTTATACCCTTTACAAATCATTCCGACAACTTATGCATTGTCCAAAATCACATAGCAATCTTTTTAACGATCTTCAGTTTATAATTCAAATAGTTCAATTCATTAATTGTAACAATTGTTAAAAAAATCATTTTTCCAAACTCTTACTTCATTTACAAATTCCATTTGTAAATTATCGACAACTAATATTTCAATTACTTTTCTAAACTCTTAACTTGCATTTACAAAATCGTTGTAAATCATTTACGACAACTTATATTCGTTGCCATTTCCAAAACCTTTTACTTAGCTTATACCCTCGCCTTCGATTAACATTCCGAATTTCGGAACATAACATTCCGAATCTTCATAATAATTTCAACTCCGCTTAACATTCCGAACTTCGGAATATAACGTTCGAATCCTCGGAATAAATGTCACTTTTTTAACCATTTCGAACTTCAGAATATCCCATTCCAAACTTCGGAATATCCCATTCCGATCCTCGGAGTAAACCTCACTAAGCCATTTCATACCATTTTCCAACTTCTCTATTCCTTTTCCTAATTTTAAATATTCAGTAAATATTTAATTTAAACTATCGTATTTGCTTAAAATCCCTTCTATAACTTTGTTATAAACATCCGGGTTTTTAGTATTAAAACTCTTTCATAAACTCCTTTCACCATTCAATTAATTACGTTACAACTACACATAAATTAATAATTCACTTTATCATTGACTACTATAGAGGTGGTTGACTTCTTTATCGTCTAATGAATAATAAATGTCTTCTAATTTCTTATTAAAATTGAATAAATATTCATTAAACTATTTTATAAGATTATACAAACTAATTTAATAATCAATCCCAGTTAAAATTGTAAATTTAGTTAACTCAAAACCCAATTATCTCATTAACCAATTCCAATTATAGTCCTTCCTTTATATTAACTAATAATTAATTTAAATGATTCCATTTAATTGTTTCTTAAAAACAGTTATTCAAATCTTAACTGTTAGGTTAAATCCTGCTCGTTCGCTTATAAATTTTCTTAACATGAAGATTTACTTTTATAAAATCATCTAATACTCGCTTATAAATTTAAATAATAAATATTTATTTGCTTTTAAAAACCTTCATTCAAAATAATAGATTTGAAAATCTATCTTCGGTTATAAAATAACTTTTATAACTTCACTTCTATCGATCCACCTGACGATAAACTGATATTTACATAATGATTGATTTATAGGCCATGTGCTACCAATACTTAACAAATATTATCCAGTGGTTAAAACAAAATAAACATTGAATTTCAATCAATGATCAATAACCCAATCAATCATCCAATCGGAGTAGTTCATATAATGATAATATGAGAATAAATAACATTTAATATATTTGAGTTATCCAGTTGGATCCCTCCAACCTATTCTTCCCTGTATCCAAATAAGTAATCTCAACTGAACTCATTCAATTTAATTTAACTGATTATTTCTATAACAGTAAATAACAACTATTTAGCATCCACCAATTTATTTAACATTAACAAAACAATTCAAATAATTCATTAAATTTAATGCATTTATTTTATAAACGTGACCAACAAGATAAGTTACCTCAATTGGTTTCAATCATTAAAATAACAATTTGGTTTTCATTGAAATTAAACGACGTTTAATTTCATTGGTTCAATCAATATATAAATATATATATTTAAGAAACACGCAGTCATTAGCAGCCATAGCACATAATTATAAAAACTGACTTATATAAAATATAACTGGGAAGAACTAAGTGAGTTTAACTCACATTGTTCCGTTGTCGCTAAAGCGGTTCGGTTTCAGTTAAATTAAATGGGTGTTTAATTTATTTGAAAATTCCAACTGTTTCCAGATCTGTCCAAGTCAGTTCCAAAATGTACATCTCCTTACCACGATTCCAATGCGATTTATTTGATTAAATTTTGTTCACATATACAAGGGTTACAAGGAATATAAATTAAACAGTTTAATTAATATAAGTTAGTTATTTAATTAGAAATTAACTACGTTAATTACTTTTTTAGGCCGATTAGTGTCTCATCCCCCTTATTCTCGTTCCTGCCTTGTTCCATTATTCACATTCGTATTCAAATCCTGTTAAATATAACATAGTGCTAAATAATTTAAAATGAGCTTAATTAATTACATCATTGGTTAAATAGAAACTTTAATTACTGTTGATAAGTTGGATACAGGCAGACCCCCTAATTTCACTTTTGATTTCGTCACTGTATCATCGTTGGAATCAAAAACAGTTGATCTATCTATATTCCTTCCCCTATATGCCTTCATATACTACTTTAACAAAACCAAACCTACGCTCCATCCAAAATTCATCACCGCAGGCCATCTCGTCGACCGGAATTTGATCAGCTGCCATGACAAGATGCGCCATAAGCCCATCTACCCTCGATTTCAGTCTCTTCTAGCAAGGCATTGTCGAACGCCTGCAGTTCGCCTCTAAACGCCTCGAGCTTCTGCTCGAATTCTGGCCAGTTTGGTTCGCCATGGTTGATCGCCATCATTCAGTTTCCTCAGCTCGATGAGCTCTTCGATTTTGTGGTTGCGGTTTCTTCGTAAAAATGATCAGATAATGAGATTAATGAGGAGAAAGGATAGTGTATTTCAGTCATTGGATTAGAATGATTGCAGCCAACAGAATTGGTTGACCGCGTGAGTAAAAATTTAAGGCATTGACAAACGTATGGGTATATATAGGGAAGCCCATTAAACTAAATAATATTATATGATACTTTGACGTGAAGTAACATGCCGAAACCACCAAAAACAGTCTCTGTTCAAGATGAAAATTTACATCCTAGCATAAAACGATATTCCAAACATGATGGAAAAGGTTTTGTCGAATTTCGAATCATCTGTGAAAATTCCTTAACAACTCATATATGTGAATCGACACATATTTAAATTGCGTACGATCACAAATTAAATCCAAATAACTTGAAAATTGGAATACTACAAAAATAAAACATTACGGATTTAACAAAATTAATTTTTCTTAAAACGATATTCGTTAGATAATCAGTCATTCTTAAATTTCAATTTAAATCGACAAAACGATTAAATAGAAACAGACATGTTTTTGGCTACTGAAGTCACATACGACATCAGTTTGCCATGAAATTTAATATCATACAATAATTTAACGTTACGGTTCCAATGAAACTAATCTCATCGAAAACCGAGTCATTTTACAAAATGGTCATTTTAAAGGCTTACAATAATATCGATCAAGATATTATTAAAATAAAAAATAATCAAATAAAATAATAATTAAATTATTTTTATTGTAAATATCAAATAAAATTATCATACAGCTTCAAACATAAACCAATATGGATTATACAACTCGATATCAACATTCCGAGTAAGTACGGTATTCAAATTATATAAAAATCCTTATAACTTTATTAAATAAACGTTATGTTTATAACGAATTCCATCGCGACTATTTTAAAAATGAATTGGACATAACTAACAATCTATAACATAAAGAAAATTATTATCAAATAGTTTCGGGCGATTCTTGTTTCAAAGAATTCCGACTTAAAATGGATTATGTATATGCAATTAAAGTTCAAAACTCAATATTATGAACTACCACGTTACTTCGAGCTCATTTTAAATTATATATATATATAACGTTCAAACTTTATTTTTTAAACGGGTTCAATATTAAAATCCATTAATATTCCAAACATAATATTTAAAACAATAAAATAAATTGAATATTTGATTACTAAAAATACGGGACATTACAGATGGCAACAATAAAACTTTCAAAGACTACTACTCTCAACAGGCTTGATCCATTCAAGGGAGGTGGTGACGATATTCTTACATGAAAAAATCATATGTTGTTTTATCTCACTACACTCAGTCTGTGAAGGTATCTCGAGGAGGAGGAACTGATCCTTGTACCAAGCAAGGAGCCAGATGTTAACACGTGGACGCATTTCGATTTTCTGTGCAGAAACTATATTATGAATTGTCTCGACTAGGTGTTATGCAAAGTATATCATCCTCTAAAGACAGCAAAAGCACTCTGAAATGCACTTTTCACGAAATACAAGATGCGGAATATCTGTCTTAAGAAATTCATTGTAGACAATTTCATGGACTACAAGATGGTTAACTCCAAACCGGTGACTGCTCAGCTATATGAACTCAAATTATCATTCATGAACTCAAAGCAGAAGGTCACAAGGTTGGAGAATCTTTTTTGGTTGAAGCCGTCATTGGGAAATTACATTCGTCCTAGAGAGATTACCGCAACTATCTAAAGCATGAGAAGAAGGAAATCTCTTTATAGGATCTTATCGTCCGATTAAAAATTGAGGCAGATAACCATGGAATTACAAATCCAAGCTAGGAGGCATTGGTGGCTGAAGGGGCAAAGACCAAAAACAAAAAGAAGAATTTCCAGAAGAAAAGGAAAGCTCCAAAAAACAAACCAAAAGACAACAAAAAAGAGCCAAGAAATTTTATGGAAAGTCTTGGGTTTGTGGAAAGGTTGGACATGTCGCTAGAGATTGTAGACACAATAAAGTGGATAACATGGAAGTGGACGTGTCCAATTTCTCAGTAGTTGTATCTGAATGCAATTTGGTTTAGGATTCTAATCAATGGTGGGTTGGCATAGGTGCTACTCATCGCGTTTGCTTTGACAAATCTTGTTTCCTACATACCAGAAATTCGATCATGAAGAAAAACTCTACATCGGTAATTCTGCAGTTTCCATGATCGAAAGCAGTGGCACAGTAATTCTTAAGTTTATTTGTAGAAAGACTGTCAAGTTAAATGATGTGCTCCATGTTCCATACATACCCAAGAATCTTTTCTCTGGTGCAGTACAATCAAAGAAAGGATTCAAAATGGTGTTCGAGTCAGAAAAGGTAGTCCTTTCCAAAGCTGGAATGTATATAACAAGGGGATATTTATGTGATGGCCTATTTAAGGCGAATGTAGCCATAGTCGGCAATAAACCTATGTATTTTGATTGTGCTATTAATAAAGTTGAAGTTTCTTATTTTCCTGAGCATGAAATTTTACTATGCCATGATAGATTAGGACACATAAATTTCGGAAAAATGAAAAAAATGGCAGACTTGGAATTAATTCCGAAATTCCAAGAACATAAAAACTGCAAATGTAAGACAAGCGCAGAAGCCAAAATGGTCTAGAAACCATTTCATACTATTCATAGAAATGCCAAACCACTAGGTTTGATTCATACAGATTTATGCGATTTTAAATCATTACCTAAAAGAGGTGGGAAAAAGTACTTTATTACTTTTATTGATGATTATATGCGATATTGCTATGTATATCTATTGAATAGTAAAGATGAAGCAATTACATTGTTTATAAAGTACAAGGATGAGGTAGAAAATCTGTTAACTAAAAAGATCAAGATATTGAGATATGGTTGAGGTGGAGAATATGAATCACTGTTTGAACAGTTCTATGAAGAAAATGGAACAATCCATCAAACAACATCCCTACATTCACCACAACAAAATGGTGTTGCCGAGAGAAAGAATAGAACATTAAAAGATATGATTAATCTGATGCTATTGACCTCTGCCTTACGACGAACATGTAGGGGAAGCCTTAAATATGACTAATCATGTTTTAAACAAAGTCCCTCACAATAAAACATGAGAAATTCCATATGAGTTACGGATAGAACATAAACCAAGATTTAAATACCTCAAAGTGTGGGGGTGCTTGGCAAAGGTTCCAGCTTTGCCTCCCAAGAAAGTCAAACTTTGACTAAAAACTAAAGATTGCTACTATCTAGGGCCAGACCAAAATAATAGTGCCCATAAATTTTTGGTATTTAAGTCAGATATAGCTTGTATCAATGTAAATACAATCAGTGAATCAAAAGAAGCCTCATTTTTTGAAGATGTGTTTCTGCATAAAAGGAATAAAAGAAATAATGTCCCTAAAAGGACAAGAGAAGAATCAAGTAATTCACAAGAAGATGTAACTCATCATAAGATTGAGGAAATTGAAACTAGAAGAAGCGTAAAGGCTAGATCTTTCAAGACATTTGGTTCAGAATTCTTAACATACATGTTAGAACATGGATCTCAAACATATAAGGAAGCAATAACATCTTCTAAATCTGCATGTTGGAAAGCAACGATCCAAAGTGAGATTGATTCATACTAAGTAATAAAACTTGGGAAAATGTTGATATTCCATATGGAATAAAACGATTTGGCTGCAAATGGATTTTCAAGAAGAAAACGAAACAAGATGGCTCTATCAAAAGTATAAAGCCAGATTAGTAGCTAAAAGAATTTCGTCAAAAAGAAGGTGTAACGAACTGGGATTTTCGACTCCGAAAATCAACATAAAAATAGCATGTTGACTATTCAGACATCGGAAATACCTGATCATTAATAGAAAAAAGTTAAAGGGTGAGAATAGATAAGATAGAAAATTAGAATACAAGAAGAAGAATATCACCACAGAACAGAATCGAAGTAATACGAATCTCATAGCGGAATGAATAAAATATAATATATAACATGACCTAGCAATAAAACAGTATATATATACAATAACATTATCATATCAGAGTACAACACTTACACACAGCAGAAATAACAATAGCTATATAATCCTAAAGCATCTTGCTTCAAGCTCCTCCAAGTATATTTGTAAAGGCCTGAACTACTTGACTGCCCGTACAAATTTGGGCACCCAAGAGTTTAGGGAAACAAAACAAAATAAACTCTGGGTCAGTCATGGGACGGGTGCGAGTAAACTCAAATCATTTGGTTTAACTTTCCAAAATCCATTTCAAAAGAAAAGGTAATTGTAAGACTTATCCACACATAAACACGGACGGATTTTATCTTACGATAACCCAAAACACTTTCAAAATCAATACTTTTATGATCTTATAATAGTGTCTGATCACAAGTAATTAACAATCTAGCAGAACGCTTGCATCTCATGTTCCACATATATAGTATACAAATAAAAGCGTGGGCGCTTATTGGAGATTGGATTCAGACTATGACAAGGTATGGGACCACCTGCCGATGGTGTATCTCTAGAGGCGAATACACTGGGTTCAACAAGAACATCTTGCAACCCGGCCCACACATGACCGACCACTCATTTCGCTTCAGCGTATCGAATGTATATCACCAACGGTTGGGAGCTACCCACCGTTTACCAAAAAGGGACAGCATCAAAAATAGATAAAAGAATGAAATGGATTTTCTCTAGATAGGTGATATACACCCTAATGGGAGCGACCCACATAGCCATGTTGCCTGCCCGATTTTTGTCATTTCCCGGTTGATTTGGCTTGAGGTCATTACGTGTCTTTTGGAACATCTGATCACCATTCACTTTGAATGCCACATCATCATACCCGCCGAATCACAAATTGATTTCCCCAAAAAATATCACAGGTATAAAGCTAAGAGAATCGAATTCCTCTGCCACCAAACGTAAGTATGTTTGAAGAGATCAACTTACGCGAACTGTTAGATATACTTTATTAGACATTCATCCATTCACGTTGTCCTGGGGCTGGACAAACTGAAGGCACTATTCTGTAAACAGGATAGCCCTTGCATAACTCCGTCTTCAATTATTTTCATCATATTTGATCGCAATGCTAACGTCCATACAGAGTGGTTTTCAGATAATTAATCTGATCCCGATCTCTCCGTATTGACGACGGAAAAATGGTCAAAAACTACGATAGTAACTGATTTAACTATCCAACAAAAATATGTGTGCAAACAACGATATTATATCCAGATGGAAAATCTATCGATCAATCATCATTCCACATCTCTTTAGATTAAATTATCATTAATTTATCCATTTACCCATTTCTATATATTCGTAAATTCTTATTTATAGATTTAGAAAATATACTTTATTAATCATCGGAAACATTTCTGTATTTGCTCCAGTCCTTATTTCCTATATTAGAAAACATTTTCTGATTCTTATTTGGAAAACATTTCCAAAACTCCTTTATTTGATTTAAACAGATGTTTAAAACATCACTAAGCCAATTCAAACCATTACACTCATTAACTAATTTACTTAACCAACCTTCACTATTGGACCTTACCCATCCCTTAGTTAAAAACAAAGTCAATCAAGTTGGGGCATAATTACCTCTTAGACGTTAACTGAACAACATTTCCAACCTCGAAATAGACAAAGTTCACCCTTTTAAGTCTTTTAACCAACTTCCTTATGAAACTCAGATTCTATTTACGAATCCACTTCTTTACGAAAATCATTTGATTATAACGACGGTGTTATAATCCCATACTTCCGAAATAAAATAACTTAAATATAACTCTTCTTTATTAATTTGGATAAATAAAAAAATAACTAATTTATTAATGAATAAATAAATCTTGGTTTTAAAATGGAAAGTAATTGGTACTTTCCTTAATTCGATATAACCGAATTTCAACTTACAATTCTCTTTCGAATAATCTCTATTCGATAACTCCACTTTCGAATAACTATATTTGATTATCTCTCTTCGAATAACTATATTCGATAATCACTCTTTCGAATAAACTAATATTTGATAATCAAATATCAATTTCCAACCAAATACTAATTTCCTTGTAAAATCCTGATTTATTCAATATATAATTTCTTCAAATAAATCATTTTTAAAACATTGGCTTAGTTAAATTCTAACTACAATTCTTTACGGATTTTATTTAATACCTTTTTTTACATTTTGAGTATCGAAATGGATTTCATCATTCCCTTTTCAAAACAACTCCAAATTTCCCATTTTATTTACCATTGAATTTGAAATCTCAATTATCCACTGATAATTGTATTTTAGTTCATTTATAAACATTGTTTATAGATCACAACACGTGTTTTCCTTATTCAACAAGTTATTTATTTCTAACCATTTTAAATCCCATTTCTGTTTAACTTCTATTTCAAAAATCGAATATCCTTTACAAATCTTTTTATTTCTAAATTTTTTACATAATTCCATTTTCTCACGTTGAATGTGAATAATATCCATCTTTTATACAATTCCTTTAGTTTGATTTCGTATTTTAAAACAATATCCCAATTCCAACTTCTATTTATAGATTTATTTATATGAAACCTTCTTTTTATTTCTAACACTAAAATATCATTTAAAATTCCCTTTATAAATGCTGAGTTCACATTCTATTTAAAATATCGGTATTAAAAACCAATCTCTACTCCTCTATAGAAGTTCAGACTTATATATTCCATTTATCAAAAGATAAATATTCTTTTTAATTTATAAACATCATTTATAAATTAATTTGCTCAAATTATCTGTTAGAACAGATTTCTATTTAAAATCTACTTTGAAACCATCTCCTCGTTGTTCTTTTTATGTCTTCTCAATTCTCTTTTATAATTCTATTTATTTTCCCAAATAATTTCTTTTATAATTCAATTTGATCTCCGAAATATTTCCTTTCAATTCTATTTGTTTTCCTAAATGCTACATTTACTCCATAAAGTTCTTTATTTACTTCTTATTACTTTCATTTAGAATTTTAACCAAATCAGTCTTTCAAACTTCCATATAACTGTTGCTAACTTCATAAAGAAATCTTTTATTTAATTTTCAAATATCTCCTTTTAATAAGTCCATTTGATTTTATAAAATTTCAAAATCCCATATTCATTTTATACATTTCTTTTTATAAAATACTTTGATTTTATACGAATATTTTTATTTCAATATACACTTTGAAAATTTCCTTTTTATATAAAACCCTTTGATTTTATACAAATATTTTGTTTCAAACTATAGTTTGAAATTTCCCTTTTCACATTCCAGTGTTTCCTTTGGTTTTTAAAAGTACCAAATAACAATGATCAAACACACATAATCAACAACAGACTATAGATCACATCATATATCACAATATATGAAAAACAGAAGAAAAAAAATGTTGAGGAACCTTGTTGGGTCCCTCTGAACTGTTTCCCTGCATCTACAGATGTTACGTAACATAAATAACACAAATATGAAGTATTCTGATAAACAGAATTAATATTCAATTAATGATTTATATATATCATAATCTAAATTTCAACCAATTAACTAGCAGTTCAACCAAACAGCCAACGCATATCAAACAACCATCATTTACAAATTCTAAAAATATTTTTAAAAATATAAATTGTGCAGAGTTAGTGAGATTTACTCACATTGGATAGTTATCGTTAAATAACGATAATTGGTCATTAATTTGATTCAGGTATTTAATTTTACCACAAATCCAAACGAGCTCCAATTCACTCCAGGTCAGTTCCAGTGCATAGCTATCGGCCATACGATCCCAACGGATCTTGTTTCGTCAAATTCTGGTAAGGTATGACGAAGTTATACCTTATACAAGTTTGTACTATGTTAAATTAAAATAAATTCAATTCATTTCAAATAATTTGGGCTTAACCTTTTAAATTTGGCCCAAACCCATACCCGCTTCCCTCTTCTTCTTCTTTGAACCAAATTTCATGCTTCAAGCAAAACTTTGAACTTCATTTCCCAGCTCCAACTCCAAATCGCACCAATGATACTTCTTGAATTTGCAAAGTGAACATACCAACATGCTCCTCTTCAAAATCTTATCAACCTCATTGACACCGGACCTAGCTCGTGCCTCCCCTCTCCATTGCATCGCCAGCCTTCCTATGTCGGCTATAGGAAACCACCGAACAAAAATATGTTCGATCTCCTCAAAAAAAAAAGCAAACGAGTTCCCTATAATCCCCTCTACCCAATTCTAACCTTCAAATCGGCCAACGATGCTTTGAATTCAGGAACCAAGTAACCCTAACTCATGCCCCTAACCAAACAGCGAACACAATTTTGTTTGAATACCCCAAAAATCATACTAGCCTGTAGAGAATCCTTCAAGCAATCCACGTATATAGTTTTTGTGATTTTTGGAATTTTAGTTGGATTTAAAACCATTTGCAATTCACAATATTTTTCTTTCTAAAGAAAAATTATGGCGGCTGCGTTTGTTGAACAAAGAAAAGCAAGATTAGGGTTAGGGCAAGGAGGTAGGATATTTATAGGAAGATATATTATTTTTTAACCAATTATTTATTTTATTTTAAGCAATCGCTATGTGTATTTGTTGAATAAAAATTCCTATAATAACATACGATACCCAAAAATCACAAAAATGGACATACACCTTCAGTTCGACATTACGGACCCAACGAAATTGGTTTCGTCGAATTCTGACTCCGTTTGCTCACACAACCTATTTTTAACTGTCAAAATATCAACTGTTTTTCACATCAAAAATCCATACGGGCACACGTTGACCCCAAAAATCATGGAAATTGAAATCTAACAATAATTTAATATTACTGATCCAACAAAATTAGCTTCGTCGAAAACGGAGTTCGTTTGCAAAACTGGCTATGTTTTAAGCTCAGTTAAATATATAAATATATTTAAAAACAATTTAATTAAATATAAATAAATATACATTATCATATATATATATATTCACACAGAATATCTTATTGTTCTAATTGGATTTATAACTCGATATTCAAATCCCGATTGAATCGATATTCAATTTATATTGAAAAATCCTTTTATAATATAAATAAATTGCTATAATTTATAAAGGAATTCCATAGCGACTTTTCGAAAATTTGATTTGGACATAAATCAAAATCTACGCAATTTAATCCCGATTTTTCTCTTCCACTAGAAAAATATACTTCACCAGCTCCGAACGTTTCTTGTTTCACAAAAATCCAATTTAAAACGGATTCTGTATATTCAATTGAAGTTCGAATCACCAAATTACGAACTGCAGCGCCATTTCGAGTTCGATTATAATTATAATATAATTATATGTTCAACTGTCGTTTATATAATATATTTGTTAATATAATTTGTGACGACCCCATTTCCCGTTCAAACGAAGACAAGGGTAATCTTTGGAATATAACACAAAAACAGATAATAGCAGAACAGAATTAAATAAATACACCAGATAATGAACAACAGAATATACTGGATAAAAGTAATCATCAGAGTTACACAGTATACAGGATCATACTTAGTACAAATACAGTTCATCTATACATATATGTCTACAGCGGATAACAAACATAATGTACAATAGGAGCTGAACAGCATAAAAAGAGATAAATGATAGAATCCATCTTCAGCTCCAGCTATCCAGAAAGAACCAGCTAAACCTGAATACAAGGCTACCCGTGTAGAAAAAGGGGCACCCGAGTTTGAAAGTGAAACAAACTACGAGTCAGTCATGGGACTGGTATGAGAAATCCACTCAACACATTTAATATATGGCCAATCACAGGACCACGCCACTTTCATGGAACGGGTTTACTCCATTGGATTACCAGTGCTTTTAAAACAAATCATTTTTTTTAAACATCGCCATGCTTTTTATAAAAATGAAGCCAATATAAGACTCAGTTCCCATCACACAATGCAACGCAAACCGGAGGATAGAGTTTTTACCTTATAATGGCCAAAATATGATTGATACGAATAAAACAAAGGCATTTGATATTATTGCTAGTGTTTATATGTTTTGAAAACAATTTCAAATCATAACAATCAATCATAGGCGGCATTAATGGCCCATACCACTATGTCGCCGTATATAGGTGTACAATCAAAACCACACAGTCATGTATTTGGAAATTGGATTTCCGTCATGAACCGAGGCAAGGGATCGTCCTCACCGAATTCGAGACGCTCTTGCCCGCCCCTCAGGCAAGCGCGCAGGCAAGCCTTGGATCGTCAGGGCCGGTCCACCAATGTGGATTATTATGCCTGAACACTACGTTTCCCCGCCCTATGGGGCATAAACGAGCCAACGAATGACTCCATTGGACCCGGATCATCCGATCAAACCGAGGCGCCTCGCAACAGCAACAACCACATAAGTCAAACTCGTCAGGGCGTGTAAAACCACTGACGCCACTTCTAGCTAGAAAGAAACGCAGGCCCTCCCTGATGTCCTCTCCCGTTTCTGGTTCATACCGGGGTGTGAGGCTCGCAAATTCACGTTATACACAAAGCTACGCCACACAGGCGATGCTTTGATCATCACCATAAGACTTTGCTTTTCAACAGAAGCCATGATCATTTGCCACTTAGGCATGCCACACTAGCGATTCATGCCATGCGACTGATGTCCATCGATATACAACCTCTGAGCTCTTGCGTTTCAGAGAAGGGAGTTAAGCAAAAGAATAAATTCTCCGCCGCCAAACAGATGTATATTTATCAGAGATCAATCAACATAGAATAAAATCCAATGTCAGACACACAGTCCATTTACATGTCCGTTCTGGGTCTGAATGAAACCGGAGGCACTATATACCTCGCAAACCCATCGATCACCACATACGTCAGGACGATCACCACTCATTATCCATATTTCAGGATGCCTCCCAATCAGGACCTCGATTACCATCCAAACGAGGTGAAGGTCTCCGATCTTCGACCACCGTCTTCAACTTTCAATCGTCGGTCAATTATTTGAAATGAGAATTAACTCGGCCTTTTCAAATAATTCACGTATATTTAGAATTTCAAATCTATTTATTTCAATGGTTAAATCATTCGACAACACCAATTTTGTTCTTTAATGTAATTCTCACACCAAACACATTCAACCATCAGATACCACATAAATCGAGCAAATTCAGTTTATTTCCACTCCTTATCGTTTATGATATTTTATAACGATTTATCGCTATTTTTATTTATTTTAAAATAGCCAATTTATTCAAAACGACGCTTCGGGCCATAACGCGGCCGTGGCGCTGTTTTTCTTCAGATTGGATTTACACATATCTGAAAATCTAACCGTTGGATCTTCACAAAATTTACATCATTAGAAAGATCTTTTCAAAACGCACCCAACGGTTCCAGTATCAGGAAAATCCGACGGTTGGATCTCCCGGTATAATCATTTGAAGTTTCGATTTCAAAATACGAACTGCAGCGTCGTTATTCGATTAATTATAATTATATTTATATATATATAATCGATTCTGGCGCTGTTTTTCTTCAGATTTGAATTAAACATTCCAGACAATCCAACCGTTGGATTTTTACAAAGTTGGTGCCGTTGGGAAGATATTTCCAAAGCGAACCCAACGGCTGCGGTTTTAGGAAAATCCGATGGTCGGATCTCCCGTACTAATCGTTTGAAATCAAGGTTTCAAAATACAAACTGCATCGTCGTTTTTCGATATATTTCAATTCTATTTAAATATATATATACATATATACATACATATATATATATATATATATATATATATATATATATATATATATATATGTCGATTCTTCGATTTCAAATCCATATGAATTTCACACTTTTGATAAAAATGATATTTTCATCTAACTGCCTTCTATTTCAACACTTCGCTATTTTTAACAATTCATTTATATAATAAAAATGTGATTTTTATTGTAAAACAATTCATTTCAAAACACTGTTATTTTATATAGTTCATACAGATGATAAAAATGTGATTTTTATTATAAAACAATTTATTTCAAAACACCGTTATTTTATATAGTTCGTATAGATGATAAAAATGTGAATTTTATTATAAAACAATTTATTTCAAAATATGAACACCAATCAACACATGAATTTCAACTCAACAACGTTTCCACACAGGGAGGTTTTCTATTCGACGAATAAATATAGTTTCAAAAAATGAAATTAATTCAAACACATGAATATTATTCAAAATTCCGGCAGCATAACGGCAGGGTAGTTAAAACTGGGACCGTCCCTAGTATGACTCCTCGCTCTACCTTAAAACCTTGCGGTTTTTGACAATGGGGAATCATGCATCTAGTTCGCACACAGGTGGCATGTATATTTATTTCATTTCCACAAACTAATCCTATGTGGTTTCAACCAAATATTTCTCAACCAAAAATGGGTATTTTTCAACCACAATCAACCAATATCAACCACAAACAATCACAATCAACCATCCGCTATTAATCAATTTTCACACCAATCACAACCAATAAACATCGTCCATGGTTTGTGGACGAGGGGCGTGTGTCTATATATATATATATATATATATATAGCAATTCACTTCTATTTCAACATATATATAATTTTTACAACGCATATATAACTTATACATCGAACGTACAACTTATACAATGCTTATACATAAGGTGTACAATGCTTATATAACTCATACATCGACTATATAATTTATACATCGTCGTTTTCCGTATCGTTTATAAATTAGAAATCTCACATTGGTTCCACTCCACCAAAAGTAGCAGAAGGCTCAGAAAATATGCGGTCTCTTCTAAAATGTAGAAGACGTCCACACGGTTACGATGTTTCCTGTTTCATCGAATTTCATCAAGAAACGAAAAAGATATGATTTTTCAAAGTTCAGATGTAATTAAAAGACCCACCTTTCACAATGGTTCAAAACTAGGTTTCGATCTTTCGATCAAACCGTTGCACGATAGGAGAATCAGCTCACACAGCGTTGAAGAGCTTCGAACCACCTTCCTGGCGCCGGTGGTTTCGCTCCGTTCGGTGGCGCCCTGAAGGCTCGGCGGTGCTCCAAAGTTGTTGACTTTGAGAACTCGTATCTCCCTCCACACTTGATGATATCTAGCAAACCTTTGATGGATTTAAAGAGGAGACGAAGAGCTTTGAAATGAATCAAGAATCACTCGATTTCATTGTGAAACGTGGGAGATATCGAAGAGAGAAGGTGGCGACATCATTTCCGTCGTGCGCAGTATACATCGGGGAGAGAGAAGATGGTCACTGGCCAATGAGAGATTTTCTTTATATTTATATTTTTTTAAATGTCGAAAATACCCCCTTTCCCACACGAACGCCAATTCAAACCCAACGACTATCGTCCCTAGCGTTTTACCCCCATTCCGAACACAATGGGATATGTTTCGTAGGCCCATTCAACTTTTTCAGTCAGTTTTTCTTCAAATTAAAATATGTAACATTCAATATTCAATTTGAACATACATTTCAATTTGCCAGGGTCACAAACTGATTGGAAAAATTCCAGAAAAATAAATCTAGCTATGTTTTGACGATACGGTCCCAACAAAACTAGTTTCGTCGAATTCTGAGATCGTTTGCAAAAAGGCCCATTTCTGGTCGATCCAATTTAACTATAATTGACCAAAACACGTTTTCCTTTGCCACGCTCACATACTAACTTCAAAAATTAAGAAATTTGAAACCTAGCAATAACTTCAATCCCGGATCCAACAAAAGTGGTTTCGTCGAATTCCGAGGTCATATGCAAAATGGCCATTTTCATGGGCTATATAAATTCCATAGCGACCTTTCTGAAAATTCATTTTGCTATAACTTTTTCTTTCCACTATGAAAATTTGATTTTTCAGATTCGTTAGAAAGGTATTCACTAACAGATTTAAATATGTTTGGTTTCGCTCAAATCCGTTTTGTTTTGCACCCGGTACAGTCCGACAAATTTGAATTCATTTTTTGAAACTGCAGCGCCATTTCAGGCCTTGTTTATAATTATAATTAATTATATTCGTTTTCAATTGTCGATTCAACTCACTTTTCATCGCTACTATTTAAAATATTTATTTTAAATATTTAAAATCCATTATTTTAGCCAATTTAAAAATTTTAAATTGGTTCAGATTTTCAGGGTCATTACAATCTCCCCTACTTAAAACTTTTCGTCCCCGAAAAGGAACAAAGTCGAAAGTGGTTTGATTAACCAACTCTACGTTCGATCTGGCTTCCATTCTCCAACTTTTCAGTTTCTGAGAATTTTTAAATTCTTCAAAAATTTGGCTAACACCCGAAATTTTCGAAAAATTTCGCCATAACCTCCTTTGTACGGGGAGAGGTTTGGAAATTCATTGGGCCGTATTAGGTACCCAATAAATCCTAATAAGCATACACATATTTATAGTGATATATTCTGGTGTTTACAGGGGAGCGTGTATTGATAATAACTCCATAGAATAAATTCTCGTCACCCTGTCAAAGCCTGAGGGAGTGTGTATTTTAAATGCTCCAGAGGATAAATCCTCGTCACCTTGTCCCGTGTGGGAAATAAATAGTCCATGTGCTATATATAATAACTAGAGAGACATGATTGTTGTTAACTCTAGACCCATGTGGTTTTTTTTTATTAATCTGGCAATTTTATCGTTACAATTTAAATAGTCCATATCAGTCATCAGTTCAACCTGTAAAATATATTCATCGCCATACAAGCCTCTCGCTCGTATGGTAAATCTTCCACCTCGTCACACAAGCTCCAAATGCTTACGTGGTATATGATGAAGTATGCCTATCCTCAGAAGTATGCCATGTAGTGTAGTTCAAAATTAATTGTTACTATCCTATGGCGATGTTTATTATTTCACACAGAAAAACCAGCACTCCGCATCCAGTGGCATTCACAGGAGTTGATATAATAATATTCCGCATCCAACTCATTAAGGTTTACCTATTTGTCAGGCACGCAAATAAAATCTTTACTCAACAGCTAATCCATTTACCTGTTCAAACATATATAATGCACACACATATATATATATTTCTATCTATTATTAGCTCGGTTCAATGTGTGATTTAAATAAATAAATTCTACCACTATCACATTATTGATTAAATTATCTATCATTTTAGTAATTTAATTAATCAAATCTACTATCACACAACACAAACAACAATCAAATTGTCTTTAACTTTTCAAAAATATACTATCAATTTCTATACTTTTTTAAAATCATTCAGGCTATAGAATTAAAAGTGCACATCCATGGAAAGAAAATAACAACAGAATAGAGAACTAATTGGTAATGCAAAGTATGGTAAATGTACCTTGCACCGGAGTCAATCAGAGATATCTACTCGGCATCTGGGATAGGCTTTCTGAATGCTCTCCTCAGTTTCCCAAGTACAATCTCGTGGATCTCCACTCCATTGCACTTTGACTAAGTGAACCTTCTTGTTCCTCAGCTCTTTGGTTTCTTTGCCGATGATCTTTAGCAGCTCTCTTCTCACAGCTAATTCTGGAGTAATTTCGATATTCTGCTGAGCTGCTTCTTCCATGATCAAGTCTGCATCATGAACGTGCTTTCGAAGTTGAGATATGTGAAATACATCATGAACTCCAGGCAACCAATCTGGCAATTTAACCCTATAAGCGAGAGTTCCGATCTGTTCCAGAATAGGAAATGGACCAATGAATTTGGGTGCCAACTTTCCAGTCTTACCGAACCGGATAACTCCTCTCATCGGCGATACTTTCAAATATACATAGTCGCCAACAACAAAGGATATATCTCTTCTTCTTCTATCGGCATAGCTCTTTTGTTGGCTTTGAGCGGCGAGTAATCTTTTCTTAATGAAATCTACTTTGTCAGCAGCTTCTCTGATCATATCTGGCCCCAAAACAAGTCTATTACTGGGTTCGACCCAACAAGCAGGAGATCGGCACGGTCTACCATACAGTGCTTTGAATGGCGACATTATTAGGCTCGCTTGGTAGCTGTTGTTATATGAGAATTCATCCAAATGTAGATGGTCTTCCCATGATCCACCGAAATCCAGAACACATGCCCGCAATAGATCTTCTAAAATAAGATTCACCCTCTCAGTTTGACCATCTGTCTGAGGATGATAAGAGGTGCTCAAGTTCAGCTTCATTCCCATCTCTACTTGAAATGCCTCCCAGAATTTACTAGTAAAGATTGTATCTCTATCACTGACTATACTGAGCAGCACTCCATGTAGTCTAACTATTTCCTTGAAATATATCTGCGCCAGACTCTGAGCAGTTCTGTTTGATCTGACAGGTATGAAATGGGCGGCCCTCATGAAGCGATCTACGATCACCCAAATACTGTCATTTCCTTTTCTAGTTCTGGGCAAACCATCTATGAAGTCCATTGAAATATGTTCCCATTTCCAGCCTGGAACGTCTAGCGGTTTTAACAGTCCAGCAAGTTTCTGTTGGTCGCTTTTGACTAGCTGGCAAGTAGAGCATCGGCTAACATATATTGAAACGTCTCTTTTCATATCCTTCCACCAGAGTGTTCGTTTGAGATCGTTGTACATTTTGGCTCACCAGGATGGATACTCAGCTTGGACTTGTGACACTCGTCTAACACTTCCCATTTTAACTCTGGGATGTCAGGAACACAAATCATTCCTTTCAACCTCAGGGTCTCGTCATTGTCTATTTGAAAACACGAGGGTTCGCCTTTCTGAATCCTTTTGATCATGTCCTTAATAAAATTATCCTCCTTCTGAAGAATAGATATTTTGTCAATCAAGGAAGTCGTAATAATAAAGCAGGCGATCATTACATTCTTTCGGCTTAACGCATCTGCCACGACATTGGGTTTCCCTGGAGTGCATATAATCTCAAAGTAGTATGCTGCAAGGAACTCTAGCCAACGTTGCTGCCTCAGATTCAGGTCTTTCTGAGTGAACAGATACTTTAACGACTAGTGATCTGTAAATAGTTCAAATCTCTCACCTAGAAGATAGTGTCTCCAGATTTTCAAAGCGAACACAATAGCCAATAACCCAAGATCATGAGTTACATAGTTTTTCTCATGTGGCTTCAGCTAACGGCTAGCATAAGCAATCACTTGGTCCCTTTGCATTAACACTGCACCAAGGCCTTCTCTAGAAGCATCAGTCCAGACTTTTAAATCCTGATTGCCATCGATGATGGTTAACACTGGAGCTGTCGTTAATCTTAACTTTAGCTCTTCAAAAGCCTCTTCACTTTCTGGAGTCCATTTGAATTTAGAGTGCTTCTTTGTAAGCTTCGTTAAGTGACCATATATCTTCGAAAATTTTTTAACGAACTTTCGGTAATAACTAGCCAATCCGAGAAAACTGTGGACTTCTGTAGGGGTACTGGGTTGTTTCCAGTTTTGAATAGCTGTGATTTTGCTTGGATCCACAGCAATTCCTTCTTTCGATACGACGTGGCCCAGAAATTTCACTTCATCTTGCCAGAATATACATTTGGACAGTTTGGCTTTCAATACATTCCTTCTCAGAATTTCTAGAACCTGTTCCAAATGCTTTTCATGTTCGGCCTTGGATTTAGAGAAGATTAGAATATCGTCAATGAAAACCAGAACAAATTTATTCAAAACCCCTCTGAACACTCTATTCATCAGATCGACGAAGTAAGCTGGAGCGTTACATAAGCCGAATGGCATTACTAACCACTCGTAGAATAAGTCAGGACCTCTGAATGCTGTCATTGGAACACACTCTTCGGCAATTCGAAGTTGATGGAAGCCTGTAGCTAGGTCCATTCATGAAAATACCTGTGCGCCATTTAATCGATCCAACAAATCATCAATCCGCGGCAATGGATATTTGTTCTTTATGGTCTGCTTGTTCAAATCACGATAATCCACACATAGACGTTGAGTACCGTCAGATTTTGGGACAAACACCACTGCTGCTCCCCAATCAGAGAAACTAGGCCTGATCAGACCCTTCCATACGAGTTGTCGTGTTTGATTGTCTAATTCCTCCTTCTCATTCAAGGACATCCTTCGAATAACGTGAACTACCGGCCTTGCATTCGGAATCAAAGCAATCTTGAAATCTATCTCTCTCTACGGAGGTAAGCGAACAACTTCCTCAAACACATCCGCATAATTTTTGACGATAGGTATATCTTTGATGAGGTCAGGAATATTCTTTGTAACTTCAGAGATATTTTCTATTTGAGCAGGAGAAATATCGAGAGCTGCCCAGAAGTCTTTTCTATTAGGATTCTGACCTTCACACGGCATGGTTATATAATTCCCTGATTTTATCTTAGCCCTAACAACTCTCTCGGCGCATCTAACCTCTGCTTCATATTTGGTTAACCAATCCAATCCCAGAATAAGATCGAATTCATTAAAATTCATGACGATAGAGATAGTAGGGAATTTATAGCAGGAAAAAGAGACAGGTACTGCACAAACCCAACTGAGATCGATGGAACCCCCAACCGGATTTTGGACAGTCATCAGTTCTTTGAGCTTCCTTAATTTCAAGTCCAACTTCTTGACCACATTTTTGGCAATAAAGCTTCTTGACGCGCCTGTGTCAAACAATACTTTGACTGGAATGTTTTTGACCGTAAGCGTGCCTTCTAAAACATCAGATCTTCCCTGACTAGCTGAGGGTGCTAAAGTTTCTGCCACTTCATTTACTTGAACCTTATTGGTCTTTTTCAAAAGCCAGCAGTCTCTCTTTATATGACTAGCCTGATGGCATAGGTTGCACTCTCGATTCACTTTAAGCTTGTTCTTGGATTTAGATTTATCTTTTCTTCGTTTGTTCGAAGCTTTACAACTTACCGTCAAATGCCCTTGCCTATGGCAGCTTGAGCATGTGGCAGTTATTACCGGTTCTTTCTCAGATCTAGTCCTTTTCCTCTTGGCACTGGGCTTCTTACTGACCTCAGGAAGATCAGTTTCAGACTCAATTATATTGCTAGAACTGACTTCCTCTTCATCGTGCAACATGCCTTTCTTATGGAGATCTTCATACTGATAAGCCATATAAATCATTTCTGAAAAAGGAAGCTTCACATGCCCCATTACTTTATTCTGGTATGTCCTTTGAAGCCCGTTGATAAATCCCAAATTCTTTCTCTTCTTATTCTAAATTAGATGGGGAGCAAAGTGAGAAAGTTCGTTGAATTTCTTATGATATTTTGGAATGGTCATATCTCCTTGTATCAGATAAGAAAATTCATCGCATAGTCGCTCAATTGCTTCTGGAGGAGTAAATCTTTCCAGGAAAATCACTTTAAATCTATCCCAGGTGACATCACCTTCTGGATTATTCTCAATAACTGAATCCCACCAGAACAAAGCTTCATCTTTGAGTGCCCAGGAGGCCAGTAATCTTTTCTGGTCATCCCTCAGCTTTAATGCTTCGAAGATTTTCTCAGCCGAACGAATCCAAGCTTGTGTTTTCATAATTGATTCTTCACCCGTGAAGGGTTTTCCACCCAGATTTCTATATTTCATAAATAGAGCTTCTACATCCGGGTCAGTATTACTTCTTCTGTTACTGGTACTCATTTTCTAGTTCTTCTGCAAATAGCAGATCAAGTGTCAGGTCAACAGAAAAGATATTTCAAAATATAGAGACAAATACTTGAATGTAAATGCGTCTGTCTAGGTGTTATTTCACTCTGCTACTTATACTAGGATATTACTGATCCTATTTGTAATGAGTTACCCGTCCTAGAACACTACTGGTTCTATTTCTGACGAGTTCGTTAATATGTTATATTCCAGAACTAAGCTTAACCAAAGCTCTGATACCACGTTTGGACGACCCCATTTCCCGTACAGACGGAGACAAGGGTAATCTTTGGAATATAACACAAAAACAGATAATAGCAGAACAGAATTAAATAAATACACCAGATAATGAACAATAGAATATACTGGATAAAAGTAATCATCAGAGTTACATAGTATACAGGATCATACTTAGTACAAATACAGTTCAGCTATACATATATGTCTACAGCGGAAAACAAACATAATGTACAATAGGAGCTGAACATCATAAAAAGAGATAAATGATAGAATCCATCTTCAGCTCCAGCTATCCAGAAAGAACCAGCTAAACCTGAATACAAGGCTGCCCGTGTAGAAAAAGGGGCATCCGAGTTTGAAAGTGAAACAAACTACGAGTCAGTCATGGGACCGGTATGAGAAATCCACTCAACACATTTAATATATGGCCAATCACAGGACCACGCCACTTTCGTGGAACGGGTTTACTCCATTGGATTGCCAGTGCTTTTAAAACAAATCATATTTTTTAAACATCGCCATGCTTTTTATAAAAATGAAGCCATTATAAGACTCAGTTCACACAATGCAACGCAAACCGAAGGATAGAGTTTTTACCTTATAATGGCCAAAATATGATTGATGCAAATAAAAAAAGGCATTTGATATTATTGCTAGTGTTTATATGTTTTGAAAACAATTTCAAATCATAACTATCAATCATAGGCGGCATTAATGCCCCATACCACTATGTCGCCGTATATAGGTGTACAATCAAAACTGCACAGTCACGTATTTGGAAATTGGATTTTCGTCATGAACCGAGGCAAGGGATCGTCCTCACCGAATTCGAGACGCTCTAGCCCGCCCCTCAGGCAAGCACACAGGCAAGCCTTGGATCGTCAGGGCCAGTCCACCGATGTGGATTATTATGCCTGAACACGGCGTTTCCCCGCCCAATGGGGCGTAAACGAGCCAACGAATGACTCCATCGGACCCGGATCGTCCGATCAAACTGAGGCGCCTCGCAATAGCAACAACTACATAAGTCAAACTCGTCAGGGCATGTAAAACCACTGACGCCACTTCTAGATAGAAAAAAACGCAGGCCCTTCCTGATGTCCTCTCCCGTTTCTGGTTCATACCGGGGTGTGAGGCTCGCGAATTCACGTTATACACAAAGCTACGCCACACAGGCGGTGCTCTGATCATCACCACAAGACTTTGCTTTTCAACAGAAGCCATGATCATTTGCCACTTAGGCATGCCACACTAGAAATTCATGCCATGCGACTGATGTCCATCGATATACAACCTCTGAGCTTGTGCGTTTCAGAGAAGGGCGCTAAGCAAAAGAATAAATTCTCCGCCGCCAAACAGTTGTATATTTAATAGAGATCAATCAACACAGAATAAAATCCAATGTCAGACACACAGTCCATTTACATGTCCATTCTGGGTCTGAACGAAACCGGAGGCACTATATACCTCGCGAACCCGTTGATCACCATGTACGTCTGGACGATCACCACTCATTATCCTTATTTCGGGATGCCTCCCAATCAGGACCTCGGTTACCATCCAAACGAGGTGAAGATCTCCGGTCTTCGACCACCGTCTTCATCTTCGACTTTTAATCGTCGGTCAATTATTTGAAATGAGAATTAACTCGGCCTTTTCAAATAATTCACGTATATTTAGAATTTCAAATCAATTTATTTCAATGGTTAAATCATTGGACAACACCAATTTTGTTCTTTAATGTAATTCTCACACCAAACACATTCAACCATCAGATACCACATAAATCGAGCAAATTCAGTTTATTTCCACTCCATATCGTTTATGATATTTTATAACGATTTATTGCTATTTTTATTTATTTTAAAATAGCCAATTTATTCAAAACGACGCTTCGGGCCATAACGCGGCCGTGGCGCTATTTTTCTTCAGATTGGATTTACACATATCTGAAAATCTAACCGTTGGATCTTCACAAAATTTACATCATTAGAAAGATCTTTTCAAAACGCACCCAACGGTTCCAGTTTCGGGAAAATCCGACGGTCGGATCTCCCGGTATAATCGTTTGAAGTTTCGATTTCAAAATACGAACTGCAGCGTCGTTATTCGATTAATTGTAATTATATATATATATATATATATATATATATATATATATATATAATCGATTCTGGCGCTGTTTTTCTTCAGATTTGAATTAAACATTCCAGACAATCCAACCGTTGGATTTTTACAAAGTTGGTGCCGTTGGGAAGATATTTCCAAAGCGAACCCAACGGTTGCGGTTTTAGGAAAATTCGATGGTCGGATCTCCCGTACTAATCGTTTGAAATCACGGTTTCAAAATACGAACTGCAGCGTCGTTTTCCGATATATTTCAATTCTATTTAAATATATATATATATATATATATTGATTCTTCGATTTCAAATCCATATGAATTTCACACTTTTAATAAAAATGATATTTTCATCTAACTGCCTTCTATTTCAACACTTCACTATTTATAACAATTCATTTATATAATAAAAAAGTGATTTTTATTGTAAAAAAATTCATTTCAAAACACTGTTATTTTATATAGTTCATATAGATGATAAAAATATGAATTTTATTATAAAACAATTTATTTCAAAACACCGTTATTTTATATAGTTCGTATAGATGATAAAAATGTGAATTTTATTATAAAACAATTTATTTCAAAATATGAACACCATTCAACACACGAATTTCAACACAACAACGTTTCCACACAGGGAGGTTTTCTATTCGACGAATAAATATAGTTTCAACAAATGAAATTAATTCAAACACATGAATATTATTCAAAATTTCGGCAGCATAACGGTACGACTCCTCGCTCTACCTTAAAACCTCGTGGTTTTTTACAATGGGGAATCATGCATCTAGTTCGCATGCCGGCGGCATGTATATTTATTTCATTTCCACAAACTAATCCTATGTGGTTCCAACCAAATATTTCTCAACTACAAATGGGTATTTTTCAACCACAATCAACCAATATCAACCACAAACAATCACAATCAACCATCCGCTATTAATCAATTTTCACACCAATCACAACCAATAAATATCGTCCATGGTTTGTGGATGAGGGTGTATATATATATAGCAATTCACTTCTATTTCAACACATATATAATTTTTACAACACATATATAACTTATACATCGAACGTACAACTTATACAACGCTTATACATAAGGTGTACAAGGCTTATATAACTCATACATCGACTATATAATTTATACATCGTCGTTTTCCATATCGTTTATAAACTAGAAATCTCACATTGGGTCCCACTCCACCAAAAATAGCAGAAGGCTCAGAAAAATATGCGGTCTCTTCTAAAATGTAGAAGACGTCCACATGGTCACGATGTTTCCTGTTTCATCGAATTTCATCAAGAAACGAAAAAGATATGATTTTTCAAAGTTCAGATGTAATTAAAAGACCCACCTTTCACGATGGTTCAAAACTAGGTTTCGATCTATCGATCAAACCGTTGCGCGATAAGAGAATCAGCTGACATAGCGTCGAAGAGCTTCGAACCACCTTCCTGGTGCCAGTGGTTTCGCTTTGTTCGGTGGCGCCCTGAAGGCTTCGGTGGCGCTCCAAAGTCGTTGACTTTGAGGACTCGTATCTCCCTCCACACTTGATGATATCTAGCAAACCTTGGACGGATTTAAAGAGGAGACGAACAACTTTGAAATGAATCAAGAATCACTCGATTTCATTGTGAAACGTGGGAGAAATCGAAGAGAGAAGGTGGTGACATCATTTCCGTCGTGCGCAGTATACATCGGGGAGAGAGAAGATGGTCACTGGCCAATGAGAGATTTTCTTTATATATTTTTTTTAAATGTCGAAATACCCCCTTTCCCACACGAACGCCAATTCAAACCCAACGACTGTCGTCCCTAGTGTTTTACCCCCATTCTGAACACAATGGGATATGTTTCTTAGGCCCATTCGGCTGTTTCAGTCAGTTTTTCTTCAAATTAAAATATATAACATTCAATATTCAATTTGAACGTACATTTCAATTTGCCAGGGCCACAAACTGATTCGAAAAATTACAGAAAAATAAATCTAGCTACGTTTTGACGATACGGTCCCAACAAAACTAGTTTTGTTGAATTCTGAGACCGTTTGCAAAAAGGCCCATTTATGGTCAATCCAATTTAACTATAATTGACCAAAACACGTTTTCCTTTGCCACGCTCACATACTAGCTTCAAAAATTATGAAATTTGAAAACTAGCAATAACTTCACATCCCAGATCCAACAAAAGAGGTTTCGTCGAATTCTGAGGTCATATGCAAAATGGCCAATTTCACGGGCTATATGAATTCCATAGTGACCTTTCTGAAAATTCATTTGGCCATAACTTTTGCTTTCCGCTATGAAAATTCGATTTTTCAGATTCGTTAGAAAGGTATTCACTAACAGATTTAAATATTTTTGGTTTCGCTCAAATCCGTTTTGTTTTGCAACCGGTACAGTCCGACAAAGTTTGAATTCATTTTTTGAAACTGCAGCGCCATTTCAGGCTTTGTTTATAATTATAATTAATTATATTCGTTTTCAATTGTCGATTCAACTCACTTTTCATCGTTACTATTTAAAATATTTATTTTAAATATTTAAAATCCATTATTTTAGCCAATTTAAATTTTTTAAATTGGTTCAGATTTTCAGGGTCGTTACATAATTCAATTCTAAACTGAATTAAATATTTTGAATTGTCCCGTTCACATTATATTGTCAATTTCAGCTAATTCTGATTATTTTAGCATTTAATATATTATTTAATTATTATATTAATTAAATATTCATTATTATTTAATTCAACAACCATTTAAAACTCTAAATCATATTTTAAATAATTAAATAAATTAATTATTATATTGCTAAAATACGGGACATTACATTCTTCCGCCCTTAAAGTAATTTCGTCCTCGAAAATTATTATATTGCTAAGGTAGAAAACAAACCCTATTAACTGGGTTAAAAATTATTTATTTGTTTACTTTTGATTTTAGTTTTAACTGAACCAATTTATTCCAATTAAAATATTAATTCGTTTCGATTAACGAAAATTTTCAAAAATTCTGAAAATTTTCTAACACTCTAAATTTCCAGAAAATTTCGTCAGCACCTCCTTTGTACCGGGCAATAGTTCAAATCCCAACTCACCTCTCTAGGCCCTTTCCTTCGAAAAAGAAAATCAAAAAGCCAAGCGGCTTGCCGATTCGGTGCATAAAACCTTAGATGGAAATTTAAACATGTACCTTTTTATCGGGCATATCATTATATTCTTGCACTTGCTTCTACTCAACACCTGTTGATCATATGTCCATCTATACTAATCGATTTCCAATCAATCAAATATCAACACAATTATTCGCTTATATCCAAGCCAAATTTCATTTCAAACCAAAGATCCATCCCAAATTCCAAACTCCTACCTCATCAATCCAATATACTTAACCAAGTTAAGTTTCATTCCCACATTCCATTAACTAATTAATTTCTATAATCAGTTATCTTCATCCCAAAATCACAATTCTGATTTTTATCTCAAAAATCAATCCATTTACTCAACCGAGTCCAATTATATAATAAATTCCAATTTTACTTGATTACTCTATTTCAATTCAATTTCCACTTAGCTGGCTTTAATTTCAATTTTAATTTGCTTTGCCGAATTATCTTTAAATTTGTTTTTATTCAAACAACCTTTTCTAGGGAGTTTAAATAACTTTTCTTTTCACAAAAATAAACTATCCCTTTTTGGATTTCAACCAACTTGTTTCCTCAAACAATTTAAAACAATTTCTTTAGTAGTAATTTGTCACTTACAACTCGAAATTGAACACTAATGATGTGGCCAGCATCATCAGAGTTATTTCCTAGCGATCGAAGTGAGTTTAATACTATACCACTTTTCAAAACACATATTTAAATGTTTCCATTTTGGAATCTTTTTCAAAATATCATTCACGATGCTTGTAAAACAATTTTAAAATCTCCCAGGATCTTAAAATTCTCATATATTTAATCCAAACCCATTTTTAAATACTTTTCCAATTTTTAGGAATTTTAATTCCAATTCTGATTTAATTCATTTCATAATACTTATATGAATTTTATTTAGTTATATATATAACCAACTCAACTTTAAGCTTTATTCGATTTATATGACAACCAACACATCCAATATACTATAATACTTCAAATATTAATGTTTTGTTTATATCAAAATATAATTTGGGTAAAATTATTTCATTCACCCTTTTCCAAAACATACTGTGTCGGTTTATCGAATTCAAGCGTTTAGAGACTCCTATAGATACTGTAACAACCCAGAATTTTGGAGCCAATTTAAAAAATTTATTTTAAGAAATTTTGTTAGAAAATGCGTCAGAATTTTAAATTCCACTATTAAATTAAATTATTGAATTTAATAAAGAATAAAACTAAATAGAATTATGATGTTATTTAAGAATGATTTAAAATTTATTTCTAAAAAAATATATTTGTAAATAACGATTTATTACAATTGAAATTAGTATGAAATTGTTTGTATATTTGTAATAATTGACTTCGAACAATTGAAAATAAAAGAAAATAGTAGTTGAGTCATTGCTTTGTTAAAAACTTTAATATAGGAGTTTTATGATAATTAATAATAAATCAACATTCAATTTATTTTCTTATTCACATTTCATGCAAGTTTATTTAGCTTTCTTTTTTCTTTTTCCAATTTTATCAAATTCACTACCTCTTTTCTCACCACTCTCCATTAATTACGCATTCATTTAATTTCTTTGTCTTGTAATTTATTACCCTTCATTCTATTAATTCGTTTCTCTTCACACATGTATTCTTATTTCTTAAACTTACATCCTTTTATTTGTCCTTGTTTTTTTTCCTTTAATTATCTCTCCTCAAAAACAAATCAACTCTGTGTGTGTATATTTACATATTTTATTTATTCTTGCATAAGCATTGAATATGTTGATTCAAAATAATAAATAGATTCTAAATAAATTATGACATGTCAATATGTTAGATAAATATGTACTGTCATTATGTTATTTAATGTTATGTGTTTTGAAATTTAAAAAAAATCACATAACTTTCTTGTAGTCATCATTAAACAGTAAGATATGCATTCATTTCTTTCTGTTTCTTCTCTTTTCTTTATAAATTTTTCTTGAAATATATATGAGAAATAAATATGCCACCTCAGCCTTAGTCAACAATTCATTTTCTTTGTAACGTAAAAAGAGGAAATCATAGTATTATTAATTAGCAAATTTCGGAAGTTTCATCTTTAAATAAATTTAAGTAGTAATTAATATTACTAAAAAAAAGAGAGAATTAAGTAAATTTATAAATACCCTAAAATTAAACCAAAACCCTATTACACTCTAAAACACAGCTGCCGCCTTATCTTCAAATCAATGGCCTGCGCCTTCCCTCTTCTTCCCGATTTTTCTCTCCATCCCCTCAACAACTTCAAACAACTTCAAAGGGAAGGACGTTAAGCTCAAAAAGGTCTTAATAACCAACAGCTATGATTGAATAAAATGGCATGAGCTGTTCGATTTTTTACCTTCATGACATCGACTGTAAACTATTTTCTAGTGAAGCATAGTCCACCGAGGTGGCTGCGGTCAAGGGAGGTGTTGGAGCTTGTGGCGGGCACGCAAGGAGGTGGGTGTCGATCTGGGTCTGGCGTGGTAGAAAGTGGTGCGATTTTGGTCCAAGGGGGAGCGGGTTTTTGGTTCATATGAAACTATAAGAGAACGATGATTAGTGGTTCTCCAATGACAAGGTTAACTAAGTGCGATAATTAGATTTATTTTAATTTTAAATTTAATTATCTATGTAACCCAATGTTTAAAACTCTATAATTCTCTCAAACAGAAGCCGATTTGAATGATTTAAATAGCGTTGGATACTTAGCGATGAGATCTACATGATGAAATTGACTAAAACAGATTTGGAACTCATCTAAACTTTTGGTAGAGTGGAAAGCATTTGGTGAGATTTCTATATTTAATTATTAAAATTAAATTATTCCTCGCTATGTGAATTCTATATATGTATGTTGTGAATTCCATATTGTTGATTGCTATGAAATTTGAATTGATTGAGGTTGTTATGTGGATTTGTTGATGTGATGATATTTGTGTTGAAACCAAATTGTTGAGTCAAATTATACCATTTGGTTGAGGTTTGATTTGTCAAAATAAAATCGTTACTCTTATCAAACTAGAAATGACAAATTTAAAATTTGGAACTTAGTTGAAATCAAGAATGACAACTTTTACATTGGAAGTTAGTTAAAATAAAGAGGACAAAAATTAACATTGCTTTTTGTTGAAAACAAAAAGGACATTTTCCATTGTCAATTACGTAAAAATTAAAAAGGGTTAATTTTTTTTGGAAATAAAAAGATTCATTTTTCACTGTCATTTTGTTAAATTAGATTGAAACACAAAATGGACATTTTTGTGTAATTAGAAATGACATCAAAATAGTCATTGTGGTTGTAATGAATGGCACTCAAAATGTACATTTTGTTAAAATAGTATGACATCCAAATATTTAATTTTGTTGTAATAGATTTACACCCAAAGTATACATTTTTGTGAAGTTGGATTGACACCATGAAAGTATACATTTTTGTGGAATTGGATTGACACCATAAAAATATGATTATAGAAACCTGATTTTGAAAAGGACATTTTTTATTTACAATTTAGTTGTAAGTAAAAATATGATAATAGAAAAAGATGACACTTTTATTTGTAAACTATTTGCAAATAAAAACATGAATTGTTTATTAATGAAACATTCATTCATTTGTACATTAAATAGTTTACAAATAAGTATTCGTTTATTTGTCATTGATGTACATAGTAAATTGTTCACTAATGAAACATTCATTTTTGTCTAGATTGAGAAAGAATGAAATTTAACATTCACTTTGTAATTTAACTGAAGTAGACAAAAACATTTATTCTTTTCCAATTTAAAAGAATGACACTAAACACGCATTTTTGTCTAATTTGAATAAGAATATAAATAAACATTCATTTTGTCAAATTTAATAGAATGTAACCAAACATTCATCTTTGTATCATTTAAATGGAGTGAGAACTTTTATCTCGCTCAAATATCTAAATAGTTATTTATTTTATAAATAAATTTAAATTAATTATCTGTGTTGGAATTGTTGTTTGTTGGATAAATGTTGATTTTGGTGTTGTATGGTGAAAAATTTGGAATTGGAATCATGTAGCATGTTATAATAATGTTATTACTTTTTAATTTTCCAAAAACATGTTTACACAGCCATAACAAGTTTCCTGACTTTTTTATGTTGATTGGACGATGAATTTTCACACATCGTCCAAAAGCACAATTAATAATATATTATTTGAATTTGTGTTGGTTGAAACCCCACACGGGCCTTGGGTTGATATTTGACTACACATCACCCTTGTGTTTAGTTGTAAATTGCACTTTGGTTGTTATTTGAATGTTTTGTCATTATTATGGAATTAATGCAATGTTTGAAATACGTGTAATTAAATTATATGGAAATTGTTGGGTCTCCTTCCAATTTAGGATTAAAAGAATATTTTAATCTAATATTCGATTAGGTAATTAAATGATGTTTTTGATATTGGCAAATAAAAAGATTATATCTTTATTTTTTAAAAGTTACAATGAAAAGGTTGAGTTAAAAAGATTATATCTTTATTGTTAAAAAGTTACCATAAAAAGGATTGAATTAAAAGATTACATTTTTAATTGTCATATGTTAAAATGAAAAATTGATTTCAGAATTGAACATTTTGAAAAGATTTTTATTATTATATTATAATAATATGGAAAGTTCAATTTTTATTAAAAATTGAAATGTAAGTTAGGATATTTGGAAACAAAGTATTTTTAACAATTTAATAAAAAGATCATATTTTTATTATGTAGAATATTTTAATAAAGTTATTTTAAAATAGGTAATATTTTAAAATAAAGGATGTTTTAAAATAATATCTCCTAATGAAATAATTATAATTATAAATTACAATTGTACTTGGACACGAGGTTAGGTTACATTTGTGGTGGAAGTCTGCCCGGACCCAACCGGCATATCCAGCAGCCACAAATGTTGGGCCTAATGTGAGGCGTCCAAGTGTGAAAATACGAAACGTGCCATGACACAAGGTTAAGCCCAACTTGTGGGATAAGTCTGCCCGGAACCAACCGGCATATCCAGCATCCACAAGTCGTAGGCTTAATGTGGGAGGTCTGACCCAGTATAAAATATAAATGAATAAGATAATGAATTGGGCTATTTAATCTATTTTAAATAACAACGCCATTTTAACCCGAACGTGTTTATCGATTTATTTTATCCATTTTATAATGAATATTAAAAGAGCTAATTTCAAAATTAATATTTTGGAAATAATACTACTTTAATATGATAATAGACAGAATATTCAATTTGGATTTAAAATTGAAATAAAAGTTGAAATCGTGTTATAAATGAATCTATAAACATTTTAGAATATGTTTAGAAAGGAAATCAATGAAACATATATTATATATTTATAATGGTTCGAATAGAACGTTTCGCGCAGCAACCATTCGCGAATTTCGACCGTTAACTTTAATTTGACGTAGCGGAAGATCTGGACGTCGGATTCTTCTGAAACTAGAACCAATGGGTTCGTATCGAAAAGAGTTTTCCAATGAGTATTTAAGATTTGAAATCCAATGGTTAGATTTTGAAAAATTATGTAAAATCATAATAAATGATTTAAAAGGGTTTTTGATAAAAAATTCCAAGTTTACAAAGATATACGATATCTTTATCAGAATAACTGGTTTATTTATTATTTTTAAATAGATAAAAGGATTTTAGAATGGTTTTAGTATAATTAAGAATTTCCAATGAATATATTGAATTGAATTGGACTTAAATGAAAATTATATACGGATTATTTCAATATTTATTTCTGTGATTGTACGGATATAATTTTGGAAATTTGGAAGATATTTCATATCGTTATTTCTGATATGATACCCATTGGTTTTAGAATTTGATACTGTATATAAGTCGATATAATTTCTATTTAAAGTCTTATATCTAATATCAAGTTCGATTTTGGGTTTGTTGTGAATGGTGTCTTAATTAACACTACTCTTGAACCTTTCTGAAAGAATAAATCTTTTAATTAAGATTTAAATGAGATTTTCCTAATTTAATATATTAAATGGGAAATTAATGAAATATGAATTTGGGGTGAATTATATTTTAAGTAACATTCATTCTTTAACCCGGATTAAAGATAAGATTAATTCCCTGAAGTTGATTAATCATTTAATAATGATTTTAGAAGACTAAAACTAAATGAAGTTTTTAATAAATCTTTAATTAGATTGGAGGGGAACAAATTGGTTAAAATTATTTAATTTAAGAAGTGACGAAAATGGAGTTCCACTAGTTTAACTCCATGCGATAGTTAAATCTTTAATTAGATTTAAACGGAAAATGGTAATTAAATTTATCGGAATGAATGGAGATGAATAGGTTGGGATTGAGATTAATTAATAAATAACTACCTTGGTAAGATGCAAATCCCGACTAGTTTGGATAGACCATAATTTGGTTGAATATGGATAAAGGTTTAAATAGAATCTTTTGAAATAAAGATCAAAAGGGAAGATTAAAGAATAAATTAAAAAGATTTATTTTGATAAAATCCTTTCCATAATAATGTGAATATTCTAGTTAAAGAATATTCTGAATTGGAATGAGGCATTGATATGTTTATATAGCACTTGATTTTAAGTCACGCGAGTTATTCGGATTGACCGGCTTTAACCCATTCTGAATAATGAATACGACGACTAACAGTCGGAGAAATTGAAGATGGTGGCAAGACCGACGGTCTTCACAATGAATGGATGTGATGCAATTGATGCCCTTAATTGGAGTAGCTACCTTGAAGGGGCTACAGTGGTATCCGTCCGGACATACATGTTGATTGTTCGGATATGCGAGGAATAAGTGCCTCCATTTTGGTTCAGACCCAGAACGGACTTGTAAATGGATGGTATATCCGACATTGTATTCCTTTATGCTGTATTCGTTGATCTCTGCTAAATATATATCTGCTTGGTGTTTAACACCCTTCTCTGAGACGTATGAGCTTAGAGGTTATATATTGGTAGAAATCAATGGTATGGTATGGATTGACAATGTGGCATGCTAAGATGCATGGATCAAGGCTTTTGTTGAAAAGCAGGGGCTTGTGGTTGATGATCAAAGCATAGCCTATTTAGGCGTAGCTTTGTGTATAGCATGAATTCACGAGCCTCACACCCCAGTAGAGTCTAAAATGGGACAGGGGAAGCAGGGAGTGCACACATTTCTTTCTAGCTAGAGTGATTTCAGCGACCTACCAGCCTGACATTTTTACTTATGTGGATGATGGATTATGAGGTACCTCGGTTTTATAGGTTGTTAGTGGCCATATTGGAGGTCCAAAGGGACTGAGAAACGTGTGTTCAGGCATAACTAATCCACTATTGTAGGTGTGGAGCGGCCCTGTAGGATCCAAGGGTTGCCCATAGGTGTGATCCTGAGGCATTTGCTAGAGTGTCTCGAATCGCTATGGAGACCGCCCCTAGCCTTGACTCTTGATGGAAAGCAAATCTCCAATACGACATTACGGTTTTGATTGTAAAGCTATATATAGCGACATAGTATATGGTACCTATGCCGTCTAGGATTGATAAATTTACTTTGGAGCATTTTAATACTGTTTAGACACAAATAACAATATTAAAATATTATCGTATACATGTCAAGTCATGTTTGATCATTATAAGGTAAAACTCTATCCTCTGGTTTGCGTTGCATTGTGTGATGGGACTTGAGTCTTATAATGATTTCATTTTTTCTAAAAAGATACTGCGTTATTTTGAATAAAATTTGTTTAAATTATGCACTGGCAATCCAATGGAGTAAACCCGTTCCGCGTTAGCGGCGTGGTCCTGTAATTAGCCTTATTACTAGATTAGTTTATTTAGATTTCTCATACCAGTCCCATGACTGACCTGTAGTTTGTTTCACTTGCAAACTCGGGTGCCCTCTTTTCCACATGGGCAGTCGAGTAGCTTTTTGCAGATATTTATCTCGTGAGCAGGATTCTGATCGAAACCTAAAGCTGTGTCCAGAGTATAGAAAGTCTTTCACTGTGTATTGTATTAATTTATTGTAATAAGTCTTCCGCTGTATTTTATTTATCGATGTACTCTGATATTCTGTACTCTGATGTAATATTATTATTATGTTTATAAACGTCTTTTGTTATTTGCTCTGATGTGTTGTATGCCTATAGTTAATGCATTCGAGAATTTCCAACTCCTGGATCAGACCTGTGTGGTTTATGGTCATTACAGATACAGTGGATCAAACTGATCGACCAGAATTCACAAACTACTCAACCAATAAATCTCCACAGTATAAAATTATTTTTATAAAATCTACAAATATGCTCACTCGTATACATTCAATCAACTCAATCTAGGGTATTACTAACCCCATCTCTACTGAGTTATGCCACAGAGCCAAGGTAATTACTTAACCTTCAGCTTTGATACCACTGTAACAAACTGGGATTTTCGACTATGAAAATCAACATAAAACTACCATGTTGACTATTCAGACATCGGAAATACCTAATCATTAATAGAAAGAAGTTAGAGGGTGAGAATAGATAAGATAAAAAATTAGAATAGAAGAAGAAGAAGAAGATCACCACAGAACAGAATCAGAGTAATACGGATCTCACAGCAGAACGAATAAATTATAATATATAACATAACTTTGCAATAAAACAGTATATATATACAACAGTATTATCAGAGTACAACACTTACACACAATGGAAATAACAATAGCTATATAATCCTGAAGCCTCCTACTTCAAGCTCCTCCAAGTATATCTGTAAAGACCTGAACTACTTGATTGCCTGTACAAATTTGGGCACCCAAGAGTTTAGGGAAACAAACAAAATAAACTATGGGTCAGTCATGGGACTGGTGTGAGTTAACTCAAATCATTTGATTTAACTTTTCAAAATCCATTTCAAAAGAAAAGGTAATAGTACGGCCGATCCACACATAAACACAGATGGTTTTTACCTTACGATAACCCAAAACACTTTCAAAATTACTACTTTTCTGATATTATAATAGTGTCTAATCACAAGTAATTAACAATCTAGCAGAACGCTTGCATCTCACGGTCCACATATATGGTATACAAACAAAACCGCGGACACTTATTGGAGATTGGATTCTGACTATGACAAGGTATGGGACCACCTGCGGATAGTGCATCTCTAGAGGCGAATACACTGGGTTCAACAAGAACATCTTGCAACCCGGTCCACACATGATCGACCACTCATTTCGCTTCAGTGTATCGAATGTATATCACCAACAGTTGGGAGCTACCCACCGTTTCCCGAAAAGGGACAACATCGAAAATAGATAAAAGAATGAAATGGATTTTCTCTAAATATGTGATATACACACTAATGGGAGCGACCCAAACAACCATGCTGTCTGCCCGATTTCTGTCATTTCCTGGTTGATGAGGCTTGAGGTCATTACGTATCTTTCAGAACATCTGACCACAATTCACTTTGGGTGCCACATTGTCATACCCGCCAAATCACAAATTGATTTCCCCAAAAAATACCATGGGTATAAAGCTAAGAGAAATGAATTCCTCTGCCACCAAACGTAAGTACATTTGAAGAGATCAACTTACGCGATCCATTAGATATACTTTGTTAGACATTCGTCCATTCACATTGTCCTGGAACTGGACAAACCGAAAGCACTATTCTGTGAACATGATAGCCCTTGCATAACTCCGTCTTCAATTATTTTCATCATATTTGATCGCAACGCTAATGTCCATACAAAGTGGTTTTTAGATAATGAATCTGATCCCGGATCTCTCCGTATTGACGATGGAAAAATGGTCAAAAAATTCGATAGTCGGTGATATAACTATCCAAGAAAAACATGTATGCAAATAACGATATTATTTCCAGATGGAAAATCTATCGATCAATCATCATTCCACATTTATCTCTTTAGATTAAATTATCATTAATTTATCCATTTACCATTTCTAAATATTCGTAAATTCTTATTTCTAGATATATAAAATATACTTTATTAATCATTGGAAACATTTCCGTATTTGCTCCATTCCATATTTCCTATATTAGAAAACATTTTCTGATTCTTATTTGGAAAACAATTCCAAAACTCCTTTATTTGATTTAAACAGATGTTTAAAACATCATTAAGCCAATTCAAACCATTACACTCATTAACTAAATTTACTTAACCAACCTTCACTATCGGACCTTACCCATCCTATAGTTAAAAACGAAGTCAATCAAGTTGGGGTATAATTATCTCTCAGACCTTAACTGAACAACATTTTTAACCTCGAAATAGACAAAGTTCATGCTTTTAAATCATTTAACCAACTTCCTGACGTAACTAGGATTCTATTTAGTAATCCACTTCTTTTACCAAAATCATTTGATTATAAAGATGGTGTTATAGTCCCATACTTTCGAAATAAAATAACTTAAATATAACTCTTCATTATTAATTAGGATAAATAAACAAATAACTAATTTATTAATGAATAAATAATTCTTGTTTTTAAAACAGAAAGTAATTGGTACTTTCCTTAATTCGATATAATCGAATTTCAACTTACAATTCTCTCTCGAATAATCTCTATTCGACAGCTCCCCTTTCGAATAACTATATTCAATTATCTCTCTTCGAATAACTATTTCGAGAATCTCTCTTTCGAATAAACTTATATTTAATAATCAAATATTGGTTTCCAACCGAATACTAATTTCCTTGTAAAATCCTGATTTATTCAATATATAATTTCTACAAATAAATCATTTTTTAAACATTGGCTTAGTTGAATTCTAATTACAATTCTTTACAAATGTTATTTAATCCCTTTTTTTACATTTCGAGTATCGAAATGGATTTCATCATTCCCTTTTCAAAACAACTCCAAATTTCCCATTTTATTTACCATTGAATTTGAAATCTCAGTTATCCACTAATAATTATATTTTTAGTTCATTTATAAACATTGTTTATAAATCACAACACTTGTTTTCCTTATTCAACAAGTTATTTATTTCTAACCATTTGAAATCCCATCTCTATTTAACTTCTATTTCAAAAACCCAATTTCCTTTACAAATGTTTTTATTTCTAAAATCCTTACTTAATTCCATTTTTTCACGTTGAATGTTAATAATATCCCTCTTTTATATAATTCCTTTAGTTTGATTTCATATTTTAGAATAGTATCCCAATTCCAACTTCTATCTATAGATTCATTTATACGAAACCTTCTTTTTATTTCTAACACTTAAATCACATTTAAAATTCCCTTTATAAATGATGAATTAACATTCTATTTAAAATATCGGTGTTAAAAACCGATCTCTGCTCCTCTATAGAAGTTCAAACTTATATATTCCATTTATCAAAAGATAAATATTCTTTTTATTTTATAAACATCGCTTATAAATTTATTTTCTCAATTTATCTATTAAAACATATTTTTATTTAAAATCTACTTTGAAACCATCTCCTCGTTGTTCTTTTTATATATTCTAAATTCTCTTTTATAATTCTATTTATTTTCCCAAATAATTTCTTTTATAATTCAATTTGATCTCCGAAATATTTCCTTTCAATTCTATTTGTTTTCCTAAACATTAGGTTTACTCCATAAAGTTCTTTATTTACTTCTTATTACTTTCATTTATAATTTTAACCAAATCGGTCTTTCAAACTTCCATATAACTGTTGTTAACTTCATATGAAGTCTTTTATTTAATTTTCAAATATCTCCTTTTAATAAGTCCATTTGATTTTATAAAATTCCAAAATCCCATATTCACTTAATACATTTCTTTTTATAAAATAGTTTGATTTTATACGAATATTTTTATTTTAGTATACACTTTAAAAATTTCCTTTTTATATAAAATCCTTTGATTTTATATAAATATTTTATTTCAAATTATAGTTTGAAATTTCCTTTTTCACATTCCAGTATTTCCTTTGGTATTTAAAAGTACCAAATAACAATGATCAAACACACATAATCAACAACAGATTATAAATCACATCATATATCACAATACATGAAAAATAGTAAAATAAATGTTAAGGAACCCAGTTGGGTCCCTCCGAACTGTTTCCCTGCATCCACAGATGTTACACAACATAAATAACACGAATATGAAGTATTCTGATAAACAGAATTAATATTCAATTAACGATTTATATATATCGTTATCTAAATTTCAACCAATTAACTAGCAGTTCAACCAAACAGCCTACACACAGCAAACAACCATCATTTATAAATTCTAAAAATATTTTATAAAAATAGAAATTGGGCAGAGCTAGTGAGATTTATTCAGATTGGACGGTTATCGTTAAATAACGATAATTGGTCATTAATTTGATTCAGGCATTTAATTTCACCATAAATCCAAACGAGCTCCAATACACTCTCGGTCAGTTCCAGTGCGTAGCGGTCGTCCATACAATCCCAACAGATTTTGTTTCATCAAATTCTGATAAGGTATGACGAAGTTATACCTTATACAAGTTTGTACTATGTTAAATTAAAATAAATTCAATTCCTTTTCAAATAATTTGGGCTTAACGTTTTAAATTTGGCCCAAACCCATACCCGCGTCCCTCTTCTTCTTCCATGAAGCAAATTTCATGCTTCAAGCAAAATTTCGAACTTCGTTTCCCAACTCCAACTCCAAATTGCACCAACGATACTTCCTGAATTTGCAAACTGAACCTACCAACATGCTCCTCTTCAAAATCTTATCAACCTCATTGTCACCGGACCTAGCTCGCGCCTCCCCTCTCCATTGCATTGCCAGCCTTCCTCCGTCGGCTACAGGAAACCACCGAACAAAAATATGTTCGATCTCCTAAAAAAAAGCACATGAGTTCCCTTTAATCCCCTCTATCCAATTCTAACAATCAAATCGGCCAACGATGCTTTAAATTCAGGAACCAAGTAACCCTAAGTCACGCCCCAAACAAAACAACGAACACGATTTTGTTTGAACACCCCAAAAATAATACTATCCTTTAGAGAATCCTTCAAGCAATCCACGTATATAGTTTTTGTGATTTTTGGAATTTTATTTGGATTTAAAACCATTTTGCAGTTCACGATATTTTTCTTTCTAAAGAAAAATTATGTCGGCTGCGTTTGTCGACCAAAGAAGAGTAAGATTAGGGTAAGGAGGTGGGATATTTATAGGAAGATATATTATTTTTTTAACTGATTATTTATTTTATTTTAAGCAATCTCTATGTGTATTTGTTGAATAAAAATTTCTATAATCACATACGATACCCAAAAATTACGAAAATGGACATGCACCTTCAGTTCGACATTACGAACCCAATGAAACTGGTTTCGTCAAATTCCGATTCCGTTTGCTCACACAGCATATTTTTAACTGTTAAAATATCGACTGTTTTTTCACATTAAAAATCCGTACGGGCATACACTGACCCCAAAAATCATGGAAATTGAAATCTAACAATAATTTAATATTACGGATCCAACAAAATTAGTTTCATCGAAAACGGAGTTCATTTGCAAAACTGGCTATTTTTAAAGCTCTAAATAACCCATTTAAATGTACAAATATTTTTCAAAATAGTTAAATTAAATATAAATAAACATATATTATCGTATATATATTCACACAGAATATCGTATAGTTCCAATTGGATTTATAACTTGATATTCAAATCCCGGTTGAATCGATATTCAATTTATATTGAAAAATCCTTTTATAATATAAATAAATCACTACAATTTATAAAGGAATTCCATAGCGAGTTTTTGAAAGTTTGATTTGGACATAAATCAGAATCTACACAATGAAATCCTGATTTTTCTCTTCCATTAGAAAAATATACTTCACCAGCTCCAAACGTTTCTTGTTTCAAAGAAATCAGATTTAAAACGGATTCTGTATATTCAATTGAAGTTCGAATCGTCAAATTACGAACTACAGCGCCGTTTCGAGCTCGATTATAATTATAATATAATTATACGTTCAACTGTCGTTTATATAATATATATGTTAATATAATTCAATTCTAAACTGAATTAAATATTTTGAATTGTCCAGTTCACATTATATTGTCAATTTCAGCTAATTCTGATTATTTCAGAATTTAATATATTATTTAATTATTATATTAATTAAATATTCACTATTATTTAATTCAACGACCATTTAAAACTCTAAATCATATTTTGAATAATTAAATAAATAAATAAATTATTATATTGCTAAAATACGGGACACTACAGAAGAAGTAGACCTCTTTGATACATATTCGTCGTTAACACGAATAACCTTTACAAGAACGTTGATAGTAATTACATCCATCTATATATTAGAAATTCATCAAATGGATATAAAAACAGCATTTTTAAATGGAGATGTTGATGAGGAGATCTACAAGGAGCAACCTGAAGGTTTATTTCCAAACAAAATGAAAAAAAGTCTTTAAATTTGTAAAATCATTATATGGACTAAAGCAAGATCCAAAATAGTGGCATGCAAAATTTGATAGTGTCATAACAAAAAATGGTTTTCATATAAATGAATGTGATAAATGTGTTTACTATAAACAAATTGGATAATCATACATGAGGGCTTGTTTATATGTAGATGATAGGCCGATCTTTGGTCCTAACATTAAAATTACAGAGGCCATAAAGAAAATATTAGTCAACAATTTCGATATGAAAGACTTAGGAGTTACAGACGTTCTTTTGGGAATCAAAATAATAAGAACTCCTTAAGGAATTGAATTATCTTAGTCACACTGTGTAGATAAAGTGATTGAAATATTTCAAAATTTTGGAATTAAAGGAGTACAAACACCTTTTAATCCATCAGAAGTACTGCACAAAAACACTAAGTAGAGTGTAATGCAACTATAATATTCCTGTGTAATAGGATGTCTATGTATCTCATGAATTGCACAAGACCAGATATAGCTTAAGAAGCAAGTAGAATGAGCAGGTATACAAGCAATCCAGGAGAAGAACATCGAAAAGCACTATTGTGAGTGCTTGGCTATTTGAAAAATACCACAAACTATTCCTTATATTATGGAAAATATCCTACTGTCTTAGATGGATACAGTGATGCAAACTGGATTGCTGATTCAGAGGAACCAAAATCAACTAGTGGTTATGTATTTACCTTAGCAGGTGCAACAATATCATGGAAATCTACTAAACAAATAAGCATAGATCGATCCACCATGGAATCAGAGTTCATCTCTTTAGATAAAGCAGGCGAAGAAGCAGAATGGCTTTGCCACTTTTTAGAAGATATTCCATTTCGGCACAAACCTATATCGGCCATATGCATACAGTGCGATAACCAAGCAGCGCTATGCAAAACACAAAACTTTGTGTATAATGGAAAATCACGACATATTCACAGATGCCATAACATAATTAGGCAGTTACTCTCAAATGGAAATATTTCCATAGATTATGTGAGAACAAATGATAACCTAGCGGATCCATTTACTAAAGGTTTATCGAAGGAGAAAATTAACTACGCATCGAGGGGAATGGGTTTAAGAGCCTAAACCGACAAGAGTTATCTTATATGGAAACCTATCCTAGCGACTGGAGATCTCACAGACTAGGATTAATAGACAAACCAGTTATGAATAACTCAAGATGTAATGCATTTTTTCGGACATAGTCCTACTCCATTCCTATGGTGCACAATAAAAATGCATGCCTACAGAAGTATTACAAGGTTAAAACTATGTTTTTTAATGATGACCATATCTTGAAAATAAAAAGTGGGGTATATGTAGGATACCCTTATTGATTGCGATCACCTATATTAGTGTGAGTTGGGTCGGCTCTATGAGAATATTCAAGGTTTTATTTTTCTATAATACTCGTTGAATCAAGTAGTGTTCAGGACCAAAGTGAGCACAACCAAGATATTGGATGAGAAGGGAATCAATGCTTCGTAAAGCTTATTATCTGGATATACAATAAAGGCTGACAGTTTAAGATGAAATATTTCACTGATTAGCCAAGTAGATCGATAAGTTTTAACTAGGGAAAGTTTAAAGTGAAATATCTGCTTATACAAAATAAAACATTATTCCATATGTACTCCGTGATTTCGGTTTGTGTGGGGGAAAGGATATTATCATCCAAGTTGGGGATTGTTGAAGTTTTGAATGAAATCTCCTAAGTCCCATATTGTCAAAACTGAAATCTGTTTCAAACTATATAAAGAACTTCTTTAAGAGGAGATTGGGGCCATGGCAAACCCAAATGTTTGCTTCATTGTGAGGAGGTAGTCATGCTTCAACACTATCGCACACGTGCGTGCCGCTATCCGTCTGACCGAACTGGGCCGGTTCGGGTTTGGGTACGGGTACAGGTCTATATGGCCTTGTTTTTGCTGGGTCAATTTTAACACTTACAGGCTTTGGACTAAAACTTGGCTTGGATTTCAGACAATAGTGGGCGGACATTGTAAAACAGTTGCAGGCTGAAGCAGTTTTTCTAAAGCGGATACGATCGTTCGAAACGAACGGTGCGAAACAGCAAGTGGGCGTGATTTTGTGGTGAATGGGTGCATCGGTTGGTGGACAGAAGCGGGTTCGCTCATCTGACGCAAGTAGGTGCGTCCTTTGGTTTCGGGCGTGCCAAGCTGGTGCGTCTTTTTTCAATAACAATAGGCAAAAGGGCGCTCCCTACAGATGACAGCAATGAAATGCAAACGATTGCAACCGTTATGAATAGTAACAAATGAAGGGATACAGACACACTGTACGAAGTGGTACATGCGCGACCATTCGGAAGAGATGCATATCACCTATAAATAAGAAGAAAACCTGATCATTTTCCTTACTCATTCCAATTTGAATCTTCCTTCTCTTTTCTCTACTACTTTTATATAAAATCGCAGAGAACCACACTCATTACAATCTCATGCACAATACGTCAGTTTGTCTTGGGGGAATTTTGAAATAAAATTCTAAAGGAAATTGTTACAACAAACCTCAAACATTCCTCGGTTAGATATATATTTTATATTTATATTTATATACATTATTTTATAATCTTTCCATTAGATATATATTTTATATTTATATTTATATACATTATTTTATAATCTTTCCATTCTCTATATTGTGCAGTTTCTTAAAATAGTATAACGTTGTTGTTGTAAATTGATTACAACAAACTTGTTGCTATCCTTAGCTAATATTGAACTCCATAGTAGTGGAAATTTGATTTATAAACATGTGCGATGAGTTTATAATTGACTATTCTCTGTTTTTGTATACTAGACATATAACAATTCTTTCTTTGGTAGATGCAGAAGCCAAGCACTGAACAATCCTCGGAAAATTAACTTTCCATCTTTAAATTCAATCTTATTAAACTGTAATCAACTAGCATAAGAAGCAATTTCAGATTCACAATACAAGGGTAAGCAGGTAAGTAATTTTTTTAACAAAATAATTATGGATATTTTCCTTCTTTTTTGTTTTTTGGCTTATCTGTAGTAAAGTTTAATCAAACAAACCAATGAACAAGCTTATATTTTGACTTTTTGGGTCATCTCGAAACATAACATGCACATTGTAAAAATGCCCAAAAACAATTGTTTTTTTCCCATGCATATTCAATGAAATTAACAAGAACTTATTACAATAGAATAATGAAACTGATCACATAATATATAGTGATAGAAAAAGAATAATACGTTTGGTTAAGTAGGATTCAAATCAGCGTCACTTTGAGCAGTTCTGGCAGATGAATTCCCGTCCACATAAGAATCCTCTCTTTTTTGCTTATTGTTTGCGCCATTTTTACAAGGAGCAGTCGATCGAGATGTATTGCAAAACCCCTTTTCTTTTTCTTTTGCTTTGGATTATCGAATTCCCCAAGAGAAATCCTTTAAAGCATCAGCGATTTCGTTAAAAAACTCCTTCTTAAAAGGATGAAAGCAGGTTTCAGTAGCCATTTTTGGGGTATTAAGTTGATGAGACCGAAAAGCGAGTACTGAAATGTGGAAATCAGTGAGGAAGTGATAATCATTTGAGAAAGTGGAATGAAGAAATTTAACTGGAAATGAAAGATATATATATATATATAATTCGTTTGAGTATGTCAATAATTACGATCGACAACTGATACGGATTTCAAATAATGGCTAATGTAACAGAGCCTCTTAGATCACGAAGCTTGAAATTACGTCGAACTGAAATATTCGGGTAAATTAGACGAAGTATGGGTTGTAAACTCACTGACTCAGAACCTGGCTATATTTCCGTTAAGCGAGAAAATCTGTGAGCTTCAAATTAAGTTCAGGTTCATATATCCGAAATTCTTAACTTAGTCATCCTGACCATTGAATTAAAAAGGCCATAGAAATCAACAAATAGTTCATGGAGCACACATCAAATAGTTATTTAGCAATCTATCTTTTTGTATGAAAATTTTCTAAATTGTCTAAACTTATGCAAATTGTAAGTGTTATTATTTTTTGCTTGTGCGAATTTGTTCGAATTAATAATTATTTTTGTAAAATATTTATATATTTATCTAGTTTCGTCCATCGCAAACTATAATCCTAGTTTCATCGCAGATTAATTGTTAATTTGAAACAAGATAGGTCAATGTCCATCTATGATGTAAACTAAGACTTGATGATCACTTACCACAATGTTAGATACTTACAATATAAGATTCAGAATAAGCAGGAAATTAATCCCTGCATTCTTCCTTGTAAATGATTTTTAGACAGCAATTCTACTTCATTTACTTGGAACAATGGACTCATCCATCTTCCGGTGTAAAGCACTAGTCCAAAACATACTAGCAAAATAAATAATGACTGATACCATACATTTTATCCTAAAATAATTTATTACCGATAAAGAATTCAAATCAAAGAAGAGCATGTTAACTACTGACTTTCATTTTTAATTGATGATGGTCGCGCTTAAAGTATTTACATCAAGTTAAAATGAGATGCCACTAAACTTCATAAAATATAATATAAAAACGCATGGAATAAGTGCTAAAAATTCATACGTTGTGAAGATTATCACTTTTTGTTCCCCTGAATACTTCACTTTCTTTTTCAAATATTTGCTGAATAGGAGTGGTTGTGTTAAAAGTGCAAACAGAAGTCCCATACTAGCTAAAGTGGTTATCCATCGATGTGGTGGCTTTGGAGGCAGAATTTGAAAGCAAAGCATGTATAAGTCCACGGGTAGAAAGAAAGATCCATTTTCTTTGAAATAATAATAAGTTATCGTAATATTTTTATATGCATGTTGATAATTGATATGAATATGGACAAGATCACCGATCAGGGCTGAAAGAACACAAGAAAAATTTACTAGATTCTATATTGGTCTAGGCATGTTCTAGATGAATTTATAATGATTTAATAATGCATTGAACAAGTAATTTGTTATAGGCTTCTTTCCATAGTGCCTAAGTTGTCGATATGTTATTGGGATAAACAAATGTCGAGTAAAACTCTCCACTCCATATTATTTTTTTAGCAAAAATAATTACGGATGGGATGCATTAATTATGTTTCACAGGAAATAATTTTCCTTCTTTTTTGTTTTTTGGCTTATTAGTAGTAAAGTATAATCAAACTAACCAATGAATAAGCTTATATTTTGACATTGCGGGTCGTCTCAAAACTTAACATGCATATTGCAAAAATGTCCAAAAAAAATTATTTTTTCCCTCGATTTCATTAAAAATCTCCTTCTTAAAAGGACGAGTTTCAGTAGCCATTTTTTGGGTAGTAAGCTGATGAGACCGAAAGTATAGAAATGTGGAAATTGGTGAGGACATGATAATCATTTGAGGAAGTGAGATGAAGAAGTATAATTGGCAATGAAACATATATATATAAGTCATAGTCAAGATTAATTCATTTGAGTAGTCAATAATTATGATTGACAACTGATGTTGATTTCAAATATTGACCGATATCATAGGGTCTCTTAGATCATGCAGCTTGAAATTATGCTGCACCGAAATATTCGGGTAAATTAGACGAAGTGTGGTTTGCAAACTCATTGACTCGAATCCTGACTATATTTCCATTCAACGGGAAAAACTATGAGCTTCAAATCAGTTTAGATTCAAACATCAGTAATTCTTAACTTAGTCATCCTGACCATTGAATTAAACAGGCCGCAGAAATAAATAAATAGTTCGTGGGGCCACATCAAATAATTATTTAGCAATCTATGATTTTTGTATGCAAATTTGCTAAATTTTCTAAACTTACACAAATTTGTATGTTTTATTATTTTTTGCATGTGCAAGTTTGTTCGAGTTACTAAATGTTTTTGTAAAATATTTGAGCATTTATCTAGTTTCATCCACCGCAAACTATAATTCTAGTTTCATCGCTGATTAATTGTTAATTTTAAATAAGATGGGTGAATGTCCATATATGACATAAACTAGGGCTTGGAGATCACAAACCATAATATTAGATACTTATAATATAAAATATAGTATAAGAAGGAATTTAATCCCAGCAATCTTCCTTGTAAATGATTTTCAGACAGCAATTCTACTTCATTTACTTGCAGCAATGGCCTCATCCAGCTTTCTTTGTAAAACACTAGCCCAAAATAAACTAGAAAAATAAATAATGACTGAAATCATACATTTTATCCTAAAATAAACTATTACTGATAAAGAATTCAAATCAAACAAGAGCATGTTAACAATTGACTTTCATTTTTAGTGCTTAAAGTATTTACGTCAAGTTAAAATGCGATGCCACTAAACTCTGTAATATAAAATATAAAAACGTGTGAAATAAGTACTACAAATTCATACATTGTGAAAATTGTCACTTTTTTCCAAATACTCCACTTGCGTTTTCAAATATTCGTTGAATAGGAGTGGTTGTGTTAAACATGCAAACAGAAGTCCTATACAAGCTAAAGTGGTTACCCATCGGTGTGGCAGCTTTGGAGGCAGAATCTAAAAGCAAAGCATGGATAAGTCCACGGGTAGAAAGAAAATCCATTTTCTTTGAAATAATAATAAGTTATCATAATATTTTTATATGCAGGTTGATAATTGATACGAGTATGGAAGAGATCACCGATCAGGGCAGAAAGAAAACAAGAACAACTTATAGGATTCTATAGTGGTCTAGGCATGTTCTAGATGCATTTAAAACGATCTAATCATATGTTAAACAAGTAATTTTTTAAAGGCTTCTTTTCTTAGTGCCTAAGTTGTCGATATGTTACAGAACGAAAATGAAAAACAAATGTCGAGTAAAACTCTCCCTTTTACACCCTTTTTTTAGCACTTATAATTACAGATGGGATGCATTAATCATGTTTCACAGGAAATAATTTCCAATCTTTTTTCTTTTTTAGCTTATCAATAGTAAAGTTTAATTAACAAACCAATGAACAAGCTTATATTTTGACTTTGTGGGTCATCTACAAATTTAACATGCACACTGAAAAAATTACCAAAAAACTCATTTTTTTTCCCCCTAATTTAGTAAAAAAATCTCCTTCTTAAAAGGATGTAGGCGGGTTTCAGTAGCCATTTTGGGGTAGTAAGCTGACGACACCAAAAAACAAAAACTGAAATGGAGAAATCGGCAAGGAACTAATAATCGTTTGAGGAAGTGAAATGAAGAAGTTTAATTGGCAATGATATATATAAGTTGTAGTCAAGATTAATTCGTTTGCGCAATTCAATAGTTATGATTGACAACTGATGTGGATTTCAAATAATGGTTGGTATCATAGGACCTCTTTGATCACGCGGCTTGAAATTACGTCGCACAGAAATATTCGGGTAGTTAGATGCAGTGTGGATTATAAGCTCATTGACTTAGATACTGGCTATATTTCCATTTAGTGAGAAAAACTACGAGTCTCAAATTCAGTTTAGCATCAGCAATTCTTACTCAGTTATACAGACAGTTGGATTAAACAATCTGCATAAATCAGCATATAGTTCGTGGAGCACACATCAAATAGTTATTTAGTAAACTATGTTTTTTGTATGCAAATTTGCTAAATTGTCTAAACTTATGCAAATTTGTAAGTGTTGTTATTTTTTTCGTGTGCATGTTTGTTCAAGTTACTAATTGTTTTTGTAAAATATTTGAACATTTATCTAGTTTCGTCTACCACAAATTATAATCCTATTTTCATCCCTGATTAATTGTTAATTTTAAGTAAGATGGGTGAATGTCCATCTATGATGTAAACTCGGACTTGGTGTTCATTTACTATAATATTAAATACTTACAACATAAGATTCAGAATAAGCAGTAAATTAATCCCTGCATTGTTCCTTATAAAATATTTTCAGACAGCAATTCTACTTCATTTACTTGCAATAATGGACTCATCCAACTACCTGTGTAAAGCACTAGTCCAAAATATACTAGCAAAATAAATAATGATTGATACCATACATTTTATCCTAAAACAAATTATTACCGATAAAGAATTCAAATCAGAGAAGAGTATGTTAACTACTGACTTTCATTTTTAATTGACGATGGTCATGCTTAACGTATTTACATCAAGTTAAAATGAGATGCCACTAAACTTCATAAAATAAAATATAAAAATGCATGGAATAAGTTCTACAAATTCATACATTGTGAAGATTGTCACTTTTGTTCCCTAAATACTCCACTTGCTTTTTCAAATATTTGCTGAATAGGAGTGGTTGTGTTAAAAGTGCAAACAGAAGTCCCATACTGGCTAAAGTGGTTATCTATCGATGTGGTGGTTTTGGAGGCAGAATTTGAAAGCAAAGCATGTATAAGTCCACGGGTAGAAAGAAGGATCTATTTTCTTTGAAATAATAATAAGTTATCATAATATTTTTATATGCATGTTAATAATTGATATGAATATGGACGAGATTACCGATTAAGGCTGAAAACACAAGAAATTTTTACAGGATTCTATATTCGTCTAGGCATGTTCTAGATGAATTTAGAATGATCTAATAATGCATTAGACAAGTAATTTGTTATAGGCTTCTTTCCTTAGTGCTTAAGTTGTCGATATGTAATTGAACGAAAATGATAAACAAATGTCGAGTAAAACTCTCCACTCCATATCTTTTTTTAGCAAAAATAATTACGGATGGGATGCATTAGTTATGGTTCACAGGAAATAATTTTTCCTTCTTTTTCCTTTTTTGGCTTATTAGTAGTAAAGTTTAATCAAACAAACCAATGAACATGCTTATATTTTGACATTGTGGGTCATCTCAATACTTAACACGTACATTGCAAAAATACCGCCAAAAAAATCATTTTATCCCTAATTTCGTTAAAACTCTCCTTGTAAGAAGGTCGAAAGCGGATTTGAGTAGCAATTTTTGGGGTAGTAAGCTGATGAGACCGATAAGCGAGTATTGAAAAGTGGAAATCAGTGATGTTGTGATAAATGTTTGAGGAAGTGAAATAAAGAAGTTTAATTGGCAAGGAAAGATATACACACACACACGCTTTAGTCAAGATTAATTTGTTTGAGTAAGTCAATAATTATGATTGACAACTAATGTAGATTTTGAATAATGGCTGATATCACAGGGCCTCTTAGATCATATGGCATAAAATCACAGTCGCCCTGGCCCAGTGCCAATGGTGCCATAGCACAGGGCATCAATCGTGAGTAGGGCATAGAAAAAAAATCCTCAAACAGAAAAAATGCATGGAAAAATAATCGTTGCCTTTCCAAGGTCTACAAACGAAGTAGAACTCGAGAACACATGAAAGGGAAAAAAACGTAATAGCCGGCTGTAAATCGCGTGAAGGAGAAAGAAGAACTCGTGCAAACACAAGATGAAATGAAACACAAGGTGCAATATAAAGATCGAACATAACAAATCTGAAATAGGTAACCATATTTCTAAATTATCCTCTTTAGGCATCTAGAAATCCAAAATTCAAGATAAATCCTATTCCTATAATTGCATCTATATTCTAGAAGTCAATATAATTGTTTTTAAAGCTTTTGCGCAAGCTGCGTCTTGCTTTAGCCTGTAACTATCCATGGTGTATCTGCTATTAAAGAGAAATAGTAAATCTTTAGTTTAATTTTTGGTTAATGGATAGAATTACATGATTTTTTTAACGTCGACAATATAAGTCCAAAATTAAATAGGGAAATGAAGTTGTAGTACAGTAACAAAAAGAAGATCCGGATATGTTGAAATATAAAGTAGACAGACAGTATTTAAGTCTTAGTCCCTTTAATCTTCTTCCCTTTCTGGAGGAGGACCACAAGCCAACAACATTTTCTGCATAAAATTATAGTACGTCGTTCCAATTGATTCATTCTCTGCAATTGCAAAATAAGACAATAACGGATAGTGTCCAACGTAGTATGTGTAGCTATCACACTGAATATTCACTGCCCATTCGAATTTGCTTAAGTCAGCATGACCAGTTCCAACATAATTATCTTGAAGGTGTTCGAGCTGAGAATTGATGTTAAACCTATTGTTGGCCTGCATCATTAACAAGAAAAACCTAGTACATAACAAATGAATTATCCAACCAGTAGCATGTGGAGAAATATAGAGTTTCTAGAGATGAAGCCCGATTTGAAATTGGAAAGGGAAAAGGAACCCTAGCTGGACTTAATGTAGACTTATTAGCAAGTTTATATGTGTTAAGTTCTGAAATACTGGTTTTAATCTACTCGTGGCTCGTATGTTTTAGGTCGGCGCTTGTATATTTTAGTACAATATTCAATATCAGGCAATAACAGGTTAATAAACAATGTTTTGTTATAATAAAAAGGACAAACCTGATAACGCAAATAATGACTTTTTTACTGTAACTATTTGACATGACCCGAACTTACCCATGAAGGAAAGCCCGGATTGAATTAGGGACAAGACCAATCAGAACACAAACAGAAGAACATATCATTGCTTATTACAACAATTTCATCAAAATATAAGAATATAACAGAGTATAAATGAATAATATACATCAGAAAAATATCAGAGATTTATAAGTAACAATGCAGCAGAAAATAATACAAAATACAACTGAAAAGAATATATGGTTACAAAGCTTTCCGAATATCATTCCAGTTGTAAACCAGGATCCTTTGAATATAAATCTGCAAAACCAAAACTACTAACTGCCCGTGTGGAAAATAAGGGCACCCAGAGTTTAGGTTAAAACAATAAACTCCAGGTCAGTCATGTGACTGGTGTGAGAACTAAAAAAATTATTAATATTTATTTTAAAGTTAGGTAAATCCAGGGACCACGCCGTATAACATGGAACGGGTTTCCTCCCCAGAATACCAGTGCATAAAACAACAGTGCAATGCTAAATAAAGAACAATGAAGCTATTATAAGACCCAGGTCCTATCACACAATGCAACGCAAGCCGGAAGATAGGGTTTTACTTTATAATAGCCAAAGAATGCTTGATACACTAAATTTCATCTTTTATTATTACTATAAGTGTATAGTGTCAAAACAATTTCAATCATAAGTATCAATCATAGATGGCATGGGTACCATATATCATGTCGCCAATACTAGACTCTACAATCAAAACCGCAAAATGTCGTATTGGAAGTTGGATTTCCATCTATGAACCAGGGAAAGGGATCGTCCTTACCGCTTTGAGACAATCTAGGCCAAGTCTCATGATCAGAACGCATCGACCCTTAGGAGCCATAGGGTCGATCCACTCAATGTGGATTAAAATGCCTGAACACTGCGTTTCCCCGCCCTATGGGGCGTAAATGAGCCAAATGACTCCATCGGTCCCGGATCGACGGATATAACTGAGGCGCCTCACAATCCATCACCCATATAAGTAAAATGCCAGGGCATGTAAAACGCTGACACCACTCCTAGCTTGAAGGAAACGCATGTCCTCCCTGGATCCTTCTCCCGTTTCTGGTTCACACAGGGGTGCAAGGCTCGCGAATCAATGCTACACAAAGCTACGTTGTATTAATGCCGTGCTTTGATCATCAACCATAAGACTTTGCTTTTCAACAAAAGCCTTGATCATTTGCATACCGGTAATTCATGCTATGCAACCGATGTATATCAATCACACAGAATAAAATCCAATGTCAGACACACATCCATTTACAAGTATGTTATGGGTCTGAACAAAACCGGAGGAACCTTATTCCTCGCATATCCATCAATCTCCAAGTACGTCTGGACGATCACCAACTGATTCCCTCCTCTTGGGTGTACAACCCAATCAAGATCATCAGTAATTATCCAAACGATGCGAAGACCTCTGGTCTTCAACCACCGTCTTCATCCTCGACATATCGTCGAATCAGTTATTCAGAATGGGATAAACCCCGTCTTTCTGAATAACTCATGTATATAATAAACAAGTGCTATAAAAACACAACATACGCCTCATTCCAATCCAGAATATTTCTTTATACAAATATTCGTATACTTTAGGAAAGGTTCCTATTAATTTTATCAAAGATAAATTATTTAAATTTATTTTTTAATCTTCCTTTGGATATCATTTCAATCTAATTAAAGATTCATTAAAACACCATTTGGTTTTAATCTTCCCAAAAATCAACATTGACGATTGTTTTACTTGGGAAATCATATCCTGTCTTTAACTGGATTAAAGAACCAATGTCCTTTAAAGCAGGGCTCACGATAAACCCAAAATCACATTCCATTCCATCAGCCTTTAACCGTAAATTAGCAAGTGAACAATTCCCTAAGTATTAACCCCGAAGACCAAAACCAACATCATATCAATACCCAGGAAACCATTCAACTTAACTAATCTCCAGTTAGTTTCTGAATTTGTTAACTCCATTGGGTCTAAGATTAGTATAACTAAAGATACCATTCACGATAACCCAAATCACATTCCATTAATTATGGAATCTTCACGGAAGAACAAATCAATATATAATCGATAGCAATTTCCGTATCCGACAATAATATAAATGGAATATCGGCAACGCCCTTTTAAATTCCATCTGTATTAACAGTCTTCTTCCACAGAATTTAATTTCGATTATTATTAAATTAAGTTCCATTCAATTCCAATTTAATATATATTAAACTGGAAAACTTTACTTTGTAAAATTCATATTAAATCTTAATAAAAAGATTTATAAATTCCAAATCACACTTCACTATAAATCGGGTAAAAGAACGAATTTCGTTGAAAACAAAGTTCACAATAAACCCAATTCACATCATCCTTTAACCGTAAATCAGTAAGAGAATCCCCTAAGTATTAACCCCGAAGACCGAAACCATCATCAGATCAATACCCACGAAACCATTCAACTTAACAAATCTCCAGTTAGTTTCTAATTTCCTCAACTCCATTGGGTTTAAGAACAGTATTATTAAAGATACCATTCATGACAAACCCAAATCCAATTTGATATTAAATACATGGCTCTGAATAGAAAATATATCGGCTTATATTCAATATCAAACTCTGAAACCAACAAATATCGTATTAGAAATAACGATATAATTATATCTTTCAAATTTCCATAACAATATCTGTATAATCATGAAATCCAACATCGAAATATTCCGAAGACAACTTCGATTCAAATCCATTTCCAATTTATATATTAGAAATTCAGGTTATTTTTAAAACCATTTCAAATCCAATTTATTTATTTTAAAAATAATTGAATTATAATTCTAGTTCAAAACTAGTTCATTTAGATAAAAATCTATTTTTATCTTTTCAAATATAGAATTTTTCATCCTAATTCTTTCCAAATCATTTCTTATGATTTTACACTAATTATTGGTATTTCTAATAATTTTATCAAGGCTCGTACCGTCGATTTCCATAAACGGCCATCGAACTGCACTTATAGCGACCCTTTCCAAATTTTAATTAGACACAATTCCAAATCCAATTGTTATATTTCAAATATCTAATATTCGTTAGAAAGCTCTTTTCGATACGAACCCAACGGTTCCGATTTTAGGAGAATCCGACGGTCGGATCTCCCGTAATGTCCGTTTGAAGTCAATGGTCGAAATTCGCGAACTGTCGCTGCGCGGCGCGTTCTATTCAAGGCATTATATTTATATAATATATATATATTATATATTTCGTCGATTTCCTTTTAAAACGTATTTTATAAATAGTTTTAAATTCGTTTTTAAAACGATTTCAACTTCATATTCAATTTCTAATCAAAATTTAATACTCCATATCATCGATATATAAATTATAATATTTTCAAAACGTTTGATTTTGAAATCAATTCCTTTTCGATGTTCATTATAAAACTGATTATCGATCACGTCAAAATGGCGTTTATCTAATCAACACGGCTTTACATTTTTTAATATATTCCCAAATCGGACATCAAAATCATATTTTGATTCTTTTCTGAATATTGTTTGAAAATATTCATTATTTTAAAATAATCGTTATTTCAAAATATTTATTCTTTCTGAACTAGAATCAGACACAGTCAATTACCATATAATTTTGATTATATGGATTTCACACAACAGATGTGTATAACAACAATGAAAACAGCAATCCATCATCCAGAGTGCATTCTACACATTTTAAGCATCAAATATAAATATTTAACGCTTACAATATTTTGTCAATCAATCGATTGACATATAGCTAATTATTGGGATTAGTGTATGTCCAATTTCATCCCAATACCCATGTGGGGTTTCAATCAACAAATAATGAATTTTATTTGTGTAGTTGGGTGATGTGTAAAATTTATCGTCCCAATCAATATCAGTCAAATCAGTGTACATAAACAAATCGTCTGATTTGTAAATGAATATTTTATTTTATTCATTTATCTAATAAAATGATATTTTTATTTTTCTAACATATTTTAGAAAATTTCGGCGGCATAATGGCGCGATACTAGAAACGGGATAAGGCCTAGCCTTATCCCCAGTCCAATAATGGCCTGCGCCATACATATACCAATCTAATCCATTCCATTCCATTTCCCAAACCAAATTCAACCTAACAATCCAATCAACCAAATTAAACAATCACACAAGTCGTCCATGGTTTGTGGACGATGGGGAACATTTCATATATGCAGTTATAAAATAAATAGTTGTATAGAAAAATTATAGTGAGGTGTTCTCACCTTTGGGATCCATTCCATCATTCTATTCTGAACCATTTGGATTTGTCTGCCATGCCAACGCAGTCTTCTCTACGCTGTTCTTATTAAAAATCACATTTTTATTTCAACTCTAAAAATTATATATTTTTTACTTTGCTAAAAATTATATTTTTACTTTGCTAAAAACTATATTTTTACTTCGCTAAAAATTATATTTTTACTTTGCTAAGTAAATAAAAATCATATTTTTATAGTGTTAAAAATCATATCTTTATGCAACTAAAAATCTAATCCTTTCATTTCTAAAAATATAAGTTTTCTCATTTCAAAAATCATAACTCTTTAATTTCAAAAATCTTATCTTTTTAATTATAAAAAGCAAATCTTTTTCAAATAAAAAAAATTATCCTTTTTAAAGCTAAAATATCAAATCTTTATCTTATTAAAAATCATTTCTTTGCTATGGTATAAATCGTTTCTTTGTTATAATAAAAATCGCTTCTTTATGCGAATAAAGATCTCAACTTTATGCTAATAAAAATCATATTTTTATCTTATTCTATTATATATAAAAATCCTATTTTTATGCTATGTAATTTATATAACTAAAAACCGAATTTAAATAATGTATTTACATTATAAACTGAACTCAATCAATGCATTTGAATAAATAAAAATAACTGAATTTAAAATGAAATAAAATAAAAAGGAGAACTCGCTGTTTTCATCGTTCGGAGGAGGAGGGTTTTCAATTGACGAAGAAGAGGGGGAGAAGGTGGCACGTGGAGAAGGGAGAAGATGGAGGATGCGTGACGGCCTAGTGCGCATGTCGGGGCGCTAGTGTTCGCGACGCTTTCGGAGGGAGGAACCTCGCGTGGTCTGAGACTGACGTTCTCACGATGGAGGAGCGGAAAAAGGTGGCGACTTGAGTGGGGAGAGGGGGGATCGACTACGGCGGTTGACAACGGTGGTGGAGCGCGCGATTTTGAAATTTGGGGGAGATCGGATTTGGTCTCAGAACGAAGGAAATGATTTTGTGAGGAAGAGGGGTGAGAGAAAAAGGATTATATAATTTATTTATTTTCTCCATTTGATGTAAAGGTAAGTTTTTATTTTGAACTCTAATCGAGACCCAACGACTATCATCCCCAGAAAATTACCCCATTCTGAACACAATGGGATATGTATCGTATGCCAATTCGGCCGTTTCGATCAGTTTTCACTTAAATTAAAATATAAATCAGTATATATTCAGTTTGAACGTACATTTTAATTTACCGGGGCCACATATTGGCTCTAAAAATTCCATAAAAAATATTTCTACCTTCATACTAATGATACGGTCCTAACAAAACTAATTTTGTCGAATTTGAAGACCATTTGAAAAATGGCCATTTTCTGGTCGATCAAAATTGACTAAAACTGTCAAAACACGTTTTCCTTCGCCACGCTCGCATATTGATCCCGAAAATTATGAAAATTGGAATCTAACAATAGTTTGACATTCCAGATCCAATAAAAGTGGTTTCGTCGAAAACAGAGGTCGTTTACAAAATGGCTATTTTTAAGGCCTATATTTCCATAATGACTATTTTGAATTTTCAACTGGACATAACTTTTAATTCCCGCTATGAAATTTCAATTTTTCGGATTCGTTGGAAAGATATTCTCAAATAGATTCTAATATTTTTGGTTTTACTAAATCCGATTTATTTTGAATCATGTACATTCATTTGAACTTTAAAATCGAATTTTCAAACTGCAGTGCATTTCCAATTCCTTTTATAATTAAAATAAAATATTTATATTCTAACGTCAATTCAAATAAATATATACGTTCTAATTCTATTCAAAATAAATTTATCGTCGTAAAATAATTCATTTTAAATATCCAAAATTCATCAAAATCTCCAAAATAAAAATTTTAAATTGGTTCTGATTTTCCGGGTTATTACAATCTTCCCCACTTAAAACTTTTCGTCCCCGAAAAGGAATGAAGATGAAAGTTGTTTTACTAATCAACTCAACTTTCATTATTTTCATTATGGCTTAAGTTTTTCAACTTTTCAGTTTCTAAGAACTTTTCAAATTTTTCAAAAATTTGGCTAACACCCTAAATTTTCGAAAAATTTCGCCATAACCTCCCCTGCACGGGAGCACAGAGAAAATCCCGAAATTTCCATACCGGCCTCTCCATTCCAAAAAGAAAAAGAAACAGCCAAGCGGCTAGCCCATTGGCTCATAAAATCATCAAAACCCCCAAGAAATACAATAAACATATACCTATTTGTCGGGCAAACAATTTTATTCCTCTTCTCTAGCCTCTTTGCAATGATCTGTTCAATAATATCCATGTACATGTATGCAAATGCGATAAATTTTCAATACAGTTCAAGATTTGATATAATTTGGCTTAATGGTTCCAAATTCTAATTAATCAAAACAATGAGCAGACAACACAATTAGCAATCAATTAGTTGATTAACGTTTCAAATTCATAATTTTTTGATACATATACAGAAAATCATGTTTTTGATGCCAAATCACAACAATATATTCTAACTATATCATGATTCTCACATCAGTCAATTGGAAATATATAGATATCCCACTTTCGAAACACAAACATAAATTCTGATGATGTACATACTATAGCGATCATCAGAACCATCTCCGGACGACTAAAGTGTGATTCTATATCTATGCAGTATATTAAAACTTCGAATACACGTGGATCAGACGTATATGCAAAGTCTTTATATACTTGATTTTCCAAATAAATATTCAAATACGTATAATACGATTTAAATTTCAAAACAAAATTTGTTTTCATTTTAAAAATATACTCTTCCAACTCATTCCAGGATAATACAGATCCTATCTCTAACGAGTCATTTCCATTGGATATGACTAATCCAATCTTTGATGAATTCTTTCGTTTGGTTCTAACGTGTCTTGTTCTCCGAGCTCTGTAAACCAAAGCTCCGATACCAAACTGGCACGACCTGAACTTCCCTGTGAAGGAAAGCCCGGATTGAATTGGGGACAAGACCAATCAAAACATAAACAGAAGAACATTAATTTCATCAGAATACAAGAATATAACAGAGTATAAATGAATAATATATATCAGAAAAATATCAGAGATTTACAAGTTACAATGCAGCGGAAAATAATACAAGTTACAACTGAAAAGAATATACGAATACAGAGCTTTCCAAATATCATTCCAGCAGTAAACCAGGATCCTGTGAATATAAGTCTGCAAAACCAAAACTACTAGCTGCCCGTGTGGAAAATAAGGGCACCCAGAGTTTAGGTTAAAACAATAATGTAATGACCCGGATTTTTCGATCAACTAATTTTAAATATTTAATGTGGATTTAAATATATGATTGATAAAATAAATGGAATTTTATATTTTTGTTATCGATTTAAATATTGATTTCGATTTAATATCGTATATATTAAATTATCAAAATAAGGAATCAACGAATAATGGAATTCAAAATCAACAATGGATTGGAAACAGTTCAGATAATTAATTCAAAACTCCTGTTTGAATCAGAATAATAATATTTATTTATTTTCAAGGAAATTAATTGTTTGGAATTAATTTATATTTTATTTAAATTTATATCTCCTCCAGACAAAAATTTTACTTAGTAACTCGTTCCAGTGTGTCCAGAACGGTAGTATTACCCTAGAATTGTCAGTTGTTGGGTTCAGAGAGGAGTTCGGAATCAGGGTGTATTTTAGTTAAAGGATATCGGTTTAATTAAAATAAATATAACAAAAATCATTATGTAAATCCTTTTCTTTGTGGACATCAATGAAACAACAAAGAAGAAATAAATGGCCTGATCTTTAAACGCGTGTTCTTCTTCAAGCTCCACAAAAAAGAATGGCCTCGCTGTTTAAAATTTAAACCACACCGCATTCCTATAAATCGCGACCCCTTTTCCTCCTTTAATCTTCATTTATTTTGCCATCCGTTCCCTTAGAAAGCAGTACAAACCATGTCGTTCGCTCCTCCAAATCCTCAACAACTAAAATCGAAAACTCCAAATCGAAAATGGCAAATGGACACTAAAATCAAAACCCAATTCTGAATCGATCGTTGAAGGTTTCCGCAAGTGGAAACGGTGAGCAAATCGATAATCGCGAGATCTGGGGGAGCTCGACATCACTGAAGACCTGCGGTTGATCAAAGACTGACCCGTGATGGAGAGTGAAGATGGATTTCAATTTAGGGAGGAGATTATGGAAGTACGACAACCTGTTGAGTATCAGAGGGGCGTTTGAAGTTGAATCGCAACTGTATCAGTAAGGACCATCGCTATTTCTGGGGCTTTGGGTATTTCGTGGTTCAGGTTTTAGAGTTGAACTCGTGAAGAATGTCTGTGTGGATTCCAATAATGATGGTCATGTTGTGGTTGGAAATGGATGTTGTCCAGTGACATTAATGGCATCATCAGTTTAGTGGTGAGTTGAGGGGATAAATGGCGCAAGAAAAAGGGTTGGTGAAGGAGCAGTTTATGAGTCAGGATCTGTAGTAGCGCAAAGTTCTGTTGTTTGGATGATTTAAAGAAGTGGTTTACATGTGACGAGCTTATCATTTTTGGGGTTGACAAGTTAAGGACAGTAGCAAATATCAGTGTGATGGTGATCGGTCCGATGGTAAGGATGAAGGGCGTGAGGACATAGACTGGATTGGCAGTAATGTTGAGGCAATTTGGTGGTGTAATGGCAGTAGCAGGCAGTGGTGGTAAGTGATGTAAAGGAGGTAGCGATTCGCAAATAAGGTATACCATTTACTAAAATTCATGGGATAATTTATTTATTCATTTGTAGTTAATTTAAAATAAATATTTAATCAATGAATAAAATAAATAAATCGTAGATGCAAGATGGATTTATTCGAGACGGTCCATAGGCACCACAAGAAGGAAAATAAAATAGGAATCAGAATGGATCGAAAAGAAAAATAAGGTGAGTAAATCTCACTCACCTGTTAATTACAATTATTTTTATCTGTTAAAAATAATTGTTGTTGCTTGTTTGGATTTTTCTGGTTGTTTTAAATATATTAGTTATTTAGGGTTGACTATTATATATATTGGGTTGATGATTGGTTGGATTCGCGCAGTCTCATTAGCGGATGCCCGCAGTTTCATAGCAGAAATTTCATTATGCGCCCCACAAATATATTAGTGGATGGCCTTCATACCGCGATATCCTGCCTCAAAGCAGGATGGGTATTATTATGTTGACTAACGTCTGTGGACGCAGGAAAACAGGTTGGAGGAATCCGAATGGATTCCTCAAAAATATATTATCTGTTTGTTTATTTGTTTGCATATATTCTGTCATATATGACGTGTTAGAAAACCTGAAATAAATAATTGGTTGTTAGTGTTTAAATATCACTGGGCCTAAGTGTTGATACTTAAAAATATCATGAAAAGGATATTTGAGATTTAGAACGAAAAATTTTATTTTAATAAAATAGAATTTGAAATTTGAATATAGAAGATTCAAATAAAATAGAATTTGAAATTTGAATATAGAAGATTCAAATCTAATAGAATTTGAATTTTGAATATAGAAGATTCAAATAAAATAGAATTTGAAATTTGAATATAGAAGATTCAAATAAAATAAAATTTGAAATTTGAATGTAGAGGAATCAAATAAAACCGAATTTGAAATTTGAATATAGAAGATGTAATGGCGGGGATTTTCGACCCAGAAAATCAACATAAAAACACACTGTTGACTATTCAAGCATCGAAAACACCAGGACATTAATAGAAGAATTTAGAGGGTGAGAAAGAAAAGATAGAACTAATAGAATAGAAGAAGAAGAAGATCACAACTGAACAGAATCAGAGTAACACGAAACTCGCAGCGGAACAAAATAAGATGTATTATATAACATAACTTTGAATACAAAACTGTATTGTATATACATACCATTATCAGAGTACAATACATCATATCACAGCGGAAATAACTCTACATAACTAATGGTGAAGCTTCCTGCTTTTGAGCTCCTCCAAGTGAATCTGCAAAGCCTGAAACACTTGACTGCCCGTACAAATTTGGGCACCCAAGAGTTTAGGGAAAACAAACAAAATAAACTCTGGGTCAGTCATGGGACTGGTGTGAGTAAATTCCAACTATACGGTTTTACTTTGAAGAAAATCCTTTTGAAACAAAAGGATAATAGTAAGACCAGCCCACACATAAACATGGACGACTTTTACCTTACTATAACCCAAATTTCTTTGATATCAAAAACAGTGATATTATGATAATGTCTAAACAAATAATTATCCAAGTATCAGAACGCTTGCATCTCACGTTCCACATATATATAGTACAAAATCATAAACTGCAGGGCACTTATTGGAGATTGAATTTCAACAAACAAGGTATGGGAGCACCTTCTGAATAGTGTACTTTAGAGGGGATACACTCAGGGTTCAACAAGAACGTCTTGCAACCCGGCCACACATGACCGCTCACTCATTTAGCTTGAGTGTCGCGAATATATTGCCACCATGGTTGCAGGCCATCCAACCGTCATCCGAAGATACAGAATCGAAAAGAAGTATAAATATGAATTTTCTCTAGATCGGTGACAATACACCCTGCTTGGGGATGACCCAACTAGCCATGCTGCCTAGCCCAACTTTTGTTACTTCAGGTTGTGAGGCTAGAGGCTACGTCTATCTTCAGAACATCTGATCACCATTCCTTTTGAATGTCCCGTAATCACACATTGATTACACAAATGCACACTGGGTGTAGAATAAAGAGAAGTTATCTTCTCCCCACCAACTTGGTATATTCGTAAAATCAACGGCATGACCGTTAGAAATACTCTGTCAGACACTCGTCCAAACAAGTTGTCCTGGGACTGGACAAACAAAAACACACCATTCTATAACTGGACGATCCTTGCATTTAACTCTGTCTTCAATTATCTTCAGCATATCTAATTCGCAACGATTTTGCCTATACGGAATGGTTTTCGGGTAATAACCCAACCGGTCTCTCCGTATTGACAACGATGGTCAAAACACTTCGATAGTCGGTTATTTAACTATCGGAGTTAAAACAACATCCATTCTAATGTATAACTAACGTCACACAACCACGGGAACTTTTTATTCGACAATCATTTTTATTATTCGAATTCCCATATCTTACCGAATATTACTATACTCCCGATATACCCTTTTACACTCTTGGAAAACATTTCCAGTTATTATAAAACCCTTATTCTTTCATATTCCAGAAAATATACGTTATCAACGTTCGATCCATTATTTTCACATTCTTTATTTCTATACTTGGATAATCTACCCTATTTATATTGGAAAATATTTCCAATTTCCTTTTAACCTTTTAATCGGCCCCATGTTCACTTTTAAAACATTATTCCCTTTGAAATGGGAATACTATCCCTTCTTATAGAAATCTAAACACCTTGATCATATAAATCTTTATTCACGTAATAATCTCCCTTATCTTGTTTACCGAAATCTCTTTCATACTTTTCACTCCTATTCTACTTTATAAACTCTGTCTCTAAGTCAACTTCTTATCTAATCGATATCAAGTTTATAACTAAATACTGACTCCTATCCTATTAACATTTATTTGTTTAAACTAAATGTTAATTATTCTATCAAATTATAATCCCTAAAAATAGTTTACTTTTAATACATTCGACATCGTCGAATTCTAGTTACAAATCCTAACGGTTTAATTCTAATCACATTTCAAACATCGAAATGCAATCATCAGTTTCTAATACGATTCCCCAATTCTTTTTCTAAACTCTTTCTTATATTTCTTTGAACAAACGCTGTTGCTTATTACTCTAGAATAAGTGGATTTCAAACCAAACTGTTACATTTCCTAGGAAGTGCTGCTATATAAAAGTCATGCTTAAGTCAAATCGACAGCAGTTAATTTGTCGCTATAGTTCTAAACTTGTCATACGCTGTAATATTCTCCTTATAACTAATTACAGTCACACTTACCTTATCAACAACGTTATTTTATTGCTATAGTTCAACTTGTCATACGCTGTAATATTCTTTGTTATAACTAATCTTGACATAACAGTCACACTTATCTTATCAACAACGTTATTTTATCGCTATAATTCTAAGACTGGCAATACGCTGCCGTATTCCTTTTATACACATCTTGACATCTCTTTCCGTTACAACTGTTATCGTTTCTCGATAATAGTGAAGCCGTTCAAGTTGGGGTATTCTATTTACCTCTCAGACCTTGATCGACAACGTTCTTATCTTAGAACAGATATACGTTCGTAACTCTAAACTCCTTATTACTTATAATATACATCAAATCGTATTTCCTTGTTTTATTTTGGAATATGGTTTTATAATACCACATCTTTATTTTGAACTCGGTTGTTTTACGATTATCCAAATTAACTTTTCGCTTTCTCTATTCCACAGTTCTGTTGATAACTTCTTAAATTAAAAGGTAATTAAATCTCATTTATTTCTAAACTGTTTTCATTAGATTAATTAAAGGCCAATTAATCTAATAATCATTTTCCCAATAACAGTTGATTAAATCAACTTCATTTCATCAGTAAATTCTTTAACTGATCTTAATTACATCTCATTAGATTAATATAATAAATCTAATAATATTTCTAAAATTGTTTATCTTAAATATAATTATCCAAATATTTAATCGTCGGATAATTTCTGCTTTATAAACTTATTTAAATATCAACAAATCGTTTTTATTTATTTTATAAAAACGAACTCTAAAATACTGGTTTATAATAGAACTTCTATTATAAATTTAAATCTTCTTTTTAATTATAAAAATAAAATTTTTATAATTAACCCCGTTGATTTGCCTGACGGCCAATCAACTCCTTAACAAAACGATGGGTTTACTGTCGACTGCTACCGCTTTCTTAATCGATATTGTTTATCGAATTATCTAAACAAATGTTGAATTTTCGTTCAACATCAATATTCACACGGGGCTTTAAATGTGATTCGGGTTCAAACAGTGCATACAAACAAACAGTACATATAAATATCGAGGAATCCGGTCGGATTCCTCCAACCGGTTTCCGCATCCACAGATGTCAGTCAACACAATTTACACTAACTCTATACTAGGGGGTGTTCTAATCGATGGAAACAGTGTCCAACTGATGATGTGTACATATATATAACGGTATATAATATTCAACGGAATTAATTGTAATCAACCTAATCAACCATCACACAGCATTCAAACAACATTAAAATATAACTGCAATATTTTGAATAGATCAGAGTTAGTGATTTTACTCACATTGGCGCGTTAACCGTAAAATACGGTTTGCGTCGGTCGATTAAACAGGCGGTTTATTTTTTCTGAATTCGTCATGAGCTCCAAACCGCTTCAGCTAAATTTCAAAATGCACGTTTCCTTTGCATCTCTTCACTATTCGATAAAACGGCCATCGCCACTTCTTGCTACTCTCGCATCAATAAATTTGCTTGCATTTGAATGGTACACGCATCTGCCCTGTTCCCGGTTACGAACTACTTCTTTTTATATATAAAAACTGCTTTCAAACCCACGCCTTGTCCTACGCCTCGACCCAACAGCTTCATCCCTTGCTCGTCTGACCTCTGCTCCCTTCAGTAACACCATTTTTCAAACCAACAAATCCTCAACGTTGCCACACTTCCACAGTTCAGTACCAGTCCAACCATTTCTGATCCTCCGTGATAAAACAACTATTGGTCCAATTCTTCCTCCACTTTTCAATATGAATACTGTTCGGATTTCCTATACACGCTACTAACCCTTAGAATATCACGTACATCTTAAATTCAATGTTGTTAGAGATAAAGAAAATGCACAATGCTTCCTCACGACAAAGGCATGGCATGCAAAATGTTGGAGCTGCTACCACCCATGTTGAATTCCTTTTGTTCTTTATCACAAAAACTCCACCCAGTTGAAAACTCAAAACACTCCCCCTGACAAACACATTATCTCCTGCTACTACCATTCAAAAAACCGCATTCAATCTCCATACATAGAAAAAGCTCCTGCGTCACTTCACATTGGTACAGTAGCATCACGGCACAGTACATATTGCTTGCGTGTAACTGCATTTTCCGCAACTCCAACACCAAACACATTTAACTTGCGTCTCCAATCACCAATCATTGAACCCGTTTTCCCAACTTCCATGCAAATCCCACTTACACAGTTCCTTCCATGTGTTCACGCCATAATCCCTTACTCTCACTGACAAGCATGCGTGCACACGCTCACTTCCTCTGTGCACACCGTTTCATGCACACCACCTTCACATTTTCATACATTCACTTGCTGATCCCCCCCTTTGCCTCCACGTTCTCATCCCTCTTGCTAGCCTTTTCTTCACATATTACTTCCCAGTACCTTCACAAAACTTTCCTTCCGACATCAATCCTCCCCACCACGTGTTCTCTTTCCACGTTAAAATCTCTGTCGCCCACTATTAAAACTCCAGGATCCCGACTTCACGACCATGGTTGCGATCCAACTTACTCCCATGCTCACTCGAGCTCTCTCCACTCCTTTTATTTCTCATACCTCCTTCAAAGCTTGCATGCTTCTCAGTCCTCACTTTCATCTTTCCATTGGTACGGTTCCATGAATTTGAAAATGCTACCTCAGATCCGCACTTGCCACAAACCCCCTGTTAACTACTCCTTTCCCCTTGCAAACGTTGGCACGTGTGTGCATGTACCCGATCTCCACTCCTCAGTACACTTCGGCCCACTTCACACATCAAACCGGTGCTCCAGATATTCCCACGCATGCAGTTCCTAAATCACCATGCACCCAAGTCAACTTCCTCCTCAAACACGTCTTCCGTTCTGGCCTTCGAAAAGATGCAAAGTCGGTACAGGAAGTAAGAGCATAAGCTCGAGCGCGCACTATTTTGTTTTTAGATCTTGGTGGAAGCCAATTATTCTCGGCATGAACGAACAAGAAAATGAGGGCGTATATTTATACAGATAAAGACTTGGTGCTTAAGGAACAGGAAGGAGATAGGATATAGGTAGGCACGTTTATGAAAGTATGGGTGAAAGTATGGACTGCTGTAGCTTTAGGTTAGGTTAGCACGTTGTCATGCTTTTCATTAGATTTCAGTATGGTTTGTTTTTGCTTAATTCCAACGCAATAGGTAATAGGGTGATGGCAGTCACTAGGTTAGCACGTTCGTAGAAGAAGACTTAAAAGTGAAGGAAAAATTAATATATATGTAATATATTTCTATTTCCAAAATTTTAGTGTACCGGACCTCGTTCATATCCGGATCACTACAGACAGAGATAAGAATACGGATGTATCCAACGAGGTGTCATGATTCCAAAAATATAATAATATCGGTAGGTTGACTCATTCTGTGAAATCCCGAAATATCGATACAGGGTACACAATACTCCAAATAAAAAGTTGCATATTTAATTAATTAAAAATTACAGTAAAATTCTAAAAATTAAATTATCGCTGCGCCTCAAAAGAACCTTGTTCAGATTTGCAACCGATATCTAGTTATTTCAAATAAACCATTACGGTCGATATACGATTCTACAATGACTTTTCGAATATTTGATTTGGACATATCTTGTAATCTATACGACGAAATCTCCATTTTCCACTTCCGTTGGAAAGATACAGTTCAACAGATTCCAACGCTTCTTGTTTCGAAGAAATCCGATTCAAAACGAGTCCGGTACACTTAGTTGAATTTCAGAACGTTAAATTACGAACTGCAGGATCGTTCTGAGCTCGATTATAATTTATATATATTTATATACGTTCAACTTCGTTTTAATTAATATATAAATCCATTTATATTACGAAATCAATTTTTAAACTGTTTTAAATATTCAATTTTAAACCGTTCAAAATGCGGGACGTTACAGTCCTTCCCCCTTAAAATAATTTCGTCCTCGAAATTGCTAAGATAGAGAAAATGCTACAATCACTGTTATAAACAGGTTAAAAATCTTTTTGGTTTTACTTTATGATTTCAGTTTCAACATAACTAATTAATTCCAATTAAAAAATTAATTCCTTCTTATTACCGAATATTTTCAAAATTCTGAAAATTTTCTAACAGCTTAATTTCCAGAGAATCTCGCCAGCATCTCCTCTGCACGGCTCACTCGGTATTACAACAACTTACCACTCTGGGCCTTCACCAATCCAAAAGAAAATCAAACAGCCAAACAACTTTCCAAACGCACTCAAAAATTTCATACTCCATATCATTTAAACATGTAACTTTTTGGTTGGCATCCTATTCTGATTCTGCACTTTGCTATCAAGCCGATATTTATCCCAACATTTCCAACTGTTGATCTCCAACCAACTTATCCTTAATCCAATCCTTTGCTTATTGTTTGAGCCAAATTCCATTTCAACTCCAGCTCCATTTCAATTCCAATTTCTTATCCAAATTTATTTGGGATCATCTCTAACCCAATTCAATATATTTAACCAAGTTAATTCCTATGTTCCCCTTGCTAATTTAATTTCTCAAATTAGTTCTCTTACGCTCAACTTTGATTTTATTAAAATATCAAATTTTAATTTCCACTTAACTAGTTCAGTTAAATCTCTGTTTCAATATGATTCTTAGTTAACTGGCTTCGATAGAATTCACCTTCACCATTTCAAGCTATTTAACTTCATAAGTTAAATTTTAGAGATTTAAATTCCTGGGTCTTCATTTCAAATCAGTATGAAATCATATATAATTCAGAACATTTGAATTTATGACAACTTATTTCCTCGAAATAATTTAAAACAAAATCTTTGGTAGTAATCCGTCACTTAGAACCTTGAAAATGAACACTGATGATGCTGCAGTCATCATCAGAATTATTTTCCAGTTATCAAAGTGAGTTCAATACTATATTACTTTTCAAAACTTATTTTCAAACACCTTTATTTTGAAATTACTTCAAAATTAGAGCACTTGGAAAACAATTTTCAAATCTCCCAGGATTTTAAAATTATATTTAATTCAAATATTATTTCCAACTCTTTTCCCAGTTTATAGAGTTTTATTTCAATTCTAGTTTTAAATTCAGATTCAGCTCATCTGATTTTCATATCATACTTATATAATATTTCGATTAGTAATTTATATAACCAACTCAATTATAATCTTGTTCGATCATAAAAATGATCACATATCCAATATATGATATTAATATCTCAATATATATACTTATTTTATATCAAAATATAATTTGGGTAAAATTGTTTCATTTACCCTTTTTCAAAACATACTGTGTCAAATTACTCTGTTCAAGAATTTAGAAACACCTATCGACTCAGTTTGCATTACTGTTTCGACCAGAATTTATAAATCACTTGACTGACCAGTCAACACAATATAAAACAGTTTTTATATTAATTCACAAATACGCGCTCATATACACATATACACTCAAACTCAATCTAGGGTTCTGCTAACCCCATCTCTATTGAGTCACGCCACAGAGCCAAGGTAATACTTAACCTTCAGCTCTGATACCATCTGTAATGGCGGGGATTTTCGACCCAGAAAATCAACATAAAAACACACTGTTGACTATTCAAGCATCGAAAACACCAGGACATTAATAGAAGAATTTAGAGGGTGAGAAAGAAAAGATAGAACTAATAGAATAGAAGAAGAAGAAGATCACAACTGAACAGAATCAGAGTAACACGAAACTCGCAGCGGAACAAAATAAGATGTATTATATAACATAACTTTGAATACAAAACTGTATTGTATATACATACCATTATCAGAGTACAATACATCATATCACAGCGGAAATAACTCTACATAACTAATGGTGAAGCTTCCTGCTTTTGAGCTCCTCCAAGTGAATCTGCAAAGCCTGAAACACTTGACTGCCCGTACAAATTTGGGCACCCAAGAGTTTAGGGAAAACAAACAAAATAAACTCTGGGTCAGTCATGGGACTGGTGTGAGTAAATTCCAACTATACGGTTTTACTTTGAAGAAAATCCTTTTGAAACAAAAGGATAATAGTAAGACCAGCCCACACATAAACATGGACGGCTTTTACCTTACTATAACCCAAATTTCTTTGATATCAAAAACAGTGATATTATGATAATGTCTAAACAAATAATTATCCAAGTAGCAGAACGCTTGCATCTCACGTTCCACATATATATAGTACAAAATCATAAACTGCAGGGCACTTATTGGAGATTGAATTTCAACAAACAAGGTATGGGAGCACCTTCTGAATAGTGTACTCTAGAGGGGATACACTCAGGGTTCAACAAGAACGTCTTGCAACCCGGCCACACATGACCGCTCACTCATTTAGCTTGAGTGTCGCGAATATATTGCCACCACGGTTGCAGGCCATCCAACCGTCATCTGAAGATACAGAATCGAAAAGAAGTATAAATATGAATTTTCTCTAGATCGGTGACAATACACCCTGCTTGGGGATGACCCAACTAGCCATGCTGCCTAGCCCAACTTTTGTTACTTCAGGTTGTGAGGCTAGAGGCTACGTCTATCTTCAGAACATCTGATCACCATTCCTTTTGAATGTCCCGTAATCACACATTGATTACACAAATGCACACTGGGTGTAGAATAAAGAGAAGTTATCTTCTCCCCACCAACTTGGTATATTCGTAAAATCAACGGCATGACCGTTGGAAATACTCTGTCAGACACTCGTCCAAACAAGTTGTCCTGGGACTGGACAAACAAAAACACACCATTCTATAACTGGACGATCCTTGCATTTAACTCTGTCTTCAATTATCTTCAGCATATCTAATTCGCAACGATTTTGCCTATACGGAATGGTTTTCGGGTAATAACCCAACCGGTCTCTCCGTATTGACAACGATGGTCAAAACACTTCGATAGTCGGTTATTTAACTATCGGAGTTAAAACAACATCCATTCTAATGTATAACTAACGTCACACAACCACGGGAACTTTTTATTCGACAATCATTTTTATTATTCGAATTCCCATATCTTACCGAATATTACTATACTCCCGATATACCCTTTTACACTCTTGGAAAACATTTCCAGTTATTATAAAACCCTTATTCTTTCATATTCCAGAAAATATACGTTATCAACGTTCGATCCATTATTTTCACATTCTTTATTTCTATACTTGGATAATCTACCCTATTTATATTGGAAAATATTTCCAATTTCCTTTTAACCTTTTAATCGGCCCCATGTTCACTTTTAAAACATTATTCCCTTTGAAATGGGAATACTATCCCTTCTTATAGAAATCTAAACACCTTGATCATATAAATCTTTATTCACGTAATAATCTCCCTTATCTTGTTTACCGAAATCTCTTTCATACTTTTCACTCCTATTCTACTTTATAAACTCTGTCTCTAAGTCAACTTCTTATCTAATCGATATCAAGTTTATAACTAAATACTGACTCCTATCCTATTAACATTTATTTGTTTAAACTAAATGTTAATTATTCTATCAAATTATAATCCCTAAAAATAGTTTACTTTTAATACATTCGACATCGTCGAATTCTAGTTACAAATCCTAACGGTTTAATTCTAATCACATTTCAAACATCGAAATGCAATCATCAGTTTCTAATACGATTCCCCAATTCTTTTTCTAAACTCTTTCTTATATTTCTTTGAACAAACGTTGTTGCTTATTACTCTAGAATAAGTGGATTTCAAACCAAACTGTTACATTTCCTAGGAAGTGCTGCTATATAAAAGTCATGCTTAAGTCAAATCGACAGCAGTTAATTTGTCGCTATAGTTCTAAACTTGTCATACGCTGTAATATTCTCCTTATAACTAATTACAGTCACACTTACCTTATCAACAACGTTATTTTATTGCTATAGTTCAACTTGTCATACGCTGTAATATTCTTTGTTATAACTAATCTTGACATAACAGTCACACTTATCTTATCAACAACGTTATTTTATCGCTATAATTCTAAGACTGGCAATACGCTGCCGTATTCCTTTTATACACATCTTGACATCTCTTTCCGTTACAACTATTATCGTTTCTCGATAATAGTGAAGCCGTTCAAGTTGGGGTATTCTATTTACCTCTCAGACCTTGATCGACAACGTTCTTATCTTAGAACAGATATACGTTCGTAACTCTAAACTCCTTATTACTTATAATATACATCAAATCGTATTTCCTTGTTTTATTTTGGAATATGGTTTTATAATACCACATCTTTATTTTGAACTCGGTTGTTTTACGATTATCCAAATTAACTTTTCGCTTTCTCTATTCCACAGTTCTGTTGATAACTTCTTAAATTAAAAGGTAATTAAATCTCATTTATTTCTAAACTGTTTTCATTAGATTAATTAAAGGCCAATTAATCTAATAATCATTTTCCCAATAACAGTAGATTAAATCAACTTCATTTCATCAGTAAATTCGTTAACTGATCTTAATTACTTCTCATTAGATTAATATAATAAATCTAATAATATTTCTAAAATTGTTTATCTTAAATATAATTATCCAAATATTTAATCGTCGGATAATTTCTGCTTTATAAACTTATTTAAATATCAACAAATCGTTTTTATTTATTTTATAAAAACGAACTCTAAAATACTGGTTTATAATAGAACTTCTATTATAAATTTAAATCTTCTTTTTAATTATAAAAATAAAATTTTTATAATTAACCCCGTTGATTTGCCTGACGGCCAATCAACTCCTTAACAAAACGATGGGTTTACTGTCGACTGCTACCGCTTTCTTAATCGATATCGTTTATCGAATTATCTAAACAAATGTTGAATTTTCGTTCAACATCAATATTCACACGGGGCTTTAAATGTGATTCGGGTTCAAACAGTGCATACAAACAAACAGTACATATAAATATCGAGGAATCCGGTCGGATTCCTCCAACCGGTTTCCGCATCCACAGATGTCAGTCAACACAATTTACACTAACTCTATACTAGGGGGTGTTCTAATCGATGGAAACAGTGTCCAACTGATGATGTGTACATATATATAACGGTATATAATATTCAACGGAATTAATTGTAATCAACCTAATCAACCATCACACAGCATTCAAACAACATTAAAATATAACTGCAATATTTTGAATAGATCAGAGTTAGTGATTTTACTCACATTGGCGCGTTAACCGTAAAATACGGTTTGCGTCGGTCGATTAAACAGGCGGTTTATTTTTTCTGAATTCGTCATGAGCTCCAAACCGCTTCAGCTAAATTTCAAAATGCACGTTTCCTTTGCATCTCTTCACTATTCGATAAAACGGCCATCGCCACTTCTTGCTACTCTCGCATCAATAAATTTGCTTGCATTTGAATGGTACACGCATCTGCCCTGTTCCCGGTTACGAACTACTTCTTTTTATATATAAAAACTGCTTTCAAACCCACGCCTTGCCCTACGCCTCGACCCAACAGCTTCATCCCTTGCTCGTCTGACCTCTGCTCCCTTCAGTAACACCATTTTTCAAACCAACAAATCCTCAACGTTGCCACACTTCCACAGTTCAGTACCAGTCCAACCATTTCTGATCCTCCGTGATAAAACAACTATTGGTCCAATTCTTCCTCCACTTTTCAATATGAATACTGTTCGGATTTCCTATACACGCTACTAACCCTTAGAATATCACGTACATCTTAAATTCAATGTTGTTAGAGATAAAGAAAATGCACAATGCTTCCTCACGACAAAGGCATGGCATGCAAAATGTTGGAGCTGCTACCACCCATGTTGAATTCCTTTTGTTCTTTATCACAAAAACTCCACCCAGTTGAAAACTCAAAACACTCCCCCTGACAAACACATTATCTCCTGCTACTACCATTCAAAAAACCGCATTCAATCTCCATACATAGAAAAAGCTCCTGCGTCACTTCACATTGGTACAGTAGCATCACGGCACAGTACATATTGCTTGCGTGTAACTGCATTTTCCGCAACTCCAACACCAAACACATTTAACTTGCGTCTCCAATCACCAATCATTGAACCCGTTTTCCCAACTTCCATGCAAATCCCACTTACACAGTTCCTTCCATGTGTTCACGCCATAATCCCTTACTCTCACTGACAAGCATGCGTGCACACGCTCACTTCCTCTGTGCACACCGTTTCATGCACACCACCTTCACATTTTCATACATTCACTTGCTGATCCCCCCTTTGCCTCCACGTTCTCATCCCTCTTGCTAGCCTTTTCTTCACATATTACTTCCCAGTACCTTCACAAAACTTTCCTTCCGACATCAATCCTCCCCACCACGTGTTCTCTTTCCACGTTAAAATCTCTGTCGCCCACTATTAAAACTCCAGGATCCCGACTTCACGACCATGGTTGCGATCCAACTTACTCCCATGCTCACTCGAGCTCTCTCCACTCCTTTTATTTCTCATACCTCCTTCAAAGCTTGCATGCTTCTCAGTCCTCACTTTCATCTTTCCATTGGTATGGTTCCATGAATTTGAAAATGCTACCTCAGATCCGCACTTGCCACAAACCCCCTGTTAACTACTCCTTTCCCCTTGCAAACGTTGGCACGTGTGTGCATGTACCCGATCTCCACTCCTCAGTACACTTCGGCCCACTTCACACATCAAACCGGTGCTCCAGATATTCCCACGCATGCAGTTCCTAAATCACCATGCACCCAAGTCAACTTCCTCCTCAAACACGTCTTCCGTTCTGGCCTTCGAAAAGATGCAAAGTCGGTACAGGAAGTAAGAGCATAAGCTCGAGCGCGCACTATTTTGTTTTTAGATCTTGGTGGAAGCCAATTATTCTCGGCATGAACGAACAAGAAAATGAGGGCGTATATTTATACAGATAAAGACTTGGTGCTTAAGGAACAGGAAGGAGATAGGATATAGGTAGGCACGTTTATGAAAGTATGGGTGAAAGTATGGACTGCTGTAGCTTTAGGTTAGGTTAGCACGTTGTCATGCTTTTCATTAGATTTCAGTATGGTTTGTTTTTGCTTAATTCCAACGCAATAGGTAATAGGGTGATGGCAGTCACTAGGTTAGCACGTTCGTAGAAGAAGACTTAAAAGTGAAGGAAAAATTAATATATATGTAATATATTTCTATTTCCAAAATTTTAGTGTACCGGACCTCGTTCATATCCGGACCACTACAGACAGAGATAAGAATACGGATGTATCCAGCGAGGTGTCATGATTCCAAAAATATAATAATATCGGTAGGTTGACTCATTCTGTGAAATCCCGAAATATCGATACAGGGTACACAATACTCCAAATAAAAAGTTGCATATTTAATTAATTAAAAATTACAGTAAAATTCTAAAAATTAAATTATCGTTGCGCCTCAAAAGAACCTTGTTCAGATTTGCAACCGATATCTAGTTATTTCAAATAAACCATTACGGTCGATATACGATTCTACAATGACTTTTCGAATATTTGATTTGGACATATCTTGTAATCTATACGACGAAATCTCCATTTTCCACTTCCGTTGGAAAGATACAGTTCAACAGATTCCAACGCATCTTGTTTCGAAGAAATCCGATTCAAAACGAGTCCGGTACACTTAGTTGAATTTCAGAACGTTAAATTACGAACTGCAGGATCGTTCTGAGCTCGATTATAATTTATATATATTTATATACGTTCAACTTCGTTTTAATTAATATATAAATCCATTTATATTACGAATTCAATTTTTAAACTGTTTTAAATATTCAATTTTAAACCGTTCAAAATGCGGGACGTTACAGTCCTTCCCCCTTAAAATAATTTCGTCCTCGAAATTGCTAAGATAGAGAAAATGCTACAATCACTGTTATAAACAGGTTAAAAATCTTTTTGGTTTTACTTTATGATTTCAGTTTCAACATAACTAATTAATTCCAATTAAAAAATTAATTCCTTCTTATTACCGAATATTTTCAAAATTCTGAAAATTTTCTAACAGCTTAATTTCCAGAGAATCTCGCCAGCATCTCCTCTGCACGGCTCACTCGGTATTACAACAACTTACCACTCTAGGCCTTCACCAATCCAAAAGAAAATCAAACAGCCAAACAACTTTCCAAACGCACTCAAAAATTTCATACTCCATATCATTTAAACATGTAACTTTTTGGTTGGCATCCTATTCTGATTCTGCACTTTGCTATCAAGCCGATATTTATCCCAACATTTCCAACTGTTGATCTCCAACCAACTTATCCTTAATCCAATCCTTTGCTTATTGTTTGAGCCAAATTCCATTTCAACTCCAGCTCCATTTCAATTCCAATTTCTTATCCAAATTTATTTGGGATCATCTCTAACCCAATTCAATATATTTAACCAAGTTAATTCCTATGTTCCCCTTGCTAATTTAATTTCTCAAATTAGTTCTCTTACGCTCAACTTTGATTTTATTAAAATATCAAATTTTAATTTCCACTTAACTAGTTCAGTTAAATCTCTGTTTCAATATGATTCTTAGTTAACTGGCTTCGATAGAATTCACCTTCACCATTTCAAGCTATTTAACTTCATAAGTTAAATTTTAGAGATTTAAATTCCTGGGTCTTCATTTCAAATCAGTATGAAATCATATATAATTCAGAACATTTGAATTTCTGACAACTTATTTCCTCGAAATAATTTAAAACAAAATCTTTGGTAGTAATCCGTCACTTAGAACCTTGAAAATGAACACTGATGATGCTGCAGTCATCATCAGAATTATTTTCCAGTTATCAAAGTGAGTTCAATACTATATTACTTTTCAAAACTTATTTTCAAACACCTTTATTTTGAAATTACTTCAAAATTAGAGCACTTGGAAAACAATTTTCAAATCTCCTAGGATTTTAAAATTATATTTAATTCAAATATTATTTCCAACTCTTTTCCCAGTTTATAGAGTTTTATTTCAATTCTAGTTTTAAATTCAGATTCAGCTCATCTGATTTTCATATCATACTTATATAATATTTCGATTAGTAATTTATATAACCAACTCAATTATAATCTTGTTCGATCATAAAAATGACCACATATCCGATATATGATATTAATATCTCAATATATATACTTATTTTATATCAAAATATAATTTGGGTAAAATTGTTTCATTTACCCTTTTTCAAAACATACTGTGTCAAATTACTCTGTTCAAGAATTTAGAAACACCTATCGACTCAGTTTGCATTACTGTTTCGACCAGAATTTATAAATCACTTGACTGACCAGTCAACACAATATAAAACAGTTTTTATATTAATTCACAAATACGCGCTCATATACACATATACACTCAAACTCAATCTAGGGTTCTGCTAACCCCATCTCTATTGAGTCACGCCACAGAGCCAAGGTAATACTTAACCTTCAGCTCTGATACCATCTGTAATGGCGGGGATTTTCGACCCAGAAAATCAACATAAAAACACACTGTTGACTATTCAAGCATCGAAAACACCAGGACATTAATAGAAGAATTTAGAGGGTGAGAAAGAAAAGATAGAACTAATAGAATAGAAGAAGAAGAAGATCACAACTGAACAGAATCAGAGTAACACGAAACTCGCAGCGGAACAAAATAAGATGTATTATATAACATAACTTTGAATACAAAACTGTATTGTATATACATACCATTATCAGAGTACAATACATCATATCACAGCGGAAATAACTCTACATAACTAATGGTGAAGCTTCCTGCTTTTGAGCTCCTCCAAGTGAATCTGCAAAGCCTGAAACACTTGACTGCCCGTACAAATTTGGGCACCCAAGAGTTTAGGGAAAACAAACAAAATAAACTCTGGGTCAGTCATGGGACTGGTGTGAGTAAATTCCAACTATACGGTTTTACTTTGAAGAAAATCCTTTTGAAACAAAAGGATAATAGTAAGACCAGCCCACACATAAACATGGACGGCTTTTACCTTACTATAACCCAAATTTCTTTGATATCAAAAACAGTGATATTATGATAATGTCTAAACAAATAATTATCCAAGTAGCAGAACGCTTGCATCTCACGTTCCACATATATATAGTACAAAATCATAAACTGCAGGGCACTTATTGGAGATTGAATTTCAACAAACAAGGTATGGGAGCACCTTCTGAATAGTGTACTCTAGAGGGGATACACTCAGGGTTCAACAAGAACGTCTTGCAACCCGGCCACACATGACCGCTCACTCATTTAGCTTGAGTGTCGCGAATATATTGCCACCACGGTTGCAGGCCATCCAACCGTCATCTGAAGATACAGAATCGAAAAGAAGTATAAATATGAATTTTCTCTAGATCGGTGACAATACACCCTGCTTGGGGATGACCCAACTAGCCATGCTGCCTAGCCCAACTTTTGTTACTTCAGGTTGTGAGGCTAGAGGCTACGTCTATCTTCAGAACATCTGATCACCATTCCTTTTGAATGTCCCGTAATCACACATTGATTACACAAATGCACACTGGGTGTAGAATAAAGAGAAGTTATCTTCTCCCCACCAACTTGGTATATTCGTAAAATCAACGGCATGACCGTTGGAAATACTCTGTCAGACACTCGTCCAAACAAGTTGTCCTGGGACTGGACAAACAAAAACACACCATTCTATAACTGGACGATCCTTGCATTTAACTCTGTCTTCAATTATCTTCAGCATATCTAATTCGCAACGATTTTGCCTATACGGAATGGTTTTCGGGTAATAACCCAACCGGTCTCTCCGTATTGACAACGATGGTCAAAACACTTCGATAGTCGGTTATTTAACTATCGGAGTTAAAACAACATCCATTCTAATGTATAACTAACGTCACACAACCACGGGAACTTTTTATTCGACATTCATTTTTATTATTCGAATTCCCATATCTTACCGAATATTACTATACTCCCGATTTACCCTTTTACACTCTTGGAAAACATTTCCAGTTATTATAAAACCCTTATTCTTTCATATTCCAGAAAATATACGTTATCAACGTTCGATCCATTATTTTCACATTTTTTATTTCTATACTTGGATAATCTACCCTATTTATATTGGAAAATATTTCCAATTTCCTTTTAACCTTTTAATCGGCCCCATGTTCACTTTTAAAACATTATTCCCTTTGAAATGGGAATACTATCCCTTCTTATAGAAATCTAAACACCTTGATCATATAAATCTTTATTCACGTAATAATCTCCCTTATCTTGTTTACCGAAATCTCTTTCATACTTTTCACTCCTATTCTACTTTATAAACTCTGTCTCTAAGTCAACTTCTTATCTAATCGATATCAAGTTTATAACTAAATACTGACTCCTATCCTATTAACATTTATTTGTTTAAACTAAATGTTAATTATTCTATCAAATTATAATCCCTAAAAATAGTTTACTTTTAATACATTCGACATCGTCGAATTCTAGTTACAAATCCTAACGGTTTAATTCTAATCACATTTCAAACATCGAAATGCTGTCATCAGTTTCTAATACGATTCCCCAATTCTTTTTCTAAACTCTTTCTTATATTTCTTTTAACAAACGTTGTTGCTTATTACTCTAGAATAAGTGGATTTCAAACCAAATTGTTACATTTCCTAGGAAGTGCTGCTATATAAAAGTCATGCTTAAGTCAAATCGACAGCAGTTAATTTGTCGCTATAGTTCTAAACTTGTCATACGCTGTAATATTCTCCTTATAACTAATTACAGTCACACTTACCTTATCAACAACGTTATTTTATTGCTATAGTTCAACTTGTCATACGCTGTAATATTCTTTGTTATAACTAATCTTGACATAACAGTCACACTTATCTTATCAACAGCGTTATTTTATCGCTATAATTCTAAGACTGGCAATACGCTGCCGTATTCCTTTTATACACATCTTGACATCTCTTTCCGTTACAACTGTTATCGTTTCTCGATAATAGTGAAGCCGTTCAAGTTGGGGTATTCTATTTACCTCTCAGACCTTGATCGACAACGTTCTTATCTTAGAACAGATATACGTTCGTAACTCTAAACTCCTTATTACTTATAATATACATCAAATGGTATTTCCTTGTTTTATTTTGGAATATGGTTTTATAATACCACATCTTTATTTTGAACTCGGTTGTTTTACGATTATCCAAATTAACTTTTCTCTTTCTCTATTCCACAGTTATGTTGATAACTTCTTAAATTAAAAGTTAATTAAATCTCATTTATTTCTAAACTGTTTTCATTAGATTAATTAAAGGCCAATTAATCTAATAATCATTTTCCCAATAACAGTTGATTAAATCAACTTCATTTCATCAGTAAATTCGTTAACTGATCTTAATTACTTCTCATTAGATTAATATAATAAATCTAATAATATTTCTAAAATTGTTTATCTTAAATATAATTATCCAAATATTTAATCGTCGGATAATTTCTGCTTTATAAACTTATTTAAATATCAACAAATCGTTTTTATTTATTTTATAAAAACGAACTCTAAAATACTGGTTTATAATAGAACTTCTATTATAAATTTAAATCTTCTTTTTAATTATAAAAATAAATTTTTTATAATTAACCCCGTTGATTTGCCTGACGGCCAATCAACTCCTTAACAAAACGATGGGTTTACTGTCGACTGCTACCGCTTTCTTAATCGATATCGTTTATCGAATTATCTAAACAAATGTTGAATTTTCGTTCAACATCAATATTCACACGGGGCTTTAAATGTGATTCGGGTTCAAACAGTGCATACAAACAAACAGTACATATAAATATCGAGGAATCCGGTCGGATTCCTCCAACCGGTTTCCGCATCCACAGATGTCAGTCAACACAATTTACACTAACTCTATACTAGGGGGTGTTCTAATCGATGGAAACAGTGTCCAACTGATGATGTGTACATATATATAACGGTATATAATATTCAACGGAATTAATTGTAATCAACCTAATCAACCATCACACAGCATTCAAACAACATTAAAATATAACTGCAATATTTTGAATAGATCAGAGTTAGTGATTTTACTCACATTGGCGCGTTAACCGTAAAATACGGTTTGCGTCGGTCGATTAAACAGGCGGTTTATTTTTTCTGAATTCGTCATGAGCTCCAAACCGCTTCAGCTAAATTTCAAAATGCACGTTTCCTTTACATCTCTTCACTATTCGATAAAACGGCCATCGCCACTTCTTGCTACTCTCGCATCAATAAATTTGCTTGCATTTGAATGGTACACGCATCTGCCCTGTTCCCGGTTACGAACTACTTCTTTTTATATATAAAAACTGCTTTCAAACCCACGCCTTGCCCTACGCCTCGACCCAACAGCTTCATCCCTTGCTCGTCTGACCTCTGCTCCCTTCAGTAACACCATTTTTCAAACCAACAAATCCTCAACGTTGCCACACTTCCACAGTTCAGTACCAGTCCAACCATTTCTGATCCTCCGTGATAAAACAACTATTGGTCCAATTCTTCCTCCACTTTTCAATATGAATACTGTTCGGATTTCCTATACACGCTACTAACCCTTAGAATATCACGTACATCTTAAATTCAATGTTGTTAGAGATAAAGAAAATGCACAATGCTTCCTCACGACAAAGGCATGGCATGCAAAATGTTGGAGCTGCTACCACCCATGTTGAATTCCTTTTGTTCTTTATCACAAAAACTCCACCCAGTTGAAAACTCAAAACACTCCCCCTGACAAACACATTATCTCCTGCTACTACCATTCAAAAAACCGCATTCAATCTCCATACATAGAAAAAGCTCCTGCGTCACTTCACATTGGTACAGTAGCATCACGGCACAGTACATATTGCTTGCGTGTAACTGCATTTTCCGCAACTCCAACACCAAACACATTTAACTTGCGTCTCCAATCACCAATCATTGAACCCGTTTTCCCAACTTCCATGCAAATCCCACTTACACAGTTCCTTCCATGTGTTCACGCCATAATCCCTTACTCTCACTGACAAGCATGCGTGCACACGCTCACTTCCTCTGTGCACACCGTTTCATGCACACCACCTTCACATTTTCATACATTCACTTGCTGATCCCCCCCTTTGCCTCCACGTTCTCATCCCTCTTGCTAGCCTTTTCTTCACATATTACTTCCCAGTACCTTCACAAAACTTTCCTTCCGACATCAATCCTCCCCACCACGTGTTCTCTTTCCACGTTAAAATCTCTGTCGCCCACTATTAAAACTCCAGGATCCCGACTTCACGACCATGGTTGCGATCCAACTTACTCCCATGCTCACTCGAGCTCTCTCCACTCCTTTTATTTCTCATACCTCCTTCAAAGCTTGCATGCTTCTCAGTCCTCACTTTCATCTTTCCATTGGTACGGTTCCATGAATTTGAAAATGCTACCTCAGATCCGCACTTGCCACAAACCCCCTGTTAACTACTCCTTTCCCCTTGCAAACGTTGGCACGTGTGTGCATGTACCCGATCTCCACTCCTCAGTACACTTCGGCCCACTTCACACATCAAACCGGTGCTCCAGATATTCCCACGCATGCAGTTCCTAAATCACCATGCACCCAAGTCAACTTCCTCCTCAAACACGTCTTCCGTTCTGGCCTTCGAAAAGATGCAAAGTCGGTACAGGAAGTAAGAGCATAAGCTCGAGCGCGCACTATTTTGTTTTTAGATCTTGGTGGAAGCCAATTATTCTCGGCATGAACGAACAAGAAAATGAGGGCGTATATTTATACAGATAAAGACTTGGTGCTTAAGGAACAGGAAGGAGATAGGATATAGGTAGGCACGTTTATGAAAGTATGGGTGAAAGTATGGACTGCTGTAGCTTTAGGTTAGGTTAGCACGTTGTCATGCTTTTCATTAGATTTCAGTATGGTTTGTTTTTGCTTAATTCCAACGCAATAGGTAATAGGGTGATGGCAGTCACTAGGTTAGCACGTTCGTAGAAGAAGACTTAAAAGTGAAGGAAAAATTAATATATATGTAATATATTTCTATTTCCAAAATTTTAGTGTACCGGACCTCGTTCATATCCGGACCACTACAGACAGAGATAAGAATACGGATGTATCCAGCGAGGTGTCATGATTCCAAAAATATAATAATATCGGTAGGTTGACTCATTCTGTGAAATCCCGAAATATCGATACAGGGTACACAATACTCCAAATAAAAAGTTGCATATTTAATTAATTAAAAATTACAGTAAAATTCTAAAAATTAAATTATCGCTGCGCCTCAAAAGAACCTTGTTCAGATTTGCAACCGATATCTAGTTATTTCAAATAAACCATTACGGTCGATATACGATTCTACAATGACTTTTCGAATATTTGATTTGGACATATCTTGTAATCTATACGACGAAATCTCCATTTTCCACTTCCGTTGGAAAGATACAGTTCAACAGATTCCAACGCTTCTTGTTTCGAAGAAATCCGATTCAAAACGAGTCCGGTACACTTAGTTGAATTTCAGAACGTTAAATTACGAACTGCAGGATCGTTCTGAGCTCGATTATAATTTATATATATTTATATACGTTCAACTTCGTTTTAATTAATATATAAATCCATTTATATTACGAATTCAATTTTTAAACTGTTTTAAATATTCAATTTTAAACCGTTCAAAATGCGGGACGTTACAGTCCTTCCCCCTTAAAATAATTTCGTCCTCGAAATTGCTAAGATAGAGAAAATGCTACAATCACTGTTATAAACAGGTTAAAAATCTTTTTGGTTTTACTTTATGATTTCAGTTTCAACATAACTAATTAATTCCAATTAAAAAATTAATTCCTTCTTATTACCGAATATTTTCAAAATTCTGAAAATTTTCTAACAGCTTAATTTCCAGAGAATCTCGCCAGCATCTCCTCTGCACGGCTCACTCGGTATTACAACAACTTACCACTCTGGGCCTTCACCAATCCAAAAGAAAATCAAACAGCCAAACAACTTTCCAAACGCACTCAAAAATTTCATACTCCATATCATTTAAACATGTAACTTTTTGGTTGGCATCCTATTCTGATTCTGCACTTTGCTATCAAGCCGATATTTATCCCAACATTTCCAACTGTTGATCTCCAACCAACTTATCCTTAATCCAATCCTTTGCTTATTGTTTGAGCCAAATTCCATTTCAACTCCAGCTCCATTTCAATTCCAATTTCTTATCCAAATTTATTTGGGATCATCTCTAACCCAATTCAATATATTTAACCAAGTTAATTCCTATGTTCCCCTTGCTAATTTAATTTCTCAAATTAGTTCTCTTACGCTCAACTTTGATTTTATTAAAATATCAAATTTTAATTTCCACTTAACTAGTTCAGTTAAATCTCTGTTTCAATATGATTCTTAGTTAACTGGCTTCGATAGAATTCACCTTCACCATTTCAAGCTATTTAACTTCATAAGTTAAATTTTAGAGATTTAAATTCCTGGGTCTTCATTTCAAATCAGTATGAAATCATATATAATTCAGAACATTTGAATTTCTGACAACTTATTTCCTCGAAATAATTTAAAACAAAATCTTTGGTAGTAATCCGTCACTTAGAACCTTGAAAATGAACACTGATGATGCTGCAGTCATCATCAGAATTATTTTCCAGTTATCAAAGTGAGTTCAATACTATATTACTTTTCAAAACTTATTTTCAAACACCTTTATTTTGAAATTACTTCAAAATTAGAGCACTTGGAAAACAATTTTCAAATCTCCCAGGATTTTAAAATTATATTTAATTCAAATATTATTTCCAACTCTTTTCCCAGTTTATAGAGTTTTATTTCAATTCTAGTTTTAAATTCAGATTCAGCTCATCTGATTTTCATATCATACTTATATAATATTTCGATTAGTAATTTATATAACCAACTCAATTATAATCTTGTTCGATCATAAAAATGATCACATATCCAATATATGATATTAATATTTCAATATATATACTTATTTTATATCAAAATATAATTTGGGTAAAATTGTTTCATTTACCCTTTTTCAAAACATACTGTGTCAAATTACTCTGTTCAAGAATTTAGAAACACCTATCGACTCAGTTTGCATTACTGTTTCGACCAGAATTTATAAATCACTTGACTGACCAGTCAACACAATATAAAACAGTTTTTATATTAATTTACAAATACGCGCTCATATACACATATACACTCAAACTCAATCTAGGGTTCTGCTAACCCCATCTCTATTGAGTCACGCCACAGAGCCAAGGTAATACTTAACCTTCAGCTCTGATACCATCTGTAATGGCGGGGATTTTCGACCCAGAAAATCAACATAAAAACACACTGTTGACTATTCAAGCATCGAAAACACCAGGACATTAATAGAAGAATTTAGAGGGTGAGAAAGAAAAGATAGAACTAATAGAATAGAAGAAGAAGAAGAAGATCACAACTGAACAGAATCAGAGTAACACGAAACTCGCAGCGGAACAAAATAAGATGTATTATATAACATAACTTTGAATACAAAACTGTATTGTATATACATACCATTATCAGAGTACAATACATCATATCACAGCGGAAATAACTCTACATAACTAATGGTGAAGCTTCCTGCTTTTGAGCTCCTCCAAGTGAATCTGCAAAGCCTGAAACACTTGACTGCCCGTACAAATTTGGGCACCCAAGAGTTTAGGGAAAACAAACAAAATAAACTATGGGTCAGTCATGGGACTGGTGTGAGTAAATTCCAACTATACGGTTTTACTTTGAAGAAAATCCTTTTGAAACAAAAGGATAATAGTAAGACCAGCCCACACATAAACATGGACGGCTTTTACCTTACTATAACCCAAATTTCTTTGATATCAAAAACAGTGATATTATGATAATGTCTAAACAAATAATTATCCAAGTAGCAGAACGCTTGCATCTCACGTTCCACATATATATAGTACAAAATCATAAACTGCAGGGCACTTATTGGAGATTGAATTTCAACAAACAAGGTATGGGAGCGCCTTCTGAATAGTGTACTCTAGAGGGGATACACTCAGGGTTCAACAAGAACGTCTTGCAACCCGGCCACACATGACCGCTCACTCATTTAGCTTGAGTGTCGCGAATATATTGCCACCACGGTTGCAGGCCATCCAACCGTCATCTGAAGATACAGAATCGAAAAGAAGTATAAATATGAATTTTCTCTAGATCGGTGACAATACACCCTGCTTGGGGATGACCCAACTAGCCATGCTGCCTAGCCCAACTTTTGTTACTTCAGGTTGTGAGGCTAGAGGCTACGTCTATCTTCAGAACATCTGATCACCATTCCTTTTGAATGTCCCGTAATCACACATTGATTACACAAATGCACACTGGGTGTAGAATAAAGAGAAGTTATCTTCTCCCCACCAACTTGGTATATTCGTAAAATCAACGGCATGACCGTTGGAAATACTCTGTCAGACACTCGTCCAAACAAGTTGTCCTGGGACTGGACAAACAAAAACACACCATTCTATAACTGGACGATCCTTGCATTTAACTCTGTCTTCAATTATCTTCAGCATATCTAATTCGCAACGATTTTGCCTATACGGAATGGTTTTCGGGTAATAACCCAACCGGTCTCTCCGTATTGACAACGATGGTCAAAACACTTCGATAGTCGGTTATTTAACTATCGGAGTTAAAACAACATCCATTCTAATGTATAACTAACGTCACACAACCACGGGAACTTTTTATTCGACATTCATTTTTATTATTCGAATTCCCATATCTTACCGAATATTACTATACTCCCGATTTACCCTTTTACACTCTTGGAAAACATTTCCAGTTATTATAAAACCCTTATTCTTTCATATTCCAGAAAATATACGTTATCAACGTTCGATCCATTATTTTCACATTTTTTATTTCTATACTTGGATAATCTACCCTATTTATATTGGAAAATATTTCCAATTTCCTTTTAACCTTTTAATCGGCCCCATGTTCACTTTTAAAACATTATTCCCTTTGAAATGGGAATACTATCCCTTCTTATAGAAATCTAAACACCTTGATCATATAAATCTTTATTCACGTAATAATCTCCCTTATCTTGTTTACCGAAATCTCTTTCATACTTTTCACTCCTATTCTACTTTATAAACTCTGTCTCTAAGTCAACTTCTTATCTAATCGATATCAAGTTTATAACTAAATACTGACTCCTATCCTATTAACATTTATTTGTTTAAACTAAATGTTAATTATTCTATCAAATTATAATCCCTAAAAATAGTTTACTTTTAATACATTCGACATCGTCGAATTCTAGTTACAAATCCTAACGGTTTAATTCTAATCACATTTCAAACATCGAAATGCTGTCATCAGTTTCTAATACGATTCCCCAATTCTTTTTCTAAACTCTTTCTTATATTTCTTTTAACAAACGTTGTTGCTTATTACTCTAGAATAAGTGGATTTCAAACCAAATTGTTACATTTCCTAGGAAGTGCTGCTATATAAAAGTCATGCTTAAGTCAAATCGACAGCAGTTAATTTGTCGCTATAGTTCTAAACTTGTCATACGCTGTAATATTCTCCTTATAACTAATTACAGTCACACTTACCTTATCAACAACGTTATTTTATTGCTATAGTTCAACTTGTCATACGCTGTAATATTCTTTGTTATAACTAATCTTGACATAACAGTCACACTTATCTTATCAACAGCGTTATTTTATCGCTATAATTCTAAGACTGGCAATACGCTGCCGTATTCCTTTTATACACATCTTGACATCTCTTTCCGTTACAACTGTTATCGTTTCTCGATAATAGTGAAGCCGTTCAAGTTGGGGTATTCTATTTACCTCTCAGACCTTGATCGACAACGTTCTTATCTTAGAACAGATATACGTTCGTAACTCTAAACTCCTTATTACTTATAATATACATCAAATCGTATTTCCTTGTTTTATTTTGGAATATGGTTTTATAATACCACATCTTTATTTTGAACTCGGTTGTTTTACGATTATCCAAATTAACTTTTCGCTTTCTCTATTCCACAGTTCTGTTGATAACTTCTTAAATTAAAAGTTAATTAAATCTCATTTATTTCTAAACTGTTTTCATTAGATTAATTAAAGGCCAATTAATCTAATAATCATTTTCCCAATAACAGTTGATTAAATCAACTTCATTTCATCAGTAAATTCGTTAACTGATCTTAATTACTTCTCATTAGATTAATATAATAAATCTAATAATATTTCTAAAATTGTTTATCTTAAATATAATTATCCAAATATTTAATCGTCGGATAATTTCTGCTTTATAAACTTATTTAAATATCAACAAATCGTTTTTATTTATTTTATAAAAACGAACTCTAAAATACTGGTTTATAATAGAACTTCTATTATAAATTTAAATCTTCTTTTTAATTATAAAAATAAATTTTTTATAATTAACCCCGTTGATTTGCCTGACGGCCAATCAACTCCTTAACAAAACGATGGGTTTACTGTCGACTGCTACCGCTTTCTTAATCGATATCGTTTATCGAATTATCTAAACAAATGTTGAATTTTCGTTCAACATCAATATTCACACGGGGCTTTAAATGTGATTCGGGTTCAAACAGTGCATACAAACAAACAGTACATATAAATATCGAGGAATCCGGTCGGATTCCTCCAACCGGTTTCCGCATCCACAGATGTCAGTCAACACAATTTACACTAACTCTATACTAGGGGGTGTTCTAATCGATGGAAACAGTGTCCAACTGATGATGTGTACATATATATAACGGTATATAATATTCAACGGAATTAATTGTAATCAACCTAATCAACCATCACACAGCATTCAAACAACATTAAAATATAACTGCAATATTTTGAATAGATCAGAGTTAGTGATTTTACTCACATTGGCGCGTTAACCGTAAAATACGGTTTGCGTCGGTCGATTAAACAGGCGGTTTATTTTTTCTGAATTCGTCATGAGCTCCAAACCGCTTCAGCTAAATTTCAAAATGCACGTTTCCTTTGCATCTCTTCACTATTCGATAAAACGGCCATCGCCACTTCTTGCTACTCTCGCATCAATAAATTTGCTTGCATTTGAATGGTACACGCATCTGCCCTGTTCCCGGTTACGAACTACTTCTTTTTATATATAAAAACTGCTTTCAAACCCACGCCTTGCCCTACGCCTCGACCCAACAGCTTCATCCCTTGCTCGTCTGACCTCTGCTCCCTTCAGTAACACCATTTTTCAAACCAACAAATCCTCAACGTTGCCACACTTCCACAGTTCAGTACCAGTCCAACCATTTCTGATCCTCCGTGATAAAACAACTATTGGTCCAATTCTTCCTCCACTTTTCAATATGAATACTGTTCGGATTTCCTATACACGCTACTAACCCTTAGAATATCACGTACATCTTAAATTCAATGTTGTTAGAGATAAAGAAAATGCACAATGCTTCCTCACGACAAAGGCATGGCATGCAAAATGTTGGAGCTGCTACCACCCATGTTGAATTCCTTTTGTTCTTTATCACAAAAACTCCACCCAGTTGAAAACTCAAAACACTCCCCCTGACAAACACATTATCTCCTGCTACTACCATTCAAAAAACCGCATTCAATCTCCATACATAGAAAAAGCTCCTGCGTCACTTCACATTGGTACAGTAGCATCACGGCACAGTACATATTGCTTGCGTGTAACTGCATTTTCCGCAACTCCAACACCAAACACATTTAACTTGCGTCTCCAATCACCAATCATTGAACCCGTTTTCCCAACTTCCATGCAAATCCCACTTACACAGTTCCTTCCATGTGTTCACGCCATAATCCCTTACTCTCACTGACAAGCATGCGTGCACACGCTCACTTCCTCTGTGCACACCGTTTCATGCACACCACCTTCACATTTTCATACATTCACTTGCTGATCCCCCCCTTTGCCTCCACGTTCTCATCCCTCTTGCTAGCCTTTTCTTCACATATTACTTCCCAGTACCTTCACAAAACTTTCCTTCCGACATCAATCCTCCCCACCACGTGTTCTCTTTCCACGTTAAAATCTCTGTCGCCCACTATTAAAACTCCAGGATCCCGACTTCACGACCATGGTTGCGATCCAACTTACTCCCATGCTCACTCGAGCTCTCTCCACTCCTTTTATTTCTCATACCTCCTTCAAAGCTTGCATGCTTCTCAGTCCTCACTTTCATCTTTCCATTGGTACGGTTCCATGAATTTGAAAATGCTACCTCAGATCCGCACTTGCCACAAACCCCCTGTTAACTACTCCTTTCCCCTTGCAAACGTTGGCACGTGTGTGCATGTACCCGATCTCCACTCCTCAGTACACTTCGGCCCACTTCACACATCAAACCGGTGCTCCAGATATTCCCACGCATGCAGTTCCTAAATCACCATGCACCCAAGTCAACTTCCTCCTCAAACACGTCTTCCGTTCTGGCCTTCGAAAAGATGCAAAGTCGGTACAGGAAGTAAGAGCATAAGCTCGAGCGCGCACTATTTTGTTTTTAGATCTTGGTGGAAGCCAATTATTCTCGGCATGAACGAACAAGAAAATGAGGGCGTATATTTATACAGATAAAGACTTGGTGCTTAAGGAACAGGAAGGAGATAGGATATAGGTAGGCACGTTTATGAAAGTATGGGTGAAAGTATGGACTGCTGTAGCTTTAGGTTAGGTTAGCACGTTGTCATGCTTTTCATTAGATTTCAGTATGGTTTGTTTTTGCTTAATTCCAATGCAATAGGTAATAGGGTGATGGCAGTCACTAGGTTAGCACGTTCGTAGAAGAAGACTTAAAAGTGAAGGAAAAATTAATATATATGTAATATATTTCTATTTCCAAAATTTTAGTGTACCGGACCTCGTTCATATCCGGACCACTACAGACAGAGATAAGAATACGGATGTATCCAGCGAGGTGTCATGATTCCAAAAATATAATAATATCGGTAGGTTGACTCATTCTGTGAAATCCCGAAATATCGATACAGGGTACACAATACTCCAAATAAAAAGTTGCATATTTAATTAATTAAAAATTACAGTAAAATTCTAAAAATTAAATTATCGCTGCGCCTCAAAAGAACCTTGATCAGATTTGCAACCGATATCTAGTTATTTCAAATAAACCATTACGGTCGATATACGATTCTACAATGACTTTTCGAATATTTGATTTGGACATATCTTGTAATCTATACAACGAAATCTCCATTTTCCACTTCCGTTGGAAAGATACAGTTCAACAGATTCCAACGCTTCTTGTTTCGAAGAAATCCGATTCAAAACGAGTCCGGTACACTTAGTTGAATTTCAGAACGTTAAATTACGAACTGCAGGATCGTTCTGAGCTCGATTATAATTTATATATATTTATATACGTTCAACTTCGTTTTAATTAATATATAAATCCATTTATATTACGAATTCAATTTTTAAACTGTTTTAAATATTCAATTTTAAACCGTTCAAAATGCGGGACGTTACAGTCCTTCCCCCTTAAAATAATTTCGTCCTCGAAATTGCTAAGATAGAGAAAATGCTACAATCACTGTTATAAACAGGTTAAAAATCTTTTTGGTTTTACTTTATGATTTCAGTTTCAACATAACTAATTAATTCCAATTAAAAAATTAATTCCTTCTTATTACCGAATATTTTCAAAATTCTGAAAATTTTCTAACAGCTTAATTTCCAGAGAATCTCGCCAGCATCTCCTCTGCACGGCTCACTCGGTATTACAACAACTTACCACTCTGGGCCTTCACCAATCCAAAAGAAAATCAAACAGCCAAACAACTTTCCAAACGCACTCAAAAATTTCATACTCCATATCATTTAAACATGTAACTTTTTGGTTGGCATCCTATTCTGATTCTGCACTTTGCTATCAAGCCGATATTTATCCCAACATTTCCAACTGTTGATCTCCAACCAACTTATCCTTAATCCAATCCTTTGCTTATTGTTTGAGCCAAATTCCATTTCAACTCCAGCTCCATTTCAATTCCAATTTCTTATCCAAATTTATTTGGGATCATCTCTAACCCAATTCAATATATTTAACCAAGTTAATTCCTATGTTCCCCTTGCTAATTTAATTTCTCAAATTAGTTCTCTTACGCTCAACTTTGATTTTATTAAAATATCAAATTTTAATTTCCACTTAACTAGTTCAGTTAAATCTCTGTTTCAATATGATTCTTAGTTAACTGGCTTCGATAGAATTCACCTTCACCATTTCAAGCTATTTAACTTCATAAGTTAAATTTTAGAGATTTAAATTCCTGGGTCTTCATTTCAAATCAGTATGAAATCATATATAATTCAGAACATTTGAATTTCTGACAACTTATTTCCTCGAAATAATTTAAAACAAAATCTTTGGTAGTAATCCGTCACTTAGAACCTTGAAAATGAACACTGATGATGCTGCAGTCATCATCAGAATTATTTTCCAGTTATCAAAGTGAGTTCAATACTATATTACTTTTCAAAACTTATTTTCAAACACCTTTATTTTGAAATTACTTCAAAATTAGAGCACTTGGAAAACAATTTTCAAATCTCCCAGGATTTTAAAATTATATTTAATTCAAATATTATTTCCAACTCTTTTCCCAGTTTATAGAGTTTTATTTCAATTCTAGTTTTAAATTCAGATTCAGCTCATCTGATTTTCATATCATACTTATATAATATTTCGATTAGTAATTTATATAACCAACTCAATTATAATCTTGTTCGATCATAAAAATGATCACATATCCAATATATGATATTAATATCTCAAAATATATACTTATTTTATATCAAAATATAATTTGGGTAAAATTGTTTCATTTACCCTTTTTCAAAACATACTGTGTCAAATTACTCTGTTCAAGAATTTAGAAACACCTATCGACTCAGTTTGCATTACTGTTTCGACCAGAATTTATAAATCACTTGACTGACCAGTCAACACAATATAAAACAGTTTTTATATTAATTCACAAATACGCGCTCATATATACATATACACTCAAACTCAATCTAGGGTTCTGCTAACCCCATCTCTATTGAGTCACGCCACAGAGCCAAGGTAATACTTAACCTTCAGCTCTGATACCATCTGTAATGGCGGGGATTTTCGACCCAGAAAATCAACATAAAAACACACTGTTGACTATTCAAGCATCGAAAACACCAGGACATTAATAGAAGAATTTATAGGGTGAGAAAGAAAAGATAGAACTAATAGAATAGAAGAAGAAGAAGATCACAACTGAACAGAATCAGAGTAACACGAAACTCGCAGCGGAACAAAATAAGATGTATTATATAACATAACTTTGAATACAAAACTGTATTGTATATACATACCATTATCAGAGTACAATACATCATATCACAGCGGAAATAACTCTACATAACTAATGGTGAAGCTTCCTGCTTTTGAGCTCCTCCAAGTGAATCTGCAAAGCCTGAAACACTTGACTGCCCGTACAAATTTGGGCACCCAAGAGTTTAGGGAAAACAAACAAAATAAACTCTGGGTCAGTCATGGGACTGGTGTGAGTAAATTCCAACTATACGGTTTTACTTTGAAGAAAATCCTTTTGAAACAAAAGGATAATAGTAAGACCAGCCCACACATAAACATGGACGGCTTTTACCTTACTATAACCCAAATTTCTTTGATATCAAAAACAGTGATATTATGATAATGTCTAAACAAATAATTATCCAAGTAGCAGAACGCTTGCATCTCACGTTCCACATATATATAGTACAAAATCATAAACTGCAGGGCACTTATTGGAGATTGAATTTCAACAAACAAGGTATGGGAGCACCTTCTGAATAGTGTACTCTAGAGGGGATACACTCAGGGTTCAACAAGAACGTCTTGCAACCCGGCCACACATGACCGCTCACTCATTTAGCTTGAGTGTCGCGAATATATTGCCACCACGGTTGCAGGCCATCCAACCGTCATCTGAAGATACAGAATCGAAAAGAAGTATAAATATGAATTTTCTCTAGATCGGTGACAATACACCCTGCTTGGGGATGACCCAACTAGCCATGCTGCCTAGCCCAACTTTTGTTACTTCAGGTTGTGAGGCTAGAGGCTACGTCTATCTTCAGAACATCTGATCACCATTCCTTTTGAATGTCCCGTAATCACACATTGATTACACAAATGCACACTGGGTGTAGAATAAAGAGAAGTTATCTTCTCCCCACCAACTTGGTATATTCGTAAAATCAACGGCATGACCGTTGGAAATACTCTGTCAGACACTCGTCCAAACAAGTTGTCCTGGGACTGGACAAACAAAAACACACCATTCTATAACTGGACGATCCTTGCATTTAACTCTGTCTTCAATTATCTTCAGCATATCTAATTCGCAACGATTTTGCCTATACGGAATGGTTTTCGGGTAATAACCCAACCGGTCTCTCCGTATTGACAACGATGGTCAAAACACTTCGATAGTCGGTTATTTAACTATCGGAGTTAAAACAACATCCATTCTAATGTATAACTAACGTCACACAACCACGGGAACTTTTTATTCGACATTCATTTTTATTATTCGAATTCCCATATCTTACCGAATATTACTATACTCCCGATTTACCCTTTTACACTCTTGGAAAACATTTCCAGTTATTATAAAACCCTTATTCTTTCATATTCCAGAAAATATACGTTATCAACGTTCGATCCATTATTTTCACATTTTTTATTTCTATACTTGGATAATCTACCCTATTTATATTGGAAAATATTTCCAATTTCCTTTTAACCTTTTAATCGGCCCCATGTTCACTTTTAAAACATTATTCCCTTTGAAATGGGAATACTATCCCTTCTTATAGAAATCTAAACACCTTGATCATATAAATCTTTATTCACGTAATAATCTCCCTTATCTTGTTTACCGAAATCTCTTTCATACTTTTCACTCCTATTCTACTTTATAAACTCTGTCTCTAAGTCAACTTCTTATCTAATCGATATCAAGTTTATAACTAAATACTGACTCCTATCCTATTAACATTTATTTGTTTAAACTAAATGTTAATTATTCTATCAAATTATAATCCCTAAAAATAGTTTACTTTTAATACATTCGACATCGTCGAATTCTAGTTACAAATCCTAACGGTTTAATTCTAATCACATTTCAAACATCGAAATGCTGTCATCAGTTTCTAATACGATTCCCCAATTCTTTTTCTAAACTCTTTCTTATATTTCTTTTAACAAACGTTGTTGCTTATTACTCTAGAATAAGTGGATTTCAAACCAAATTGTTACATTTCCTAGGAAGTGCTGCTATATAAAAGTCATGCTTAAGTCAAATCGACAGCAGTTAATTTGTCGCTATAGTTCTAAACTTGTCATACGCTGTAATATTCTCCTTATAACTAATTACAGTCACACTTACCTTATCAACAACGTTATTTTATTGCTATAGTTCAACTTGTCATACGCTGTAATATTCTTTGTTATAACTAATCTTGACATAACAGTCACACTTATCTTATCAACAGCGTTATTTTATCGCTATAATTCTAAGACTGGCAATACGCTGCCGTATTCCTTTTATACACATCTTGACATCTCTTTCCGTTACAACTGTTATCGTTTCTCGATAATAGTGAAGCCGTTCAAGTTGGGGTATTCTATTTACCTCTCAGACCTTGATCGACAACGTTCTTATCTTAGAACAGATATACGTTCGTAACTCTAAACTCCTTATTACTTATAATATACATCAAATCGTATTTCCTTGTTTTATTTTGGAATATGGTTTTATAATACCACATCTTTATTTTGAACTCGGTTGTTTTACGATTATCCAAATTAACTTTTCGCTTTCTCTATTCCACAGTTCTGTTGATAACTTCTTAAATTAAAAGTTAATTAAATCTCATTTATTTCTAAACTGTTTTCATTAGATTAATTAAAGGCCAATTAATCTAATAATCATTTTCCCAATAACAGTTGATTAAATCAACTTCATTTCATCAGTAAATTCGTTAACTGATCTTAATTACTTCTCATTAGATTAATATAATAAATCTAATAATATTTCTAAAATTGTTTATCTTAAATATAATTATCCAAATATTTAATCGTCGGATAATTTCTGCTTTATAAACTTATTTAAATATCAACAAATCGTTTTTATTTATTTTATAAAAACGAACTCTAAAATACTGGTTTATAATAGAACTTCTATTATAAATTTAAATCTTCTTTTAATTATAAAAATAAATTTTTTATAATTAACCCCGTTGATTTGCCTGACGGCCAATCAACTCCTTAACAAAACGATGGGTTTACTGTCGACTGCTACCGCTTTCTTAATCGATATCGTTTATCGAATTATCTAAACAAATGTTGAATTTTCGTTCAACATCAATATTCACACGGGGCTTTAAATGTGATTCGAGTTCAAACAGTGCATACAAACAAACAGTACATATAAATATCGAGGAATCCGGTCGGATTCCTCCAACCGGTTTCCGCATCCACAGATGTCAGTCAACACAATTTACACTAACTCTATACTAGGGGGTGTTCTAATCGATGGAAACAGTGTCCAACTGATGATGTGTACATATATATAACAGTATATAATATTCAACGGAATTAATTGTAATCAACCTAATCAACCATCACACAGCATTCAAACAACATTAAAATATAACTGCAATATTTTGAATAGATCAGAGTTAGTGATTTTACTCACATTGGCGCGTTAACCGTAAAATACGGTTTGCGTCGGTCGATTAAACAGGCGGTTTATTTTTTCTGAATTCGTCATGAGCTCCAAACCGCTTCAGCTAAATTTCAAAATGCACGTTTCCTTTGCATCTCTTCACTATTCGATAAAACGGCCATCGCCACTTCTTGCTACTCTCGCATCAATAAATTTGCTTGCATTTGAATGGTACACGCATCTGCCCTGCTTCCGGTTACGAACTACTTCTTTTTATATATAAAAACTGCTTTCAAACCCACGCCTTGCCCTACGCCTCGACCCAACAGCTTCATCCCTTGCTCGTCTGACCTCTGCTCCCTTCAGTAACACCATTTTTCAAACCAACAAATCCTCAACGTTGCCACACTTCCACAGTTCAGTACCAGTCCAACCATTTCTGATCCTCCGTGATAAAACAACTATTGGTCCAATTCTTCCTCCACTTTTCAATATGAATACTGTTCGGATTTCCTATACACGCTACTAACCCTTAGAATATCACGTACATCTTAAATTCAATGTTGTTAGAGATAAAGAAAATGCACAATGCTTCCTCACGACAAAGGCATGGCATGCAAAATGTTGGAGCTGCTACCACCCATGTTGAATTCCTTTTGTTCTTTATCACAAAAACTCCACCCAGTTGAAAACTCAAAACACTCCCCTTGACAAACACATTATCTCCTGCTACTACCATTCAAAAAACCGCATTCAATCTCCATACATAGAAAAAGCTCCTGCGTCACTTCACATTGGTACAGTAGCATCACGGCACAGTACATATTGCTTGCGTGTAACTGCATTTTCCGCAACTCCAACACCAAACACATTTAACTTGCGTCTCCAATCACCAATCATTGAACCCGTTTTCCCAACTTCCATGCAAATCCCACTTACACAGTTCCTTCCATGTGTTCACGCCATAATCCCTTACTCTCACTGACAAGCATGCGTGCACACGCTCACTTCCTCTGTGCACACCGTTTCATGCACACCACCTTCACATTTTCATACATTCACTTGCTGATCCCCCCTTTGCCTCCACGTTCTCATCCCTCTTGCTAGCCTTTTCTTCACATATTACTTCCCAGTACCTTCACAAAACTTTCCTTCCGACATCAATCCTCCCCACCACGTGTTCTCTTTCCACGTTAAAATCTCTGTCGCCCACTATTAAAACTCCAGGATCCCGACTTCACGACCATGGTTGCGATCCAACTTACTCCCATGCTCACTCGAGCTCTCTCCACTCCTTTTATTTCTCATACCTCCTTCAAAGCTTGCATGCTTCTCAGTCCTCACTTTCATCTTTCCATTGGTACAGTTCCATGAATTTGAAAATGCTACCTCAGATCCGCACTTGCCACAAACCCCCTGTTAACTACTCCTTTCCCCTTGCAAACGTTGGCACATGTGTGCATGTACCCGATCTCCACTCCTCAGTACACTTCGACCCACTTCACACATCAAACCGGTGCTCCAGATATTCCCACGCATGCAGTTCCTAAATCACCATGCACCCAAGTCAACTTCCTCCTCAAACACGTCTTCCGTTCTGGCCTTCGAAAAGATGCAAAGTCGGTACAGGAAGTAAGAGCATAAGCTCGAGCGCGCACTATTTTGTTTTTAGATCTTGGTGGAAGCCAATTATTCTCGACATGAACGAACAAGAAAATGAGGGCGTATATTTATACAGATAAAGACTTGGTGCTTAAGGAACAGGAAGGAGATAGGATATAGGTAGGCACGTTTATGAAAGTATGGGTGAAAGTATGGACTGCTGTAGCTTTAGGTTAGGTTAGCACGTTGTCATGCTTTTCATTAGATTTCAGTATGGTTTGTTTTTGCTTAATTCCAACGCAATAGGTAATAGGGTGATGGCAGTCACTAGGTTAGCACGTTCGTAGAAGAAGACTTAAAAGTGAAGGAAAAATTAATATATATGTAATATATTTCTATTTCCAAAATTTTAGTGTACCGGACCTCGTTCATATCCGGACCACTACAGACAGAGATAAGAATACGGCTGTATCCAGCGAGGTGTCATGATTCCAAAAATATAATAATATCGGTAGGTTGACTCATTCTGTGAAATCCCGAAATATCGGTACAGGGTACACAATACTCCAAATAAAAAGTTGCATATTTAATTAATTAAAAATTACAGTAAAATTCTAAAAATTAAATTATCGCTGCGCCTCAAAAGAACCTTGTTCAGATTTGCAACCGATATCTAGTTATTTCAAATAAACCATTACGGTCGATATACGATTCTACAATGACTTTTCGAATATTTGATTTGGACATATCTTGTAATCTATACGACGAAATCTCCATTTTCCACTTCCGTTGGAAAGATACAGTTCAACAGATTCCAACGCTTCTTGTTTCGAAGAAATCCGATTCAAAACGAGTCCGGTACACTTAGTTGAATTTCAGAACGTTAAATTACGAACTGCAGGATCGTTCTGAGCTCGATTATAATTTATATATATTTATATACGTTCAACTTCGTTTTAATTAATATATAAATCCATTTATATTACGAATTCAATTTTTAAACTGTTTTAAATATTCAATTTTAAACCGTTCAAAATGCGGGACGTTACAGAAGATTCAAATATAATTGAATATAGAATTTGAATAAAGAGAATTCGAATAGATTTGAATACGTAATTTGAATAGAGAATTCAAATAGAAATTCAAATATAGAAATTGAATATAGAAATTCAAATGGTATTTGAATAAAGGAAATTCAAATATAGAAATTGAATATAGAAATTCAAATGGTATTTGAATAAAGGAAATTCAAATATAGAAATTGAATATAGAAATTCAAATGTGAGTTGAATAAAGGAAATTGAATATAGAATTCAAATAAAATTGAAATGGGATTTGAATAAAGGAAATTTAAAATATAGAATTTGAGTATAGAAATTCAAATGGAATTTGAATATAGATTTCAAATAGAATTGAAATGGGATTTGAATATTGAATTCAAAAAGAATTGAAATGGAAATTGAATATAGAATTCAAATAGAATTGAAATGGAATTTGAATATAGAAGATCGAAATATAAATAAATTTATTTCCGAGTTAGGGAAAATCGACAATTTTAGAAGATCAGAAATATTATGTTGAATTAGAAAAATTGATTTGATATATATTAAAAATATATCAGAATGGAGTTGAATTTATTTTAAACGAAAGTTTAAAAGTTTTTATATATATACATACATATAATTAAAACGAACACGCCGCAGCGCGGCAGTTCGTAAATTGGCGATTCGAACTTCAATTGAGTATATAAAACTCAAATTAAGTCGGAATTCTGTGAAACAAGAACCGTCAGGACCAGTTAGATAATAGTTTTCTAATGGAAGAGAAAAATCTAGATTTCGTCGTACTGATTTTGAGTTATGTCAAAATCAATTTTTCAGAAAAACAGCGCCAAAATCGTTTTAAAAACGATAACGGTTTATTTAAATAAATAAGAGGATTTTAAGGAAATAAAATCCGAATTTGCATTAGAAAAATCCAGACTAGAGATATAAAATAAATATGAACTCCAGTGAAGTAAGTGAAATGATTTTTGAATAAAAATCAGATTTTTAATTATTAAATAGGTTTAACTAGTTTGAAGAATAAATAGTTAAATCGAGATTTGAATTGAAATGGGGCGTTGAATAAGTGAAAAAGATTTGAAAATGTATATTAGAAATCGAATATGTAACTCGAGTTGAAATGGGATTAGAATGGGTTCATGAGTAGATTAAAATATATTTGAATATGATATGTTCAAATAAGCAGTGAAATAAGCAAATGAGCTAACTAAAGAATAAATTAGCAAATTTAGTTAAGACGACTGGATTGAGTTGAAACAGAATGGAAATATGGGGATATGTGCTAAGCAGGTTTGGTATGGAGTATATGAAGAAATATAATTCGTGTGCTCAACATAAAGGTACATGTTTAAATTGAATATGAGATTTTATGCGCCGTATCGGCTAGCCGTTTGGCTTTTTCTTTTTTCTTTTGAATAGAGAGGCCTGTGTGGCGGTTTGGGGATTTTCCTGATGCTCCCAGTACAAAGGAGGTTGTGGCAAATTTTTCTAGGAATTTAAGGAGTTAGAATATTTTTAAGAAATTTTGATAGTTAGAAATCAATGTATATATATATATATATATATATATATATATATATATAGAATTCGATAAGGAAACGAACTTAAAAATAGAATAGTATAAACAAAAAGGAAATCGAAAATCTGGTAATAGAAAGAGTAATGTATATACGTTTTAAAAATGAATAATTGGTTTGTATGGTATTGATTTATTCGAGTAAGTAGTCTTGTCTGTTTTGACGTTATGAGTGTTATTCAGTTAAGCTCTGAGAGGTAGTTATACCCTAACTTGATTGATTTCATTTTTAACAAATAAATGGTAAGATTTCAGGCTTGAAGATCAATGTTGAATAAGAGTTAGTGGAATATAGTATTTGGGTTGTCGTAACGATGTTTTACACAACATTCGTTTTAACCCAAATAAGTGTGAGCTTGGAAATAGAATAATAAATATTTCCTAAGTATAGAAATAAACGAGATCAGAAAAGAGATAAGTAATTGGAATATTTTCCAATTATAAATAGTATACATTTTTTTAAGTTTGGAAAAATAAAGGAAGGCGATATTCGGAAATGTTTTTCCAAATAGCGTGAAAGGCCCATATGGTTATTGAAAATATTTGGTTAACAAATATTGATAAAGAAATCGAGATGTGATTTAATTAATGAAATATTAATTAGGGGCTCAGTGATTGTTTGATATTTGGATGAACACCTGTTTTCTTCAATAGTTAAATCATCGACTATCGAAACACTTGTCTTATTCGATACTAAAATCACAGACTATCGAAGTTTTTGACCATCGTTGTCAATATGGAGAGATCGGTTGGATTCTTATCCAAAGAACCATTCTGTATTGGCATAAGTGTTGTGAATCATATATGCCAAATAAAATTAAAGACGGAGTAAAGTGCAAGGGCTGTTGTATAAGTCCTAGGTAGAGATTTCCTAGGATGGATGTACTGAATAGTGCCTTCGGTTTCCTTCAGTCCTAGAACGAACGTATATGGACGAATATCTGACAGAATATTTCCAATGATCGAATGGGTTGGTCTGTATAAATATATATGGTTGCAACGGATTATTCCCTTAGTATAACATCCAGAATATTTGTGTAAACCAAATTAGTGATTAACGGATCTGATAATGTGGCATTCAAAGTGATCGTGTTATCAATGAATGGAAAGAAATCGTAGCATATGGCCTCAACAACCGGGAAATGACAAAAATCGGGCAGGCAGCATGGCTATGTAGGTTGCACCTATTAGGGTGTATAATCACCTGATCTAGTGTTTCATTTACTTCTAAAAATCTATTGTTGATGCTGTCCCATTCGGTAAACGGTTGCTGATCCCAACCGTTGGTGATGTATATTCGATACACTCAAGAGAAATGAATGGTCGGTCATGTGTGCCTGAGTTGCAAGACGTTCTTGTTGAACTCGGTGTATTCTCCTCTAGAGATACACCAGCGGAAGGTGGTTCCATACCTTGTCATAGTTGGAAATCCATTACCCAATACGTGCTTGCGGTTCAGATTGTATACTATATATGCAGAATGTGAGATGAAAGCGTTTCTGCTAGTTGATTATTGTATTGTGGTTGATAGACATTATGATAATATCAAAAGTTTTTGGATATAAAGATAATTTAGATTCTCATAAGGGAAAAACCCGTTCCGTTATACGGCGTGGTCTTATGAGATATAGTTTACTCGTTCAAGCTATTCTAAATTGTTTACTGAAACCGGTCCATGTTGCTTAACTGGTACGTCTGATAGGGGGTTCTCGTTTCGTGGTTTGGTGGTGAACGGGAGACTCTTACCTCTACAGATCCTGCAATATAGCGGGTTGGTCGAGTCGAGAGGCTGGCCGTAAAGCATGGTGTCTAGGGTACCAATGTAAGCTACAGTGGGGTATTACCTTGCTGCTTTAGGGTAGGAGAGGATGGTTGCAAAGTCTACTCTACTTTTTCTGGGCCACTACAGTTGGTACCAGAGCTTAGGTTGAGCGAATACCTAGGCTTGTTGGATTGTGCTCATTAGAGATAGGGTCAGCAATACCCTAGAATGAGTTGAGTGTGTGTGTGTGTGTGTATACGAGAGAGCATATTTGTTATTTGATATTAAAACTGTTTTATATTGTGTTGACTAGCCTGTTGAGTGAATTATGAATTCTGATCGAATCGTGGGACACCACGATGTCGATAGGAGTTTATAAACACTTGAACAAAAGATTGGACACGATATTGTTTTAAATAGTTGAGTTGATTGTTAGGATTATAATCGAATGAGATTATAAAATAGAAATGGTTATATATAACCTAATAGAATTTGTATATGAATGAAATATACAAATGAGATGAATTAAAATTGAATTCCAACCAGAATTTAGAATTTAAAATCTTGGGAAGTCGAAAAATATTTTTCGATGTATATTAAAAATATAGCTTCGTTTTGAAAAGATTTTGAAAGTGACAATGCACTGAACTCACTTCAGTGGCTGGAAAATAATTCTGATGATGACTGCAACATCATCAATGTTCATTTGTTTCTAAGTGATGAATTGCTACCTTAGAAAAGTTTTTGATGGAAATTTGTTTTAAAGGAAAACAAGTTAGTTTGAAAATTCAAATGTTTTGAATTTGAGATAGATATAAATATATGTATATATTTATATTATTTCAAAGAAGATTTGAAATAAGAACCCAAGAATTTAAATGATTGAAATTTAATTTAATTTAAGTAAGTTAAATAGACCGAAGTGAATAAATTGATCAGAATCAATTTAAAATAAATTTGGAATGCATATGATTGAAATATGAATTGAATGCGAATAACTAGATTGTAAACCGTTCAGATAAAATGAATATAAGCATATTTGATCTTCAACATGAATGAAAACCAAAAGTTTTGGTTAGTACTAAGTTAGTTGAAATATAAAAGTTGAGTTCAGCATAAGTGGAAAGTAATAGGTTAGTAGCACTTTTTCTAACTTAGAAATTTCGGGGATGAAATTCTTTTAAGGGGGAAAGATTGTAATGACCCGGGTTCTTCGGTCAACTAATTTTAAATATTTAATATGGATTTAAATATTTGATTGATAAAATAAATGGAATTTTATATTTATGTTATCGATTTAAATATCGATTTCAATTTAATATCGTATATATTAAATTATCAAAATAAGGAATCAGCGAATAATGCAATTCAAAGCAACACTGGATTGGAAACAGTTCAGATAATTAATTCAAAACTCCTGTTTGAATCAGAATAATAATATTGATTTATTTTTGAGAAAATTAATTGTTTGGAATTAATTTATATTTAATTTAAATTTATATATCCTCTAGACAATAAAATTTGACTTAGTAACTTGTTCCAGTGTGTCCAGAACGGTAGTATTACCCTAGAATTGTCAGTTGTTGGGTTTAGACGGAATCAGGGTGTATTTTAATTAAAGGATATCGTTTTAATTAAAATAAACATAATAAAAATCATTAAGTAAATCCTTTTCTTTGTGGACATCAATGAAACAATAAAGAAGAAATAAATGGCCAGATCTTTAAACTCGTATTCTTCTTCAAGCTCCATAAAAAAGAATGGCCTCGCTGTTTAGAATTTAAACCACACCTCGTTCCTATAAATCGCGACTGAAATAAATGGCTAGATCTTTAAACGCGTGTTCTTCTTCACGCTCCATAAAAAAGAATGGCCTCGCTGTTTAAAATTTAAACCACACCCCGTTCATAAAAATCGTGACTCCTTTTCCTCCTTTAATCTTCATTTGTTTTGCCATCCGTTCCCTCAGAAAGTAGTACAAACTATGTCGTTCGCTCCTCCAAATCCTCAACAACTAAAATCGAAAACTCCAAATCGAAAATGGAAAATGGCCACTAAAATCAAAACCCAATTCTGAATCAATCGTTGAAGGTTTCCGCGAGTGGAAACGGTGAGCAAATCGATCATCGCGAGATCTAGGGGAGCTCGACATCACTGGAGACTTGCGGTTGATCAAAGACTGACTCGTGATGGATATTGAAGATGGATTTCGATTTAGGGAGGAGACTGTGGAAGTCCGACGGCCTATTGAGTATCGGAGGGGGGTTTAAAGTTGAAGCGCGACTGTATCAGTAAGGACCATCACGATTTTTGGGGTTTTGGGTATTTCGTGGTTCAGGTTTTAGAGTTGAACTCGTGAAGAAGGTCTGTGCGGATTCCAATAATGATGGTCATGTTGTGGTCGGAAATGGATGTTGTCTAGTGGCATTAATGGCGTCATCAGTTTAGTGGTGAGTTGAAGGGATAAATGGCGCAGGAAAAAGGGTTGGTGAAGTAGCAGTTTACGAGTCAGGATCTGTAGTAGTGCAAAGTTTTGTTGCCTGGATGATTTGAAGAAGTGGTTTACATGTGAGGAGCTTATCGGTTTTGGGGTTGACAAGTTAAGGGCAGTAGCAAATATCAGTGTGATGGTGATCGGTCCGATGGTAAGAATGGAGGGCGCAAGGACATGGACTGGATTGGTAGTAATGTTGAGACAATTTGGTGGTGTAATGGCAGTAGCAGGCAGTGGTGGTAAGTGATGTAAAGGAGATAGTGAATCGCAAATAAGGTATACCGTTTACTAAAATACATAGGATAATTTTTTTATTCATTTGTAGTTAATTTAAAATAAATATTTAATCAATGAATAAATTAAAAAAATCGTAGATGCAAGATGGATTTATTCGAGACAGTCCATAGGCACTACAAGAAGGAAAATAAAATGGGAATCGAAATGGATCGAAAAGAAAAATAAGGTGAGTAAATCTCACTCACCTGTTAATTACAATTATTTTTATCCGTTAAAAATAATTGTTATTGCTCGTTTGGATTTTTCTGGTTGCTTTAAATATGTTAGTTATTTAGGGTTGACTATTGTATATATATTGGGTTGATGATTGGTTGGATTCCCGCAGTCTCATTAGCGGATGCCGGCAGTTTCATAGCGGATGATTTCCCTATGCGCCCCAAAATATATTAGTGGATGACCTTCATACCGCGATATACTGCCTCGAAGCAGGATGGGTATTATTATGTTGACTAACGTCTGTGGATGCAGGAAAACAGGTTGGAGGAATCCGACTGGATTCATCAAAAATATATTGTCTGTTTGTTTATTTGTTTGCATATATACTGTCATATATGACGTGTTAGAAAACCTGAAATAAATAATTAGTTGTTAGTGTTTAAATATCACTGGGCCTAAGTGTTGATATTTAAAAATATCATGAAAAGGATACTTGAGATTTAAAAAGAAAAATTCTATTTTAATAAAATAGAATTTGAAATTTGAATATAGAAGATTCAAATAAAATAGAATTTGAAATTTGAATATAGAAGATTCAAACAAAATAGAATTTGAAATTTGAATATAGAAGATTCAAATAAAAATAATTTAAATTTTAATGTAGAAGATTCAAATAAAATAGAATTTGAAATTTGAATGTAGAAGATTCAAATAAAATAGAATTTGAAATTTGAATATAGAAGATTTGAATATAATTGAATATAGAATTTGAATAAAGAGAATTAAAATAGATTTGAATAAAGAGAATTCAAATAGATTTGAATATGGAAGTTGAAAAGAGAATTCAAGTAGAAATTCAAATATAGAAATTGAATATAGAAATTCAAATGGGATTTGAATAAAGGAAATTCAAATATTGAAATTGAATATAGAAATTCAAATGGGAGTTGAATAAAGGAAATTTGAATATAGAATTCAAATAAAATTGAAATGTGATTTGAATAAAGGAAATTTAAAATATAGAATTTGAATATAGAAATTCAAATGGAATTTGAATACATAATTCAAATAGAATTGAAACAGGATTTGAATATTGAATTCAAATAGAATTGGAATGGAATTTGAATATAGAATTCAAATAGAATTGAAATGGAATTTGAATATAGAAGATCAAAGTATAAATAAATTTATTTCCGAGTTAGGGAAAATCGATAATTTTAGAAGATCGGAAATATTATGTTGAATTGGAAAAATGGATCTGATATATATTAAAAATATATCAAAATGGAGTTGAATTTATTTTAAACGAAAGTTTAAAAGTTGATATATATATACACATAATTAAAACGAAATTGCAGCAGCGTGGCAGTTCGTAAATTGGCGATTCGAACTTCAATTGAGTATATAAAACTCAAATTAAGTCGGAATTCTTTGAAACAAGAACCGTCAAGACCAGTTAGATAATAGTTTTCTAATGGAAGGGAAAAACTCGATTTCATCGTACTGATTTTGAGTTATGTCAAAATCAATTTTTTAGAAAAACAGCGCCATAATCATTTTAAAAACGATAACGGTTTATTTAAATAAATAAAAGGATTTTAAGGAAATCAAGTCCGAATTGGCATTAGAAAAATCCAGACTAGAGATATAAAATAAATATGAACTCAAGTGAAGTAAATGAAATGATTTTTAAATAAAAATCAAATTTTTAATTATTAAATAGGTTAAATAGCTTGAAGAATAAATAATTAAATCGAGATTTGAATTGAAATGGGGCGTTGAATAAGTGAAAAAGATTTGAAAATTTATATTCAAAATCGAATATGTACCTCGAGTTGAAATGGGATTAGATTGGGTTCATGAGCAGAATAAAATTTATTTGAATATGATATGTTCAAATTAGCAGTGAAATAAGCAAAGGAGCTAACTAAAGAATAAATTAGCAAATTTAGTTAAGACGATTGGATTGAGTTGAAACATAATGGAAATATGGGGATACGTGTGAAGCAGGTCTGGTATGGAGTATATGAAGAAATAAAATTCGTGTGCTCAACATAAAGGTACACGTTTAAATTGAATATGAGATTTTATGAGCCGTATCGGCTAGCCGCTTGGCTTTTTCTTCTTTCTTTTGAATAAAGAGGCCTGTGTGGCGGTTTGGGGATTTTCCCGATGCTCCTGGTACAAAGGAGGTTATGGCAAATTTTCCTGGGAATTTAAGGAGTTAGAATATTTTTAAGAAATTTTGATAGTTAGAAATCTCAATGTATCGATATATATATATATATATAGAATTCGATAAGGAAACGAACTTAAAAATAGAATAGTATAAACAAAAAGGAAATCGAAAATCTAATAATAGAAAGAGAAATGTATATACGTTTTAAAAATGAATAATTGGTTTGTATGGTATTGATTTATTCGAGTAAGTAGTCTTGTCTGTTTTGACGTTATGAATGTTATTCAGTTAAGGTCTGAGAGGTAGTTATACCCCAACTTGATTGATTTCATTTTTAACAAATAAATGGTAAGATTTCAGGCTCGAAGATCAATGTTGAATAAGAGTTAGTGGAATATAGTATTTGGGTTGTCATAACGATGTTTTACACAACATCCGTTTTAACCCTAATAAGTGTGAGCTTGGAAATAGAATAATAAATATTTCCTAAGTATAGAAATAAACGAGATCGGAAAAGAGATAAGTAATTGGAATATTTTCCAATTATAAATAGTATATATTTTTCTAAGTTTGGAAAAATAAAGGAAGGTGATATTCAGAAATGTTTTTCCAAATAGCGTAAAAGGCCAATATGGTTATTGAAAATATTTGGTTAACAAATATTGATAAAGAAATCGAGAAGTGATTCAATTAATGAAATATTAATTAGGGGTTCAGCGATTGTTTGATATTTGGATGAACACCTGTTTTCTTCGATAGTTAAACCATCGACTATTGAAACACTTGTCTTATTCGATAGTTAAATCACAGACTATCGAAGTTTTTGACCATCGTTGTCAATATGGAGAGATCGGTTGGGGTCTTATCCAAAAAACCACTCTGTATTGGCATAAGCGTTGCGAATCATATATGCCAAAGGAAATTGAAGACGGAGTAAAGTGCAAGGGCTGTTGTATAAGTCCTAGGTAGAGATTGCCTAGGATGGATGTACTAAATAGTGCCTTCATTTCGTTCAGTCCCAGAACGAACGTTTATGGACGAATGTATGACAAAATATTTCTAATGATTGAATGGGTTGTTCTGTATAAATATATATGGTTGCAACGGATTTATTCCCTTAGCATAACATCCAGAATATTTGTGTAAACCAATTAGTGATTAACGGATCTGATAATGTGGCATTCAAAGTGATCTTGTTATCAATGAATGGAAAGAAATCGTAGCCTCTGGCCTCAACAACCGGGAAATGACAAAAATCAGGCAAGCAGCATGGCTATGTAGTCGCACCTATTAGGGTATATAATCACTTGATCTAGAGTTTCATTTACTTCTAAAAATATGTTGTCGATGTTGTCCCATTCGGGAAACGGTTGCTGATCCCTACCGTTGGTGATGTTCGATACACTCAAGAGAAATGAGTGGTCGGTCATGTGTGGATGAGTTGCAAGATGTTCTTGTTGAACTCGTTGTATTCTTCTCTAGAGATACACCACCGGAAGGTGGTTCCGTACCTTGTCATAGTTGGAAATCCATTACCCAATACGTGATTGCGGTTTTGATTGTATAGTATATATGTAGAACGTGAGATGAAAGCGCTTCTGCTAGTTGATTATTGTATTGTGGTTGATATACATTATGATAATATCAAAAGGTTTTTGATATAAAGATAATTTGGATTCTCATAAGGGAAAAACTCGTTACGTTATATGGCGTGGTCTTATGAGATATCGTTTACTCGTTCAAGCTGTTTTAAATTGTTTACTCATACCAGTCCCATGACTGGCTCGGAGTTTATTTTGTTTTGTTTTACCTAAACTCTTGGGTGCCTTAATTTGTACGGGCAGTCAAGTAGTTCAGGTATTTACATATATCTGGAGGAGTTTGGAGCAGGAGGTTTCAGCGTTAGTTATATAGAGTTTTGTTCCGCTGTGTTGTAAGTTGTACTCTGATAGTGATACTCTAACAAGTGTATGTTATACAGTTAAAATTTTGTATTTCAAAAGTTATGATATATTATATTTTGTTCCGCTGCGATGTGAGATTCTGTGTTGTGTTTCTGTTCTTCTTCTTCTATTCTAAGTTTCATTCTTCCTATTTCCCATCCTCTAACTTCTTTCAATAATGATTCGTATTTCTGTGCAATTTGGGTTGGACGTGTGTTGTATTTAGTCAACTCAGATAGTACGGATTTGTGGGCCATTACAAATAAACTCCAGGTTAGTCATGTGACTAGTGTGAGAACTAAAACAGTTATTAATCTTTATTTTAAAGTTAGGTAAATCCAGGGACCACGTCGTATAACACGGAATGGGTTTCCTCCCCAGAATACCAGTACATAAAACAACAGCGCAATGCTAAATAAAGAACAATGAAGTTATTATAAGACCCAGGCCCCATCACACAATGCAACGCAAGCCGGAGGATAGGGTTTTACCTTATAATAGCCAAAGAATGCTTGATACACTAAATTTCATCTTTTATTATTACTATAAGTTTATAGTGTCAAAACAATTTCAGTCATAAGTATCAATCATAGACGGCATGGGTGCTATATATCATGTCGCCAATACTAGGCTCTACAATCAAAACCACAAAATATCGTATTGGAAGTTGGATTTCCATCTGTGAACCAAGGCTAGGGATCGTCCTTACCGCTTCGAGACAATCTAGCCCATGTCTCAGGATCAGAACGCATCAACCCTTAGGAGCCACAAGGCCGGTCCACTCGATGTGGATTAAAATGCCTGAACACTGCTTTCCCCCACCCTATGGGGTGTAAATGAGCCAAATGACTCCATCGGTCCCGCATCGACCGAGAGGCGCCTCGTAATCCATCATCCACATAAGTAAAATGCCAGGGAGTGTAAAACGCTGACACCACTCCTAGCTTGCTGGAAACGCATACCCTCCCTGGATCCTTCTCCCATTTCTAGTTCACACCGGGGTGCGAGGCTCGCGGATCAATGCTACACAAAGCTACACCGTATTAAAGCCGTGCTTTGATCATCAACCACAAGATTTTGCTTTTCAACAGAAGCCTTGATCATTTGCATCTCAGCATGCCACACCGGCAATTCACGCTATGCAACCGATGTATATCAATCACACAGAATGAAATCCAATGTCAGACACACATCCATTTACAAGTCCGTTCTGGGTCTGAACGAAACCAGAGGAACCTTATTCCTCCCATATCCATCGATCTCCAAGTACGTCTGGACGATCACCAACTGATTCCTTCCTCCTTGGTGCACAGCCCAATCAAGATCATCAGTAATTATCCAAACGATGTGAAGACCTCCGGTCTTCAACCACCGTCTTCATCCTCGATATTTTGTCGAATCAGTTATTTAGAATGGGATAAACCCGATCTTTCTGAATAACTCACGTATATAATAAACAAGTGCTATAAAAACACAACATACGCCTCATTCCAATCCAGAATATTTCTTTATCCAAATATTCATATACTTTGGGAAAGGTTCCCATTAATTTTATCAATGATAAATTCTTTAAATTTATTCTTTAATCTTCTTTTGGATATCATTTCAATCTAATTAAAGATTCATTAAAACACCATTTGGTTTTAATCTTCCCAAAAATCAATATTGACGATTGTTTAATTTGGGAAATCATATCTTGTCTTTAACTGGGTTAAAGAATCAATGTCCTTTAAAACACGGCTCACGATAAACCCAAAATCACATTCCATTCCATCAGCCTTTAACTGTAAATTAGCAAGTGAAAATTCCCTTAGTATTTACCCCGAAGGCCGAAACCAACATCAGATCAATACCTAGGAAACCATTCAACTTAACTAATATCCTGTTAGTTTCCGAATTTGTTAACTCCGTTGGGTCTAAGAATAGTATTATTAAAGATACCATTCACGACAACCCAAATCACATTCCATTAAATATGGAATCTTCACAGAAGAACAAATCAATATATAATCGATATCAATTTCCGTATCCAACCAATAATATAAATGGAATATCGGCAAGGCCCTTTTAAATTCCATCTGTATTAACAGTCTTCTTCCACAGAATTTCATTTCGATTATTATCAAATCGAATTCCATTCAATTCCAATTTGATATATATTAAATTGGAAAACTTTACTTTGGAAAATTCCTGTTAAATCTTAATAAAAAGATTTATAAATTCCAAATCACATTTCACTGTAAATTAGGTTAAAGAAACAATTTTATTGAAAACACGGTTCACAATAAACCCAATTCACATCAGCCTCTAACCATAAATCAATAAGAGAACAATTCCCTAAGTATTAACCCCGAAGGCCGAAACAAACATCAGATCAATACCCAGGAAACCATTTAACTTAACTAACCACCAGTTAGTTTCTAATTTCCTTAACTCCATTGGATTTAAGAACAGTATTATTAAAGATACCATTCACGACAAACCCAAAATCCAATTTGATATTAAATACAAGGCTCTGAATAGAAAATATATCGGCTTATATTCAATATCAAACTCTGAAACCAACAAATATCGTATTGGAAATAACGATATAAATATATCTTTCAAATTTCCATAACAATATCTGTATAATCACGAAATCCAACATCGAAATATTCCGAAGAAAATTTTGATTCAAATCCGTTTGCAATTTATATATCGGAAATGCAGGTTATTTTTAAAACCATTTCAAATCCAATTTATTTATTTTAAAAATAATTGAATTATAATTCTAGTTCAAAACTAGCTCATTTCGACAAAAATCTATTTTTATCTTTTCAAATATGGAATTTTTCATCCCAATTCTTTCCAAATCATTTCTTATGATTTTACACTAATTATTGGTATTTTTAATAATTTTATCAAGGCTCATATCGTCGATTTCCATAAACGGCCATCGAACTGCTTTTCCAACATTTATTTGGACATAATTCTAAATCCAACCGTTAGATTTCAAATCTCTAATATTCGTTAGAAAGCTCTTTTCAATACGAACCCAACATTCCGGATTTTGGAGAATCCGACGGTCGAATCTCCTGTAAGGTACAAGCCAATGGTCGAAATTTGCAACCTACCGCAGCGCGGCGCGTTCTATTCAGGCCATTATATTGATATAATATATATTATATATATTTCATCGATTTCCTTTTAAAACATATTTTATAAATCATTTTAAATTCGTTTTCAAAACGATTTCAACTTCATATTCAATTTCTAATCAAAATTGAATATTCCATATCATCGATATATAAATGATAATATTTTCAAAACATTAGATTTTGAAATCAATTCCTTTATGATATTCATTATAAAAATGAATGAAATTGATATAAATGTCGTTCACGTCAAAATGGCGTTAATACAGTCAACACAACTTTACGTTTTTAAATATATTCATGTCTATCTCAAATCGGACATCAAATCATATTTTGATTCTTTTCTGAATATTGTTTGAAAATATTTGTTATTTCAAAATATTTATTCTTTCTGGACTGGAATCAGACATAGTCAATTACCATATAACTTTGACTATATGGATTTCACACAACAGATGTGTACAACAACAATGAAAACATCAGTCCATCATTCAGAGTGCATTCTACACCGTATAAGCTTCAAATATAAATATTTAACGCTTACAATAGCTTGTCAATCAATCGATAGAAATACAACTAATTATTGGGATTAGTGTATGTCCACTTTCATCCTAATACCAGTGTGGGGTTTCAATCAACAAATAATGAATTTTATTTTTGTAGTTGGGCGATGTGTAAAATTTATCGTCCCAATCAATATTAGTCAAATCAGCGTACATAAACAAATCTCTAACTTGTAAATGAATATTTTATTTTATTCATTTATCTAATAAAATGATATTTTTATTTTTCTAACATATTTTAGAAAATTTGGGCGGCATAATGGCGCGATATTAGAAACAGGATAAGGCCTAGCCTTATCCCCAGTCCAACAATGGCCTGCGCCATACACATACCAATCTAATCCATTTCATTTCATTTTAGAAACCAAATTCAACCAAACAATCCAATCAACCAAACTAAAAAATCACACAAGTCGTCCATGGTCTGTGGATGACGGGGAACAGTTCATATATGCAGTTATAAAATAAATAACTATATAGAAAAATTATAGTGAGGAGTTCTCACCTTTGGGATCCACTCCATCATTCTATTCTAATCCGTTTGGATTTGTCTGCCATGCCAACGCAGTCTTCTCTACGCTGTTCATATTAAAAATCGCATTTTTATTTCTATTCTAAAAATTATATTTTTTTACTTCGCTAAAAATTATATTATTATTTCGCTAAAAATTATATTTTTACTTCGCTAAAAAATTATATTTTTTACTTCGCTAAGTAAATAAAAATCATATTTTATAGTGTTAAAAATCATATCTTTATGCAACTAAAAATCTAATCCTTTTATTTCTAAAAATGTAACTTTTCTCATTTCAAAAATCATAACTTTTTAATTTCAAAAATCTAATCTTTTTAATTATAAAAAGCAAATCTTTTTCAAATAAAAACAAATTAACCTTTTTAAAGTTAAAAAATCAAATCTTTATCTTATTAAAAATTGTTTCATTGATATGATATAAATTGTCTCTTTGTTATGATAAAAATCACTTCTTTATGTGGATAAAGATCTCAACTTAATGCTAATAAAAATCAGATTTTATCTTATTCTATTATATATAAAAATCCGATTTTTATGCTATGTAATTTATATAACTAAAAACCGAATTTAAATAATGTATTTAAACTATAAACTGAACTCAATCAATGCATTTAAATAAATAAAAAACTGAATTTAAAATAAAATAAAAAGGAGAACTCACTGTTTTCATCGTTCAGAGGAGGAGGGTTTTCAGTCGACGAAGAAGAGGGGAGGGGGGAGAAGGTGGCGCATGGAGGAGGGAGAAGATGGAGGAGGCATCACGACCGAGTGCGATGTCGGGGCACTGGTATCGCGATGCCTGCGGAGGTAGGAACCTCGCAAGGTCTGAGACTGACAGTCTCACGAAGGAGGAGGAGCGGAAAAAGATGGCGACTTGAATGGGGAGAGGGGGATCGACTACGGCAGGTGACAACGGTGGTGGAGCGCGCGATTTTGGAATTGGGGGGAGATCGGATTTGGTCTCAGAACGAAGGAAATGATTTTGTGAGGGAGAGGGGTGAGAGAAAAAGGATTATATAATTTATTTTTATTTTTTTTATTTTCTCCATTTGATTTAAAAGGTAAGTTTTTATATTGAACTCCAACCAAGACCCAGTGATCGTCATCCCTAGAAAATTACCCCCATTCTGAACACAATGGGATATGTATCGTAATCCAATTCGGCCATTTCGATCAGTTTTCACTTAAATTAAAATAAAAGTCATCATATATTCAATTTGAACGTTCATTTTAATTTACCGGGGCCACATATTGGCTCTAAAAATTCCAGAAAATTTATTTCTAGCTTCGTACTAACGATATGGTCCTAACAAAACTAATTTTGTCAAATTTGAAGACCGTTTGAAAAATGGCCATTTTCTGGTCGATCAAAATTGACTAAAACTGTCAAAACACGTTTTCCTTCGCCACGCTCACATATTGATCCCGAAAATTATGAAAATTGGAATCTAACAATAATTTGACATTCTGGAACAAATAAAAGTGGTTTCATCGAAAACAGAGGTCGTTTGCAAAATGGCTATTTTTAAGGCCTATATTTCCATAACTACTATTCTGAATTTTCAACTGGACATAACTTTTTATTCCCACTATGAAATTTCAATTTTTCGGATTCGTTGGAAAGATATTCTCAAATAGATTCTAATATTTTTGGTTTTGCTAAAGTCCGGTTTATTTTGAATCCTGTACATTCATTTGAAATTTGAAATCGAATTTTCAAACTACCGCGCCATTTCCAATTCCTTTTATAATTAAAATAAAATATTTATATTCTAATGTCAATTCAAATAAATATATACGTTCTAATTCTATTCAAAATAATTTTCTCGTCGTTATTATTTAAAATAATTCATTTTAAATATCCAAAATTCATCAAAATTGCCGAAATAAAAAAATTTAATTGGTTCTGATTTTCTGGGTTATTAAAATATTTTTTTAACAAAAATAATATTTTTCTTAATGTGAATATTGATTGTTTTGTTCGATAGGGGTCATATTTTCAAATTGAAAAAATAAAGGTAGTTATTAAGTATCAGAAAAAACAATCATTTGGAAGTACTAATAGGGAAAAAAACAAAGACATAACCAAATCATTAAGAGGGTCTCTTAACAAGTATTTTTCAAAAACGACATATTCTGTTGATAATGCATATCAATCTTTTGATCTTGAACATGAATTTGGTTTTGATGATATAGTAGAAAATGAGACTGCAGCGAATGAAGAAATTAATGTTATACAAGAAACTACACATGAAATTGAGATTTTACCGCAACAGATAGTAAATGAAAGTGATGTCCAACGTTTAGAACAATTGAATGAAACAAAATCCAGGTGAAAGTAATAGCACTACTGGATTTTCTAATATTATATGTCTCTATCTTACAGTATGAATATTATTTAATATCATTGTGATTTTTTTTGCACTGGGGGTATCATTTAGTAAATAGCACTAAACACCATTAGTCTCAGGACCGGCTCTGCTTGAAGTTATGCCACATCGAAATATTTGGGTAAATTAAATGAAGTGTGGGTAGTAAACTCATTGATTCAGATCCTGACAATATTTCCGTTCAACAGGAAACCGTGAGCTTCAAATTCAGTTTAGATTCATACATTAGCATTTCTTAACTTAATCATCCTGACCATTGAATTAAACAGGCCACAAAAATTAGCAAATAGTTCATGGAGGCACGCCAAATAGTTATTTAGCAATCTACGTTTTTTGTATGAAAATTTGCTAAATTGTCTAAACGCAAGCAAATTTGTAAGTGTTGTTATTTTTTGCATGTGCAAGTTTGTTTGAGCTACTAATTGTTTTGGTAAAATATTTGAACAATTATCTAGTTTCGTCCACCGCAAACTATAATCCTAGTTTTGTTGCTGATTAATTGCTACTTTTTAATAAGATCGGTGAATGTCCATCTATGATGTAAAATAGGACTTGATGATCACTTACCATAATATTAGTTACTTACAATATAAGATTCAGAATAAGCAGGAAAATAATTCATGCATTCTTCCTTGTAAATGATTTTCAAACAACAATTCTACTTCATTTACTTGCAACAATGGCCTCATCCAACTTGTTGTTAAAGCAATAGTCCAAAATATATTAGCAAAATAAATAATGACTAAAATCATACATTTTATCCCAAAACAAACTATTAATGATAAAGAATTCAAATCAAACAAGAGTTAATCATTGACTTTCATTTTTAATTGACAACGGTTGCACTTAAAGTAATTACATCAAGTTAAAATGCGATGCCCGTAAACTCCTTAATATAAATATAAACAGTGCGGAATATGTACTATAAATTCATACATTGTGAAGATTGTCACTTTTTGTTGCCCCAAATACTCCACTTTCGTTTTCAAATATTCGCTGAATAGGAGTGGTATTGTTAAACGTACAAGCAGAAGTCTCATACTAGCTAAAGTGGTTATCCATCGATATGGCGCCTTTGGAGGCAGAATTTGAAAGCAAAGCATGGATAAGTCCACGGGTAAAAAGAAAGATCCATTTTCTTTGAAATAATAATAAGTTATCATAATACTTTTATATGCATATTGATAATTGATACAAATATGGATGAGATCAACGATCAGGGGAGAAAGAACACAAGAACAACTTACAGGTTTCTATATTGGTCTAGGCATGTTATATATGCATTTAGAATGATCTAATCATACATTAAACAAGTAATTTGTTATAGGCTTCTTTCCTTAGTGCCTAAGTTGCCGATATGTTATTGATCAAAAATGATAAACAAATGTCGAGTAAAACTCTACACTCTATATTGTTTTCTTAAGCAACAATAATTATGGACGGGATGCATTAATTATGTTACATAGGAAATAATTTTCCCTTTTTTTTATTTTTTGGCTTATCATTAGTAAAGTTTAATCAAACAAACTAATGAACAAGCTTATATTTTGACTTTGTGGGTCATCTCAAAACTTAACATGCACATTGTAAGAATACCAAAAAATCTCGTTTTTTCCCCATGCGTATTCAACAAAATATACAAAAACCTATTACTATGGAATAATGAAACTATTCACATAATATATAGTGGTAGAAAAAGAATAACACTTTTGGTCAAGCTGGATGCAAATCAGCGTTATTTTGATCATTTTTGGCAGATGAATTCCTGTTTGCATAAGAATCCTCTCTTTTTCGCTTATTGTTTATGCCATTTTAGGAACAGTCGATCGAGATGTTTTGTAAACCCCTTTTCATTTTCTTTTGCATTGAATTTTTGAGTGCCCCGAGAGAAATCCATCAAAGCATCCACGATTTCATTAAAAATCTCCTTCTCAAAAGGACGAAAAAAGGTTTCAATAGCCATTTTTATGGTAGTGAGCTGAAGACAGGAAAACAAGTGCAGAAATGGGGAATTCAGTGAGGAACTGATAATCGTTTGAGGAAGTAAATTGGAGAGGTTTAGTTTGAAATATATATATATATATATATATATATATATATATATATATATATATATACACACACACGCAGTGGAGATTAATTCGCTTGAGCAAATTAATGGTTTGACAGTTGATGCAGATTTTAAATAATGGCTGATATTGCAGGGGCTCTTAGATCATGCGGCTTGAAATTATGCCACGCTAAAATATTTGGGTAAATTAGACTAAGTGTGGGTTGTAAACTCATTGACTTAAGTTTGGGCTATATTTTCGTTCAGCGGGAAAAACCGTGAGTTTCAAATTCAATTCAATTTCACACATCAACAATTCTTAACTAGGTCATTTCGACCATTGAATTTATTTTTAAGTAGTGAAAATTAACTTTGATATAAAATTCAATTCTTGTGTATAGGATTGGCCAAACTTTTAATTTATCTCCGAGGGGTTATAATTTCAATGGCGTTTATAGTAGGATTGAAGAATACACTCATAATTAGACTTTACGGTTGCTTATCAAATTGAAGAAATTGGAAAAGAAAACCATGTTTTTTATCTATTTAAAGTGGTCTTTTACTTGGTCATTGTTTTAATATACAACATTTAACTAATAAAGAAAATTGCATTCAGCTTTTCTAAAAAATATAAATTATTCTAATTAATGAAGCTATTTTTGCTTAACATTTATAAAATGTCATTTTTATGTAATAAAGTTATATTTAATAGTTTTTTAGTTATTATTCAATATTTTCATGTTAGCAATAGTCAACTAAAATGTTTTGAAATCGCTTTTATTTCATTTTTGCAATTTCAAGTTCGATTCTCTTTTCTTTTAAATTTCATTTTTCACATATGAAATTGTTATTCTATTATTTTAAAGGACAACCAACTCTATTATCACTTTAAGCACAACTTTTAGGTTTTATTTAGATAAAACCCAAATGTTTTAGTCAAGGACACATCAGTATTTTAGGAATAATAAATATCAAATACGAAAGCCTTTCTTATGAATATAGGAAAAAATAATATAACAAATAATAAAATCTAATTATGAAAGTGTTTTTTCTTTTTCTTTTGTGAATGCGAGGGAAAAGAATACAGAAAAACGACATGAAAGATAATGTATATAGCTTTGACATTTGCAAGTAACATTTTTAAATGCAAATTGTGAATAACTTTTCAAATTGTTTATTTCTATATTTATATGAGATAATAATAATTTTTATATTCTATGTTATAAAGCAAAATTTGTTTAGATTTCCAATCTACTTATTTTTATGATGTAACGCTATTAATGATTAATTAAAAAATTTAAATCACATTTATTTGTAGTCTGTAGTGTCATTATTTATTTATTTTATTGATTTGAGGAGGAAAAGTAGCTAAAAATAGCTTCAGATATTTTTTAGTCTAATGTGATTTCCTTACTTAGTCTAATTATTAAAGTTTGTTGTCTTTGAATTTTTTTCTTAAATGTGTCTTTGAAACTAAATATATCGATATAGAATATTTTCACAGTAACTTAAATATTGTAACTCTTTAATAGCTTGATTTGAAGTACTAGATATGTTAACTTATAGTATGTTATCATTACTGGGAGAATATCAGTTTACATAGTGTTTGCTGCTGGAGGTCGTTGGTTGTAGTTGAATATATAAGCCATTGATCTACTGCTCATCGACCTATTTTTCAACAGCATCATCAACAACTTTGAAGGCTATTATCGGACTGTCCAACAACTTTCGTCGGCTTGTGTAGTACACATGGCAACGATGGAGGCCATCATGCTTTAACAAATTTTCTTTCAGCAACAGTCACTAGCAACTGAAAACCAAGATGTTATTAAGTCTTTGCTAGCCGCCAAATATCTTAATCATTTTTTTATTTCACCTATTCTTATGCCTCAAACAACACACACACACACACACACCCCCATATATATATATATATATATATATATATATATATATATATATCGCAACCCAACTTCACACATATAAATCACACATATTAAAGTTTGAATCACACATAACAATACCTATCATAAAATATATCAAGTCAATTATAATAAAATATCAATATATGCAATAATTCAACCTCAAACATCCATCAATGTACCACAAACCTAAAACATTCTCACAACATTAGACTTTATCATCTCAAAATGCATCATACATGAAAACGAATAAGACGCAACCATCTAAAAATATGTATAACTCTCATGTCACGTCATAACATCAAAATATGTGTGTGTATATATATATTCATATATACATACATATATATATATATATATATATATATATATATACATACACACAAAATATCTCGACATAAAGGAGAGAAAAAATCCATACCTACTTCTCCTCTCTCCCAAATCATTTTGATGGAGGAACTGTACCAATTATTGCATATATGTAGTGATGCGCTCATACATCATCTTATCCACCTATGTAATCTGATGCCTACCTCGATCATCAATGTTAGCAGTTTGAGTTCTTAAGTCTGCAATCTTCTTATCATCACAAGCTCTTTTACAGCCGCCTTATCATCGTCTAGATTGTAATTTTTTTTTACCAAAGTGTATGAGTTTCACGATGTGATTAATAAAACCAATGAGATATAAATTATTTGTAAACATTATTTCTTGGTTTCCAAAACCATAATTCCTATTTCACATTGATGATTCCGTAATAGTATCAAGAATCGAGTCTTGCTCTTTAACGGTCTGCTCATTTCGACAAGCTTTTTCAATCTTTTATATTAGTATTAAAAATACAATTTCAGTTAAATCTCATATTACATTATTTTAATTATTTATAACATATAATCTAATGTGATTATGTGTAACACCCCCAAAAACATATCTTAAACAGACAGAAAACATAAGAATTAAATATTTATAAAATCTCAAAATATAAAAATTTATTATTTATAGAATTGGACTACGAAAGTTATACCTTGCGTTTGTGATAAGATTCTGATTAGTTTTCATATAAAGAATATTGAAGATGGAGCCTGTATATAAAAGTTACAAGTAATTAAAGTTTTCAGATTTAAAATAAATAAAGGTTTGAAATTTAAATTTAAATTGGAATAAATAGAAAAAGTTCTCAAATTCGAAATTTAAATTGAAAGAGAGTGTGTGTAGGTGTGTATTTATATATACACACAAGCAAAGGATGTGCATTAAGACATTAATGAGCATTGAATTAACATTAATTCTATAATTAATAAAACGCATGAAATGGAAAATCACCCAGTAGTGAAGGGCGTTCGACCGCCCGTATATATAACGGTCAATCGGCTCGAGGGTGCTGACCATCCGCTTTGTGCAACAAATTGTTGTGGGGTCTAGGTTTTTTCAAGAAAATTATGATAATGTTGTTATTTATGGATCAAATTTTTTTTATTTTATGAATATGACGATCCATATTAGTTTTAGCAACTAAAAATAAGGCTCTATACCCCTTACTTCAAAACGCAATTCCCGTGCAACGCTCTCCATTTCTGCCTCTTTCTTCGATATCCAATTAGGGTTAAGGCTAGCTTTTTATTCTTCTTCCTTCAATCTTTTATTTTATTTACTTATTCCAGATCAGACACTAGTATATATGTATAATTCTCTGTTGTATGTGCATACATAAATCTAAAAGGAAGGAATTTTGTATACAAACGTCAAGGTAACCAAATCCAACACGGATTCCAAAGAGGCTAGATACAGATCAAGATCTCTAAGGTTATGAATAGAATCTTTAAAGTTTATCGTTTATTTATACTTGTTTATTGTAATACTGGATCTATTAATTCTTAAAACAGTTTAGAGTTTTGAGGTTATACAAAGACAAAACCCTTTTAAAACTCTATTTATTCGGAAGTTCAATCTTTTATGTATGTGAATTTTATTATGGATGTAAATTGAATGCGATTCTGTATTATTTTTCTAAAGCTTCTTGTAAATCTATTGTATTTCACTTCCTTTCCTTTGTTTCATTAAATACTATATTAGTACAAAATAGTTGGTTTGAGAATAGAAAAACATATACGATTCAAATCCTTTATTTTTAAAGAATAATGGATTTGAGGGTTGTAAAACATATGCGGTTTAAATCCTTTATTTTTATCCTAAGTTAAAAAAATCATAGGAAAGCAAAATAAATCTAGAAGGGGGGTTACATAAATTATTTGTAAGAAAGTCTCTTTGATTGACTGAAGTAATTGGAAATTCCAAGTTACAAGTCTTATTTTGGTAGGTGCTAATTGTTGCTCCACCTTCGTACTCAAAACCTTTATCATACATTATTCCTCAAGATGATTATTGTTATGAAGTTAACTATTTGCAAAAATCCATTATTGGTATCCCAAAATTCAATATCCCATTTTCTTCCAAAATTCAAACAATTTCTTCCAAAGTTGTTTTTTTCATGAACATTGTTTATTGTTTCAAACAAATTTACATATAATTCCAAATCTCAAATCATAAATTAAAAAAAAAAAATCGTTATTTGCATGACGAGGAGATTTCAATCGATTATCCATATAATTCTAACATGTGCAATTTTTTCGATATCTTGTGATGGTGGTGTGGATCTTAAGGAAGAGACTTATAATTTTATAATTTGAGTGTGGATCGACATTTCCCATGGCTATTGCGTTATTTCACATGCATTAATGTGTAATTATTAGTTATTAAATATAACATAACCAACGTATAATAAATACATACTATATGGGTAGTAATTAGGTCGTTCAATTTAGAATTGAGAGTTTCCCTATAAGAAATTGCATATTTATTTGTGCATGTACGTTGCGGTGAGTAAAAGGCATTTATTACATATTTAATGACATGCGAGCATGATGTTAACCCCTTATTGCAGTAGAAGCTTGCCTAGATAAACTAGCCACCAACAGCTATAAAAAGATGGGTCAATGTGAGACGTCTACTGCCATGGTCCATTGAGGGATGTGAGGACCTACTTGGGGACCTTTGGTGGTATTAAATGATTAGGACCTGCCCATTTCCTTATGGATTTATCCCAAGAGGTATAGGCAGTAGTCATGAGATCCTCCTTATTAGGTATTAAGAGATCGATAGGTCTGCCTCTCTCCAATATTGAAGCATTAAATAGTCACGTATATGGATAGTGTGAAAATCTCTAGGAGGGTCCGCTTTTCCATGGGTGATAAGTGATAAGTGATTGGGTAGGAGTCCGCCTGGGGATATGTTAGTTAAGTAACGTCTCATATCATAAGTAAGGTCTGCCTACCTAGGGGAAGTATTGAATGGCTAAGGAATTTCCTAATGATGTCAACTTGATAGGTACGAGTGGTCCGCCAGTGGTAAGGTTGTAAATGGCATTGTCTGCCTTCTAAGTATTAAGTGGTTGCATATTATCTATCGTGTTATTTGGGTAATTTATGGGATTGGGATTATGATGTCTACTCAAAACTAGATATTAGATGGTTGGTCCTCCATTGGGTATAAATTTATTGTTGGATCCGCCACCTCTTTCCATTATGTGTGGAGTAGTAGACATAGCTTTGTATTTGTAAGTTCACGCCTTAGACATATTCTTGCTAATATTCATATTGTCCAAATATAGATAAAAGTTTAAGCTTAAGATTGCGTACACCAAGATTTATTATTCTAGCACTCTCCTCTTAACAATGTAGGTTAGGTTGCACGGACACGAAGGAAGATCTAGAGGGTCATGATTCTAAAGGTAGCTATTCATTATTTATTATCATTATGTGTGTGATTATTATGGAACTTCATGATATACCATGTTATTTGTGTTTACGTGACTGTTGTTGCATTAAGACAACTTTTATTTGATTTTACGAAATGAAAAGGTACAATGTGATATTATTTTTCAGTGTTCACCAGCGATGTAACAACCTGCTCGGGATAGGCCTAAATTCCGACCTAGAAAAGGCATATTAGAATTTAAAGTCATTCTAAATCGATCGTTGGTTCCAATAAGGATTACAAAAACAGAGCCAAACTAATAATAACATCAGAATTTCACAGCATAAGAGATAAAATATAATAACAGAAAATGGATATACCATCAATTAAAACTCATAAAATATTGATTATGTAAGATATCAACAGTCAATAAGGTACTCAATAATAATAATAATATCCTGAATTTATAACAAATTATTAAATATGATAATAATGATAATAACTAAAGATCCTCCTTCATTAGGCTCCAACATCCATGATTGCATCAATTAAGCATTCCCACCTACTAACTTGTTTATTTGTTAAGAAGAGGGTGGTCAAAATAAAAGTTTTAGCGAATAAAAATCACATAAGTCTAAGGAATGCATATTTCCTATACAAAGAGGTATAAATTTATCAAATTATGTCTACGTAAACTCCACACAAAAATTCATGTATAAATTAGGCAACTATTCTAAAGTCACATAAGGCCAACATGCTTATTAATAACGGAGGATTTTATTATCACTTAATACTATATGTGGAGGATTACCATTTGGTCATTGTAGACAATTAGGTAAAAATATATTTATGGGTGGTTTCCTTTGTCAGTTAAGATCCTATGGTGGACCCTAGTCACTTAAGACCACATCTTATAATCATCAACACTATTTAATACGTTTTTCTTGTAATATGAGAATAGTAATCTGCCACTTAATACTAGTTTAGGCAGACACTCGTCGTCATTTAAGACCCTCCGGCGGACCCATACGTTACTATTTAAGTGGTATTACAAGTGAACTCCTAGCCCCTTAATACTTCACTTAGACAGGAAGTCCCTTAAAAAAAATTCATACTGGCAACCCCTAGAGAGGAAGCAAACAACTTCTGAAGAACTGCCCAGCTTAAAGTATATTGTTTATCGTTTAAATTTAAGACCATTTAATATCATTTAAAGAGAAAGGCGGACCCAATGACCACTTTAGACTTTTATAAGGGTGGGCCCCATGAGTTGGGTCCAAAACCAAGAAGTGAACCTTAGGAATGGACCTAGTCTTAACCACTTAATACCCAAACAAGGTTGGCCATCCACTTAATTCCTTTTCAAGTCAGGCCTACTTTACATAAACACACACACACACACACACATATATATATATATATATATATACACAAGAAATCTCACATTAAAGCAATCACTTGTAGATGTCGGATTTTTTGGGAGGTTCAGGCTTCTACTACATGTTGGGTATGACCTCGCGTCCTTATGTAAAAATTATAATGGCCCATAACACTTAGACCTCTCATATTAACCCGACTAACTTGTAGACAATGGATTTGTCGATCAGTTCAGTGAACGCTTCTACCACAAATAGGGATTAACCATGTGTTTATCTGTCATTAATATTTATAAAAATCTATTAATTTTCACGCACATACAAATTTCCTATGGGGACATTTAATTTCTATTTTCCTAGTTATATGCATTTTGTATGCAATTTATATGCATTAATAATATGCTAATTACGTTATAAGTAGAAATAAACAAAACATAAATTAAGCGCACATGAATAAATATCCTAAATCGTTGAACTATCAATCCTAGCATAAGATAAGACTTAAAAGTTTATTACCTAACTTCATCAACATGGCGTAAGCATGCATATTAATTATCAATAACAGGGAAATAACAACATATACCAAAAAACTTGTAACCAAGGTTTAAATGATTATTTCAATATCAAAATAAAGACAAGGTGCAAAACTTCAATTATATTTGTAAAATCACCTTTTTGGTACTGCTTCACTTTTCATATGATTAATACATATATGAAAAAACTTAAGACTTTAGCGATTTGTGTTTAATACGTTAAAACTATCTATTTTAGATATAGATGCTTAGACCTATTAAATCTACAATACTAAAATATTATGCCATTGCATACACATATATGAATTTATGATTTTTACAAAAAAGCGAATCAGACCATTATTAGAAACTGTACGACACCTAAAAGCCTATCTTCCATCACATCAATAACCAAAACCTAATACACAACAATTGATTGACCATTTCCACAAAACTATAAGAGATTTGGAGGATTTGTTCTTTTTTTTTCGTGTAAATCCAAACCTCTTCAAGCATACCAATCCAAATTTACACTAACATCATATATAAAATAGTAATCTCATGTAGTTTCCATTCATGGAGATAGGAAGAGAAGAATAGTGTAGACTTTAACAATGTAGATTGAGCCTTCGAGTTAGTGTACTCCAAATTCTCCTAATATATATATATATATATATATATACACATATATATATATAAGAGTCGGATTTAGAATCTCATATATATATACACACACACATATTATACTTAATTCTAGATTCTATATAATAATACGTATTAGAACAGATTGAATATATATTAGAAGAAGAGAAGAAACCTAACCTGTTTCGAAATTAAGAAATGGCAGGCAGACGGAATGGAGGCATGGAAGAAGGTGAATATACGGTTTTGGGGGAAAATATGAAGTTTTTTTTATAGTTTTTTGTTTGTATGAAGACCATAGGATTAGTTAGATTTAATTTGGATAGTCCATTTAAGAAAAACTATATAAAAACCCTTTAAAGGTAGTGCCTCTCTCCGACCCTCGACTATGAGGGTGGTCGATCGGTTGGTCGACCCACTTTTGTGGGATGGTTGACCCCCCTTCTGGAGTCGAGCATAAGGATATCAATTTCCTTGTCGTTCAAATTATGTTAATTATGTCATAAATTTTCATTCATTCTTTCCACTATTAGATTATTCTTGTTCCCTCTTGCACACACACACACACACACACACACATATATATATATACACACACACATATAAAATTTCAATTCTTTAGGGAATATTTTATTATGCCCATCAGTATATAAATATATTCCATATCTATTTTTATTCAGTCTAAAATTCAAAGCTTATGTGTATATAATTATTTTATAACTTATTTTATAACTTATTTTATTAATAACTTCTTCGTATGGACTCCGTTTTCGATAAATAATGTATGAAAATGCGTCAGAATCTTATCACAAAAACAATAGTAATATTTTTATGGCTCAATTCTTAATTATCTAAAATTATTATTTATCCAAAATTCTTGTTTTTAGCTTATTTATATTTTATTAACTTGTTATTTTTTATATATAATTTAATTATCTATATCTATTCAGGGTATATTTTACGGGGTGTTATATTCTTCCCCCTTAAAAGAGATTTCATCCCGATATCTTTCCGAAGGGGAGAAAAGAACTTGCTCTAACAAACATATTAAACACCCTTGTTATTTATTAAAAAATCCATAAAATTTCCATTACTAGATGTGGTTATGCATTGCAGACTTGCTATAGTGAGCTCAGTTTTAGCATGAAAGTGTAATATGTGACACTGAATGTATGCAGAATACCCTAATATGCATATAATTTCTATATGAGTGCTCGGTGCATTTGTGTTGCAGCCATCTCCTACCGTCCAATCTAGCAACCATGATGCAAACATAAAAGGAAAATTTAGAGGAAATAATTACCTATGAAAAGCTCTAGGTGAGTTTGCATAGTCCTTTCTTCCGTTCCCCGTGTGCTTTCCATTATCTTATATCCCCATTATTCTTGGACTGGGCTGATAGATTTATTGCGGAGTTTTTTGATTCCGTGCTCCATAATTCTTATGGTGGCATGTGACATCCTAGGCTACAAGTCAAAGCTCTCTAAGTCCCTAATCTGATCAAGCTCGAGTCTAACAGCGGAATCATGAAGGCACTTCCTAAGGTGAGAACATGTAAAATGTTATGCACTCCCAATAAGCGCTTAGGAAGATCACGCGATAAGCCAGTTTCCCTATCGTATCAACAATCTTGAAAGGCCCAATAAACCTGGGAGATAATTTCCCAGTCTTTCCAAACCGGATAGCTTTCCTAAGGGGAGAAACTTTTATGAACACTACATCACCAATGTTAATGTAATACCCCGAATTTTCTATTAACATTAAATTAACAAATTAAGGTATAATTAATTCTAAATGAAAGAATTTAAGGGAAATGGGTTACGCCATTGCGTTCGTCTTGGAATTCTGCTTGAGATAGAGTCTGAGTTTGTGTAAATCGGACTCCGTATGAAGGAGTTATGGCCTTCGAAAGTTTCAGAATTCAATTTAAATTTCAAACAGCTCAGAATTCGGTTTAAATTTCAAAAACAGACCCAAATTGGGATGGGCGGGAAAATTCCCGCCCAGGAACCAGGTCGACCTAGGTACCCAGGTCGACCAGGGGGTCGACTTGGGAGTCGACCGGCCCAGTCGACCTGGTTAGGTCCTAGTTGGCCTGGTCGGGGTTCTGTCGAATTTCTGAGCTCTGGTGTGTCACTAGGGCTGATTTGTCACTTTCTGATTGGCTCCTCTTGGTGTGTATGGTCTGGATTCACTCTATGACCACTTGACGGCTCAAATCAATCTGAAATTCTATAAATACAACCCAACACTCAACCTCAATTCACACAAATAAAATAGAACTAGAGCCGTCATGCTATTGGGAGGAAACTAGGAGTAGCCGTCAGTTGGAGAAAGCTTAGAGACAAACAAATTCTAATTCAATTAAGAATCAAAACAATGTTTATCTACCAAAGGAAAAGTATTGCAAATTCAAAACTCAGAAACCAGAACTCAAGTTCGTTGTTCGTTGTAAGTTTAGTTATGTTTTGGGATGCGAATCAAAATCAATGTCATGCCTTGGAAATAAATTGAAAATAGAACGATGTTTATTATGTTATATGTGGAATTGAATGATATTGATCTATGTCTGTGGTTCTATTTTGTTATCATGTTGAATTGGGAATTAATGGATAAGTCTATTCATATGTATATGAACTTGGAGTATAACCTGTTATGACAAGTTGTGCAGTTTATTACGTTATGCAAGTTTTAGGTTGTAAAATCCTATCACATATGTGACCAATGTTAGTTCTACATGTTTATGTGTATATGTTAAACCTATGCCATAATTCAAGTTCACACTTATTCATATGTTTGTGATTGATTTGCAAGTTCACATATATGTAAGATAATTTAGTCTGTGTTGTAAATTCACATATATGTAAGTTGATTTAGTCTATGTTGCAAATTCACATATATGTCTATGATGCAAATTCACATATATGTATGTGGCTTAGTCTACGTTGCAAGTTCACACCCATGACATTCATGATAACTATTTTGCAAGTTCACCCCTATTGTGTTCATATTGACTATGCCAAAAATGCCAAGTTTACACCTATGTCATGTTTATATTAATGGATTTCTTTATGCAAATTTTGTGTATGCTAAATTAGGCTAAGTTTTTTTTAGCCTAATATTATATGTCAAAAAACATGCGAGCGGAAAATTAGGCTAAGATTGTTAGCCTAATATTTAGACGGGGTAACGTTGGGAAAAATTGGTAATTATAGGAAACCTGACATAAATGGGAGAAAAATCGCACAGATAATTTATGGCTTGAAACGGTACAAATTATATACCTAAAAATAATGAATTTGTAAAATGGGTCATAACATTTAATTGTTAACAAATTTATATAAAATAATAAAAGAACAAATATGTAAATTTAGAAATTACGAATATGCTTAACCCGAGGTTGGATTGAGTAGTGATGTAAACCTGCCCGGACCCGCCTGGCTGTCCAGTAATCACAACAATACTTATCCAATGTGGGAGGTTAAAGCATTAAGCCCAATAAGGACCAGAGGTTAGACTGAGTTGCGGTGTAAACCTTCACGGAACCGACCGGCTGTCCCGTAACCGCAACAGTACCTGTCTAATGTGAGTGGTCGGTACTTTAATGAATAAATTAAAGCTAGAATGAGGATGGTAGGGTTAAGTTAACTAAAACTGTAACGGAGCGATTTTCGATGCCTCGAAACTCGTGTTAGTATTGAAATAATTTAGAAGGTGAGATTGAAAAGATAGAACTAATAGAATAAAAGAGTAAGAAGAACATCAAAATTATACAGCGGAATTAATCTCATAGCGAAATTTCACAAAATATATAATATATTACAATACAGGGTCTGCTACCTCATAATACATCATTATGATACAATACCACAATACAACAACATAATTATACATCATGATTAAGATAATACAGATGTCAAACTGGATCTTGAAATAGATATACTACTAGGGTCTTAAACTTGAACTTCATCAGATTTCACTTGCCTACCTGGACTACTTGTCTACTCATAATAAATATTATGAGTACCCTAGAGTTTAGGAAACACAGGAAATAAACTATGAGTCAGTCAGGGGACTGGTGTGAGTAAACACATTTAAATAGATGAGAAAACAGGGAATAAGGTTTTCCATTTGGACAGATTCATTTACTTTAGAAATCTTTAGATCATTCCATGTCTAATATCTGGATAATGACCTAAGTATTTTATATCAAAACATTACTACAGTTTGTAATGAATAAATAACCCTCTAGTGAAACGCTTGCATCTCACGTTCACATGTATAGTATGAAATCAAAAACCGTAGGGCTTTTATTGGAGATTGGATTCCAACAGACAAGGTATGGGAGCACCTACCGATCAATGTACTCTAGAGGGTATACACTGCAGGTTCAACAAGAACGTCTTGCAACCCGGCCACACATGACCGGCCACTCATTTAGCTTGAGTGTATCGAATATATTATCTCCCCACGGTGGTAGCTAGCCAACTGTTCCGAAAGCTGCAGCAGCGAAATATAGATTAAGAAACAAATAGGAATTTCTCTAGATAGTAATAATACACCCTACTTGGGAATGACCCAACTAGCCATGCTGCCTAGCCCAAATTTTGTTACTTCCTGATTGTGCGGTTTTGAGGTCACGTTTATCCTTCTGACAGATTTCTCTTCAATTACTTTGAATGCCACATCGTCATATCCGTCAGAAACACTCATTCGATTACCCAAATATATTACGGGTAATAAAGCTAAGAGAAACGAGTTTCTCCACTACCAAAGTAATATACTTACGTAAGACGATGTGTAGAATCTAACTGACATATGTTGTCAGACACTCGTCCATTTGGGTTTGTCTTGGGACTGAACAGACTGAAGATATTTTATAAAATCGTTCTTGCATCTTGTTGACTTCAGCATTCTGATATTGGTCGTATACTTCGAGTCGAAGTGGAATATTTATTCCGGACTCTTCGAGACGATGTACGAATATCTTTTATAGTCGATGAATATTTATCGGCTTAATCTAATTAAGATTGATTCTCTTCATACAAACAGTGTTTGTCTACTTGGTTCATAACAGAATAGTTAAATTATCCTTTAAAAATAATCAGTTAAGATATATGTGTTTCACATAGTGTTTTGTTCAGTTTTATTCATCATTTGGAAATGAATAAGTAATGCACGTGCTTCGCACATGGCACTTTTACTTCTTTTATCATCGCTGTCCGGGCGATATTCCAAACCCCTCTTTCCTTTTTATTTACTCCTTTATGATTTATTTAAATTTAAATAATTTAAATAATTTAAAGAATTAATTTAAATTATTTATTCACGTATTATTTAAATTTCAAACTGATCAATCTTCTACAGTTGAACTTGTCAGTTTTATCTCTGCTTTCACTTTCCACTTGACTTTGCTTAATTAAATAAAAAATATTCTTTTTATTTATTTAATTAATTTATTTATTTTCAAATTTTAAATTTAAAACTGTTTAAATTTAAAATATCGGTCTGATTTGCCAAAGTACCAGTTTTTGGTAAAGTACCAGTTACCGGGGTTTGCCACGACCACATTTCTGAAATACCATATTTCTCGGAAGTACCACCTCTTGCCATTTTTGTCGGAAGTACCACCTCTTGCCATTCTTGTCGGAAGTACCACCTGGTAAAGTTCGAGGCCCCTGCATATGTCCAGATCACTCCATTTCCACATGCGCACACCGGTGGCCGGCACCCTGGTACTTTGCCAAAGTACCACTTTTTCCTCTTCCATGATTTCCTTCAAAATCTGGATGATGCTCCCATGATTTTACCTAGCCAAAACTTCCCCTGGTATTTTTCCAAAGTACCAGTACCAAGCCCTCCAGTCCCCATGATTTTCACCTCATTAAACGTCAAAACACCATGACCGATCCCTGTACCCTTTTCAATGTGCACGCCTACACGTGTACACGTGCACACTTCACCTAGCCACCGTCGACCCCCAGTGACCCCACCAACACGTCGCCTCTCGCCTCCAGACCTAGTCTACGTCCACTGCTCCGATCATCGATGATTGTACAGTGATTTCATTGCTTTAGTTCTTTGTTCTTGAATGGGTTCATCAGAGAAATCACCTCGTTCTTCCCCCTCAGTCCACTGGAACGCCTCCAGCTCTGGCCCCACCACCATAAACCTCTGCCGCTCAGTTTCCCCCCGGACTGCACCTCCCGACCGCTGTCGTTGACAAGCAGCTCCCTCGTGAATACAGGACACAAAAACATGAACCTTAAACCTAATTCGATCTCGTCCTCTCAATTTATACAACGGAAAAATTGTAACGGCCCGAAAGTCCGTACCAATTTGAGCTGACTAATATCCTACACATTCAACTCAAAGTGCACGAGAGTTTGGGTCATTAATAGAAGAATTTAGAAGGTGAGATAGAAAAGATAGAAATAATAGAATAGAAGAAGAAGAAAAACTCACTGAACAGAATCAGAGTAAACACGAAACTCACAGCGGAATAAATACTATGTATTATATACATAACTTTGAATTACAAAACTGAATTTGTACATACATACCATATATCAGAGTACAATACATCATATCACAACGGAAATAATATCTAAATATTAACGGTGAAAGCTCCTACTTTGAGCCCCTCCAAGTGAATCTGTAAAATCCTGAAACACTTGACTACCCATACAAATTTGGGCACCCAAGAGTTTAGGGAAAACAAACAAAATAAACTCTGGGTCAGTCATGGGACTGGTGTGAGTAAATTCTAACCATACGGTTTTACTTTGAAGAAAATCCTTTTGAAACAAAAGGATAATAGTAAGACCAGCCCACACATAAATATGGACGGTTTTTACCTTACTATAACCCAACATATTTTTATATCAAACTCCAGTGATATTATAATAATGTCTAATCAAATAAATAACCAAGTAGCAGAACGCTTGCATCTCACGCTCCACGTATATATAGTATAAAATCATAAACCGCAGGGCGCTTATTGGAGATTGGATTCCAACAAACAAGGTATGGGAGCACCTTCCGAATAGTGTACTCTAGAGGGTATACACTCAGGGTTCAACAAGAACGTCTTGCAACCGGGCCACAGATGACCGCTCACTCATTTAGCTTGAGTGTCGCAAATATATCGCCACCATGGTTGTAGACCATCCAACCGTCATTCGAAGATATAGAATCGAAAAGAAGTATAAATATGAATTTTCTTTAGATCGGTGACAATACACCCTGCTTGGGGATGACCCAACTAGCCATGCTGCCTAGCCCAACTTTTGTTACTTCCTGGATGTGAGGCTAGAGGTTACGTCTATCTTCAGAACATCTGATCACCATTCACTTTGAATGCCACATTATCAAATCCGTAATCACATATTGATTACACAAATGCACAAAGGGTGTGGAATAAAGAGAAGTTACCTTCTCCCCACCAACTTGGTATATTCGTAAAAATCAACGGCGTGACCGTTGGAAATACTCTGTCAGACACTCGTCCATACAAGTTGTCCTGGGACTGGACAAACAAAAACACCATTCTAGAACTGGACGACCGTTGCATTTAACTCCATCTTCAATTATCTTCAGCATATCTAATTCGCAGCGCTTAAGCCTATACGGAGTGGTTTCCGAATATTATATCCAACCGGTCTCTTCGTATTGATAACGATGGTCAAAACACTTCGATAGTCGGTTATTTAACCATAGAAGAAAAAAACAAACATTCATTCAAATGTATAACTAGACATCACATAAACACGGGTACTTTTTATTTAACATTCGTTTTTATTATTCGAATTCTCATATCTAACCAGATATTTCTCAAATCCCGTTTTTGCCTTTTTACACTTCTCGGAAAACATTCCCAGTTATTATTAACTCTTATTCTCCCATATTTCAGATGTATACGTTATAAATGTTTGAAACATTTCCATTCTTTTCACGTTCTTTATTTTCTACACTTGGATAATATACACTATCTACATTGGAAAAATATTCCAATTTCATTGTAAACATTTTAATATGTCTAACGTTCATTTTTAAAACACTATTCACTTTGAAAGGTGAATATCATACTATTATAGAAATCTAAACACCTTTATCCAATAACTCTTTATTTAGAAAATAAATACCATTATCTCGTTTACCGAAATCTCTTTCATACTTTATATACCCAATCCACTTTATAAACTCTGTTCTCTAAGACAACTTCTTATCAAGTTTAACTAAACACTGATTACATATCCTATTATAATTTATTGGTTTAAGCTAAGTATTAACGACCCTATCAGATTATACTTATGATTTGGACGCTGCTCCTACTTCTCTTTCCTGGAATAATTTACTTCAATACATTTGACTTCGTCGAATTATTGTTCCAAATCCTAATGGTTTAATTCTAATTACATTTCGACTATCGAAAAGATGTCATCGTTTTCAAACACGATTCTCTAATTTCCCTTTCTAAACTAATTCTGATATTCCTTTTCCCAAACACCATTACTTATTTCTTTAAACTAAGTGGATTTCAAACCCAATTAATTTCATCCCCTAGGAAGTGCTGCTATATATAAAAATCACACTTAAGTTTGCTTAACAGCATTAATTTATCGTTACAGTTCAAAACTTGTCAACGCTGTAATATTCTCCTTTATAACTAATCTTGACATAACAGTCACGCTTAAGCCTAATCAATAGCGTTTTTTTATCGCAATAGTTCTAAGACTTGAAATAAGCTGCCATATTCTCTTTATACTAATCTTGACATCTCTTTCCATTACAAACTGGTATTGTTCCTCGATAATAGTGAAGCCGTTCAAGTTGGGGTATTTTATTTAACTCTCAAACCTTGATCGACAACGTTCTTACCTTAGAATAGATATATGTCCGTAACGCTAAACTCCTTATTACTTATAATATACATCAAATCATATTTCTTTGTTTTATTTTGGAATATGGTTTTATAACACCATATTCATACTTTGAAATCTTCGTTGTTTATGATTATTTAATTTTAACTCTTCGTTTAACTTCATTTCACAGTTCTATTTATAACTTTTTTACAAGGGCCCATTGACGTTCTTTGTCTTCTGACATTTTTCTTTTATTTGAATTGTTATACTTAATTCAAGTAACGTCTTCATTGTCCTCTTAAATGAAATCCATTTAAGAAACAATTATTTAATTAAAAATAATTAAATAATATTTACTTTATCATTTCTAAAGTAAACAGTTTGCTTTAAAATAATTATCCAAATTATTCACTTGTCGGATAATTACAGCTTCATACTTATTTAACTAAATAATCGTTTATATTTACTTTAAAAACTGAACTATAAAATATCAGTCTATAATAGAACTTCTATTATAATTTAAACTTCTCTTTAATTATAAAAATATAATTTTTATAATTAACTTTGTTGATTTGCCTGACGGGCAATCAACTTCTTAACAACATATGAGTTTATAGTCGATTGTTGCCATTCACTTAATCAATATCGTCTATTTATAACGTTGTATTTCCATTTAACAGGACTCAAACAGTACAAACAGTGCATATAAATATCGAGGAATCTGGTTGGATTCCTCCAACCGATTTCCCGCATCCACAGATGTTAGTCAAACAATTAACACTAACTCTATACCAGGGAATATTAAAATCGGTTGAATCACTGTCCAACCGATGATGTGTACATATGCAACAATATATAATATTCAACTAATTTAATTGTAATCTACCTAATCGACCTTCACACAGCATTCAAACAACATTAAAATATAGTTATAATATTTTAAAATGGATCAGAGTTAGTGATTTTACTCACCTTTGTGCGTTAACCGTTAAATAATGATTTGCGTCCGTTGATTATACCCGACGCTTGATTTTATCAAGAGATTCTCAGTTCCGTCGGTTCCCTAATGCAATTCTTGTCGCTACAACTTTATCGTAACCGCTTCCCGTTCAAGATCCGTTCCAGTACATAACCCACATCCAAACACCTTCTACTGCACAGCTATGCTTTGCCCTTACCCCACTTGTTTCCATTCCCATTTTCACATATGTAAACCTGCTCGTTACATTTGCATTTCAAGCCGTTGTCATCCTTTCCCTTTTGAACAGAATGACGCACGTGTTCGGTCATGCACATCGGCTTCCCTCATCTCCAAAGTATAATCACACACCCAGCCGAGAAAACATTTGTAACCCCATGTGGTTACGTTACAGACATTATACCCGTGTACACACACCATGTTGAGACTACATGTACCAAAACTCCACTTCTGTCCATTCCTTTACCTTTCCTTCTTAATCACAGCATAACGTTTTAACACTTCACATGTTCACCTACTCATCAAACATTCCAGTGCCCTCTTCTTCATGAACTAACTTGCAGATCCACCTCCAACGTTGTTTTTCTACTTTGTTTATCCACATCCATCCTCCCTCCTTCATGTATACAACTTATTACCTTCATTAAAACATTGAACAACCCTCGCCACTACGACGCAACCTGCTGCCCTTCACGTTCGAACTACAGCTCATATATCTCCTCTTCCATTTGCTCACGTCCGCACAAGTTTCCCGCCCCACTTCACATCTTTATTTAGATAATTCATTCTCACGTTTTCATTTCATTCTTGGGATTTTTAGAGTAGGATTCCATCTATTATTTTTTTAGGATTCTTGATACTTCCTGGTTGGTTATCGAAACCAATAAGGTCTTAGGATATTTATAAGGAAAGGAAAGTGAAAGAGATAACCATTACGTCGTCTCCATAGGGTAGGGGAATTGGTTAAGGAATAGGGTAAGGTGTAGTGTCTGTACGTTTTTCTTAAGCATGAAGTATCTTAGAGTAGGTTGGCAACGATGGTGACAATACATACATGGCCGGTACTATTTCCCCTTTCTTAGTGGCTAAGGTTTTTTATTGTTTTAATTATATAGGGTACTGTACTATATAGAGAGTATCTTATTCATGTTAGGAACTTTCCCTATGGTCATTTACTTCCTTTGTTATAAAGTAATAGGGTATGACTAAAGCATAGCTAGGCAGTACGTTACTTTCAATTTCCAAGCAAAAGCATGGGTACTTGAATCAAGTGTAGTGGGTCATCTTGTTTTATATACATGAGAAGAGGGAATCAACATAAAGTTATTCACAATATAGGGAAAAATATCCAACGTAGGCTGGGCTTGCAGTATGGTTGCTTTGAAATGGGACATCATGGTTTTCACTTGCACACTATGTACTTTGGCTTATGATTAATTTTCTTCTAGGGATCTAATGCTCATCACATAAACGTTTGGAAACAGACAGTTGAATCATTCCAGAAGACACTGAGAGGTACGATCAAAATAAATAAATGACGAGTCCTCTGGTTATAAGAACTTCGTTTATTTATCGACTGTTATGGACAGAAATAAAAATACAGTCGTGTCCAGTGAAGTGTCACGATCCCAGAAATATAATAATACCGGTAGATTGGCTTATATTTTGAAACCCCAAAATACCGATATAGGGTGCAAAATACTTCAAATAAAAAGTTGCATATTTAATTAATTAAAAATTACAGTAAAATTCTAAAAATTAAATTATCGCTGCGCCTCAAAAGAACCTTGTCCACATTTGCAACCGATATCTAGTTATATCAAATAAACTGTTATGGCCCTGAATGAATATGGCGCTGCTTTTCTGAATATTTAATTTGGACATAACTTACAATCTATTTGACGAAATCTTGATTTTCCACTTCCGTTAGAAAAATACAGTTTAACAGATTCCCGCGTTTCATGTTTCGCAAAAATCCGACTGATAACGGAACATGTACACTCAGTTGAAGTTCAGAACGTTAATTTACGAACTCTCGCGATATTACGGGCTCGATTTTATTTAATATATATTTTTTTACGTTCAACTTCGTTTTAATTAATATAAAAATCCACTTATATTACAAATCCAATATTTAAACTGATTTAAATATTCAAATACAACCCGACAAAAATGCAGGACATTACAATCCTTCCCCCTTAAAATAATTTTGTCCTCGAAATTGCTAAGATAGGAAAAATGCTACAATCTCTGTTATAAACAGGTAAAAATCTTTTTGGTTCACTTCATAATTTCAGTTTCAACTGAACTAATTAATTACAATTTAAAATATTAATTCCTTCTTATTTCGAATATTTTCAAAATTCTGAAAATTTCCTAACAGCTTAAATTTTCAGAGAATTTTGCCAGCATCTCCTCTACACGGCTTATTCGGTACAAAAACAACTTGCCACTCTAGGCTTTTTCCAATCCAAAAGGAATTAAATAACTAAGCATCTTGCCAAATGGAACGATAAATCTCATATTCCATTAAAATATAACCGTGACCCTATTTGGTCGGGCATTCAACTCCATCGCTTCCATTTGTAATCTATTCAGCATACGCAAGTGCGTTTCCAAATGATCTCCATTCAAATTATCCTCGAACCACATCATCCACTTAAATCCATTCAAATTCCATTTCCAAATTCAATTCCAACTCTTACTTCATCAATTCAATTCCATTCCAGGTTACCTCTAATCCAAATCAATTTTATTTAACTTGGTTAAATTCTCTATTTATTTACTTCATAAGTAAATTTTAAATTCAGGAATTCAAAATCCAGGGTTTTATTTCAAATCAGTTTGAAATCTATATAATAATAGTAATTCAAAACATTTGAATTTTCGAACAACTTATTTTTTTAAAACAATTCAAAACAAAATCTCAGGTAGTAATCCGTCACTTAGGACTCTAAAATGAACACCGATAATGGTCGACTTCATCATCGGAATTTATTTCCCAGCGATCAAAGTGAGTTCAATACTATATCACTTTCAAAACTTAATTTCAAATACTTCCATTTTGAAATCATCACAAAATATACTTCACAACGTTTAGAAAACATTTCTAAATTCACCCAGGATCTTAAAATTTCCATATATTCAATTCAGAATTCATTTGCAACATCTTCTCAAATTTCTAGTGTTTTATTTCAATTCTGGTTTTAAATTCAGATTTAGTTCGTCAGATTTTGCATATTATACTTATATAATATTTCGATTGGTTGTTTATATAACCAATCAATTATAAATATTATTTGATCATAATAATGATCAACACTTTCAATATATATTAGATAATTAGAATATATATATGCTTTCGTTATATCAAAATATATTTTGGGTAAAATTATTTTATTTACCCTCTTTTAAAAACATACCGTGTCGAATTACTCTGTTCAAGAGTTTAGAAACACCTATCGATGCAGTTTGCATTACTGTTTCGACCAAAATTCATAAACCACTCGACTGACCAGTCAACACAATATAAAATAGTTTTTATATTAATTTACAAATATGCACTCGTATGTATACACTCAAACTCAATCTAGGGTATTACTATCCCTATCTCTATTGAGTCACGCCACAGAGCCAAGGTAATACTTAACCTGGCTCTGATACCTACTGTAACTGCCCGAAAGTCCGTACCAATTTGAGCTGACTAATATCCTACACATTCAACTCAAAGTGCACGAGAGTTCAGGTCATTAATAGAAGAATTTAGAGGGTGAGATAGAAAAGATAGAACTAAGAGAATAGAAGAAGAAGTATAAATATGAATTTTCCCTAGATCGGTGACAATACAGCCTGCTTGGGGATGACCCAACTAGCCATGCTGCCTAGCCCAACTTTTGTTACTTCCTGGATGTAAGGCTAGAGGTTACGTCTATCTTCAGAACATCTGATCACCATTCACTTTGAATGCCACATCATCAAATCCGTAATCACATATTGATTGCACAAATGCACATTTAGTGTAGAATAAAGAGAAGTTACCTTCTCCCGACCAACTTGGTATATTCGTAAAAATCAACGGCGTGACCGTTGGAAATACTCTGTCAGACACTCGTCCATACAAGTTGTCCTGGGATTGGACAAACAAAAACATCATTCTATAACTGGACGACCCTTGCATTTAACTCCATCTTCAATTATCTTCAGCATATCTAATTCGCAGCGCTTAAGCCTATACGGAGTGGTTTCCGAATATTATATCCAACCGGTCTCTCCGTATTGATAATGATGATCAAAACACTTCGATAGTCAGTTATTTAACCATAGAAGAAAAAAACAAAACATTCATTCAAATGTATAACTAGACATCACATAAACACGGGTACTTTTTATTTCACATTCGTTTTTATTATTCGAATTCTCATATCTTACCAGATATTTCTCAAATCCCGTTTTAGCCTTTTTACACTTCTCGGAAAACATTCCTAGTTATTATCAACTCTTATTCTCCCATATTTCAGATGTATACATTATAAATGTTTGAAACATTTCCATTCTTTTCACGTTCTTTATTTTCTACACTTGGATAAAATACACTATCTACATTGGAAAAATATTCCAATTTCATTGTAAACATTTTAATATGTCTAACGTTCAATTTTAAAACACTATTCAATTTAAAAGGTGAATATCATACTATTATAGAAATCCGAACACCTTTATCCAATAACTCTTTATTTAGAAAATAAATACCATTATCTCGTTTACCGATCTCTTTCATACTTTAAATTCCCAATCCACTATATAAACTCTGTTCTCTAAGACAACTTCTTATCAAGTTTAACTAAACGCTGATTACAAATCCTATAATAATTTATTGGTTTAAGCTAAGTATTAACGACCCTATCAGATTATAATTCCTAGAATAATTTACTTCAATACATTTGACTTCATCGAATTAGAGTTCCAAATCCTAATGGTTTAATTCTAATTACATTTCGACTATCGAAAAGATGTCATCGTTTTCTAACACGATTCTCCAATTTCCCTTTCTAAACTAATTCTGATATTCCTTTGCAAAAACACCATTACTTATTTCTTTAAACTAAGTGGATTTCAAACCCAATTAATTTCATCCCTTAGGAAGTGCTGCTATATATAAAAATCACGTTTAAGTTTGCTTAACAACATTAATTTATCGTTACAGTTCAAAACATTTCATACGTTGTAATATTCTCCTTTATAACTAATCTTGATATAACAGTCACGCTTAAGCCTAATCAACAACGTTTTTTTATCGTTATAGTTCTAAGACTTGCAATATGCTGCCATATTCTCTTTATACTAATCTTGACATCTCTTTCCGTTGCAAACTGATATTGTTCCTCGATAATAGTGAAGCCGTTCAAGTTGGGGTATTTTATTTACCTCTCTAACCTTGATTGACAACGTTCTTACCTTAGAATAAATATATGTCCATAACACTAAACTCCTTATTACTTATAATATACATCAAATCATATTTCCTTGTTTTATTTTGGAATATGGTTTTATAACACCATATTCATACTTTGAAATCTTCGTTGTTTATGATTATTTAATTTTAACTCTTCGTTTAACTTCATTTCACAGTTCTATTGATAACTTCTTTACAAGGACCCATTGACATTCTTTGTCTTCTGACATTTTTCTTTTATTTGAATCGTTATACTTAATTCAAGTAACATCTTTATTATCCTCTTTAATGAAATCCATTTAAGAAATAATTATTTAATTAAAAATAATTAAATAATATTTACTTTATCATTTCTGAAGTAAACAGTTTGCTTTAAAATAATTATCCAAATTATTCACTTGTCAGATAATTACAGCTTTATACTTATTTAACTAAATAATCGTTTATATTTACTTTAAAAACCGAACTATAAAATATCATTCTATAATAGAACTTCTATTATAATTTAAACTTCTCTTTTATTATAAAAATATAATTTTTATAAATAACTTCGTTGATTTGCCTGACGGGCAATCAACTTCTTAACAACAGATGAGTTTGTAGTCGATTGTTGCCATTCGCTTAATCGATATCGTCCATTTATAACGTTGTATTTCCATTTAATAGGACACAAACAGTGCAAACAGTGCATATAAATATTGAGGAATCCGGTTGGATTCCTCCAACCGATTTCCCGTATCCACAGATTTTAGTCAAACAATTAACACTAACTCTGTACCAGGGAATATTAAAATCGATTGAATCACTGTCCAACCGATGATGTGTACATATGCAACAATATATAATATTCAACTAATTTAATTGTAATCTACCAAATTGACCATCACACAGCATTCAAACAACATTAAAATATAATTATAATATCTTAAAATGGAACAGAGTTAGTGATTTTACTCACCTTTGCGTGTTAACCGTTAAATAATGATTTGCGTCCGTTGATTATACCCGACGCTTGATTTTATCACGAGATTCTCTGTTCCGTCGGTTCCCTAATGCAATTCTTGTCGCTACAACTTTATCGTGACCGCTTCCTGTTCAAGATCCGTTCCAGTACATAACCCACATCCAAACACCTTCTACTGCACAGCTTTGCTTTGCCCTTACCCCACTTGTTTCCATTCCCATTTTCACATATGTAAACCTGCTCGTTACATTTGCATTTCAAGCCATCTTCATCCTCTTCCTTTTGAACAGAATGACGCACGTGTTCGGTCATGCACAATGGCTTCCCTCATCTCCAAAGTATAATCATACACCCAGCCGAGAACGCGTTTATAACCCCATGTGGTTCCGTTACAGACATTATACCCGTGTACACACACCATGTTGAGACTGCATGTACCAAAACTCCACTTCTATCCATTCCTTTACCTTTCCTTCTTAATCACAGCATAACGTTATAACACTTCACATTTTCACCTACTCATAAAACACGCCAGTGCCCTCTTCTTCATGAACTAACTTGCAGATCCACCTCCGACGTTCTTTTTCTACTTTGTTTATCCACGTCCACCCTCCCTCCTTCATGTATACAACTTATTACCTTCATTAAAACATTGAACAACCCTCGCCATTACGACGCAGCCTGCTGCCCTTCACGTTCGAACTACAGCTCATATATCTCCTCTTCCATGTGCTCACGTCCGCATAAGTTTCCCGCCCCACTTCACTTCTTTATTTAGATAATTCGTTCACACGTTTTCATTTCGTTCTTGGGATTTTTAGAGTAGGATTCCATCTATTATTTTTTAGGATTCTTGATACTTGCGGTTTGGTTACTGAAACCAATAAGGTCTTAGGATATTTATAAGGAAAGTGAAAGAGATAACCATTACGTCGTCTCCATAGGGTAGGGGAATTGGTTAAGGAATAGGGTAAGGTGTAGTGTCTGTATGTTTTTCTTAAGCATGAAGTATCTTAGAGTAGGTTGGCAACGATGGTGACAATACATACATGGCTGGTACTATTTCCCCTTTCTTAGTGGCTAAGGTTTTTTATTGTTTTAATTATATAGGGTACTGTAATATATAGAGAGTATCTTATTCATGTTAGGACTATTCCCTATGGTTATTTACTTCCTTTGTTATAAAGTAATAGGGTATGAATAAAGCATAGCTAGGCAGTACGTTACTTTCAATTTCCAAGCAAAAGCATGGGTACTTGAATCAAGTGAGTGGGTCATCTTGTTTTATATACATGAGAAAATGGAATCAACATAAAGCTATTCACAGTATAGGGAAAAATATCCAACGTAGGATGGGCTTGCAGTATGGTTGCTTTGAAATGGGACATCATGGTTTTCACTTGCACACTATGTACTTTGGCTTATGATTAATTTTCTTCTAGGGATCTAACGCTCATCACATAAACTTTTGGAAACAGACAGTTGAATCATTCCAGAAGACACTGAGAGGTACGATCGAAATAAATAAATGACGAGTCCTCTGGTTATAAGAACTTCGTTTATTTATCGACTGTTATGGGCAGAAATAAAAATACAGCCGTGTCCAGTGAAGTGTCACGATCCCAGAAATATAATAATACCGGTAGATTGGCTTATATTTTGTAACCCCAAAATACCGATACAGGGTGCAAAATACTTTAAATAAAAAGTTGCATATTTAATTAAATAAAAATTACAGTAAAATTCGAAAAATTAAATTATCACGGCGCCTCAAAAGAACCTTGTCCAGATTTGCAACCGATATCTAGTTATATTAAATAAATTGTTGTGGCCCTAAACGAATATGGCGCTGCTTTTCTGAATATTTAATTTGGACATAACTTACAATCTATTCGACGAAATCTTGATTTTCCACTTCCGTTAGAAAAATACAGTTTAATAGATTCCCGCGTTTCTTGTTTCGCAGAAATCCGACTGATAACGGATCATGTACACTCAGTTGAAGTTCAAAACGTTAATTTACGAACTACCGCGATATTACGGGCTCGATTTTATTTAATATATATTTTTATACGTTCAACTTCGATTTAATTAATATATAAATCCACTTATATTACAAATCCAATATTTAAACTGATTTAAATATTCAAATACAGCCCGACAAAAATGCGGGACGTTACAAAAATCTTTTTATATTTTTCCCATGATTCAGGAACCATCACGCTCCTTTTGTCCTATCACCATCAGCCCCTGTCTCGTGGTTCGCCAGAATTTGATCAACAAGTAAATTCCGATCACCCACAATTAATCGACTTTTACACAATTAAAAATTATGATATTGTTATAAAAATATTCATTTAGTATCACGATTTCATTCATCTATTCCAGTCCGGTTTCTAAGATGTTTGAATTTTCATAATTTCAGAGGATTTTTACAGAGAACATTTCTGTTGTCCTCTGTGTTCTATTTCCTTGAATTTTGAAATGTCCTTCTTCGTTTGTATGTAATGTATTATTCTATTTTTTAATCAAACTAGTATGAGCGAATTGATATGATTCTCTGATAATGTTCCTGATGTTCTGTGTTTCACAGAACACAGTAGCAGTTTTGCTTCTTAATGTCTCTAAATTGTTAATAATTTCTATAACATATGGGTATTTGTATATGAATCTAACAGTCAAACAAAGGTATTTCAGGGTATCTAGCGTCACTACTTGGTTGTTAAATGGCAAGGTGATAGAGTTGGCATCATATGAACTTGCATTCAAAACCAGACATACACAAGACTGTTTTACAGTAAAGTATTAAACCAGAAATTTAATAAGGTTCACTCACCAAAAGCTTTCCAAGATTTCCAGTAAAGATGACTTCAGAATTTAGTATGGATTTCATTTTTGTTTGTGAGAAGAATGTGAGGAATTTGAGTTGTATTTATAGTTGAGTTCAAGGATTTTAAAAACATTTCCTTGCACATGATTCAACAGTGAATTTCCATTAGCCTTAACCCTTCTCTAGTCCCTACGGCCAATTTGAGGAAAACTATGCATAGAAATTTTTTGTCTCATTAAGGTGCTTAGCCAATAGCATGATCCTAGGTTAGTTCTTCTAGAAGCACTCCCATACTCTCATTAAATGCAAGTATCCCCTTTAGATTTAAAAGCAATATAAAAATTGGTTTTTCTTTGTCTCTTGTTGCTTGATATTTTCCTCTCATGTGAGTTATGCATACGCAAACTAGAAAATAGAATTTTTAGGTGTCTTTAGGGAGTGGTTTGCCAATCTTAGTTTTACTATTCAAGGTAGTGTTCATTTAATGCTTTGTCTCACCATGTGGCTTATTTTTGTCTCTAGTACAAAGATGTTTGTTTTGGTTAAATAGTCAAATGGTATGTGTTCATATGCATATATTATGGTTGAATTGTTTTATTGTCATATGCTTACATGTTTTGGTTGTTTTTGTTTAAAGTCCTTCTTTATTTTTAAAGTGAACACAATGTCCCTTTCTTAAATATAATTCATGTCACATGCACAAAGCCTTTTTGTTTATAAATCCTTATTTCGTCAAAATGTTAAACTATGAACTATTTATATTCTTATATGAATTATCACTTGTGATTTCTATTTAAATGTTTTATACTTGTTTTATATTTTCATATCCTAAGATCAACAAGTATATACATTATTCTATTTTTTACATACATATGTTTATACATATATGTATTATCAAAATTTTACTTTAGTTTTGTTTTAAGTACCATTTCTCATTTTAATTCCTTATTAAAATGTATTTAAAATAGTCGAAAAAGTCGGGACATTACAGTCCACCCCCTTATAAGAATTTCATCCCCGAAATTTAAAAGTATGAAAGATAGAAAGTTTTTCCCAAAAGATGATACCTCATATCACTACTACTTAGTACATTATAATTATACACTAGTTCCGTACTTGTACTAGGCATACATACCATATTACCATACATAGGGTTATACTTGACTGATTCAAGTCATATGCTACCATACATACATATATATATATATAGTCCAACTCATCTTTCCATCCTACTCCTCTGATACTGTGTAGGTGCCTTTCACGATTCCTTTTCCTTTTATGTCCCCAGAGGTTAACAGCTCATTCATGATAGCATAAACATTAGTCTGTGGTGCCTTCTTCATCAGCGGGCAATCCTTGATCCTGTGTCTTGGCTGATGGCAATTGAAACAAAGGTTCTTCACTATCAGTTCATTCCTCTGAACCTGATTCTACTGCTGCTGTTGCTGAGGGTTCTTTTGCTGCTAGGTTTGTTCGGGTTCCTTACCCTTTGGCTCCTTACAAAATCTAGTGATATGTCCCTTTTGTTTGCAGTTGTGACACGGTACATTTTTGAAATGATTTTCATACTTCTCTTCCCTTGTATCTCCCTTTTCCTTGTTCTCCCAATTTGGATTGAATTTCCTCTTCTGGGGATTCTCTCCACTGCTTCCTCCAGTCTGAGCCTTTTCTACTGGTTTCTTAGCATCCAAGGCTTCATACCTGAGTGCTAAGTCCACTAGTTCCACAAATGGGTCTTTCAGATGTCCCATCATATGGCTTTGTAGAATATTCTTTAGTCTGGCTTCAAACATCTCGTTCTTCTTCAGTGAGGTATTTACCAACTCTGGTCCAAAGCTTGACAGTGCATTGAACTTGTTCTCGTACTCAGTGACAGTCATGCTTTCTTGTTTCAGGTCAATGAAGTATCGGTACATCCTTGTTTTCCCAGTTGCTGGCAGATACTGGGCTTCAAAAGCTTTTTTGAACATTTTTCAAGTAAAATTCTCCTCAGTAGTATTTGCAGTCTGAGCGTCCCACCAGATTGCTACAGCTCCCTCCAGATTCCATGAATCTAAGAGACGTTTAAACTCGTCATCCAACTTCAGTCCCTTAAAAATTTTCTCACATGATCTAATCCATGCTTGGACTTCAATCAGTGATTCAGTTCCCATAAAAACTTTTCCTCCCAGAGTAGTGTAATTCTTGCAGATCATTGCAAAGTTTTGCGGAGTTGGAGCTGGGAGCACTTCAGTAGTATCCATCTGATTTTGATTAACAGTGTGCCCATTTGTCGTGGTTGTCCCGCTCGCTCCTCGTCCTCGTCTTCCTTGAGAACTCATTTTCAACTTCCTAAGTATATGATTTAAGAGTTAATACTCGTTCGGAAAATGCCTTAGGGAAAACCTACATTAATATCTAGGGTCGTCCTATACTATATGGATTTTATAAAAATACGCTCTCTCAGAACTAACTTATAGCCTAGGTGTTCAGAAATCCTAAGCTCTGATACCAACTGTAACGGCGCGATTTTCGATGCCTCGAAAGTCATGTCATTATTGAAAGAATTTAGAAGGTGAGATAGAAAAGATAGAATTAATAGAATAGAAGAGTAAGAAGAATATCAGAATTATACAGCAGAATTAATCTCACAGCGAAATTTCACAAAATATATAATATATTACAATACAGGGTCTGCTATCTCATAATACATCATCATGGTACAATACCACAGTACAACAGCATAATTATACATCATGATTAAGATAATATAGATGTCAAACTGGATCTTGAAATAAATATACTACTAGGGGTCTTGAACTTGAAATTCATCAGATTTCAGTTGCCTACCTGGACTACTTGTCTACTAATAATAAATATTATGAGTACCCAAGAGTTTAGGGAACATAGGAAATAAACTCTGGGTCAGTCAGGGGACTAGTGTGAGTAAACACAGTTAAATAGATTAGAAAACAGGGAATAAGGATTTCCATTTGGACAGATTCATTTACTTTAGAAATCTTTAGATCATTCCATGTCTAATATCTGGATAATGACCTAAGTATTTTATATCAAAACATTTGATATTACTATAGTTTGTAACGAATAAATAACCCTCTAGTGAAACGCTTGCATCTCACGTTCACATATATAGTATAAAATCAAAAACCGTAGGGCTCTTATTGGAGATTGGATTCCAACAGACAAGGTATGGGAGCACCTACCGATCAGTGTACTCTAGAGGGTATACACTGCAGGTTCAATAAGAAAGTCTTGCAACCCGGCCACACATGACCGACCACTCATTTGGCTTGAGTGTATCGAATATATTATCACCTCACGGTGGTAGCTAGCCAACCGTTCCGAAAGCCACAGCAGCGAAATATAGAATAAGAAACAAATAGGATTTTCTCTAGATGGTGATAATACACCCTGCTTGGGAATGACCCACCTAGCCATGCTGCCTAGCCTAACTTTTGTTACTTCCTGGTTGTGAGGTTTTGAGGTTACGTTTATCCTTCTGACAGATCTCTCTTCAATTACTTTGAATGCCACATCGTCATATCCGTCAGAAACACTCATTCGATTACCCAAATATATTACGGGTAATAAAGCTAAGAGAAACGAGTTTCTCAGCTACCAACGTAATAAACTTACGTAAGATGATGTGTAGAATCCAACTGACATACGTTGTTAGACATTCGTCCATTCGGGTTTGTCCTGGGACTGAACAGACTGAAGATATTTTATAAAATCGTTCTTGCATCTTGTTGACTTCAGCATTCTGATATGCGTTATATACTTCGAGTCGAAGTGGAATATTTATTCCGGACTCTTCGAAACGATGTACGAATATCTTTTATAGTCGATGAATATTTATCGGCTTAATCTGATTAAGATTAATTCTATTCATACAAACAATATTTGTCTACTTGGTTCATAACAGAATAGTTTAATTATTCTTTAAAAGTAATCAGTTAGGGTATATGTGTTTCACACGGTGTTTTGTTCAGTTTTACTCATCATTTGGAAATGAATAAGTAATGCACATGCTTCGCACACGGCACTTCTACTTATTTTATCATCGTTTTCCGGGCGATATTCCAAACCCTTATTTCCTTTTTATTTACTCCTTTATGATTTATTTAAATTTAAATAATTTAAAATTTTTATTCACGTATTATTTAAATTTCAAACTGATCGATCTTCTACAGTTGAACTTGTCAGTTTGATCTCTGCTTTCACTTTCCACTTGACTTTGCTTAATTAAATAAAAACTCTTCTTTTTAATTAATTAATTAATTTTAAATTTTAAATTTAAAACTGTTTAAATTTAAAATATCGGTCCGATTTGCCAAAGTACCAGTTACCGGGGTTTTCCACGACCACATTTCTAAAATACCATTTTTCTCGGAAGTACCACCTCTTGCCATTTTTGTCGGAAGTACCACCTCTTGCCATTTTTGTCGGAAGTACCACCTGGTAAAGTTCCAGGCCCCTGCATACGTCCAGATCACTCCATTTCCTCATGCGCACACTAGTGGCCAGCACCCTGGTACTTTGCCAAAGTACCACTTTTTCCTCTTCCATGATTTCCTTCGAAAACCGAATGCTTCTCCCATGATTTTACCTAGCCAAAACTTCCCCTGGTACTTTGCCAAAGTACCAGTACCAAGCCCTTCAGTCCCCATGATTTTCACCTCATTCAATGTCAAAACACCATGACCGATCCCTGTACCCTTTTCAACGTGCACACTTCACCTAGCCACTCACCAAAAGCTTTCCAAGATTTCCAGTAAAGATGACTTCAGAATTAAGTATGGATTTCAGTTTTGTTTGTGAGAAGAATGTGAGGAATTTGAGTTGTAATTATAGTTGAGTTCAAGGATTTTAAAAACATTTCCTTGCACATGATTCAACAATGAATTTCCTTTAGCCTTAACCCACCTCTAGTCCCTACGGCCAATTTTGAGGAAAACTATGCATAGAAAAAGTTTGTCTCATTAAGGTGCTTAGCCAATAGCATGATCCTAGGTTAGTTCTTCTAGAAGCACTCCCATACTCTCATTAAATGCAAGTATCCCCTTTAGATTTAAAAGCAATATAAAAATTGGTTTTTCTTTGTCTCTTGTTGCTTGATATTTTCCTCTCATGTGAGTTATGCATACGCAAACTAGAAAATAGGATTTTTAGGTGTCTTTAGAGAGTGGTTTGACAATCATAGTTTTACTATTCAAGGTAGTGTTCATTTAATGCTTTGTCTCACCATGTGGCTTAATTTTGTCTTTAGTACAAAGATATTTGTTTTGGTTAAATAGTCAAATAATATGTGTTCATATGCATATATTATGGTTGAATTGTTTTATTGTCATATGCATACAAGTTTTGGTTGTTTTTGCTTAAAGTCCTTCTTTATTTTTAAAATGAACACAATGTCCCTTTCTTAAATATAATCCATGTCACATGCACAAAGCCTTTTTGTTTATAAATCCTTGTTTCGTCAAAATGTTAAACTATGAACTATTTATATTCTTATATGAATTATCACTTATGATTTCTATTTAAATGTTTTATACTTGTTTTATATTTTCAAATCCTAAGATCAACAAGTATATACATTATTCTATATTTTACATACATATGCTTATACATATATGTATTATCAAAATTTTACTTTAGTTTTGTTTTAAGTACCATTTCTCATTTTAATTCCTTATTAAAATGTATTTAAAATAGTCGAAAAAGTCGGGACATTACAAAAACACTTAACCAATTCAACATGTTAACTAAACTGATGGGTGGGGTTAGGTTAATACAGACACTTAACCATTTAACACGTTTAACTAGAAAACCCTAGTAACGGGGACCCATTTCAGCAGTAACCCAATTAGGTATCATGGTACCCTGAAACTAGGCATGGTGGGGCACGATTACTGGGCTGATTGTAAGCGGTCAAAAGCGATGGCGGTTGGTGTAGCAGTATGGGTTCTAACGGAGTGCGGGCTGCACACATTTCGAAGCAGACAAACAGGGCACTGAGCACCAGTAGTATAACCTATGCATTCAAGAATTGTGTTGGGCCGCCGCCATGGGACTTGATACACCCCATGGTGGGACCTACATAGGAATCTACAATCAAGTGGGGTCGCATGACACATATGTTTATGCGAGTAGGATCCGATCTTTAGAAAGGGGATTCACTTCACCCTGAATATGGGCTGCCAATTGAGACAGTGCAAGTAGGTGCAGAGAATAATAGTGAGTACGCTTAGTATAGTTAGTATTTCCTGCCATATCTTATCTTATATTCTGGTATTGTCCTTTCTCAGTTTATACAAGTCATGATCTTTTTATTGTTCTCATGCTAAAATTATAACTAGACTTACCAGACTTATGTCTGACCCATTTTCCTTTCGCTTTCTTTTCTTCTGTTTCCCCCCCAGGTGCACAGGGAGGAAACACCTCAGCTTAGTCAGATTTTTCATCCAGCTTGAAGAGAGAGAATGTATTGCTTGGATCTCTTCGTTTTAGGCTATGGCTTTGGACATTCTGTGGGGATTTATGCAGTTTAAACTTTGTTTCATGCTTCTTTAAGTTTTAAATCAGGACAGTATTATGGTTGTTATATTTGGAAGTTTGTTTTGAGGCAATAATGGAAGTGTTTTGTATGAACACTTATTTATGAAATGAAAGTCTGTTAGTTTTCCACTGCTTATATATATGTGTTTATATCTGTCTTGTGTTTTATCTGTGACTTTTACTTATAAACCTCCACCGAAGTTAAGGCATTCCCTTTGTGAGTGACCTTAATAGAGGTAGGGTGTTTCACTTGGTATCAGAGCACAGGTTTACCAGATTAGATAAAGGTTTTTGAAACTATTTTCAAAAAGAAGTTTAAAGAAGCATTTTTTTTCCAAGAAAAATTGTTGTTTTTAAAAGGCATAATTCCCCAAAGCCATACGCACTATCTCTCTATCCTTTTGTCTTGAATCTTTCCTTTTTGTTTCAGCATGTCTGAAGATCTTAACCTTCCAGAAGGAGTACCGATACCTGGCTGGTTGCGAAGGTACCTAGAGGCTAGAGCCAATGGTGCGGGCCCAACAGACATTCCTCCTCCCACAGTGGCAGCGGTTCCTCCTCCTCCCCCTCGTCGTGGAAATACTTTCGCTAAGACGTGTAGAGACTTCAAGGCTATGGGTGGAAAGGACTTTTATGGAACTGAATCCTTTGTAGTAGCAAGGAACTGGCTGAAGGAGACCGGAGATTTGTTCGTCATCTTCGAAGTTGACGACAGGCAAAAGATACAGCTAGCAGTGTGGTTGCTTAAAGACGAAGCTTCTTATTGGTAGGAAGTTACCCATGCTGATTAGGCCAGTGGAAACTTGGGAAGATTTCAGGATGAGGTTTGAGATGAAATTCCTCTCCTAAGCTAAAAGAAGATTGCATATGGAGAAGTTCCTAACTTTTAAACAAGGAAGTATGACGATCAAGGAGTACGTCAATCAGTTTAATCAGCTGGCCAGATTTGGGCTGGATTTAGTAAACACCCAACACAAGAAGGCCCTTCGCTTCGTCAAAGGTCTGAATGAGCCTCTGCATAGCCTTGCTATGACCCATATACCCATGGGGGCGACTTATGAAAGCTTGGTGGACATGGCGCTACTACACGAGGAAGATAAAGGCAAGAAAAGGACAAAGGTGGAAGTGCCTCAAGAAAAGAAAGAGGGTTTGCAGGCTAAGTAAACAGACTTCAAGAAGGGCCGGAAGAACAACAAATCCCGTGAAAAGAGAAGGTGTAATTTCTGTGGCATTGTTGGACATATAGCGAAAGACTGCAGAAAGAAGAAGGCGAAGATGAATGGTGGTTGTTTCCACTGCGGCGAGACTGGACACCTGGCTAAGGACTGCCCAAAGAAGCAGGGGCAGGGACAGAAGACTGGATCCAATTCTGGGGGACAGGTTCACGCGCTGGTGGCACCTCCGCATGAACGAGTTAGAAATATTTCTGTAGAAAGTTTAGTTTATCTCTATGATCATCCAGTTCGCACTCTCTTTGATTATGGCGCATCACACTCCTTTATTTCATCTGCCTTAGTAGAATCTCTGCACCTAGACACTAGTATAGTAGAAGATCCCTTGGTTGTTTCAAATCCAATTGGAGGCTCACTTATTTGTCAATGGTTTGTTTGGATTTGAAAATCTCTATTCTAAGCATTGAGTTTAGATGTAGTGCCTTTGTTTTGGGTTTCTCGGGATATGGATTGATCTTAGGCATGGACTGGTTATCCAGTAATGGTGCCATTCTTGATTGTGAGAAAAGAGTGGTTAGACTCATGACTCGGCTCGTAACACTCTAGAAATTTCATGTAATCCCTTGAATGCTGTTATGCTTAATTATTTAGAGTCGCTTGATGCTTCTGTTGAGAATTTGCAGTCGGTTAGAGTGGTCCGTGAATACCTGGATGTCTTTGAAGAGGTGAAGGGCTTATCTCCGAGGTGGGAAATAGACTTCCGCATATATCTTATTGATAATGCAAAGCCCGTAGCTTTACCTGGTAGACACATGGCTCCAAAGGAGAGAAAGGAGCTCAGTAAGCAAGTTAAGGAGCTTCACGAAAAGGGGTTTATAAGGCGGAGTATCTCGGAATGGGGTCTCCATTGGTGTTCGCCACCAATGCAGATGGCTCACTATGTCTTTTTGTGGACTATAGGGAGCTAAACAAGCTGACTAAGAACAATAGACACCCGCTTCCCAGAATAGACGATTTGTTTGATCATCTTTGATCATCTTGTAGGTGCGTCGGTTTTCTCCCAACTTGATTTGGCTACTGGGTTCCATCAGCTAAGAGTTGCTGAAGATAGCATTGATAAGATGGCATTCAGAACTCCAGACGGTTTCTTTGAGTGGCCTGTCATGCCTTTCAGCCTGACAAACGCACCCGCATATTTCATAGACCTAATGTGTAGGGTGTTCAGAGAATTCCTCAAAAAGTTTGTAGTTGTCTTCATAGATGATATTTTGATCTTCTCAAAGAATGAGGAAGAACATGCTCAGCATATGAAGGAGATCATGGTTACTCTCCGGGCACATCAGCTAAAAGCAAAATTTTCCAAGTGCCACTTCTAGAGAGAAGAAGTAAGGTTTCTTGGACATATAGTGTCCAAAGAGGGGTTAGCTGTGGACCCCGCGAAATTAGTGGCGGTGCAAGATTGGAAGGCACCAAGAAATGCTACCGAAGTCCGAAGCTTTCTCGGACTAGCAGGTTTTTACCGAAAGTTCATTAGAGATTTCGCGAAAATCTCAGCCCCACTCACAAGGCTAACAAAGAAGAATCTAGCGTTCGTCTGGGATTTGGATTGTGATATTGCTTTCCAACGCTTGAAAAGGGCTCTCACAACAGCCTCAGTTCTTATATTACCAGATGGAAGCAAAATGTTCACAGTATACATAGATGCATGCGAAACGGGACTAGGCGCTGTTCTGATGCAAGAAGGAAAGGTAGTAGCTTATGCTGGAAGACAATTGAAAGTTCATGAAAAGAACTACCCAACCCACGATCTTGAATTAGCCGCCATCGTCTTTGCACTTAAGTCTTGGCTCCATTATCTCCTAGGTGAGAAGTTCGAATTATATACTGACCATAAATCATTGAAGTATCTTTTCTCGCAGAAAGACCTTAACTTGAGGCAGCAAAGGTGGATGGAGTTTCTTGCCTCGTATGATTTTGAGATTTCCTATACTCCTGGAAAGGGCAACGTAGTAGCAGACCCCTTAAGAAGAAAGAAGCTAACCTTAAGCCCTCTCTTTGTGGAAAGGCAAAGCTTGGAGTTCATAGTAAGCTTTAACTTCAGACCCTACATCGACTTTGTACCCGGCCTGCTAGCAACATTAGAAGTGTGACCAACTCTATTAGACCCAGTCGGGGCCGCACAATGCGAAGACCCTCAGCTTGTTGATGTGATTGATAAGTTAATTAGGGGTGAAACTTCCGGTCACCTCAATAGGTACTCCATCGATGATAAGGGTTAGCTGAGGCAACATGGGAGACTATGCGTCCCACAAGCAAGGGATTTGGTAAAGACGGTTCTCGAGGAAGAACACCATTCCAAGATGACAATACACCCCGGTGGAGACAAGATGTACAAAGACATAAAGAGAGTTTTCTTTTGGAACGACATGAAGAAGGACGTGGCAGATTTCGTTTCTAAGTGCATGATATGCCAACAGGTCAAGGCAGAACAAAAGAAGCCTGGAGGACTGCTTCATCCTATAGAAGTCCCACAATGGAAGTGGGATAGCATATCAATGGACTTCATTGATGGGTTGCCTAGGTCAAGAAGAGGCAATACTAGCATTTGGGTAATAGTGGATAGGCTCACAAAAAGCGCCCACTTTATGCCTGTCAAGAGTATAAGGACTGCCTCATCTCTAGCATCTTTTTATCTCAAGGAAATAGTTCGAGTCCATGGAATACCCTCCATCATAGTGAGCGACCGAGATCCTTTCTATACGAGCGAGTTTTGGCGGAGTCTGCAAGAAGCTGTAGGCACACAGTTATGCTTGAGCATGGCCTATCACCCCCAAACTGATGGTTAGACGGAGAGGGTGAACAGAGTATTAGAGGATCTTTTGAGACTGTGCGTTCTTGACTTTGGAGGGACATAGGAGGATCATCTATCTTTAGTGGAATTCGCCTACAACAACAGTTACCAAGCCACCATCGGCATGGCACCCTTCGAAGCTTTGAATGGAAGACCATGCGATCACCAACTTGTTGGTGGGAGTCTACAGACAAGCTTATACTTGGGCCAGACATGATTAGAGAGACTTCAGAAAAAGTGGACTTGATACGAAGGAGAATGAAGACTGCCCAAGATAGACAGAAATCCTACGCAGACAAAGGAAGGACCGACCTTGAGTTTGAGGTTGGGGACAGGGTTTTCCTTAAGGTATCTCCTTTAAGAAACATCGTTCTCTTTGGATCCGCAGGAAAGCTAGCGCCAAGATTTGTAGGACCGTTCCCTATCATCGAGAAAATTTGTGACGACCGCCCATAACCCCCGTACTAAACAAGAGGAATAATGCGCTGAAAGGCATGCCAGGCTGCTATGGACGATCATCATAGTAAGTGAACACATCGAAACCTGTCGTAGAACTCACAGCGCAAGGATAAAATATAATAGAACATATACAACAGGTGATAGTAATGAGGTATCATATAGCAAACTTTTGAAACTCTTTCAAACATCCAGAAAGATTATCCAACTGATATCCAAGTTTGTACATAAGGCCTCACTACAACTCTCAAGCAACTCAAACAGCGGAAACAGAAATACTAGATAGAATAAAACTGGTACGCTAGCCTCCTGCTCGTCATCGCTCAGCTTCCTCGTATCACTAAGCTCCATTATCTGTAACCTGCTACTTAGTCTGCCCATCCACAATCGGATGAACAGCCCAAGGTAATAAGAGGAGACATGAAACCTTGAGTCAGATAGTAGTCTTAGTGAGCGATAATACAACTAACAAACTTCAACAAGAAAGCATATGAGAATAGGTAAATGAACAACTTATCTACCCACATCACCAGAGAAGAACTCAACCTTATCTTCCCCACATCGGACAGTGATAGCCTTTACACCAAGCATTTCAACCATTCATCCATAGAAACCAGAACACCCATTCAATCATAGAAAACACACATGACATCCAGATAAGTCTCACGCAGACAACCCTAATCGAGTTTAACATTCCTCAAGTACTCTCGCCAGAGGCCTAGACCAATATCACTTAAGCACTCAAAGAACGTCTCCCTCGACTTTGGATAATCTATGTGAGATAATACAAACAGAACAACTAACCATCCATGACTGACTCTGGCTATCACTGCCAACCCTGCTTTGAAACCATCATTATCGTATGACGACCAACCTTGCCATATGTCAAGGGCTAATGATAACCCCAGTTCTAGCATGAATTCCATATGCCCAACCTTGGCAATGTCCAACCTTGACACTAGGCCTTTCCCCAACCAGAAAGACCCAGGGTACTCGACCAACAACCGGTCTTTTGGGCCTTTCAACGATACCCATTGTACCCCTGCTTTGAGCCTGCTAGAACTTACGACAACGATGACTTCTCGACCTTCGCATCTCTAATTGTCCAACCTTGACGATGTTTCATAGCTCAAGCAACCTTCTCGAGCAGCCATTATCCACCAACTCACGACCTTTGAGTTGTCTCCGCATTCGTTGTTCCACCTTGATCAACGAATACATTCATCACTTCGAGTCTTCCTACTTGAATCACCTCGAAGTCACGCCATCACCGAACCAAAACACATCACTGCGCTGCGGCTAGAACTGACCAGAACCTTGCTCCAGAATGACCAGCCAAAAACCGACCAGCCTTGCTCCAGAACGACCCGCCAAAAACCGACCAGCCTTGCTCCAGAACGACCCGCCTCCATGCAGCTTTGGATCGACTCGACCTCCTTGCAGCTTTGGATCGACTCGACCTCCTTGGGACCGACCAGCTTTGGATCGACCCCGTCAAGACCGACCAGATTTTGCTCCACCTGACCGACCAGCTCCTTCAGAGCGACCAGGATTTGCTTCCAGTAAAAACCAACCAGAATGCCACCATCTGAAACCGACCAGAATGCCACCATCTGAAACCGACCAGAATCACTTATGCTCCTTCTGAACCGACCAGCTTAAACCGACCAGCTCCCTGACTTGCTTCCCAAGCCATACTATGACCGACCACCTCATTCCAGACCGACCCGACCAACTCCAGGACGACCAGAAACCTGCACATCTCCAAATCGACTCCGATTTCGACCAAAACTTCGCCAAACGACGAATCCGACGAAACCAGCTTATCCGATTCATCCAAACGCAATCACAAACATGTTATGCAACCAACAATATCATCAATCTAACAATTTCCATCAAAACACATAAATTTCCCAAAACATGATAAGTGAGTCATATGAACATAAAAACGGATCTAACTTGCATAATCTTGAGAAAAATCATAAATTAACCATTTAAATTATCTAGATCAGATCCTAAGGTGATTCATATATAAAATGGACTTAGCATGGTGTGGATCTAAGGAAAATAACATGGAAATGATGAAATTAACATCCTAAAACCCATATACTTGCATGAATCCGAATGAGAGATGTAAATCACTCACCAATTCTTCAAATCTAAGCAAAAGCAATGAAAACGCAATCCGGACAGCGAACACTTCGAATCAAACTCTTCAATCCGATGAATCTGCCCTTGAGACGATGTAGATCTAGCCTCTTATGGTGTAGATCTTCGATTTCCCTCCTTGGATTTTGGAATTTTAATGGTGGAAAGATGTTAGAGGAAGAAGGAGATCAAAGCCTCCCCATAAGAGAATGGAAAATGCCAACCATTCTCCATACCCCTTACCCCCTATTTATAGTCTCCACCCACCCTCTAATGGGCCTTCTCCAAATCAGCCCATTAGCCTTCCAAAACCTGAACAGCCAACTGAAAAACCTTGAAATAGCGATTTCTCCCAAACCGCTGAACCAAATCCTTAATGTAACCACTCTACGGAAAGAGAATTATCAATTCCTTTCCAATGGCACAGGTCTCACCCTCTGATTCGACCTGAGTCAAAAGTTATGCCCTGTACAAGACTGATAGGGGCAAAATGATCACAAACAAAATCGGTAAAATTTAGTCTCACATCCCCATAAGCAACATACTAAAAGATGAGAATGATCCAACCCTCAGGGAATAAAATAAAATTATTTTATGATCTTCCGATACATAAAATGCGGGCTGTTACAAGATTGGGAAGATGGCTTATAGAGTAGAGCTGCCCGAAAGGTTGGCTGGAATTCACAATGTCTTTCACGTTTCTCATCTCCGGAAATGTTTACATGAGTCTGCGTAAGCAGTGGAGCCAAGCATTCTAGAATAAGTTGAAATAGAACGAGAAACAACGGTGAGGAGAGTCCCAACTCGAATCGTAGGAACTGAAATAAAAAACTACGCAACCGCGAAGTCAAGCTTGTTAAAATTCAATGGAGCGATGCCAAGGAAGACGCGACTTGGGAAACTAAGGACAGAATACGTGCTGCCTACCCTTTTCTGTTTGAGGGTACATCTTTGACCTCTCTTTTTCCATAAATTTATGCTTGTATCTACCTTTTAATGTATCTTCTCGGTCCTCTTTCTCCTAACTCCTTAGGTAGAAACTAATGGATGTAAACATGTATTTGAAACATGTTATGATTGATGGTTGCAAGTGGTTGCTCGTGGATGCATATACACACACCCTAGGTATTAGATCGGCTCAGTCACTTCCATATTGCATACGCATATATGTATTCATACTTGTATGTGGTTGAAACTTGATATGTTTTCATATGGATGTCGCATTTGTATGATTAGTTGCGCACTCATGTAGAATTATGAGTAAGGAAAAAAAATTTGCATACATAATGGATTCATGACACTTACATGATTCGCATTAAGGAGGTCAACTGAATCAGTAGACCGCCAAATTTTTGCATTAGATAAGGACATATACACACACTATGCATATGATCATGAAGCATTAGAAGTCTTTTAAGGACAATGGACGCCTGTGTTCGTTGGTTGAGTAGATGGACGATTGGATGTTAGGATATACGTCCTTCCCGACTTGAAGATTTCGGGGATGAAATCCTTTAAGGAGGGGAGAATGTAACACCCCGGATTTTCTGTTAACATTAAACTAACAAATTAAGGTATAATTAATTCTAAATGAAAGAATTAAGGGAAACGGGTTACGCCTTGCGTTCGTCTCGGAATTCTGCTTGAGATAGAGTCTGAGTTTGTGTAAATCGGACTCCGTATGAAGGAGTTATGACCTCCGAAAGTTTTAGAATTCAATTTAAATTTCAAACAGCTCAGAATTTGGTTTAAATTTCAAAAAAAAGACCCAAACTGGGCTGGGCGGGAAAATTCCCGCCCAGGACCAAGGTCGACCAGGGGGTCGACCCGCCCAGTCGACCTGGTCAGGTCCAGGCTGGCCTGGTCGGGGTTCTAGTCGAATTTCCGAGCTCTGGTGTGTCACTAGGGCAGATTTTTCACTTTCTGGTTGGCTCCTCTTGGTGTGTATGGTCTGGATTCACTCTATGACCATCTGACGGCTCAAATCAATCTGAAATTCTATAAATACAACCCAACACTCAACCTCAATTCACATAAATAAAATAGAACTAGAGCCATCATGCTGCTGGGAGGAAACTAGGAGTAGCCGTCAGTTGGAGAAAGCTTAGAGACGAACAAATTCCAATTCAATTAAGAATCAAAACAACGTTTATCTACCCAAAGGAAAGCATTCCAAATTCAGAACTCAGAAACCAGAACTCAAGTTCGTTGTTTGTTGTAAGTTTAGTTATGTTTTGGGATGCGAATCAAAATCAATTTCATGCCTTGGAAATAAATTGAAAATAGAACGATGTTTATTATGTTATATGTGGAATTGAATGATATTGGTCTATGTCTGTGGTTCTATTTTGTTATCATGTTGAATTGGGAATTAATGGATAAGTCTATTCATATGTATATGCACTTGGAGTATAACCTGTTATGACAAGTTGTGTAGTTTATCATGTTATGCAAGTTTTAGGTTGTAAAATCCTATCACATATGTGACCAAATGTTAGTTCTACATGTTTATGTGTATATGTTAAACCTATGCCATAATTCAAGTTCACACTTATTCATATGTTTGTGATTGATTTGCAAGTTCACATATATGTAAGATGATTTAGTCTGTGCTGTAAATTCACATATATGTAAGTTGATTTAGTATATGTTGCAAATTCACATATATGTCTATGATGCAAATTCACATTTATGTATGTGGCTTAGTCTACGTTGCAAGTTCACACCCATGACATTCATGATAACTATTTTGCAAGTTCACCCCTATTGTGTTCATATTGACTATGCCAAAAATGCCAAGTTTACACATATGTCATGTTTATGTTAATGGATTTCTTTATGCAAATTTTGTGTACGCTAAATTAGGCTAAGTTTTTTTTAGCCTAATATTATATGTCAAAAACCATGCGAGCGGAAAATTAGGCTAAGATTGTTAGCCTAATATTTAGATGGGGTAACGTTGGGAAAAATTGGTAATTATAGGAAACCTGACATAAATGGGTGAAAAATCGCATAGATAATTTAAGGCTTGAAACGGTATAAATTATATACCTAAAAATAATGAATTTGGAAAATGGGCCATAACATTTAATTATTAACAAATTTACATATAAGAATAAAAGAACAAATATGTAAATTTAGAAAATACGAATATGCTTAACCCGAGGTTGGATTGAGTTGTGATGTTAAATTGCCCGGACCCGCCCGACTATCCAGTAATCACAATAATACCTATCCAATGTGGGAGGTTAAAGCATTAAGACCAATAAGGACCCGAGATTAGACTGAGTTGCAGTGTAAACCTGACCGGAACCGACCGAATGCCCAGTAACTGCAACAATACATGTCTAATGTGTGTGGTTGGTGCTTTATTGAATAAATTAAAGCTAGAATGAGGATGGTAGGGTTATGTTAACTAAAACACTTAACCAATTCAGCATGTTAACTAAACTAATGGGTGGGGTTAGGTTAATACAGACACTTAACCATTTAACATGTTTGACTAGAAAACCCTAGTAACGGGGACCCATTTCAGCAGTAACCCAATTAGGTATCATTGTACCCTGAAACTAGGCAGGGTGGGGCACGATTACTGGATAAGCGGTCAAAAGCGACGGCGGTTGGTGTAGCAGTATGGGTTCTAAAGGAGTGCGGGCGTGCACACACTTCGGAGCAGACAAACAGGGCACTGAGCACTAGTAGTATAATCTATGCATTCAAGAATTTTGTTGGGCCGCCTCCATGGGACCTGATACACCCTATGGTGGGACCAGCATAGGAATCTACAATCAAGTGGGGCCATATGACACATATGTTTATGCGAGTAGGAGCCGATCTTTAGAAAGGGGATTCACTTCACCCTGATCATGGGGTGCCAATTGAGACAGTGCAAGTAGGTGCAGAGAAGTAATAGTGAGTGCATTTAGTATAGTTAGTATTTCCTGCCATATCTTATCTTATATTCTGGTATTGTCCTGTTCTTAGTTTATACAAGTCATGATCTTTTTATTGTTCTCATGCTAGAATTATAACTAGACTTATCAGACTTATGCCTGACCCATTCGCTTTCTTCTCTTCCGTCCCCCCCCCCCCCCCCAGGTCCACATGGAGGAAATACCTCAGCTTAATCATATTTTTCATCCAGCTTGAAGAGAGAGAATGTATTGCTTGGATCTCTTCATTTTGGGATATGGCTTTGGACATTCTATGGGGATTTATGCAGTTTAAACTTTGTTTCATGCTTCTTTAAGTTTTAAAATCAAGACAGTATTATGGTTGTAATAATTAGAAGTTTGTTTTGAGGCAACAATGGAAGTGTTTTGTATGAACACGTATTTATAAAATGAAAGTCTGTTTGTTTTCCGCTGCTTATATATATGTGTTTATATATGTCTTGTGTTTTATCTGTGACTTTTACTTATAAACCTCCACTGAAGTTAAGGCATTCCCTTTGTGAGCGACCTTAATAGAGGTGGGTTGTTTCAGTTGAACTCAAGTTCCTTCCTCCTTATAAATGTAAATGATTTCTTTCAGTCTTGGGATCCCTTCATTCTTTTCCATATCATAAGAATCTTCTTTGTAGAATCATGGATAAGCTCGGGTTCGAGTAACATCTTCTCAGCAATTTCCCACCGACAAGTAGGCGATTTGCACGGCCTCTCATTCAATGCTTTATAAGAGGCCATACTAATCGTCGCTTGGATGCTATTGTTTTATAAAAACTTCACCAACACTAAATGCTACTCCGTAGCTCCTTCGAAGTTGAGATGCAGGCTCTTAAAATATCTTCAAGAAATCTGTTGACTCTCTTCGTTTTTCTGTTGCTCTACGAGTGATATATGTTGTACTCAAGTTAAGCGTCATACCTAAGGATGCTTGTAGGATCCTCTAATATTGACTCGTAAAAAAAGGGTTTTTATCTCTAATCATGCTTGTACGGAACTCAATCCAGTTTGACTATTTCCTTGACATACAACTGGCTAACAAGGTTGTAGTCCTACTCTTCTTAACTGGGATAAAATGAGCACTCTTCATCAAACGATTCTCAGTGACCCAAATGGATTTATTCCTCTTATGACTCTCGGAAGCCAATCATTGAAATCCACCGAAATATGTACCCATTTTCAAATGGGAATGCCCAAGGGAAACAACAACCCTATGGGCCTACCTTAGTCTGTCTTAACCTTATGAAAAGTCAAACATCTAGCTACAAATTCTATAGCATCCTTCTTTATAGGTTCCCAATAAAAAATTCTCCTCATATCTCTAAATATTTTATCTCCTCCGGGGTGTATGGTTACCCTTGATCGATGACGCTCCTTTAGAAATTCCTCCCTAAAATTTCCATTCTTAGGAACATAGAGTTATAGTCGATTTTCATTTCTCAAGCTTCCACTATTGCCAATGGAATATTTATTAGAATGAGGAAAACGCTCTCCTCTAGCAATCCTTTCTCTCAACATCTTCAACTCATCAATGAGAACTTACTCGTGCTTAATTCTATCAACTAAAACTGGCCTCACTAGCAATGTTCCAAGAAATCCTTAAGATGCATCAAACAACGACTAAAGATTAAATCTAGAAAGGAACTTCAAATGCTTCAACTTGGTAGTTGCACTTAGGGTAGCATATCTCTGACATAAAGTGTCAGCAACAACATTACCCTTCCGTGAGGTATACTGAATAGCGAGGTCGAATGGTGTTATGTACTCCAGTAACCACTATTGTTTGAGATTCAAATCACGCTGGGAAAACAAGTACTCAAGATACTTATGGTCAATAAAGAGATCAAACTTCTCCCTTGAAATATAGTGCCTCCACATATTTAAGGTAAACATCACAGCTGCACGTTCCAATTCATGCGCATGGTACCTCTTCTCACGGTCCATAAGTTGTCTACTTGCGTAGTCAACTATCCTACCCTCCTGCATGAGTACTGCTCCTAACTATGTCTCGCAAGCGTTGGTGAAAACTTCAAACATCTTCCCACATCAGGAATAATAAGGAAAGGTGCACTCATAAGAGATTCCTTTAACCTTTCAAAAGCATTACAACAATTCTCAATCTGAAAGAACTCAAGATTTTTCTTCGTCAATTGGGTTGGATGGGCTGCAATCCTCACAAAATCCTTAATAAATTTCCTATAGTATCCCACTAATCCTAGAAAATTTCTAACTTATATTGCATTGTGGGGTGTCCTCCACTCTTGAACGGCTCCTATCTTTGCGGGGTCTATGGCTAATCTGTAACAACCCTTTTTTTATACTTTTCTATTTAACAAAATGAAGATTTTGTTGTCGTCGCTTCTAACACAACAAATCATATATGTAATATATTTATTCGTTGTCAATTCTAACACAACAAATCATATATGTAGTATATTTGTTCGTTGTCAATTCTAACACAAAAAATCATATATGAAGTATATTTGTTCGTTGACAATTCTAACACAACAAATCATATATGTAGTATATTTGTTGATTTAATACAGATCTATTCATACAATAACAGATCCAAGAAATACAGTACAAAACAATTCATCAAATCACAGACAAAAATTCACTACATCACAGTTCTGCATATATAACACACAAACAGACATTTAACAACAATAAAACAATTTATTTAATTAATTAAATGTTAAAATCAGAAATTCTCACAGTCGTTGAAGATTTTTGGCCCAAAATTCAAACTGTTCAGAATCAACTCCAGTCAGTTTAGATGCGTAGATCTCAGTCACACGATTACAATGCCGCTGAAATCATCGAATTTCGAATTGAAACGAGTTAGATATGATAAATTGAAGTTTTAAAACAATTTAAATAAATTGATTAATAAATTGATAAGGTAAATAACCTTTCTTCCCTATCATACACTACAGGCCGACACCTCTTCCTAATGTTCAATACTAGGGTTCACGGTTGCGGCCACTACAAGAGTTGAGGAGCCGATCGGAGGATGTCACGCTGGGGAGCTCGGAGAGGCGCACGAGAGGGGTGTTTGGCTGAGCTCGATCGTGGCTAGGGGGGCCCATGGCGGCTATATCCGACGGGTTTGGGTTCGGGTGGTTCGGTGATGGTGGCTCCATAGGGTGATCAAATGGTATGGAATCGTGGAGGAGATCAAGGGCTTTGAAATGGTGTAGAGTATGTGGTCTAATTCTTGGAGGAGAGGGAGAACTTAAGGGAAGAAAGAGGAGCAAATTCGGCCATTAATTCAAGGGGGGCGGCAACCATGAAGGGGACAATGAATAGTGTTTTAGATTTTAGGGTTTTTCCTATTTTTATATTGATTTTTGTGTATTTTTACAAATAAATCCAAATCTTTCAAACCATGCTGATTTCAGTCCAAACAAAGTTGACCCAGCTAATAGCCCATATTCCGGACCCAATGGGATAGGTCCCGTCAGCCCAAACGGTTGTCTGTGGCGGGTATTATTTAATTTAATATTTAATTCCTTTCTTAATTTAATTCGTCTGCATAAATAAATTCACCGAGGCCACAAACGGACTCAGAAAAATCCAGAAAAAATATATTTGTATATGTTATGACGATATGGTCCTAACAAAATTAATTTCGTCGAATTCTGACACTGTTTGAAAAATGGTTATTTTTAAGGCGTTTAAATTTAACTATAATAGTCAAAACACGTTTTCTTTCGCCACGCTCACATATTAATTCGAAAAATTCTGAAAATTGAAACCTAGCAATAATTTGACATTCTGGTTCCAACAAAAGTGGTTTCGTCGAAAACGGAGGTCGTTTGAAAAATGACTATTTTTAAGGCCAATATATTTAATATTAAAAATACATTTCTAAACAAATAAATCCCGAAACTCAAAATATATAAGTGTGTATACTTTTTAAATGCAGAACATCATTCCTAACTCAATGGAAGTGGTTTCGAGTCGAAATTCCTACATATGTGAAAAGTAGCCTTTCGGGCCATATATATTATATATATAAATTCTACAGCGACCTTTCTAAAAATTGAATTGGCCATAACTTTTGATTTCCGCTATGAAATTTCAATTTTTCTGATTCGTTAGAAAGATATGATTAAACAGATTTAAATATTTCTGGTTTCACTCAATTCTGATTTATTTTGAATCCTGTACATTCAATTAAATTTAAAATTAAATTTTCAAACTACCGCGCCATTTCTAACTCCATTTATATTTAAAATTAAATTTATTCGTTCTAACTTCGACAAAAATAAATTCTAGCCATTATTATTAATAATAATTTATATTATATCCTCAAAATTCATTAAAATTTTCTAAAATAAAATTTTTAAATTGGTTCAGAATTTGCGGGTTGTTACATAATCCTTCCGCAGAAATTATGTGTCCAAGATATTTGACTTTCTTTCTCCAAAAGTGACATTTTGAAAACTTAGCCTTAAATTGGTTTTCCTTCAAAATTCTTATGACCTTTCTTATGTGATCCTCAAGCTCCTTGAAGTCACTGGAAAATATAAGAATGTCATCCACAAATACCATAACTATCTTATTGAGAATGCTCCTATATATCCTACTCATTAGATCCACAAAGAAATCGGTGCATTCATCAAATCGAAGGGCATAACTTCCCACTCAAATAATCCATTAGGCATATTAAACATCACCTTAAGTTTACTCTCCTTAGAAATTCTTAATTGATGAAATCTTGTCGCCAAATCTAGTTAAGAAAAGAATTGGCACCTCCCAAATAGTCGAATAAGTCATCTATCCTAGGTAGGGATACCTATTCTTCTTAGTTATCTTATTGAGTTCCCTATGCTCCATATATAATCTTAATGATCCATCAGCTTTGGTTAAAAATACTACGGGTGCTCCCCACTTTGAAGTACTCCGTTGGATGAATCCTTTTTTCAATAACTCAAACATGTTTATCCATTTCTCTCCTCTCCTTAGGAGCCATGTGCCTCAATGGAAAACCTACGGGCCTCGCATCCTTCTCGAGGTCCATCCTAAATTAGATTTCTTTTGTAGGGCAGAAGTCTCATAATTTCCTAAAAGCCATCAGAAACACGTGCACAACGAGTACTAAAGATGGCCCTTTCGAATCAGACGATAAAGAATGCAATAACGATGAAACCCTATTTCCTGTCTTATAAGGAATCTTAGAACTGCGGCCTCCAAGGCTTCTCGAGCAAATGAATTTTCTATCGCAATTAAGGATGGCCCCATAATATGATAGCTAGTCCATCCCTAATATGAGATTATACCCCCCCCCCCCTTCGATTTAATGCATACACATTACATAAGAAATTGACATCGTCGGCATCTGACATTAGGTCTTTACAAACTAGCAAAAATTTCTTAGCTCCTCCGATAGGGATGGACACCTCTATCGGACTGCTAGAAAAGAACATAGGAAGAAGTAAGAAATCAATGATGCTTCTAGGGATGAAGGAATGGGTTGCTCTCGAATCAAATAAAGTACATAAAAAAGTTCATAAAATAGAGATTATACCTTCCAAAGCTGGCTGGTTGTGGCCTCTTTAGGATTGACTCTGAAGTGGTATTATCTCTAAAGCATAATTTTGTCTACTCTGCCCTCTCTTCTACTTATGGCAGTTCTTCACCAAGCTCCCTTCCTCATGAAAATTGAAGCGCTTTACTTTATATTCAAACTTCCCTAGGTTCACCCTAGAATCCTTGGCCTCATGGCCCTACATGTGATACTTTGCACATGCTTTAGCCTCTCTCTTACACTTCCTATTCTTCCGTTTCTTTATCCATAAATTCCTCTTCATGTTCTTTCCATAACCAAAAGTACTTTCACCTTTCTCATCCTTATTCTTGTTCTTGTCCTAAGCAGTGCATAGGATAAATGTAACAGCCCGCACCTCCGTTCACACAAGATATTGTCCCCAACTTAGCCACTGTATAGGTGTGGGGTTTTGTTCCTCAAAAGGCCTCGGCGTTAGTAAGAGATGGGATCTACTATATAAGTACCCACTTCACACAGGCTTCCACGATGTGGGACTTAGGGGTGTTACAATCTCCCATCCTACAGAGCCCAACATCCCCGTTGGCTCACAAACACCTCACCCAGGCGCTGCGGTCCACACAGGAGCCACAATTCCGGCTAGGTATTGGCTCTGATACCACTGTAACAGCCCGCACCTCCGTACACACAAGATATTGTCCCCAACTTAGCCACCGTATAGGTGTGGGGTTTTGTTCCTCAAAAGGCCTCGGCGTTAGTAAGAGATGGGATCTGCTATATAAGTACCCACTTCACACAGGCTTCCACGATGTGGGACTTAGGGGTGTTACAATAAAAGTCTCTGCTAATGCCTCAAAAGTAGCTCCAATGGTCACTCTATTTAGTAATGTCTCTTTTAACGGGGAGCCAAGTCCTTATACGAATCTTAACGCCTTATTTATCGGTGTACGTACCAACCTACTTCCAAACTTAAATAACTCGATAAACTTCATGTAACAACCTGAAACTTCGAGCAGTAAATATTCAAATATCGAGGTTATTAAATATGTAAAACTTGGATTTAATGGTGTCATAACTTTGATAAATCCCTTTATAAATAATAATTAATAAAGAGAAAACATATTGTTGAGTTTTTGTTTACAAAGATAAGTAGTTTGAAGAAAAATCGATAATGTGACCGAAAACAGTTTTATCGATAAACGAGGTTTGGCTTATTAAAAGTTGTTGGAATATCATGTGCATGTAGTAACACTAGAAGATCACGTATATGTGTATGTACATATCATAGAAGTAACATACAAATGGTATATAGGTGCATGTTCTAGAATAATAAAAAAATGGCTTAAAATGATAGGGACACGTGTCGCCAAATGAATGGAACACATGTCTTGTAAAAAAAAAATAAGGTTAAGACACATACACCAATTAGGTGTCCATGTGTAGAAACATCTAAAGACACCTAAGTAGACATGTGTCTTCATCCTAAAGAATGCATGAAGATAAGGAGGACAAGTGTCCAAAACCAAATTACCAAACTAACCTTGAAAACTACTATATAAAGGGTGGAAAGGTTCATTCTTTTTCATGGATTCTAAAACGGAAAACAAAAGTAAGATAAAGAGTAGAAGTTTGGGAGAAGCCTAAAGAATAAGTACAAGATCAAGGCACAAGTACAAGGTGAGAAAAACTATTTACGCTCATGTATTCATTTCATATTTTGAAGAAAAGTTGAGAATTCTATGAACGAATGTTTGGATGTGAAACCCTGAAAATGACGCTCGGTATTTTGGGCATAGCTTTTGCAATTCTTATTGAAATATCGACTTCTCTATCAATATGGAAAGCTAATTCAAAGGGCTGAAATTTTGTCTTCGGCGACCTTTCTAATTCAGCCGTTTTCATACTCGAAAATTAGATGCAAAGTAAGGTAAAAGTCGGCCCGAATTAGACATGTTAAAAAGGCGTTGTAATGTTGAAGTTTATTTATTGAATAGATAAATAATTTTAATGGTTTCTTTTTCTTATAATTAAGTAGACAAAGATAGCTTCTTTCTGTAAAAAATTTGGGGTCAAAATCTAATTTTATCATAGAGAAACAGTGTCAAACATTTAACCCAAAAACTGGAGAAAAAAAGCTGATTTTCCGAAACTTGAAACAATTTGGAAATTTGAAATGCTTTCTGAATGTTCCTAACGCAGAAGTGTATAAAACAGAACTTTCTATAGCACTTCTGAAGTGCTATTTTTCACTGAATTGATTATAAAGCCTTGAACACGACCAGAACTCTTTTTATAGCATGCAGAAACGTTGTAGTAGCTGAATTTAGTCTAAAACCATTATAGACTAACCAGAACTTTCCATAGTATGGCTGAAACACTGTAGATATCTATTTTTAGCCTAAAACCATTCGAAACTTGTCCTAACACTTTTTAAACGCTGCAGTTTTTACTTTATGATGCTGAAACTTTTTATAGTACTTTTCAAATGTTACCTTTTCTTTGTTTCAAGTAGTTTCGAGGTTCTTCTTAACATAGATTGGAATTATTTGAGATAGTTTGGTTTTGTCTTAAACCCTTTAAAAGCATGAATTTAAAAGTAGGAGATTTGCCTATTACCAATATAACACCCTAAATGTTGCGCGAATACACATATATTTATAAAGTATCTTTCAAAATGAATGACTGGAACGTTCTAGGGTGACAGAGAGGATAGTGTTTAGGCTTGAGTTTGGAAAATACAGTTTCCTGCTCTCTCTGGCTATCCTAACTGATCCGACGAACGAGATGGTTAATTCAAAATTTAATTAAATTTTATTGAATTTAATTTAGAATTTTATTTAATAAAAGTAACTTAAGATTACTTTTGAGAATCTCTACACGATGTAATGAGTATTTTGAAAGTAAATAATGATTTAAAATATTTTGTGTAAAAAGAACTACGTTTGCTTGATCCTATATCTAGTTGTTTACCCAATTAGATAAAGGTACATAGGCAGTCACAAGGGTTAGTGATGCAACTGCTTTATTAATAAAAATATTTTTTTATTACATTTGTGTGGGCGCGTCTTTCATTTTTTATCATTTAAGTTGTATTGTTGTTTTATCAAGAAAAGAAACAAAGTTGAATTTTAAACCCAAAATAATTTAGAGGGTTTATAAGTATATAATGATTATCAAAGATATTTTGAACGCAACAGAGGATAATTTTTATTTCGGTCAAAATAGAGCTATCATAAAATGGCAATTCGTGTATTTGAGTTATAAACTTTAAATGCTTATAACTTTTGGAATCTAAATCGGATTTTCACCAAACAAGGGACGTTGATTAATATTGACAAGAAATTTCAAATGAGTGAAAGCATATTTTAATTTCGAGGTATAATTTTCAAGTTATGTTTCAAACTGTATCGGTGAAGGACGTCGTAAGTGCAGTTATCGACTGTAACCATAAATAGCCGTTTTTAATGTTTTAAAATATGGAAATAATTTGTAAAATTAATATAAATTATGTAAGAGTGTTTTGAATTAGAAAGTTATATTTTTTTGTTTATTATTTTATGTTCCTTTTTATGTTGGTGCATTTTTCATGTTTATTATTTAAGTCATGCTAATGTGTTTATCAAGTGTGTAGAAATGAATATCGATGTCCATCCCATTAGAGTTGCACAATGGTAGATTTACGGTAATTGTGTTTAATTCATATTTAAGCACGAATGATTAATTAGATAAGTGATATTTATTAAAAAAATATCAAGAGCATTGAGTGATATCGTATACTTCCAAAATAAAATGCTAACTGTCATTGTTGGTTTTTGGAACGCACGGGGTTTTCGGCAATTTTGACTGGTCGGAAATCTCGGGGCGTTACAAAGTGGTATCAGAGCTTAGGTTAGGTGCCTAAATAAATTTTCATATATGATTAGAAAATCATTTTTAGAAATTTTAAACTGAAGTTACCTTAATTTGGTGAATAATAGTGGATAAGGTAAGGCACCGTTCCTCTGACTAGGTATATGAGTAATATTTATTTGTTTTACTTTTGCTTATGAATAATGTGTGGATTCAATTTTAAGCATCACATAAAGAGGTTTAACGAAGTTGTAAGTGCATATGACAAGCTAAAAAGTAACGAAGAAATGAATAAAGTGGCTTGCAAAGGAAGGAATGTTGCAGCTTGAAATGGATGCAACAGAGTGGCATAAGAGGAATGAGGTATTGCAACTTATCGAGGAATGAGTTAAATGAGCTTCGGCAAATAAACTTGAGGAAGACCAGGAGGAGTAAAATTGAGCACTACATTCATGCCAAATCAAGGTGAGAAATTTTGATATGGTAAGATATTAGAATTGTTTTGCATTAATGATGTTAGCTTAAAAAGCTGCTGAAACATCTCTCAGCAATTCAGTCATAACTATTGATTCCTTGATTTGGGTTTAGACAAAGTTAATCTTATTGGGAAGCTAGATTAATTATCTAGAATACTTACAGTATAATTTTGAAATTTTGAAAGTTTGCTATCTCAAAACAATTTTGCAAACTGAATTATGTGTTTGACAAAAAAAGGGTGGAAGGGTTATACTTGAGATGATTTTCGAAGTTGAAAATATGGATTTTCCAAAATAAAATGGTTATCCATATGAAAGTAATGATTACAAAGTATAAAAGTACTTTGAGAATACTTTGTTTAAACTTATAAAAGACTTTTGGGGATTATTTCATCAATGATGGATACCTTCGGGTGACGATGACGATGTGCGGTATAAGACAATAGATCTTGGGTAGTGCACTATTACTCTATGTTGGTATCGAGCCGAGTAGAGTACATCCTATTTGATGACGGGATGTCGATATAAGACAATAGATCTTGGATAGTGCATCTATTACTCTATGTTGGTATCGAGCTGAGTAGAGTACATCCTATTTGATGACGGGATGCCGACCGCAATAGGATAAAATATCCTAAATTGAGTAGATTGGATCCACTTTGATGAATATGATCCAAGTTTTGACAAAAGATTCTTTTTAATTAAAAATATTGATTAGAGTCTATTTTGAAATATTACTCTCTAGTACATTTTGATGGGTATTGTAACAAGGAGAGTACAACATAATTGATGAGTTGACTTTGATGAATATAACCATTGAAGGTACTATTTGAGATGTCTATTTTAAAAATATTACTCTCTGATACATTTCGATGGGTACTGCAATATGGAGAATACATCCTTACTTAATGATAATGAGACGGATGAGCCGGAGTACGAGGAATCTTTGGTACATTTCGATGGGTACCGCACAAGAAGAGTATGTCTTTAATGGATGAATTGGCATTGAAAAAGGGAGGGCTCTGGAATCTATTCCAAATTGAGTGGATTGCAAAGAATAAGATCCTGAATTTGAAGCTATGGCATGCCTGATCCAGTAAAGCTTGCAGGAATGACAGAATATTAAAAGGGTTTGAATCATATAATGTCCAAGTATGATTTCAATTTATGAAATTATTTTGAAAGTATACTTTCAAGAAAATTTCTTGGATACATAGAGTTTCTTCTGTGGAATATAGATTATCTTTCTATAAAGTATCGCATAGAATTTCGGGGACGAAATTCCTTTTAAGGGGGAAAGAATGTAACAACCTGAAATTTCGAGCAGTAAATATTCAAATATCGAGGTTATTAAAAATGTAAAACTTGGATTTAATGGTGTCATAACCTTGATCAAATCCCTTTTTAAATAATAATTAATAAAGAGAAAATATATTGTTGAGTTTTTGTTTACAAAGATAAGTGGTTCGAAGAAAAATCGATATTGTGACCGAAAACAGTTTTATCGATAAACGAGGTTTGGCTTATTAAAAGTTGTTGGAATATCATGTGCATGTAGTATGTAACGACCCAGAAAATCTGAACCAATTTAAAAAATTTAAATTGGCTAAAATAGTGGATTTTAAATATTTAAAATAAATATTTTAAATAATAGCAATGAAAAGTGAGTTTGAATCGACGTTTGAAAACGAATATAATTAATTATAATTATAAACAAGGCCTGAAATGGCGCTGCAGTTTCAAAAATTGGATTCAAACTTTGTCGGACTGTACCGAGTGCAAAACAAAACGGATTTGAGTGAAACCAAAAATATTTAAATCTGTTAGTGAATACCTTTCTAATGAATCTGAAAAATCGAAGTTTCATAGCGGAAAGCAAAAGTTATGGCCAAATGAATTTTCAGAAAGGTCGCTATGGAATTTATATAGCCCGTGAAATTGGCCATTTTGCATACGATCTCGGAATTCGACGAAACCACTTTTGTTGGATCCGAGATGTGAAGTTATTGCTAGGTTTCAAATTTCATAATTTTTGAAGCTAGTGTGTGAGCGTGGCAAAGGAAAATGTGTTTTGGTCAATTATAGTTAAATTGGATCGACCAGAAATGGGCCTTTTTGCAAACGGTCTCAGAATTCGACGAAACCAGTTTTGTTTGGACTGCAGCGTCAAAACATAGCCAGAATTATTTTTTCTGGAATTTTTCGAATTAGTTTGTGGCCCTGGCAAATTGAAATGTACGTTCAAATCAAATATTGAATGTTTTATATTTTGATTTGAAGGTAAACTGACTGAAACAGTCGAATGGGCCTTCGAAACATATCCCATTGTGTCCGGAATGGGGGTAGAACGCTAGGGACGACAGTCGTTGGGTTTGGATTGGAGTTCGTGTGCGAAAACCCTATTTTTCGAATTATAAATATCTCTCGGCCAATCATAAATTAAAGAAAATAAAAAAATAACCCCCCCCCCCCCCGCCCCATAACCCACGATTGGACAACGGCTGAAGCTCGCCGCTTCCCAACCATTTTCTTCCCGCTCCGATCAACGAAACACCCCGCCCCTTTGGAACTTTTTGAAGGGCTCTCCATCCTCTTCTAATCCATACCCAAGTTGACCTCCATCGTTCAGTGTACGACGAGATCGAGGCCCTCAAAGACCGCGACTTCATCGCGCCGCCGCCGCAGCTACACAAGATCGAACTAGGCCTCACCTGGCTCTTCGGGTGCGCGCTTCGTAGCTCGCCGTCGTGGTGAAGGCCGATCATCACCTCGAGCAGCGGATTGGAAGTATTTGCCAACCCTAGTTTCGAACATTCGAAGAAAGGTGCGGCTGTTTTTATTTTAAAACATTTAATAACAGTTTAGAGCGCTACCGTTTCTGATTTCACTATAAAAATCATATCTTTTTCGTTTCTTGACGAAATTCGATGAAACAGGAAACATCGTGACCGTGTGGACGTCTTCTACATTTTAGAAGAGACCGCATATTTTTCTGAGCCTTCTGCTATTTTTGGTGGAGTGGAACCCAATGTGAGATTCCTAATTTATAAACGATATGGAAAACGACGATGTATAAATTATATAGTCGATGTATGGGTTATATAAGCGTTGTACACCTCATGTATAAGCGTTGTATAAGTTGTATGTTCGATGTATAAGTTATATATGCGTTGTAAAAATTATATATGTGTTGAAATAGAAGTGAATTGCTATATATATATATATATATATATATATATATATATATATATATATATATACGCCCCTCGTCCACAAACCATGGACGATATTTATTGGTTGTGATTGGTGTGAAAATTGATTGATAGCGAATGGTTGATTGGAATTGTTTGTGGTTGATATTGATTGATTGTGGTTGAAAAATACCCGTTTGTGGTTGAGAAATATTCGGTTGAAACCACATAGGATTAGTTTGTGGAAATGAAATAAATATATACATGCCGCCCGTGTGCGAACTAGATGCATGATTCCCCATTGTCAAAAACCGCGAGGTTTTAAGGTAGAGCGAGGAGCCGTACTAGGTACGGTCCCGGATTTAACAACCCTGCCGTTATGCTGCCGAAATTTTGAATAATATTCATGTGTTTGAATTATTTTCATTTGTTGAAACTATATTTACTCGTTGAATAGAAACCCTTCATGTGTTGAGTAGATATTCATTCGTTGGATAGAAATTCATGTATTGAATGGTATTCGTGTTTTAAATATAAAAATCCCATTTTTAACATCAATATGAAATGCATAAAATAACCTTGTTTTGAAATAAATTGTTTTATAATAAAAATCCAATTTTTATTAACTATATGAACTACATAAAATAATACGTTTTGAAATGAATTGTTTTACAATAAAAATCACATTTTTATTAAATACATGAATTGTTAAATATAGTGAAGTGTTGAAATAGAAGACAGTTAGATAAAAATATCATTTTTATCAAAAGTATGAAATTCATATAGTTTTGAAATCGAAGAATCGATATATATATATATAAATAAATAAATAGAATTAAAATGTATCGAATAACGACATTGCAGTTCGTATTTTGAAACCGTGATTTAAACGATTATACTGGAAGATCCGACCATCGGATTTTCCTGAAATCGCAATCGTTGGGTTCGCTTTGGGAATATCTTTCCAACGGCACCAACTTTGTAAAAATCCAACGGTTGGATTGTCTGGAATATTTAATTCAAATCTGAAGAAAAACAGCGCCAGAATCGATTATATTTATATATATATATGTAAATATAGTTATATTAAAATCGAATAACGACGCTGCAGTTCGTATTTTCATATCGAAACTTCAAACGATTATACCGGGAGATCCGACCGTCGGATTTTCCCGAAACTGGAACCGTTGGATTCGTTTTGAAAATATCTTTCTAATGATGTAATTTTTTTGAAGATCCAACGGTTAGATTTTCAGATATGTGTAAATCAAATCTGAAGAAAAACAGCGCCACGGCCGCGTTATGGCCCGAAGCGTCGTTTTGAATAAATTGGCTATTTTAAAATAAATAAAAATAGCGATAAATCGTTATAAAATATTATAAACGATATGGATGTGAAATTTAGAAATTAACTGAAGGTTGGCTAAGTCGAATGGTTTCTTGGGTATTGATTTGATGTTGGTTTTGGCCTTCGGGGTTAATATTTGGGAAATCGTTCTCTTACTGATTGACGGTTAGTGACTAATGAATTGAAATGATGCGTGTGAATGTTAGTGTTGCACTTTTTTATTATATACGTGAGTTGCTCAGAAAGACCGGGCTTATCCCATTCTGAATAACTGAATCGACGATAAGGAATGGACTTGCAAATGGACAGTGTGTCTGACATTGGAATTTATTCTGTGTGATTGATAGCCATCAGTTGCATGGTGTGAATTGCCTGTATGGCATGCTAAGATGCAGTGATCAGGGCTTCTGTTGAAAAGAAAAGTCTTGTGGTGATGATCAAAGCACCGCCTGTGTGGTGTAGCTTTGTGTATAACGTGAAATCGCGAGCCTCACACCCCGGTATGAACTAGGAACGGGAGCAGGACCTCAGGGAGGGCATGCGTTTCTTCTTAGCTAGAAGTGGCCTCGGTGGTTTTACACACCCAAACGAGTTTGACTTATGTGGTTGTTGATGTTGCGAGGCGCCTCGGTTAGATCGGACGATCCGGATCCGATGGAGTCATTCGATGGCTCATTTACGCCCCAAAGGGCGGGGAAACATATTGTTCAGGCATAACAATCCACCTCGGTGGACCGGCCCTGATGATCCAAGGCTTGCCTGCGCGCTTGCCTGAGACTCGGGCTAGGCAGTCTCGAATTCGGTGAGGACTATCTTTTGCCTTGGTTCATGACGGAAATCCAATTTCCAAATACGACATCGTGCGGTTTTGATTGTATACCTATATTTGATGACATAGTAGCATGGGACGCTCATGTCGTCTATGATTGATAGTTATGATTGGAAATTGTTTTTGAAACATATAAACACTAGTAATAATATCAAATGCTTTTGTTTTATTCCTATCAAGCATATTTTGGCCCATAAGGTAAAAACTCTATACTCCGGTTTGCGTTGCATTGTGTGATGGGAACTGAGTCTTATAATGGCTTCATTTTTATAAAAAGCATTGCGATGTTTCAAAGAATGATTTGTTTTAAAGCACTGGTGATCCAATGGAGTAAACCCGTTCCATAAAAGTGGCGTGGTCCTGTGATTAGCCATATTATAAATGTGTTGAGTAGACTTCTCATACCAGTCCCATGACTGACTCTTAGTTTGTTTCACTTTCAAACTCGGGTGCCCCTTTTTCTACACGGGCAGCCTTGTGTTCAGGTTTAGCAGGCTTTATCTGGATGGCTGGAGCTGAAGATGGATTCTATTATTTATCTCTTTTTATGCTGTTCAGCTCCTGTTGTACATATTTTGTTTGTTTCTGCTGTAGACATTTATGTATAGCTGAACTGTATTTGTACTAAGTAAGATCCTATATACTGCGTAACTCTGAGGATTACTTTTATCCAGTATATTCTATTGTTCATTATCTGGTGTATTTATTTAATTCTGTTCTGCTATTATCTGTTTCTGTGTTATATTCCAAAGATTACCCTTGTCTCCGTCTGTACAGGGTTTGGGGTTGTCACAACGTGGTATCAGAGCTTTGGTTAAGCTTAGTTCTGGACTATAACATATTAACGAACTCGTTAGAGATAGAACCAGTGTTCTAGGACGAGTAACTCAGTACAGCAGAATCAGAACAACTCGTTAGAGATGGGGTCAGAAGTGCCTCAGAACGAGTCGAGGGTAATATGTTTTTAAATAACGTATTTGTGATTATATATATAGTCTGGTTTTAGAAATAAAATTTTTGAATATATAAAAGATATATATTTGAAAAGCTAAAAAGTTAAAAACAATTTGATTGTTGTTTGTGTTGTGTGATAATAGATTTGATTAATTAAAATTATTAAAATGATAGGTAATTTAATCAATAAGAGAATGAATGGTAGGGTTTATTCGATTAAATCACACATTGAACTGATTTAAAAATAGATGAAAATATATATACTTGTGCATTATATATGTTTGAACAGGTAAATGGATTAGCTGTTGAGTAAAGATTCTATTTGCGTGCCCGACAAATAGGTAAACCATAATGAGTTGGATGCAAAATATTATTATATCAACTCTTGTGAATGCCATTGGATGCGGAGTGCTGGTTATTCTGTGTGTAATGATAAATATCGCCATAGGATAGTAACAATTAATTTTGAACTACACCGCATGGCATACTTATGATGATAGACATACTTCATCATATACCACATAAGCATTTGGAGCTTGTGTGACGAGGTGGAAGATTTACCATACGAGCGAGAGGCTTGTATGTCGATGACTATATTTTACAGGTTGAACTGATGACTGTATGGACTATTTAAATTGTAACGATAAAATTGCCAGATTAATAAAAACCCCACACGAGTCTCGAGTTGACAATAATCACGTCTCTCTAGTTATTAGATACGGCACATGGACTATTTATTTCCCACACGGGACGAGGTGACGAGGATTTATCCTCTGGAGCATTTAAAATACACACTCCCTCAGGCTTTGACAAGGTGACGAGAATTTATTCTCTGGAGTTATTATCAATACACGCTCCCCTGTAAACACCAGAATATATCACTATAAATATGTGTATGCTTATTAGGATTTATTGGGTACCTAATACGGCCCAATAAATATCCAAACCTCTCCCCATACAAAGGAGGTTATGGCGAAATTTTTCGAAAATTCCGTGTGTTAGCCAAATTTTTGAAGAATTTGAAAATTCTCAGAAACTGAATAGTTGGAGAATTGAAGCCAGATTGAACGTGGAGTTGATTAATCAAACCATTTTCGACTTTGTTCCTTTTCGGGGACGAAAAGTTTTAAGTGGGGGAGATTATAACGACCCAGAAAATCTGAACCAATTTAAAAAATTTAAATTGGCTAAAATAGTGGATTTTAAATATTTAAAGTAAATATTTTAAATAATAGCAATGAAAAGTGAGTTTGAATCGATGTTTGAAAACGAACATAATTAATTATAATTATAAACAAGGCCTGAAATGGCGCTGCAGTTTCAAAAATTGGATTCAAACTTTGTCGGACTGTACCGGGTGCAAAACAAAATGGATTTGAGTGAAACCAAAAATATTTAAATCTGTTAGTGAATACCTTTCTAACGAATCTGAAAAATCAAAGATTCATAGCGGAAAGCAAAAGTTATGCCCAAATGAATTTTCAGAAAGGTCACTATGGAATTTATATAGCCCGTAAAATTGGCCATTTTGCATACGACCTCGGAATTCGACGAAACCACTTTTGTTGGATCCGGGATGTGAAGTTATTGCTAGGTTTCAAATTTCATAATTTTTGAAGCTAGTATGTGAGCGTGGCAAAGGAAAACCTGTTTTGGTCAATTATAGTTAAATTGGATCGACCAGAAATGGGCCTTTTTGCAAACGGTCTCAGAATTCGACGAAACCAGTTTTGTTGGTACCGCAGCGTCAAAACATGGCCAGATTTATTTTTCTGGAATTTTTTGAATTAGTTTGTGGCCCTGGCAAATTGAAATGTACGTTCAAATCAAATATTGAATATTTTATATTTTAATTTGAAGGAAAACTGACTGAAACAGTCGAATGGGCCTTCGAAACATATCCCATTATATTCGGAATGGGGGTAAAACGCTAGGGACGACAGTCGTTGGGTTTGGATTGGAGTTCGTGTGTGAAAACCCTATTTTTCGAATTATAAATATCTCTCGGCCAATCATAAATTAAAGAAAATAAAAAAATCAAACCCCCCCCCCACCCGTAACCCTCGATTGGACGACGGCTGAAGCTCGCCGCTTCCCAGCCATTTTCTAGCCACTTCAATCAACAAACCACCCCGCCCCTTTGGAACTTTTTGAAGGGCTCTTCATCCTCTTCTAATCCATACCCAAGTTGACCTCCATCGTTCAGTGTACGACGAGATCGAGGCCCTCAAAGACCGCGACTTCATCGCGCCGCTGCCGCAGCTACACGAGATCGAACTGGGCCCCACCTGGCTCTTCGGGTGCGCGCTTCGTAGCTCTCCGTCGTGGTGAAGGCCGCTCATCACCTCGAGCAGCGGATTGGAAGTATTTGCCAACCCTAGTTTCGAACATTCAAAGAAAGGTGCGGCTGTTTTTATTTTAAAACATTTAATAGCAGCTTAAAGCGCTACCGTTTCTGATTTCACTATAAAAATCATATCTTTTTCGTTTCTTGACGAAATTCGATGAAACAGGAAACATCGTGACCGTGTTGACGTCTTCTACATTTTAGAAGAAACCGCATATTTTTCTGAGCCTTCTGCTATTTTGTTTGAGTGGAACCCAATGTGAGATTCCTAATTTAGAAACGATATGTAAAACGACGATGTATAAATTATATAGTCGATGTATGGGTTATATAAGCGTTGTACACCTCATGTATAAGCGTTGTATAAGTTGTATGTTCGATGTATAAGTTATATATGCGTTGTAAAAATTATATATGTGTTGAAATAGAAGTGAACTGCTATATATATATATATATATATATATATATATATATACGCCCCTCGTCCACAAACCATGGACGATATTTATTGGTTGTGATTGGTGTGAAAATTGATTGATAGCGAATGGTTGATTGGAATTGTTTGTGGTTGATATTGATTGATTGTGGTAGAAAAATACCCGTTTGTGGTTGAGAAATATTTGGTTGAAACCACATAGGATTAGTTTGTGGAAATGAAATTAATATATACATGCCGCCTGCATGCGAACTAGATGCATGATTCCCCATTGTCAAAAACCGCGAGGTTTTAAGGTAGAGCGAGGAGCCGTATTAGGGACGGTCCCGGTTTTAACTACCCTGCCGTTATGCTGCCGAAATTTTGAATAATATTCATGTGTTTGAATTATTTTCATTTGTTGAAACTATATTTATTCGTTGAATAGAAAACCTTCATGTGTTTAGTCGATATTCATTCGTTGGATAGAAATTCATGCGTTGAATGGTATTCGTGTTTAAAATACAAAATTCTCATTTTTAACATCAATATGAAATGTATAAAATAACCTTGTTTTGAAATAAATTGTTTTATAATAAAAATCCTATTTTTATTACCTATATGAACTATATAAAATAATAGGTTTTGAAATGAATTGTTTTACAATAAAAATCACATTTTTATTATGTACATGAATTGTTAAATATAGTGAAGTGTTGATATAGAAGACAGTTAGATAAAAATATCATTTTTATCAAAAGTATGAAATTCATATAGTTTTGAAATCGAAGAATCGATATATATATATATATATATATATAAATAGAATTAAAATATATCGAATAACGATGCTGCAGTTCCTGTTTTGAAACCGTGATTTCAAACGATTATACCGGAAGATCCGGCCATCGGATTTTCCTGAAATCGCAACTGTTGGGTTCGCTTTGGAAATATCTTTCCAACGGCACCAACTTTGTAAAAATCCAACGGTTGGATTGTCTGGAATGTTTAATTCAAATCTGAAGAAAAACAGTGCTAGAATCGATTATATTTATATATATATATAATTATAATTATATTTAAATCGAATAACGACGCTGCAGTTCGTATTTTGAAATCGAAACTTCAAACGATTATACCGGGAGATCCGACCATTGGATTTTCCCGAAACTGGAACCGTTGGATTCGTTTTGAAAAGATCTTTCTAATGATATAAATTTTGTGAAGATCCAACGGTTAGATTTTCAGATATGTTTAAATCAAATCTGAAGAAAAACAGCGCCACGGCCGCGTTATGGCGCGAAGCGTCGTTTTGAATAAATTGGCTATTTTAAAATAAATAAAAATAGCGATAAATCGTTATAAAATATTATAAGCGATATGGATGTGAAATTTAGAAATTAACTGAAGGTTGGCTAAGTCGAATGGTTTCTTGGGTATTGATCTGATGTTGGTTTCGGCCTTCGGGGTTAATATTTGGGAAATCGTTCTCTTACTGGTTGACGGTTAGTGGCTAATGAATTGAAATGATGCGTGTGTATGTTAGTGTTGCACTTGTTTATTATATACGTGAGTTGCTCAGAAAGACCGGGTTTATCCCATTTTGAATAATTGAATCGACGATAAGGAATCGAAGATGAAGACGGTGGTCGAAGACCGGAGATCTTCACCTCGTTTGGATGGTAACCGAGGTCCTGATTAGGAGGCATCTTGAAATATGGATAATGAGTGGTGATCGTACAGACGTATGTGGTGATCGATGGGTTTGTGAGGTATGTAGTGCCTCCTATTTCGTTCAGACACAGAACGGACTTGCAAATGGACAGTGTGTCTGACATTGGAATTTATTCTGTGTGATTGATAGCCATCAAATGCATGGTGTGAATTTCCTGTGTGGCATGCTAAGATGCAATGATCAGGGCTTCTGTTGAAAAGCAAAGTCTTGTGGTGATGATCAAAACACCGCCTGTGTGGCGTAGCTTTGTGTATAACGTGAAATCGCGAGCCTCACACCCCGGTATGAACCAGAAACGGGAGCAGGACCTCAGGGAGGGCATGCGTTTCTTCCTAGCTAGAAGTGGCCTCAGTGGTTTTACACGCCCTGGCGAGTTTGACTTATGTGGTTGCTGCTGTTGCGAGGCGCCTTGGTTAGATCGGACGATCCGGGTCCGATGGAGTCATTTGTTGGCTCATTTACGCCCCAAAGGGCGGGGAAACGTATTGTTCAGGCATAACAATCCACCTCGGTGGACCGGCCCTGACGATCCAAGGCTTGCCTGCGCGCTTGCCTGAGACTCGGGCTAGGCAGTCTCGAATTCGGTGAGGACTATCTTTTGCCTTGGTTCATGATGAAATACAATTTCCAAATACGACATCGTGCGGTTTTGATTGTATACCTATATTTGACGACATAGTGGCATGGGACGCTCATGTCGTCTATGATTGATAGTTATGATTGGAAGTTGTTTTTGAAACATATAAACACTAGTAATAATATCAAATGCTTTTGTTTTATTCGTATCAAGCATATTTTGGCCATTATAAGGTAAAAACTCCTTACTCCAGTTTGCGTTGCATTGTGTGATGGGAACTGAGTCTTATAATGGCTTTATTTTTATAAAAAGCATTGCGATGTTTCAAAGAATGATTTGTTTTAAAGCACTGGTGATCCAATGGAGTAAACCCGTTCCATGAAAGTGGCGTGGTCCTGTGATTAGCCATATTATAAATGTGTTGAGTAGATTTCTCATACCAGTCCCATGACTGACTCGTAGTTTGTTTCACTTTCAAACTCGGGTGCCCCTTTTTCTACATGGGCAGCCTTGTGTTCAGGCTTAGCAGGCTTTATCTAGATAGCTGGAGCTGGAGCTGAAGATGGATTCTATTATTTATCTCTTTTTATGTTGTTCAGTTCCTGTTGTACATATTTTTTTTGTTTCCGCTGTACACATTTATGTATAGCTGAACTGTATTTGTACTAAGTAAGATCATGTATACTGTGTAACTCTGAGGATTACTTTTATCCAGTATATTCTATTGTTCATTATCTGGTGTATTTATTTAATTCTGTTCTGCTATTATCTGTTTCTGTGTTATATTCCAAAGATTACCCTTGTCTCCGTCTGTACGGGGTTTGGGGTCGTCACATAGTAACACTAGAAGATCACGTATATGTATATGTACATATCATAGAAGTAACATACAAATAGTATATAAGTGCATGTTCTAGAATATGAAAAAATGGCTTAAAATGATAGGGACATGTGTCGCCAAATGAAAGGAACACATGTCTTGTAAATAAATAAGGTTAAGACACATACTCCCATTAGGTGTCCATGTGTGGAAACGTCTAAAGACACCTAAGTAGACATTTGTCTTCATCCTAAATAATACATGAAGATAAGTAGGACAAGTGTCCAAAACTAAATTTCCAAACTAACCTTGAAAACTACTATATAAAGGGTGGAAAGGTTCATTCTTTTTCATGGATTCAAAAATGGAAAACAAAAGTAACAAAAAGAGTAGAAGTTTGTGAGAAGCCTAAAGAAAAAATACAAGATCAAGGAAAAAGTACAAAGTGAGAAAAACTATTTTTAAGTTCATGTATTCATTTCATATTTTGAAGAAAAGTTGAGAATTCTATGAATGAATGTTTGGATGTGAACCCCTGAAAATGACGTTTGGTATTTTGGGCATACCTTTTGCAATTCTTAATGAAATATCGACTTCTATATCAATTTGGAAAGCTAATTCAAAGGGCTACAACTTTATCTTCGGCCACCTTTACTAATTCGGCCGTTTTCATGCTCAAAAATTGGATGCAATGTAAGGTAAAAAATCAGCCCGAATTAGACATGTTAAAAAGGCCTTGTATTGTTGAAGTTTATTTATTGAATAGATAAATAATTTTAATAGTTTCTTTTTATGATAATTAATTAGACAAAGATAGCTTCTTTCTACAAAAAAATTTGGGGTCAAAATCTATTTTTATCATAGAGAAACAGTGTCAAACATTTCACCTAAAAACTGGAAAAAAAAAGCTGATTTTCTGAAACTTGAAACACTTTGGAAATTTGAAACGCTTTCGGAATGTTCCTAACGTAGAAGTGTATTAAAACAGAACTTTCTATAGCACTTCTTAAGTGCTATCATTTCACTGAATTGATTATAAAGCCTTGAACATGACCAGAACTCTTTTTATAGCACGCAGAAACACTGTAGTAGCTGAATTTAGTCTAAAACCATTATAGACTAACCAGAACTTTCGGCTGAAACGTTGCAGATAACTGTTTTGAGCCAAAAACCACTCGAAACTTGTCCTAACACTTTTTAAACGCTTCAGTTTTTATTTTATGATGCTGAAACTTTTTATAGTACTTTTTAAATGTTACCTTTTCTTTGTTTCAAGTAGTTTCGAGGTTCTTCTTAACATAGATTGGAATAATTTGAGATAGATTGGTTTTGTCTTAAACCCTTTAAAAGCATGAATTTAAAAGTAGGAGATTTGCCTATTACCAATATAACACCCTAATTGTTGCGCGAATACACATATATTTATAAAGTATCTATCAAAATGAATGACTGGAACGTTAAAGGATGACAGAGAGGATAGTGTCTAGGCTTGGCTTTGGAAAATACAGTTTCCTGCTCTCCCTGGCTATCCCTAACTGATCTGACGAACGAGATGGTTAATTCAAAATTTAATTAGATTTTATTGAATTTAATTTAGAATTTTATTTAATAAAAGTAACTTAAGATTACTTTTGAGAATCTCTACACGATGTAATGAGTATTTTGAAAGTAAATAATGATTTTAAATGTTTTGTGTAAAGAAGAACTACGTTGGCTTGATCCTATATCTAGTTGCTTACCCAATTAGATAAAGGTACGTAGGCAGTCACAAGGGGTAGTTATGCAGCTGCTTTATTAATAAAAATATTTTTTTTATAACATTTGTGTGGGTGCGTCTTTCATATTTTATCATTTAAGTTGTATTGTTGTTTTATCAAGAAAAGAAACAAAGTTGAATTTTAAACCCAAAATAATTTAGAGGGTTTATATAAGTATATAATGATTATCAAAGATATTTTGAATGCAACAGAGGATAATTTTTATTTCGGTCAAAATAGAGCTATCATAAAATGGCAATTCATGTATTTGAGTTATAAACTTTAAATGCTTATAACTTTTGGAATCTAAATCGGATTTTCACCAAACGAAGGGCGGTTGATTAATATTGACAAGAACTTTCAAATGAGTGAAAGCAAATTTTAATTTCGAGGTATAATTTTCAAGTTATGTTTCAAATTGTATCGGTGAAGGACGTCGTAAGTGCAGTTATCGACCGTAATTTTTTTGTTTTAAAATATGGAAATAATTTGTAAAATTAATATAAGTTATGTAAGAGTGTTTTGAATTAGAAAGTTATATTTTTTGTTTATTATTTGATGTTCCTTTTTATTTTGGTGCATTTTTCATGTTTATTATTTAATTCATGCTAATGTGTTTATCAAGTGTGCAGAAATGAATATCGATGTCCATCCCATTAGAGTTGCACAATGGTAGATTACGGTAATTGTGCATAATTCATATTTAAGCACGAATGATTAATTAGATAAGTGATATTTATTAAAAAATTATCCAGAGCATTGAGTGATATCGTATACTTCCAAAATAAAATGCTAACTGTCATTGTTTGTTTTTGGAACGCATGGGGTTTTCGGCAATTTTGACTGGTCGGAAATCCCGGGGCGTTACACTTCACAACGTACTCCCTCAAACTGGACTCTATGTGCTTATGCTGAATAAATCTTTCCATCTTTAGGCTCACCTCCACTTTGATTAAGAACTTCATTTCAAATCGTTCCTTAAACTCATTCCATGAAAACCGTATTTAACCATTCTAGTGCTTCTACCTCAGGAGGCCAAGCGGCTGTCTTATGTTTCAGAGGGTCATCCTATCTATAGGTTTGAAGATACGATCGCACTCACATATACATGCCTTAGCTTCCAAAAAGCTTTCTGTTCTTATAAAGGGCTTGCCTCTTAGTTTTGTGAAATCCTTAAAGAGACGAGGAAAAATGGGAGCTACTTCGGTCCATTGATCTGTTGGTTCCTCTAGGGTTGGAGGGACAATGGGAACCTAGTCCACAACCCTAAGGTACTGCTAGGACCACACAGCCAAGTACCGAGGCCTTACCTGGTTCCCTTGCTCAGACTAATTATCATCCATTTCTACTATCTTAAAAGGAAAAATCCTCAGTGGAAATTCATAAGATAGTATTCAAGACAAAAGCAAAGTGGAAGAAAGATAGAAATTGCCTAGTATGCATGCATATATTTACAGGGGTGTCTGAGTATGTATATATGTATATGTATATATATATATATATGTGTGTATATATATATATACGCATATAAATTGAAAGCTTTTCAAATAACAAGTATGTCTCTCATACATATTTTTCCTTGAAATCGGATTACTTAGGCTTTGATACCAAATGTAACAATTTACCAGAATGGACCTAAATTCTACCCAGAAACGCCTTATCAGAACTTAGAGCCATTCTAAACGGATCGTTGGTTCCTAACGCTACAACAAAACAACTTTTTCACAACTTGCAATGCCCGTTGTAATATAGATTTAACAATGAGCATGTGCCCGTTGTATTAGACCACGTTGTAATAGGTCATTTTTTATACAATAGTCAATAACCATTGTAACTGATTCTATGACAACAATTAATGCCCATTGTAATAGATTTTACGACAACAATTAACGCCTGTTGTAATAGGTCTGATAACAACATACTCTGATCATTGCAAAATATATGCAACTTTAAAAAAATTATAGCAGCATCCATGCAATATGTCCATACCAATAATGAATAATTTAACGAGTAATAAAATACAACCATATTTATAATTTGTAATAAATTAATTTTACAACTTTTTTATGGTTGCAAAATATATACAACTTTAAAAAAAAATGCTTCACTATAATACTATTACAGAATTGGAATTTCAGAAATTCTAATACATAGAACTCTTTAGCATGAAACTGTTAATGTAGCACACACAGAAAAACATGAAACATTATTATTAATGTATTAGAACACGGACATGAAATATATTGACCCTATAATAGCACACAAGTATCCTCTGGCATGCAAGTCCACCAGCCTCCCAACCAGCAATGGTATTACCTCTTCTCCCTCTATAATTTGAAATAACGTTACTTGCTATACCTCTGAGCATGACATGTTAGATTCTGCAGCTCTAGTAATCCCTTTACCACCTGAAGTTAATATTTCTAATCCATACAATAATCACAAACGTATTAGTACAACCTAAATCTCAGAACAGTGCATTGAGATTTAGCAGTGTTTGGATTTTTCAGTCAGGGTACCAGGAAGTCGTTAAAAATTATTTGAGTTTTTAAAATAGAGATAACCCAGTTTTATGTTTCTTGGTAAAGTTAAATATATAAAATCATTCTTATAAACTAGAATAAAAGCAACATTTCAGCCAAGCAACAATGTGACCTACTTCAACAATATGACAACCACCTTTACTTGCAACCGATAACCAACCCCAATAATGAGTGGATTATCCAAAATTATAGGACTTGTTACAAAACCTGCATGAGCCTTTACATGTTGAATCTATGGAAATTTGACAAAAATCAAAAGTGAGTTGAATTAATCATGGCGATCAGCCTATAAAATTTTTCCATGTCATGATGATTTTTAAGAAATAAACTACACATCCATAATTTAATCAATGACAAGGATGAATGTCCTGGCTTGCTCAACTTAAGGAGGAGGTTGTTAACTACTTTTCAGGCTTGTTTAACTCCACGAGGAATAATACTCGATTAGACGAATTGACGTGCGAACAAGTTTTAATGGAAAATGCAAAACAAAAACTTGTTCAGTCAATATAAATGAAGGAACTGAGGAGTGCAACATTTTAGATCAATGATTCTAACAAGCTAATGCCTGACGATATCAACGAAAAATTATACAAGCATCATCCAGAACAAATCAGGGAGGAGCACATAACTGCAGTGAACTACATTTTCAATAAGAAGTTTCAGAAAGAAACTACTCATAGGTTTAGTCCTAAAAACACACAACTCTAACCATATTAGTGATTTAATTAAACAAAATTACAAAGAAACGGTGGATTCCAATGTGAATAAACAACCACGTATATAATAAATATAAAAGAAGCGTTTTTCATATAGATTTATAGTTTAAGGAACTGATGCTTCATCACCAATTCATAAAAGATGATTTTAAATACAAATTTTCAAATCAACCTAGCATAAATTTCGTAGAAAACTTGGTGAATCAAGATGAATCTACGGTACCCCATACCGTGGATCCTTTGTTTACATAATAAATAATATTTCCAACATGGACAAGTGAATCTGTCAACATAGACAGTCTTTAATTAACCGTAACAGAAGGAAATTCATTATTGTGATCAACACCACAATCATTCGTTTACTAATCTAAAAAATTTATTTTTATTTCGAGTTTGATATCGGACTGGCAAAATGAGTCACTTACACTAACAATTGTATGCGATTGTACATAACAAACGAAACCGTGAAACTTGTGGTCAAGAAAAAAAAACAAAAAAGAAAATATTAATGTTCATTTATAGTAAGAAGCTTCTAGGCAAACAGTAACATATCTTTGCTCCCTTTCTTCTAACTTCAAAAGAAAACAGTTATACCTTCATGAATTCAACAAACATACCTTCTTAGATTTCAGGGATCTGGGAATGAGGGTTTAGGAACATAGAAAGCGCCTCTTCTTGCCTAATTCTCCTTGCCTAAGTTGAATCAGCAACTCTTGAATTGTCTTTCAATTTTCACTCTGCCTCGGTCGCCTAGCCTCGTCTACCCTTGAATCGTCTACCTCCGGATAGTCTATTCTCGTCGTCCTTGGTCATCCTGTTTAGAGGCACCTTCGATTGTTATTTTTTCGATCATGGAGCAGAAGAGAGTAAGGGTTATTTTGAGGAAAATTCTATTTAGACTCATGGAATTGCTGAGTTGCCCCCCCCCCCCCCCCCCCCCCCCGCGCTTTTCTTCAAAACTTCTGATGACGAAAGTTCCCTTTTCGTGTGTTTATTTTTTCTCAAAGCGGCAGGTTACCTCGTAGTGCGACTACGAGGTTATCTCATGTACCACGCAGGGGCACTGCGTGGTACATGTAGGAACCTCGCAGGTTATCTCATGTACCACGCAGGGGCACTTCTTGGTACATGAAGTAACCTCGTAGTGGCACTGCGAGGTTCCTACATGTACCACGCAGTGCCCCTGCGTGGTACATGATCGCAGTCGCACTGCGAGGGAGGGCACTTTTATCTTTTTTTATAAAATGGGGGTTACTCAGAAAAACAGGGGGATTTTACGTTTTTTCATATTTTGGGGGGCAACTCAGCAATTTGGTGAGTTTGAATAGAATATGCCTTATTTTGAAGTAGTCGACGATATGAGTAGCATTTGGGAATGGATCAGTTTATCGTGGTTCATTAGTAGATAAATGGGTCGGACACGGATAAGTGATCTAGGCTTTGTATTATAGGATACTCATATGGTTAATTCTATTTCAACCCAAAAAAATGCTGAATAACCCCCAATTTTATCCAAAAAATACAAGGACAAAAATATCATTTTTCTAAATATTTTTCCAGTATTCTGCACACCTCGTAGTAGCCCTATGTGGTTTCTTAGTGTGTCCCGTAGAGCAACTGCGTGGTACTCTAAAGAACCACGTAGGGCTATTACGAGGTACACAGTATAACCACACAGTCATCTTACGTGGAAGGGTATTTTAGGATTATTTTTTTAAATTTGCGAGGGGCTACTCAGCAAATTTGAGGGTATATAGATTTTTTTCAACTTTTTGGGGGCTGCTCAGCACATTGCTCGGTTGAAATAGAATTTGCATATTCTTATTTTTATTATTAGTGTATTTATATAGTTCAAACTAATGGACATAATATACATATTCAATAATAATTAAACATGTGTTCTGTTTCAAATCTAACGGATATTTCTACTGTTACCTCTCTCGCTCTTTTAAGAACTCACATCATATTCCTGATTCTTTATATTTTGTTGTTCTAGTATTTTCCAAGCGCAAGATAACTAAAAAATCTATTCCAGAACAATGAATGGGTGTTTCTTGCACATTGACCTAAAAATTTCTGTTTGTTTTAAGTAAAATTAGTGATTCCTATCACTTTTGGAACATAGATTGCTTTCTTTTATACTAAAAAATATGGTCATTTTGGAATGGTATTTTATGCAGCTTTTAATGTTGCTATCATAGGCCAATTTTTTTACACTATTATACAATTTAAAGGAAAGAGTTAATGATGAGATTTTCGAAGATGTTAAACCTTTTCGGACAACGCTGCAATATTGCAAAATTTGTAATTAAACTTGATGCTTGTAATACTGAAATAATTGAATAAAATAGATCTATTTATTTATACCGGTTTACTAAATTAGTAGGTGTCAAATAATTATTATTGATTATAAATTATTAATCATTACAATATTTTACAACATTATTGATTATAAATTATTAATCATTAAAATATTTCAATAAACACTAAAAAAATTAGAAAATTTAGTGCAAATCTATAAGTAAAATAGCTTTTAAAAAGTCACAGTTAATTAATATATAATTGTAAAAAACAACGTTTTTGCAACATTTTAAAATAGTTGTGAAAAGGTATTTTCACAACGTTTAAAAAGAAGTTGAAAATTAGTTGTTTTTTACAATGTTTTTGCATGAAAGGTTGTAAAAAATCATCTTTCACCATGTTTTTTGTAAAAGAGTTGTAAAATAGACATCAATTACAACGGACATTTTGTAAACGTTGTAAAATTGACATCTATTACATTGGGCTTGAAATGACCGTTGTAATATAGTTCTATTACAAGGCAATCCTTGCCCATTATAAAAAAAAACGTTGTAAATGATATCTATTACAACGGTCCAGAAATGACCATTGTAATATCAATCTATTGCAATCGGCAGCCAATGCTGATTGTAAAAAAAGAGTTGTATAAGACATCTATTACAACGGCCCTGGAAGGACCATTGTAATAGCCTTCTATTACAACGGACGGCCAATGACCATTGTAAAAATGACGTTGTAATATGTTTTTTTTGTAGTGAGGATTACATAAGCAAAGCCAATCTAATAACAACATCAGAATCTCATAGTGGAAGGGATAAAATTAATAACAAAAAGTAAATTACCATTAATTAAAACTCATAATTTTTTTATTACATAGAATATCCAGTATCAACAAGGGTACATCGATAATAATAATAATAATAATAATAATAATAATAATAATATCCCAACGGCACAACAATACTGCCAAACATGATAATAATGATAATAACTAAAGATCCTCCTTCGTTAGGCTCCAACATCCATGACTGCATCAATCAAGCATTCCCACCTACTAACATGTTTATTTGTTAAGAGGAGGGAGGTTAAAAAAAAAGTTTGGGTGAATGAAAATCACATAAGTCTAAGGAATGTCTATTACCTATACATAGCAGTATAAATTCATCAAATTATGTCTACATAAATTCAACACACAAATTAATGTATAAATTAGGTGGACCATTCTAAAGTCACTTAAGGCCAACATGCTTGTTTATAAAGGCAGATTCTATTAACACTTAATAATACCCTACTAGGAGGACTACCACTTGGCCACTTAAGGCCATTAGATAAATATATTTATGGGTGGATTTCTTTAATTACTTAAGACCTTATGGTAAACCCTAGTCACTTAAGATCACGTCTTACAATCTTCAATGCTATTTAATATCTTCTCTCCTATAATATGAGAAATAGTAATCTTCCACTTAATATCTGCTTAGGTAGACACTAACTGTCACTTAACACCCTTTGGTGGACCCATACGTTACTATTTAACTGGTATTATGAGTGAATTCCTAGCCACTTAATACTTTTCTTAAACAGGCAGTCCCTTAGAAATTTTCATACTGCCCATCCCTCTGGGTATGCCCTCACACAGCCCCTAGATACAAAGTAGACAACTTCCAGAGAACTTCCCCTCTCAAATGTATATCATTTATCATTTTAATTTAAGACTATTTAATACCTCATAAGAGAAAGGAGGATCCAATGACAACTTAATACCTTTGTAAAGGCGAGCCCCAAGAATTAGGTCTTGACCATTAATATCCAAACAAGGGAGGTCAGCCACTTAATACCTTCTTGAGGCAGGCTATTTCACACAAATATATATATACACACACACAAATACATACAAAAAACATCTTACACTCGACCAACCACTTGTAGATAATGGATTAGTCGGGTAGTTTCGGGCAAGATTTACAATAAGTTGGGCTTAACCTCTCGTCTTTGTGTAATAGTTATAACGGCCCATGGCACTTAGACCTCTCATATTAACTCGGTTAATTGTAGATGATATGGATATGCCGATCGGTTCCAAGCAGGCATCTACTACAAGTAGGGATTGACCTCGTGTCCATGTGTCATTAATAATAACAAAAGCCATTAGTACTCACACATACAAATTTCCTGTCGGGACATTTAGTTTCATTTTCATAGTTAACCGTATTTAGTACACAATTTGTATGCATTAATAATATATCACTTACGCTATAAATAGATATAAATAAAACGTAAATCAAGCGCACGTGAATAAATGCCCTAGTTCGTTGAAATGCCAATCCTAAATCAAAATAAGATTTACAAATTTAATTCCCTAACTTCATCGACATGGCATAAACATGTATTCATAATCAATAACAAGAAATAACAACATATACAAAAAACTTGTAACCAAGGTTTAAATGATTATTTTAATAACAAAAGAAAGACAAGGTGCGATAATTCAATTGTATATGTAAAACCCTCTTTTTGGTACGGCTTCACTTTTTGTAACGACCCGGATTTTTCGGCCGTTGAATTCTGAACATTTATATTTGTTTTAATTTAATTGAATTACATATAGGGATTTATTAATTAAAAACGAAGTTTGAACGTTAATTTATAATATAATTATAAAACGAGTTCGAAATCGCGCGGCAGTTCGTAATATAGAGTTTTGAACTTCAACTGAGGATACAGGATCCGATATAAGTCGGATTTCTGTGAAACAAGACACGTTGGAACCGTATTAATTATAATTTTCATATGAAAGAGAAAAATCTAGATTTCGTGTTATAATTTGTTAGTTATGGTCAAATCAAATTTTGAAAAAAAGTCGCTATAGAATCGTATATAAGCCATAACGGTAATTTAAAAATATTTAAATATTGGTCTTGAATTTGAACAAGATTCTTTTGAGATATAGTGATAATTTAATTTTTAGAATTTTACTGAAATTTTTAATTAATTAAATACGCAACTTTTTATTTGGAGTATTTTGCGCCCTATATCAATATTTTGAGGTTCCATAATATAAGTTAAACTACCGATATTATTATATTTTTGGGATCGTGGTACCTCGCTGGACACGACAGTATTCTTACTTCTGTCTGTAGCGGCTTGAACGTAAACGAAATCTTTATCCTACGTATTCACTTAAATGAGTTTATAAGCAACCGACATACATATGACTAAACTAATATCGACAGGTGTATTCATATTATTTTCTCAATACTTTTCGATTTCAAACATTTAAGGAGTTGTGTTTTAGTTTGTATGGACTCATTACTCCATGACCATGAATGTTTCGTAACTACCAGGAATAAAACAATACATAAAAGAATCATATACCGGACCGAACTAAAAGAATAACATACTCCTCTGTTCAAAATAAAGTGGAACGCACATGCCTAAGTTCTATTCTACACCGTACAACATTGGTTAAGTCTATATCAAAATAAATGAACTGCATGCCTATGTTTGAAAAAGTTTCCTATGTACAAATTGAAAATGACGTTCTCTTCTGTGTATATGCTAGGAGCACATGCCTACTTGAGTCCTTTCAGCGCAAATAGCTGGTTTAACACAGTAGAATTAAATGAAAGCACATGCTATTTCCACTGTTTCAAAGATTGAAGCAGATATCTCTTGGCTCATTTAGTCAAATATTTTGCACATCTCAATGAAATCCCAACAAATCTTTTGTAATATTTCAATCTTAGCAAATAAAAAAAAAAGGGGTCTAATATGTTTGCCATATACGCGAAATCTTAGCATATCCCACTGATTTTACGTGGCGAAATCTTTTACAATCTGGGAAAAGAAGCTTTGTACACATTTGGCAGCATTTTCTTCACTGATTGAAAACAAAACATGCTGCTATCCTACCCTAGCCTACAACCGTGCTCTCCAAGGTGTTATATTTCCGTGTGCCTCAAGCTTCTTGGCTTTTAAATACTGTGTATTCTCCTCATAGAAAAAAAAAGAGCATATAACAATTTTTCCCAAAATGAAATGCAGCCATTTTCACCATTTTGACCAATTATACATCCTAATCTATCAATAACTACCTGAACGAATGAACCACCAAGTTGAAGAGGTATGTCAAGGCTACTTATCGGTGGTAGGCGAAGATGGAACCGGTGGTGGTCTCGGTTTGAGGCTTCATGGAGGGAGGTGCAAGACGTGAACAGGAATGAGAGGAGGTCGGGTTTCTTCTTGGGTTCGAGTTGGGTTTGTAGATTACCAGAGGAGATGCGACTAGGAGGAGATGGAGGCTGGGTCTCCGACGGTCGGCAAGGGGGAGTTCGTCTGGGATCCGGTGGACTATGTGAGGAGTAGTGGTGAACTAAAAAAGGGTGAAGTACTGTTGACTTTGAACTGTAAGAGAAAGGATCGGATTGGGTTATTTTCGTAGTTGAAGTATAATTGCTGATTTAAGGAAGAGGGAACTGTGAATAAACATTGGGTTAGAGAAGCTAGTAAAAGAGATTTGAGGAAGACGGGATTATACGTGGATTAAGACTGGTCTAAATGTGGAGTAAGAAATATTTATAAAGGAAAATATAAAGAAGAAAAGGGCATGCGAAAATGGATTGTTTTGCCATATCGAGCTTGGAGTTCCAGCACGCGTTGGGCCTAGTGGAATCAGACGGAATTGGTCACGATGGAACCATAATAACAAGATCTACATTATGGCACTAACGTGACGGAGAATGGGGTTAATGGAATTTTGTAGAAAAAGCAAAACGCCTATTTGATTTTGAACTGAGACAAAAGCAGAATCGTCACTGCAAAACGAAGGTGAGTAAACTCACTCGTTTAAAATTATTTTATAATGTGAAATGATTGCTTGATTGAATAGTTGATAAATTGGTTGATATAATCACATCGTTGATTGATTTTTCATTAATACGATATTTTTGATGTTACTAACATCTGTGGATGCAGGGAAACAGGTTAGAGGGATCCAACTGGATCCCTCAACATTTTATTTACTGTTTTATTTGATAGTGATATATGTTATGCTACATTATCCACGGTTGAATTTGTGTGTTTGATTTACCTGGCCTTAGGAACCTGGTATTTTAGATACCGTAAAATATCATCGAATATGGAAAAAAAAAATTAGAATTTAAAAGCAGAATTTATTTCCAAATTAGAAATAATCTCTTTTTCATTGAGTTGCAAATGGAAACCTATTCCATTGGGTAAACCAAGAAAAATGTTATACATAAAGATATAAATTAAGTGGATCATTTACCATTGGATAAATTAAAAAGTGAGTTCAAACATGAATGTATATTTGAAAGTGAGTTTCGGTTTTGAAACCAATATTGGAAATGGATCCGAATTTAGCAAATTACAGAGGAAAGTTTAAAGAAAGATTTTTCAAATGCTTAAAATAAAAGAATAGATAGTTTAAAACAAGGAAATATTTTGCAAATAAAATGTATATAAAAAGGGGATTTATAGAAATCGAATTAAGTGGTTAGAAGAATGTATAGTTTATAAATATGTTTAAAGGAGAACTTGAATTGTTTAAAATAAACCGAGTTTATAAATGAACAACGGAAGCGTGTGCGTCGCACACGGTATTTTATTCAAAACAGCAATCATAACGCTGTTGTTATAAGAAATGCTTTTATAATTTTAAACAGTGATTTTAACGCTGTCTTTGTAAGAAATGCTTTTATAAAACTAAACAGAGATTTTAGCGCCGTTGTTATAATAGATGTTGTAAATCTATACAGCAATTTTAGACGCTGTTGTTATAATAAATGTCTTGGTAAATCTAAATAGCAATTTTAACGTTGTAGTTATAATAACTGTTTTAATAGCAATCTTAATGATATGGTTATGATAAGTGTTCTATAATGCTAAGACAGCGGTTTTAACGCTGTTGCTAAAAGCAATGTTTTATAAATCAAACATTTGAAGACAGCGATTGTAACGCTACCGTTATAATCAATATTTTTATAAAGAAGATTGGTTCGTAGATTTAATCCGAGAGTCGCGAAAGCAATATTTAAAGTTGTGAGCTCTGGCTATTTCAAAGTTAAGATTGTCGTTCAGTTAAGGTCTGAGAGGTAATTATACCCCAACTTAACTGACTGCATTATTGACGGAGAAATGGTTAAGGCTCGATAGCAAGGGTTGGTTAGTGATATCATTAGTTAACGAATGATTTATGATTTGAGTGATAATAACGATGTTTATAACATCAGTTAATTCAAAGGATTTAGAAATGTTTTCTAACTGGAGTAAAAGATATTTTTCCAATAAAGGAAGTATATATATTGGAAATGTTTCCAACAATCAAGAGAGAAAATAGAGCTTTGAAAGAACACGAAAGGTGGAAAATGGGAATTGGAAATGATAATGTAATAAAGAACTGATATAAAAAGGGCCCAGTGTTGTTTGATGCTTGATTGATAGAATTTCCATTTGGAAATAGGACCGTTGATTGTATGGATGTTTCTTTGATAGTTAAAACACCGACTATCAAAGTTTTATTTTTTATATATACCTCCGTTGTCAATATGGAGAGACCGGGATCAGATTTGATATCTGAAAACCACTCTGTATTGGCGTAAGCGTTATGAAGCAACTTATGCTGAAGAAAATTGAAGACGGAGTTATGCAAGGGCTATCCTGTTTACGGGATAGTGCCTTCGGTTTGTCCAGACCCAGGACAACTTGTATGGACGAGTGTCTGATAGAGTATTTCCAAAGGGGGTTACGTACGTTGATTCTTTCAAACGTACGAAGTTGGTGGCATAGAAGGGAAACTTCTTTAGCCTAACAATCTGAGTATTTTTGTGGGAATCAATTAGTGATTTCCGATGGATCTGACGATGTGGCATTCAAAGTGAATGATGGCCAGATGTTCTGGAAGATAATTCAAACCTCAAGCCTCATCAACCCGGAAGTGGACAAAAATCGGGCAGGCAGCATGGCTATGTGGGTCGCACCCATTAGGATGTATGATCACCTATCTAGAGAAATTCCTTTTGTTCTTTAATCTATCGATGCTGTCCCTTTTCGGGAGGCGGTTGCTGATCCCAACCGTCGGTGGTATACATTCGATACACTCAAGCGAAATGAGTGGTCGGTCATGTGTGGGCCGGGTTGCAAGACGTTCTTGTTGAACCCAGTGTATTTTCCTCTAGAGATACACGTTCGGAAGGTGGTCCCATACCTTGTCAAGTTGGAATCCAATCTCCAATAAGCGCCATGCGGTTTTTGATTTTATATTATATATGGAGCGTGAGATGCAAGCGTTCCGCTAGATGGTTATTTATTTGTTGTAGACATTATCATAATATCACTGGATTTGATATCAAAAATATTTTTGGTTATCGTAAGGTAAAAACCATCCGTGTTTATGTGTGGATCGGTCTTACGATTATCATTTCTTCCAAAAGGATTTTGGAAGTTAAACAAATGGTTGGAGTTTACTCACACCAGTCCCATGACTGACCCAGAGTTTATTTTGTTTGTTTCCCTAAACTCTTGGGTGCCCAAATTTGTACGGGCAGTCAAGTAGTTAGGATTTTACAGATTCACTTGAAGAAGCTTGAAGCAGGAGGCTTCACCAGTTGGCTATAGACTATTATATTTCCGCTGTGTATTATGTTGTATCTGGAAACAGGTGTTTATAACTGTTCCAGGGATAATCGTTGTGCTCTGATAATGGTATGTATATACAAATACTGATTTGTGCTTCAAAGTTATGTTATCTAATATATTTTATTCGTTCCGCTGTGAGTTTGTGATCTTCGTTTTCTCCTATTCTAATATTCCTTTCTTTCTATTTCTCATCCTCTAACTTCTTTCTAAAAATGGTTCGTATTTCTGTGCAATTTGGGTTGGACGTGTGGTATGATTAGTCAACTCAAAGGGTACGGATTTGCGGGTCGTTTCAGTTGGTATCAGAGCTGAAGGTTAAGTGATTACCTTGGCTCTGTGGCGTGACTCAATAGAGATGGGGTTAGTAATACCCTAGATTGAGTGTGAGTGTATATATATGAGCGCGTATTTGTAGATTTGAGATAAAATTGTTTTATATTGTGTTGGCTGGTTTGTTGAGTGATTTATGAATTCTGGTCGATACAGGATGGACAACTGTATCGATAGGTGTTTCTAAATTCTCGAACAGAACAATTCGACGCAGTATTGTTTTAAGATGGGTAAATGATATAACTTTGCCCAAAGGATATTTTGATATAAAAAGGGATAATTTTCTGAAATTATTGAGTTGGTTGGTTGTTATTATAATCAAATGAAATCATAATACCGGAATGGTTATATAAAACCAAATTGAATTTGTATATGAATGAGATATACAAATAAGCTAGATTGGAATTGGATTCAAACCATAAATTGGAATTTAAATCCCGGATATTTGAAAATATTCCTTGAAGTATTTTAAAGGTAATATAGCATTGGTTTGAAGAAATTTTTGAATTAGAATGGTTTAAATGGATTTTAAAAGCGATTAAGCACTGAAATCACTTCAGTGGCGAGAAAATAATTCTAATAATGGACTGCAGCATTATCGGTATTCATTTTCAAGTTTCTGAGTGATGGATTGCTACCAGGGTAATTTATGAATGAAAAGAGAGAAAAAAAAATTGTTTAAAAAGGAAATGATGATTTAGAAATTCAAATGTTTTGAATTGAGTTGATTATAAATAGGTGTATAGTTATATGATTTCAAACTAATTTGAAATAAACCTTGGGGGATTCGAATTCTGAATTTAATATAAGTTAAATAGATTAAAAAGGTGGAAGTAAAAATCGAATGGATTTAATTTAACTAAAGTTTAGTTAAATGGAGCGGGACAACCCTAAAGAAAACAAAATTTGTTCCAAATCCATTGAAATGGAATCTTTTTGAAATTAAATGGAAAACTTGGCCCGATAAATGGTTTATAAGGAAATGATATGAACTGGGTTATCATTGGACATATATTGAAGCATACAAAATTGTGGGAACCCTTGAAAGGAAATAAACTAGCTAAACCCAATATGCAAGAAATTTGGGATTAAATACAAAATGTATCAAGGGAATTGAAATTTAACTTAAGTTAAATGAAATCAAACTGGATTAGGGATAACCCAAATTGAAATTTAATAAAGAGAAATGTCAAGATTCGAATTATTAATATGAACTCGACTTAGGAAGAAGCAAGTGAATATTTTGGATGTTGTTGATTGGAACGGAATTGGATTCCAGCATAATAGGTGGATTGACTTAAATAGAAATCAGATTTGTATTAATCGAATGGAAGGGAACTAATCAGAAGTTGATTAAAGATTTCAAACTGGAAGTTGGATTGATTTGAAACCAATTGGAAATGGATATATGTATGCTGAGCAGAATGGAAGAAAGTGCAAGAGAGAGAATTATGCCCGACAAAAAGGTACATGTTTACAATATTGTTTGGGTTGATGATTTTATGAGCCTATGAGGCAAGCCACTTGGCTTTTTGATTTTCTTTTGGATTGTAGAAGGCCTAGAAAGGCGAGTTGTGATTGTGCCGATTGAGCCGTGCAGAGGAGATGCTGCCGAAATTTTTCAGAATTTAAAGTGTTAGAAAATTTTCAGAATTTTTGAAAATTTTCATTAGTAAGAATAAATGAATATTTTAATTGAAATAAATGGGCCCAGTTAAACTGAAGTTAAGAAGTCAACAGAAAGGATTTTTGGACTTAGTTAATAGAGTATGTAGCATCTTTCCCTACTTAGCAATTTCGAGGACGAAATTATTTTAAGGGGGAAGGAATGTAACGACCCGGATTTTTCGGCCGTTGAATTCTGAACATTTATATTTGTTTTAATTTAATTGAATTACATATAGGGATTTATTAATTAAAAACGAAGTTTGAACGTTAATTTATAATATAATTATAAAACGAGTTCGAAATCGCGCGGCAGTTCGTAATATAGAGTTTTGAACTTCAACTGAGGATACAGGATCCGATATAAGTCGGATTTCTGTGAAACAAGACACGTTGGAACCGTATTAATTATAATTTTCATATGAAAGAGAAAAATCTAGATTTCGTGTTATAATTTGTTAGTTATGGTCAAATCAAATTTTGAAAAAAAGTCGCTATAGAATCGTATATAAGCCATAACGGTAATTTAAAAATATTTAAATATCGGTCTTGAATTTGAACAAGATTCTTTTGAGATATAGTGATAATTTAATTTTTAGAATTTTACTGAAATTTTTAATTAATTAAATACGCAACTTTTTATTTGGAGTATTTTGCGCCCTATATCAATATTTTGAGGTTCCATAATATAAGTTAAACTACCGATATTATTATATTTTTGGGATCGTGGTACCTCGCTGGACACGACAGTATTCTTACTTCTGTCTGTAGTGGCTTGAACGTAAACGAAATCTTTATCCTACGTATTCACTTAAATGAGTTTATAAGCAACCGACATACATATGACTAAACTAATATCGACAGGTGTATTCATATTATTTTCTCAATACTTTTCGATTTCAAACATTTAAGGAGTTGTGTTTTAGTTTGTATGGACTCATTACTCCATGACCATGAATGTTTCGTAACTACCAGGAATAAAACAATACATAAAAGAATCATATACCGGACCGAACTAAAAGAATAACATACTCCTCTGTTCAAAATAAAGTGGAACGCACATGCCTAAGTTCTATTCTACACCGTACAACATTGGTTAAGTCTATATCAAAATAAATGAACTACATGCCTATGTTTGAAAAAGTTTCCTATGTACAAATTGAAAATGACGTTCTCTTCTGTGTATATGCTAGGAGCACATGCCTACTTGAGTCCTTTCAGCGCAAATAGCTGGTTTAACACAGTAGAATTAAATGAAAGCACATGCTATTTCCACTGTTTCAAAGATTGAAGCAGATATCTCTTAGCTCATTTAGTCAAATATTTTGCACATCTCAATGAAATCCCAACAAATCTTTTGTAATATTTCAATCTTAGCAAATAAAAAAAAAAGGTCTAATATGTTTGCCATATACGCGAAATCTTAGCATATCCCACTGATTTTACGTGGCGAAATCTTTTACAATCTGGGCAAAGAAGCTTTGTACACATTTGGCAGCATTTTCTTCACTGATTGAAAACAAAACATGCTGCTATCCTACCCTAGCCTACAACCGTGCTCTCCAAGGTGTTATATTTCCGTGTGCCTCAAGCTTCTTGGCTTTTAAATACTGTGTATTCTCCTCATAGAAAAAAAAAGAACATATAACAATTTTTCCTAAAATGAAATGCAGCCATTTTCACCATTTTGACCAATTATACCTCCTAATCTATCAATAACTACCTGAAGGAATGAACCACCAAGTTGAAGAGGTATGTCGAGGCTACTTATCGGTGGTAGGCGAAGATGGAACCGGTGGTGGTCTCGGTTTGAGGCTTCATGGAGGGAGGTGCAAGACGTGAAAAGGAATGAGAGGAGGTCGGGTTTCTTCTTGGGTTCGAGTTGGGTTTGTAGATTACCAGAGGAGATGCGACTAGGAGGAGATGGAGGCTGGGTCTCCGACGGTCGGCAAGGGGGAGTTCGTCTGGGATCCGGTGGACTATGTGAGGAGTAGTGGTGAACTAAAAAAGGGTGAAGTACTGTTGACTTTGAACTGTAAGAGAAAGGATCGGATTGGGTTATTTTCGTAGTTGAAGTATAATTGCTGATTTAAGGAAGAGGGAACTGTGAATAAACATTGGGTTAGAGAAGCTAGTAAAAGAGATTTGAGGAAGACGGGATTATACGTGGATTAAGACTGGTCTAAATGTGGAGTAAGAGATATTTATAAAGGAAAATATAAAGAAGAAAAGGGCATGCGAAAATGGATTGTTTTGCCATATCGAGCTTGGAGTTCCAGCACGCGTTGGGCCTAGTGGAATCAGACGGAATTGGTCACGATGGAACCATAATAACAAGATCTACATTATGGCACTAACGTGACGGAGAATGGGGTTAATGGAATTTTGTAGAAAAAGCAAAACGCCTATTTGATTTTGAACTGAGATAAAAGCAGAATCGTCACTGCAAAACGAAGGTGAGTAAACTCACTCGTTTAAAATTATTTTATAATGTGAAATGATTGCTTGATTGAATAGTTGATAAATTGGTTGATATAATCACATCGTTGATTGATTTTTCATTAATACGATATTTTTGATGTTACTAACATCTGTGGATGCAGGGAAACAGGTTAGAGGGATCCAACTGGATCCCTCAACATTTTATTTACTGTTTTATTTGATAGTGATATATGTTATGCTACATTATCCACGGTTGAATTTGTGTGTTTGATTTACCTGGCCTTAGGAACCTGGTATTTTAGATACCGTAAAATATCATCGAATATGGAAAAAAAAAATTAGAATTTAAAAGCAGAATTTATTTCCAAATTAGAAATAATCTCTTTTTCATTGAGTTGCAAATGGAAACCTATTCCATTGGGTAAACCAAGAAAAATGTTATACATAAAGATATAAATTAAGTGGATCATTTACCATTGGATAAATTAAAAAGTGAGTTCAAACACGAATGTATATTTGAAAGTGAGTTTCGGTTTTGAAACCAATATTGGAAATGGATCCGAATTTAGCAAATTACAGAGGAAAGTTTAAAGAAAGATTTTTCAAATGCTTAAAATAAAAGAATAGATAGTTTAAAACAAGGAAATATTTTGCAAATAAAATGTATATAAAAAGGGGATTTATAGAAATCGAATTAAGTGGTTAGAAGAATGTATAGTTTATAAATATGTTTAAAGGAGAACTTGAATTGTTTAAAATAAACCGAGTTTATAAATGAACAACGGAAGCGTGTGCGTCGCACACGGTATTTTATTCAAAACAGCAATCATAACGCTGTTGTTATAAGAAATGCTTTTATAATTTTAAACAGCGATTTTAACGCTGTCTTTGTAAGAAATGCTTTTATAAAACTAAACAGAGATTTTAGCGCCGTTGTTATAATAGATGTTGTAAATCTATACAGCAATTTTAGACGCTGTTGTTATAATAAATGTCTTGGTAAATCTAAATAGCAATTTTAACGTTGTAGTTATAATAACTGTTTTAATAGCAATCTTAATGCTATGGTTATGATAAGTGTTCTATAATGCTAAGACAGCGGTTTTAACGCTGTTGCTAAAAGCAATGTTTTATAAATCAAACATTTGAAGACAGCGATTGTAACGCTACCGTTATAATCAATATTTTTATAAAGAAGATGGGTTCGTAGATTTAATCCGAGAGTCGCGAAAGCAATATTTAAAGTTGTGAGCTCTGGCTATTTCAAAGTTAAGATTGTCGTTCAGTTAAGGTCTGAGAGGTAATTATACCCCAACTTAACTGACTGCATTATTGACGGAGAAATGGTTAAGGCTCGATAGCAAGGGTTGGTTAGTGATATCATTAGTTAACGAATGATTTATGATTTGAGTGATAATAACGATGTTTATAACATCAGTTAATTCAAAGGATTTAGAAATGTTTTCTAACTGGAGTAAAAGATATTTTTCCAATAAAGGAAGTATATATATTGGAAATGTTTCCAACAATCAAGAGAGAAAATAGAGCTTTGAAAGAACACGAATGGTGGAAAATGGGAATTGGAAATGATAATGTAATAAAGAACTGATATAAAAGGGGCCCAGTGTTGTTTGATGCTTGATTGATAGAATTTCCATTTGGAAATAGGACCGTTGATTGTATGGATGTTTCTTTGATAGTTAAAACACCGACTATCAAAGTTTTATTTTTTATATATACCTCCGTTGTCAATATGGAGAGACCGGGATCAGATTTGATATCTGAAAACCACTCTGTATTGGCGTAAGCGTTATGAAGCAACTTATGCTGAAGAAAATTGAAGACGGAGTTATGCAAGGGCTATCCTGTTTACGGGATAGTGCCTTCGGTTTGTCCAGACCCAGGACAACTTGTATGGACGAGTGTCTGACAGAGTATTTCCAAAGGGGGTTACGTACGTTGATTCTTTCAAACGTACGAAGTTGGTGGCATAGAAGGGAAACTTCTTTAGCCTAACAATCTGAGTATTTTTGTGGGAATCAATTAGTGATGTCCGATGGATCTGACGATGTGGCATTCAAAGTGAATGATGGCCAGATGTTCTGGAAGATAATTCAAACCTCAAGCCTCATCAACCCGGAAGTGGACAAAAATCGGGCAGGCAGCATGGCTATGTGGGTCGCACCCATTAGGATGTATGATCACCTATCTAGAGAAATTCCTTTTGTTCTTTAATCTATCGATGCTGTCCCTTTTCAGGAGGCGGTTGCTGATCCCAACCGTCGGTGGTATACATTCGATACACTCAAGCGAAATGAGTGGTCGGTCATGTGTGGGCCGGGTTGCAAGACGTTCTTGTTGAACCCAGTGTATTTGCCTCTAGAGATACACGTTCGGAAGGTGGTCCCATACCTTGTCAAGTTGGAATCCAATCTCCAATAAGCGCCATGCGGTTTTTGATTTTATATTATATATGGAGCGTGAGATGCAAGCGTTCCGCTAGATGGTTATTTATTTGTTGTAGACATTATCATAATATCACTGGATTTGATATCAAAAATATTTTTGGTTATCGTAAGGTAAAAACCATCCGTGTTTATGTGTGGATCGGTCTTACGATTATCATTTCTTCCAAAAGGATTTTGGAAGTTAAACAAATGGTTGGAGTTTACTCACACCAGTCCCATGACTGACCCAGAGTTTATTTTGTTTGTTTCCCTAAACTCTTGGGTGCCCAAATTTGTACGGGCAGTCAAGTAGTTAGGATTTTACAGATTCACTTGAAGAAGCTTGAAGCAGGAGGCTTCACCAGTTGGCTATAGACTATTATATTTCCGCTGTGTATTATGTTGTATCTGGAAACAGGTGTTTATAACTGTTCCAGGGATAATCGTTGTGCTCTGATAATGGTATGTATATACAAATACTGATTTGTGCTTCAAAGTTATGTTATCTAATATATTTTATTCGTTTCGCTGTGAGTTTGTGATCTTCGTTTTCTCCTATTCTAATATTCCTTTCTTTCTATTTCTCATCCTCTAACTTCTTTCTAAAAATGGTTCGTATTTCTGTGCAATTTGGGTTGGACGTGTGGTATGATTAGTCAACTCAAAGGGTACGGATTTGCGGGTCGTTTCACTTTTTATATGACTAATACATATATACAAAAATTTAAGACTTCAGTGATTTGTATATAATACTTTCGAACTATTTATTTTAGAAATAGATGTTTAGGCCCATTAAATCTACAATACTCAAGTCTTACGCCTTTGTACGCATACATATGAATTTACAATTTTTACAAGAAAGAGAATCATACCATTATCAGAAACAACACAACACCTAAAACCCTATCTTTTATTACGTTAATAACCAAAACCCAATATACAAGAATTGATTGACCATTTTCGCAGGACTATAAGGGTTTTGGAGGATTTGTTAATGTTTTGTTTTCATATAAATCCAAACCCCTTTAGGCACAACAATCCAAATTTACGCAAACATCATATAGAAAATAGTAATCTCATGTAATTTCCTCACATAAAGATAGGAAGAGAAGAATAGTGTATAATCTAAAAATCTTGATTGAGCCTTCGAATCAAGGTACCCCAAATTCTCCTAAAATATATATAAGAGTCAGATTTAGAATCTTATGCATATATATATCATACTTATGAAACACCCCACCTCCGTTAGGGTCACTCTCAAAGGGAATGCCCTAATTTTGGTGGAGGTTTATAAGTACAAGTCACAGATATACAAGACAGATATAAGAACACATATTTGTAAACAGCGGAAGAACAACAAACTTTTATTTCATAAAGTCAAATACGTGATACAACAACATCCTTTCCAAAAAGCATAACATAACACTTTCATAATCTGTCTTGAGTACATTATTTAAAGAAGCATAAATAAAACATAGATAAACTGCAAAAGCCCCATAGTGGATTGTCCAAAGCCATAGTTCAAAACAGGAAAGTCCAAGCAATACATTTCTCTTCTTCAAGCTGGATGTTGAGGTAGGTCAAGCTGCTGTGTTCCCTCCCTGAGGACCTGGGGGGGGAAACGGAAGAAAGAAGACGAAAGAAAAATAGAGTCAGACATAAAGCCTGAGTAAGTCTAGTACTACTTTGTCTATGAATAAAGAACTGGGTATGATAAGTACAAACAAGAAGTGGGCATGCACTATAAACTTAGTTAAGTTGTCTAGGGTCGAATATACTATCGTACCCCATGTTAATTTCTGAACCCATATAAACTAGTTTCCAACTTGCACCCCATAATCAGGGTGATGTGATCCATTCAATGATGATCGGCTCCTACTCGCATAGTTACATGTGTCTTACGGCCCCCGATGTCTGTAGTTACCTATGCTGGTCCCACCATGGGGTGTATCAAGTCCCATGGCAGCGGCCCGACACAACCTTAGAATGCACAGGTATGCTACTGGTGCCCAGTGCTTTATTTTTCTGCGCCGGAGTGCGTGCACGCCCGCACACCGTTAGAACCTACACTGCTACACCACCGCCGTCGCTTTGACCTCTTACAATCAGCCCAGTAATCGTGCCCCACCCTGCCTAGTTTCAGGGTATCATGATACACCTTTTAGGGTTACTGCTGAAAAGGGTCCCCCGTTACTAGGTTTTCTATCTCTAGCCAACATGCTAAGTTGGTTAAGTGTTTCTAACCTAACCCCCACCAGTCCGTTTAGTTTAGCATGTTCCATTTTGATTAAGTCTTTAGTCCACTTAATCCTAACAATCCTGACTCAGCCTTAATTGTCTTATTAAGGCCCTGACCTCTCACATTAGACAGGTATTGTTGTGGCTGCCTGTTGCCGGTTGGTTCCGGGCAGTCTTACGCCACAACTCAGTCTAACCTCGGGTCCTTATTGGGCTCCATGTTTAACCTCCCACATTGGATAGGTATTGTTGTGACTACTGGACAGCCGGGCGGTTCCGGGCAGGTTTACATCACAACTCAATCCAACCTCGGGTTAAACACATCGTATGTTCTACATTTACATATCTTGTCATTCCTCTTTATTTCTTATATGTAAATATTTGCGGCCCATTATTAAGTTAATGGTGTAAAGGTTACACCAATCATGGGCCCAACCCATACTTGAATTTGGGCCCTTCTATTTCATATTTTCATTCATTAATTAATTTTAACCCAACGTTATTTTCCCCCGTTTTACACGTACGTTTATATATATTGGGCTTAGCCTTTTAAAGCCCAATTTAGCCATGCGAAAGGGGAGGCTTATGGCGTATGCACAAAGAGGGGAAGGTGAGCGTATGAACTTGCAATATGACGATGGGAATACAAAATAGAAACTGGTGTACTTGCATAGTAGTGACATATACTTTGGTCATAAAACATAGGTGACATGAATCAAAGCATGTGAACTTGTAATTGAGATATCATTATTGACACATGAACCTATATTTTTATTTAGGCATAATGTCAAACATAAGCATGGCATAAATACTTCTAATCATGGTGTTTGCTTTAAACTTGCAAAAAGGGATTTTTGAGTCTAACCTAGCCATGTCTCACATATGTCATCATATAATTCTTTTAAACAAGATAGACTTAATCATAGATTTCAATTATGCCAAATATCATTCATAGCCTAGCCATATTCATAAGTTTTGCAAAAGCATGACTTAATACATGGATTATGGTGTCAAAATTCCAACATAGTTTCATATGAACTATAACAACCAAACTTGTTTCAATTACTTGCAAAATGATTTATGCACAAAAATATACATCATGATGACATAATAACAAAGCCCCAAACTCGCATGAATTTCAATCAACTACATACATGTAGCTTCAACATAGATTACATAATTTGCGCAATATTCCAAACGTATACTTGCATAGAACTACCGCATGTAGTTCTTTATAATGAATAACAAAATTTTGCACAAATATGAATTACTTTATCATCCCAATTCAAGCATACAAATCAATACAGTTGTTTATTCATACCAAAGTAATATTCTACTTACAATGGTTGCGGCGAATTCTCTAATTAAGAGATATGATTCCTTTGTTGAATTGATTGGCTTTAGGTTGCTTGAATTGCTTTAGGCTTTAGAACTTTCTTCCTAATTCTCTCTCTAGTCGGCGGCTACTCTTAGTCGTTCCTCAGCAACATGGCGGCTATGTTCTTAATTTGAATGAATAGATTAGGGTTTAGTCTAGGGTTGTTTATATAGAGGTTAGGAATTGATTAGGACCATTGATGTTGCTAGGTTAGATCGTAGCCATTCATTAGATAGAGAGACCAATAAAAACCCGCCACCTAGCCCTAATGACAAAGCAGACCACAGAAATTCGACCAAACACAGACCTGGCCAGCCAGGTTGACTGGGCTCGACCAGGTCGACACCCCTGTCGACAGGGCTGTCGACAGCCCTGTCGACATGGGTAGCCCAGGTCGACAGCCCAGTCGACCTGGGTGGCCTAGGCGGGTGTTTATCCGCCCTGGCCCACTGGGCCCGATTTTTTTTATTTATTATTTTATTCTGTTTAAATTTTAAATTTAATTCAAAACTTCCGAAGGCCATATCTTCTTCATACGGACTCCGTTTTTCGAAAACTCGGACTCTATTTCGCGTATTTTTCCGAGACGAACGCAATGGCGTATCCCGTTTCCCTTGGTTCTTTGATTTGAATTTGATTATACTTTAATTCATGAATTTCACAGTTATAGAATTCTCGGGGTGTTACATTCTCCCCCACTTAAAAGGATTTCGTCCCCGAAATCTTCAAGTTAGGAGGAATGTATATCCTAACATCCAATCATCCATCTACTCAACCATCAAACACGAGCATCTATTGTCCTTAAAAGACTTCTAATGCTTCATGATCATATGCGAAGTGTGTGTGTACATGAACTTATCTAATGCAAAATCAGGCGGTCTACTGATTCAGTTGACCTCCTTAATGCGAATTATGTAAGTGCCATGAATCCATTATGTATGCAAATTTTCCTATTCTTGATTCTACATGAGTGCACAATCATTCAATACAAATGCAACATCCACATGACAACACATTAAAGTTCAACCATATACGAATGCAAACATATATGTATATGCAATATGAAGTGACTGAGCCGATCTAAAACCTAGATTGTGTGTGTATATGCAACCACGAGCAACCACTAGCAATCACTTGCAACCACTTGCAACCATTCATACATAACATGTTTCAATTACATGTTTCCATCCAAAGAGTTTCTACCTAAAAGATACGGTCGAGGAAATATGCCTAAAAAGATAGATAAAAGCGCAACTTAAGGAAAAAGAAAGATCAAGGATGTACCCTCGAACAGAAAAGGGTAGGCTGTACGGATTCTAGCTTCAGTTTCCCAAGTCGCGTCTTCCTCGGCGTCGCTCCACTGAACTTTGACGAGCTTGACTTCACGGTTGCGTAGCTTCTTCACTTCCGTTCCTAAGATGCGGGTTGGAACTTTTCTTATGGTTGCTTCGCGTTCCACTTCGGCCTCTTCGAGTATATTTGGCTCTACCACTTCAGCAGACTCATGCAGACATTTTCGGAGGTGTGAAACGTGAAAAACGTTGTGGACTCCAGCCAACTTCTCGGGTAGCTCTAATCTATAGGCCATTTTCCCAATTTTCTCGACGATTGGGAATGGCCCTACGAATCTTGGTGCTAGCTTTCCTGTGGTTCCAAAGCGAACAACGTTCCTTAGCGGTGATACCTTGAGAAAAACTCTGTTTCCAACTTTGAATTCAAGGTCGGTCCTCCTTTTGTCGGCGTAGGACTTTTGTCTGTCTTGGGCCGTCTTCATCCTTCTTCGTATTAAGTCTACTTTCTCTGAGGTTTCTCGGATCATATCTGGTCCAAGTATGAGCCTATCTGTGGACTCCCACCAACAAGTGGGCGATCGGCACGGTCTTCCATATAAAGCTTCGAAGGGCGCCATTCCGATGGTTGCTTGATAGCTGTTGTTGTAGGCGAATTCCACCAAAGGAAGGTGGTCTTCCCATGTCCCTCCGAAGTCGAGGACGCATAGTCTTAAGAGGTCTTCCAAAACTCTGTTCACTCTCTCTGTTTGGCCGTCGGTTTGGGGATGATAGGCTGTGCTCAAGCATAACTGCGTTCCTACTGCTTCTTGCAGACTCCGCCAAAACTCGCTGGTGAAGATGGGGTCTCGGTCACTAACAACGCTAGATGGTATCCCATGGAGTCGAACGATTTCCTTAAGGTAAAGTGATGCTAGGGATGAGGCAGTTCTTCTACTTTTGACAGGTAAAAAGTGGGCGCTTTTAGTAAGCCTATCCACTATTACCCAAATGCTAGTGTTGCCTCTCCTAGACCTAGGCAGCCCATCGATGAAGTCCATTGAGATGCTATCCCACTTCCACTGCGGGACCTCCAGAGGATGTAGTAGTCCGCCAGGCTTTTTCTGTTCCGCCTTAACCTGTTGGCACACCATACATTTAGAAACGAATTCTGCCACGTCCTTTTTCATGCCATTCCAAAAGAAAGTCCTTTTTATGTCTTTGTACATTTTATCTCCGCCTGGGTGTATCGTCATCTTGGAGTGATGTGCTTCCTCGAGAACTTTCTTTATTAAATCTTTTGTCTGTGGGACGCATAGTCTTCCGTCTCGCCTTAGCAAACCCTTATCGTCAATGGAGTATCTGTTGAGGTGACTTGAAGTCTCACCCCTAATTAGCCTATCAATCATTTCCACAAGCTGAGGGTCTTCGCGTTGTGCTGCCCCTACTGAATCTACTAAAGTCGGGCGCACTTCGAGAGATGCAAGCAAGCCCGGTACGAAATCGGAGGAAGGCCTAAAGTCGAAGCTAGCTATAAACTCTAGGCTTTGTCTTTCAATCCTGTACTGCCACTACCTTAGCGGGATCCACTGCTAACCCTTGCTTGGATACTATGTGCCCAAGGAACCTCACCTCTTCTCTCCAAAAGTGGCATTTGGAGAATTTGGCTTTTAGTTGATGGACTCGCAAAGTTTCCATGATTGCCCTTAAGTGTTGAGCATGTTCCTCTTCACTCTTTGAGAAGATAAGGATATCATCTACGAAGACCACTACGAATTTGTTGAGGAAATCTCTAAATACCCTACTCATTAGGTCCACGAAGTACGCAGGTGCATTTGTCAAGCCGAAAGGCATGACAAGCCATTCAAAGAAGCCGTCTGGGGTTCTGAAAGCCGTTTTATCGATGCTATCTTCAGCCACCCTAAGCTGATGAAAACCGGTTGCTAAATCGAGTTGGGAGAAAACAGACGCTCCTACTAGTTGGTCAAACAAATCGTCAATTCTAGGGAGAGGGTGCCTATTCTTTTTCGTTAGCTTGTTGAGCTCCCTATAGTCAACACATAGACGGAGTGAACCATCCGCCTTTGTAGCGAACACCACTGGAGCGCCCCATTCTGAAATGCTCCTCCTAATGAACCCCTTTTCTAGAAGCTCTTTAATCTGTTTACTGAGCTCTTTCCTTTCTCGTGGAGCCATATGTCTAACGGGCAACGCAACGGGCTTTGCATTATCTACAAGATATATGCGGAAGTCTATTTCGTGCTTCGGAGGCAAGCCCTTCACCTCTTCGAAGACATCCGGATATTCCCGGACCACTCTAACTGATTGCAAGTTTTCAGCAGAGGCATCTAGCGATTCGAGATAACTAAGCATAACCGCATACGAGGGATTACAAGAAATTTCCAAAGTATTACCGAGCTGGGTTAGGAGCCTAACAACCCTTTTCTCACAATCAAGGATGGCCCCATTACTGGATAGCCAATCCATACCCAAAATCAAACCATACCCCAAAAAGCCCAAAACAAAGGCACTACATTGAAATTCTACACTTAGAATAGAAATTTTCAATCCCACACAGATCATAGACAAATGAGCTGGGCCCCCAATTGGGTTTGAAACAATTAAGGGGTCCTCTACCATACTAGTTTCTAGGTGCAGAGATTCTACTAAAGCAGACGAGATAAAGGAGTGTGATGCGCCAGAATCAAATAAAGTGCGAACGGGGTGATCATAAAGATAAACTACACTTTCTACAGAAGTATTTATACCTCGCTGTTGCAATGGTGGCGCTTCTAGCACATGAACCTGTGCCCCTGGGGTGGATCCAGCCCTCTGCCCCTGTCCTTGTTTCTTTGGGCAGTCCTTAGCCCTATGGCCCGTCTCACCGCAAGAAAAGCACCCACCATTCTCCTTGGCCTTCTTTTTCCGGCAGTCCTTTACTAAGTGCCCCACTTTGCCACAGAAATTACACTTCCTCTTCTCTTTGTTGCCTTTCCCGCCCTTCTTAAAGTCTGTCTTCTTGGGCTGCAAACCCTCTTTCTTCTTGCCCTTATCCTCTTCATTCAGCAATGCCATTTGCACCAATCTTTCATACGTGGCTCCCATGGGTATATGGGTCATGGCCAAACTGTGTAATGGCTCATTCAACCCTTTGACGAAACGGAGAGCCTTCTTGTGCGGGGTGTTGACTAGGTCAAGCCCAAACCTAGCCAGCTCATCAAACTGATTCACATACTCTCTGACCGTCTTGTCCCCTTGCTTAAGAAATAAGAATTTTTCCAACTGCAAACTTCTTTCTGCATCTGAGAGAAATTTAGTCTCAAACCTTGCCCTAAAGTCCTCCCATGTCTCCACTGGTCTTTCAGCATTAGTGACTTCCCACCAGTAGGAAGCCTCGCCCTTCAATAGCCACACTGCCAACTGTACTTTTTGTCTATCCTCTACCTCAAAGATGATGAATAGGTCCTCCGTTTCTTTCAGCCAATTCCTAGCTGCCACGAAGGACTCAGTTCCATGGAAATCCCTTCCTCCCATAGATTTAAAGTCTTTACATATCTTAGCAAAAGCGTTTCCCCGAGGAGGAGGTGGAGGAAAAGGTGATGCTGCAGCTGGATGATTTCCTTTTGCTGGGGGAGGAGGAATGGTAGGACCTGGCTGAGTGGCTCTTGCTTCTAAGAACCGTCTAAACCAACCAGGTATTGGTACCCCTTCTGGCAAGTTAAGTTCTTGGGACATGCTGAAACAAAAAGGATAGATTCAAAACGAAGGATAAGAGATAATTCCTATGGCTTTGGGGAGTGGACTTTGCCTTTTTAAAATAAAATAATATTTTTCCTTTAAAAATGCTTCTTTAAATTTCTTTTTTGAAAATAATTTTTCAAAACTTTTTATCTTATCTGGTAAACCTATGCTCTGATACCAAGTGAAACACCCCACCTCCGTTAGGGTCACTCTCAAAGGGAATGCCCTAATTTTGGTGGAGGTTTATAAGTACAAGTCACAGATATACAAGACAGATATAAGAACACATATTTGTAAACAGCGGAAGAACAACAAACTTTTATTTCATAAAGTCAAATACGTGATACAACAACATCCTTTCCAAAAAGCATAACATAACACTTTCATAATCTGTCTTGAGTACATTATTTAAAGAAGCATAAATAAAACATAGATAAACTGCAAAAGCCCCATAGTGGATTGTCCAAAGCCATAGTTCAAAACAGGAAAGTCCAAGCAATACATTTCTCTTCTTCAAGCTGGATGTTGAGGTAGGTCAAGCTGCTGTGTTCCCTCCCTGAGGACCTGGGGGGGGGGGGGGAAACGGAAGAAAGAAGACGAAAGAAAAATAGAGTCAGACATAAAGCCTGAGTAAGTCTAGTACTACTTTGTCTATGAATAAAGAACTGGGTATGATAAGTACAAACAAGAAGTGGGCATGCACTATAAACTTAGTTAAGTTGTCTAGGGTCGAATATACTATCGTACCCCATGTTAATTTCTGAACCCATATAAACTAGTTTCCAACTTGCACCCCATAATCAGGGTGATGTGATCCATTCAATGATGATCGGCTCCTACTCGCATAGTTAAATGTGTCTTACGGCCCCCGATGTCTGTAGTTACCTATGCTGGTCCCACCATGGGGTGTATCAAGTCCCATGGCAGCGGCCCGACACAACCTTAGAATGCACAGGTATGCTACTGGTGCCCAGTGCTTTATTTTTCTGCGCCGGAGTGCGTGCACGCCCGCACACCGTTAGAACCTACACTGCTACACCACCGCCGTCGCTTTGACCTCTTACAATCAGCCCAGTAATCGTGCCCCACCCTGCCTAGTTTCAGGGTATCATGATACACCTTTTAGGGTTACTACTGAAAAGGGTCCCCCGTTACTAGGTTTTCTATCTCTAGCCAACATGCTAAGTTGGTTAAGTGTTTCTAACCTAACCCCCACCAGTCCGTTTAGTTTAGCATGTTCCATTTTGATTAAGTCTTTAGTCCACTTAATCCTAACAATCCTGACTCAGCCTTAATTGTCTTATTAAGGCCCTGACCTCTCACATTAGACAGGTATTGTTGTGGCTGCCTGTTGCCGGTTGGTTCCGGGCAGTCTTACGCCACAACTCAGTCTAACCTCGGGTCCTTATTGGGCTCCATGTTTAACCTCCCACATTGGATAGGTATTGTTGTGACTACTGGACAGCCGGGCGGTTCCGGGCAGGTTTACATCACAACTCAATCCAACCTCGGGTTAAACACATCGTATGTTCTACATTTACATATCTTGTCATTCCTCTTTATTTCTTATATGTAAATATTTGCGGCCCATTATTAAGTTAATGGTGTAAAGGTTACACCAATCATGGGCCCAACCCATACTTGAATTTGGGCCCTTCTATTTCATATTTTCATTCATTAATTAATTTTAACCCAACGTTATTTTCCCCCGTTTTACACGTACGTTTATATATATTGGGCTTAGCCTTTTAAAGCCCAATTTAGCCATGCGAAAGGGGAGGCTTATGGCGTATGCACAAAGAGGGGAAGGTGAGCGTATGAACTTGCAATATGACGATGGGAATACAAAATAGAAACTGGTGTACTTGCATAGTAGTGACATATACTTTGGTCATAAAACATAGGTGACATGAATCAAAGCATGTGAACTTGTAATTGAGATATCATTATTGACACATGAACCTATATTTTTATTTAGGCATAATGTCAAACATAAGCATGGCATAAATACTTCTAATCATGGTGTTTGCTTTAAACTTGCAAAAAGGGATTTTTGAGTCTAACCTAGCCATGTCTCACATATGTCATCATATAATTCTTTTAAACAAGATAGACTTAATCATAGATTTCAATTATGCCAAATATCATTCATAGCCTAGCCATATTAATAAGTTTTGCAAAAGCATGACTTAATACATGGATTATGGTGTCAAAATTCCAACATAGTTTCATATGAACTATAACAACCAAACTTGTTTCAATTACTTGCAAAATGATTTATGCACAAAAATATACATCATGATGACATAATAACAAAGCCCCAAACTCGCATGAATTTCAATCAACTACATACATGTAGCTTCAACATAGATTACATAATTTGCGCAATATTCCAAACGTATACTTGCATAGAACTACCGCATGTAGTTCTTTATAATGAATAACAAAATTTTGCACAAATATGAATTACTTTATCATCCCAATTCAAGCATACAAATCAATACAGTTGTTTATTCATACCAAAGTAATACTCTACTTACAATGGTTGCGGCGAATTCTCTAATTAAGAGATATGATTCCTTTGTTGAATTGATTGGCTTTAGGTTGCTTGAATTGCTTTAGGCTTTAGAACTTTCTTCCTAATTCTCTCTCTAGTCGGCGGCTACTCTTAGTCGTTCCTCAGCAACATGGCGGCTATGTTCTTAATTTGAATGAATTGATTAGGGTTTAGTCTAGGGTTGTTTATATAGAGGTTAGGAATTGATTAGGACCCTTGATGTTGCTAGGTTAGATCGTAGCCATTCATTAGATAGAGAGACCAATAAAAACCCGCCACCTAGCCCTAATGACAAAGCAGACCACAGAAATTCGACCAAACACAGACCTGGCCAGCCAGGTTGACTGGGCTCGACCAGGTCGACACCCCTGTCGACAGGGCTGTCGACAGCCCTGTCGACATGGGTAGCCCAGGTCGACAGCCCAGTCGACCTGGGTGGCCTAGGCGGGTGTTTATCCGCCCTGGCCCACTGGGCCCGATTTTTTTTATATTATTTTATTCTGTTTAAATTTTAAATTTAATTCAAAACTTCCGAAGGCCATATCTTCTTCATACGGACTCCGTTTTTCGAAAACTCGGACTCTATTTCGCGTATTTTTCCGAGACGAACGCAATGGCGTATCCCGTTTCCCTTGGTTCTTTGATTTGAATTTGATTATACTTTAATTCATGAATTTCACAGTTATAGAATTCTCGGGGTGTTACAACTTAGTTCTAGAATCTATATATAAGAATTCAGATTAGAAGAGATAGGATATATATATATATATATATATATTCGAAGTAGAGAGGAAACCTAACCTATTTCAGGAATTAAGAAATGGCGAAGAGATAGAATGGAAGAGTGGAAGAGAATGAATATAGGATTTTGCGGGAGTGGCTAGGGCTCTTTATATAGTTTCTTATGTGTATGCTGACTATAAGATTAGTTAGTCATAATCTAGACAGTCCGTTTAGGCTAAAAATTATAAAATCCCTTCAAAAATAGTTCCTCTCTCCCACCCTTAACCAGGAAGGCAGTTGACCTCCTCTATAGGGGAGAGCGGTCGACCGGCTGGTCGACGCCCCTCTTATGGAGCAGTAGACCCACTTATGGGGTTGAGTGTAAGGAGATCAATTCCCTTTTTGTATTATTAATAATTGTGTTATAAATATTCATTCATTCTTTCGGTTATTTGATTATTCTTGTCTCCTCTTGCATATATATATATATATATATATACACACACACATACATACAAACATATATATATATATATATATATTTACATGCAATTTCAAAACTCTATTTTGCCAATTAGTATATAAACATATTTCAGATTTTTCCACTTTCAACAAATAAAATATGAAAATGGATCAAAATCTCACCACGAATATAACAGTAATATTTTCGTGACCCAATTCTTAATTATCGAAAATTCTTATTTTCAACCTATTAATATTTTATTAATTTATTATTGTTTATATTTTATTTACTTATCTATGTCTATTTAACATATTATTTATAGGTTGTTACAACCGATTCATTTTAGGGCAGCTCTAAGTTCAGATCGACCTTCTTTGGACTAAAATTTAGGATCGTTCTAAGGTGGATTGTTGAATTTGGTATTAAAGCCTAGAATACACGATCATCGGGGAGAAATTTAGGTATGAGAGATGTATTTTTATTTGAATTTTTTTTCATATATATATATATATATATATGTATATATATATATATATATGTATATGTATGTATGTATATATATGGAAATGGGTAAATTTTTATTAAGCAACTAGTGCTAAGTTATATACAGTTTGGATTTTAGTGACTGAACAATTGGTACATGCATATAATTACAAAACTATTTACCAAAAACAAAACTGAGTTTCACATTCAATACAATTTATTACCCATTTCAGTTCTGCACTCTTTATCTCCTCCATAAGCTTCATCATTGAATCATGGCAGCCGATAACGCTGGGCATTTTTGTAGTTGGTACCGGCGATTTCTTCCACTGCCCGTTGGCGATCCTCTGCTCCAGAAAAACCTTGTATATGTTTCCGTCTATCGGTAATTCCCTTCACCCTTTTGCTCATCATTTCTATTTCTATCACCGTAAGTTTGCTAATAGTTGCCATGTGTCTACTCTTCTTGTAAAAAATTCTTTGATTCCTCTCTTTCCAAATTGCCTATACAATTGCCGTAATGATGGATATATGGAGTCTGGATTTCAACTACATCATATGCTAATCGATCCCTAGGTTTTCTATGGTTTCCTTTAACATTGTTTTGTGATTTCTGAATCCAAAATAATTGCAGCAAAATTGAAGTACATGTTTAGTATAATCACATATATAGTATAAATGTTCATGTTCTAATATATATATATATATATATATATATGTGTGTGTGTGTGTGTGTGTGTGTGTGAGAGAGAGAGAGAGAGAGAGAGTATGTGTTTGTGCGTGCATATACACACACACCATAAGGCATACACATATGCATTAGGAAATTCTTCCTTTTGTTGCTAATGCCAAAAAAACTATCTAGGAATTTTTTCGAAGGTTTCTTCCTGTAGATAGTTGATATCGGTAAATATCAACCTCCGTCTCAAGAAGGAAATCCTAACCAAAGGAGACTAAAATTCAGGGTATGCCTGAATGGTTTAGACAGTGTCCCAAGACTATAGAATAGGCCTTTGTTCCTCCCACTACATTAATAGAACACGTCGCACCACCTGTTAATGTAAACCCTCATATTTAAAATTTTCCTCGACCGTGTGGTGGTTTCATAAATCTAGGAGGAAAGGCTTTCTTAGGGGATAAATCATGGCTGAGTTATTGTGATCGAATATTCAGGGTGACTAGTTAGGAAGATCAGCTTAATAGGAGGATAGTTTCATGGCGCTTAAAATGAAAGGCATAGGAATGGAGGAATTTTGTGTTAAAAGAGAACGTGGGAAGTATATTTTTGTCGGATGAGTTTAAGACGAAGTTTGAAGTGAATTTTTTGACAAATGTAGACGTAAATTTGCAGATGGAGAGGTTTATTAACCTCATGCAAAGAAACTCTATCTCAAAGAGTACATTGCTAAGTTTAAGGAATTATCCAAGTTTGGAAGAAGCTTAATTAACATCCCTATGAATAATGCCTTGAAGTTTGCCAACGATTGAATTCTCCAGTAATTGAGATATTCCTTGCAGAAGTTTCTTTCAGAGTAACAATTGAAGTATTGGTTGAAACTAGGATTTTGTGAACTACTGATGTTGAGAATAAAGAGGTGAAGGAGGAGCAGAGTGAACACAGTGCGAAACAAGGTGAAATTAAGAAGGGGAACTCTAGGCATAAAAAGAGTAATTGAAGGGAAAGTTTAAAAATAAAAATAGGACTTGCCACAGATGCTACAAGAAAGGTCACGATGCTTGTAGTGTAGGTATGATTTGAGAAAGCTTCAAAGGAATGCTTCAACTATCAAAAAGAAGGAAACTACATAAATCAGTGCTCAAAACTTGCTAAAGGAGGACCTAGTGGGTAAAATTATGTTTTGAAAGTTACTCCCTTCGCCTATAGCCACTTATAGAATGAGGAGAAGCTTGTTTAGAAGGTACTGTTCTTATTTTATGAGCCATTGTTTACGCCCTGTTGATTCTGGGGCGCAACATTCCTTCATATCAAGGAGTGTGGTAAACTTATTAAATCTCCCAACTATGATTATTGGTAGTCTAATCATGTTAACTAACCATATTAAGGGTTAGACACAACTTGCGCTAACTTGCAAAGACCTAGTGTTATACATTTACGTTGTCGATTTTTTTGTAAGGAATATTTCTTAGTTTTGAGGGGTATAGACTTATCTAGAGTACATATTGGGTATCTCATTATGGAGCCATCCTCAATTTTGATTGGAGAATCGTCTATTTGAGAAGCTGTAGCGGACGTGACCTTGAAACTACGTGTATGGTCAAAAATCTAAGGGAAGTATGCCCATTACACTTACTATAATCTTTGAATAATAATGGAACAATCTCCATACCCTTTGTTTGTGAACTTCTCGACGTCTTTGGAGAAGTATAGGATCTTCATCCTCACAGGGAGATCTAATTTTGAATAGAGCTAATGAAAGAGGCTAGACCTGTTGCTTTGCCATAAAGGCATACGACCCTCAAAGAGATATAAGTGTTGGATAATTAGATCACAAAATTGTTACAAAAAGAATTTATTTGAAGAAGTACCCCTAAATGGGGAGCACCCGTAGTGTTTTCTAATAAGGTAGTTGTGTTGTTGAGACTTTATGTGGACTCTCGGGAATTAAATAGGATAACGAGGAATATTAGTTATCCTTTATCTAGTATTGACGACCTATTCAATCATTTTGGAGGTACCAAAGTCTTTTCCTACTTTGTCTTAGCCAACTGATTTCAAAGTTGAGGATTTCTATAGAAAGGAATCCCAACATGGCATTTAGGACATATGATGGAATACTTGACTGGGATTTGATGTCGTTCAATTTGACAAATGTTCCAGCCTTCTTTGTTAATCTGATAAGCAAGGTGTTTAAGAGGGCCACCTAATATGATAGTCGTAGTATTTATGGGTGACATTTGGCCTTCTCTAAGGATTATAAGGATCGGAAGGATCATCTAAGAAAAATCCTGAAACTTTAAGGAAGCATCAGCTTAAGGAATTTTTTTTTCCTAATTCTACATTTGAAAAGACGACGTGGGATTTCTAAGCCATGTAGCTTCCGGGAAAGGATTAGCTATTTGTTCGATGAAAGTGGAAGTTGTTCATGAGTGGAGAGTTACTAGAAATGCGACCGAGGCAGGAAGCTTTCTAGGTCTAGTAGGCTAGTATAGGAAATCACATATTACTTCGTAAGGATTGTATCCCCTTTATCCCGACTCGCTAAGAAGAACCAAGAATTTATATGGAGTGATAAGTGCAAAAATGCTTTTGATAAAACCAAGGAATCTATAAAAGGTGCACCAGTACTCACCATTCCTGACGAAGCTATGCAATTCACTCTATTTATTAATGCTTGCTTTATGGGAATGGGAGCTATATTAATGCAGTAGGGAAGAGTAGTTGCCTATGCGTATAGATAGTTAAAAGATCATGGGAAGAGATTTCCCGTGCATGGGTTAGAGTTAACAGCTATAGTTTTTGCACTCTAGATGTGGAGGCACTATCTCTTGAAGGAAAGATTGGAGTTATATATGAATCATAAGTCACTTAGGTATCTATTTTGCAAAAAAGAACTTAACCTTAGACAGCGGAGGTGGAAGAAGAACACAACATCTTTAGTCTTTAGTATTCAGTATACTTCAGCGAAAAGTAACGTAGTCATTGATGCTAGGAGTTGGAGATGCTAACTTGAGTGCGATAGATATTGGAAGCAGATAGAGTTTTTCTCTAATTTTAACCTCCAACCACCATCCGAACCTTAAAAAGGATTTCTAGTGACTTTGGAAGTGAGATCAGCCTTGATGGAATATATTAATTCGACATAAGCTAACGGTGAAGTGTCGAGAGAGATAATAGGAAAGCTGAATCTTAGAGAATGGTTTCCTTATGTTGATAGATAGATATTTGATTGATGATAAAGGGAGTTTGAGGCATGGTGGACGTCTTTGCATCCCTAAGATTGGAGATTTGAGTGCTTAAAGAGTGCCACCACTCTAAGATGATCATCCATCACCGAGGGGATAAAATGTATAAGGATACAAAGAAGATTTTGTTTTGGATAAGGATGGAAAAAGTGCGGTAGAATTCATGGCTATGTGTTTGACATGTTAAAAGATCAAAGCAGATCAAGGAAAAACATGAGAATTGCTATTAGCTCCAGAGATTTCCACTTGGAAATAGGAACGTGTTTCGATATATTTCATGGAATGTCTTCCTAGAAGTCAAAGAAGAAATGAATAAACTTGGGATATGGTTGACTAACTTACAAAGAGTGCACATTTTATTTTGATCAAGAAGAATAGGAATGCAAATTCATTGGCTTAGATGTACATCAAGAAAATTGTTTGAGTTTATGGGATTCCACCTAATATAGTAAGTGCTTAAGACCCTCTATTTATAAGTGAAATTTGGAGGAGCCTTCAGACAATATTAGGGACATCTCCCAATCTGAGCATCACTCAACATCCACAAACCTCTAGACAAACTGAAATAGTTAATTGAATTCTAAAATATATGTTGAAAGCATGTATCATGGATTTCATAGGATCATGGGAACAACATCTATCTTTGGTTGAATTTTCATGCAATAATAGTTATTAAGTGATGATTGGCATGGCCCCTTTTGAAGCACTTTATGGGAGACCATGCAAATCAAGTTATTATTAGGACATCAAGGACAAAATTTTACTATAACCAGATATTGAAATGTATTTCCGTGAAGAAAATTTTACTGATCAAGTAAAGAATGAAGGCAGCTCAATATTGGCAGAAATAATATGCAGATAAGAGAAGGAAGGAGCTTCAATTTAATATTGGTGAGATGTTGGTTAAATTCTTTCCTCTCAGTAAAGTCATTTAGTTTGGCAAGCTGGTAAATTAGCTCTAAGATTTATTGGTCATAAGATTCTGGAAAGTATAGGGAAACTGGCTTATCATGTGGAACTCCTAGAAAAGTTGGCAACAGTCCACAACATTTTCCATGTTTCTCATCCAAAGAGGTGCATTCATGATTTTGCTATTAGATTGGAGACTAATGAGCTTTTAGAGTTAGAGTCTATAATACCCGTGGCATGACATACGTTGTATAGAACAAAACTAAGAGGCTTCACAACAAAATTATTAAGATAGTTCGAGTACAATAGGGAAACAACCCGGTAGAAAGCACTTGGAAACGGAAGAGAAGACGAAAGAGATTCGTCCCAATCTTTTCGGTGGTAATGCACTCATATGGAAAATTTTGGGCATAATAGGGTGTTTTGCATACGTACAACATCATAGATTACACTTTCACGCCAGGACTGACTTCGTCTTAATATGTCTGAAACATATAATTATATTGGAAAAATTAGCTATATAAACGGATGTGTAAAGTAACTTGGTTATATAACATGTTTGTTAGAACGAGTTGTATTGTCCACACCTTGAAAGATTTTAGGGCGAGAACACTTTTGAAAAGAGGGAAGGGAATGTAACACCCATAAAATCCAACCTAAATGGACATAAAAATATAAGAATTAAATATTTGTAATCAGTTAAAGTACGGAAATTTAATATTCTTTGAATTGGGCCTTGAATGCTATATCTTTACATTCGTGGTAGGATTCGATCTTTTTTCATATAAAGAATGCTGAAAACGAAGCCTATATGTTAAAGTTATAAGTAATTGGATTTTTTATACTGAAAATAAATACGGTTTGAAATTTATTTTTGTTGATATTATGGATGGTAATTTTGATGAGAATAACTTTAGATAATGAATATTTTATATTTAACATGCATAATCATTATCCAAGATATATATTGTATAGTGTAGAATGTATTGTAGGAAGTTATGCAAGTAATTGATATCCAAGACTGTACACTATCAAGATTGGAGATACAAAATGTTGATTCAAGAATATAATGACTTATGAATTTAACAAGTTCAAGAATTCAAGATATTACTGTGACAATCGCCTTATACCATCCAACACCTAACTGAGTTGCACAGTGATGTGCTCGAATAATACAAGACGATCATCAAAGTTGAAATGATAAAAGCCAATTAACCTGTCATGTATCTTACAGCTTATGGAATAAAATATAATAATAACATAAGATAGATATAAATAGGCATGATAGTATAAGCTATAATAAACCACAATCATCAGAGTCATAAACCCAGATCACATCACAATACCAAGGAGTCAAATACAGGTACATCCCAAACATTATTACTTTCTCTACTCAAATACACCACTAATGCCCAAGGTAGTGATCACAAAGATAAATAGAGATAAATGTATATACGTACAAATGTGGGAGCCTCCTGCTTATCTCCAGACAGCTACTCGAGCACCTTAACCTATCTCTAGTCTGTTCATTTAAGAGTACCCAAAGTAATAAGAAGAAAAGCATAAAACCTCGAGTCAGACAAATTATGGTGTGAGCGATAAACAACAAAACTACTAAGTAAACAACATAGGTATGAAAGGAATCATACCTAACCTGTCCCTGCATCCAAAGAATTAACACATAATAATAATGAACTTCTACTCTATGGTTATCATATCACAAGTATGAGTGAAAGGTATACATGATAAAGTAGCAACAAACATCCAAGCATAACATCCATTCCTTACATCACTCAGTGCGTTGAGTATATAGTACTCATTACTTAGGTTACTAAATCTCCCAGGGCCCTTAGTAGTCCCTATTGCAATAAGCTCTACCCAATTGTCTTACTAGTCTATACAGCAACTAGTGTTGGGGTCCAGACTGAATCAGTCCATACTATAACTAGCACTGAACCACTTTCGTTCCCCTCTCTCCAAATTATACCAGTGCCATGATTTGATAACCCCTTAGCACACCCATAGCGAAGCCTACTTTGGAAATCACCATGATGGTTTCCACTTGGACCCTCCATACTCAACTTCCATATAAATTTTCTTTGTGTCTCGGTTTAGGCTAGTCATTTGGAGGTTTACTTTCCATAGTAAAAAACATCAAGAGATAAGAGGTCACCTGCTTATGCTCGAATTCCTAAAATATTTTTCTCCCATGCACCATGCCAACATGGGCATCCTTCGTGAATCGAACAACCCGGCTCAATTAGTCGAACTGGACTACTTTAATGCACTCGGGTCAATCAGATTGAACCGAGTACATTCATGGATCCAGACCGGCTTGATCGACCTAGCCCAAGCTATCCCATCCGGGTCGACTAAGTCGACCCGGACCTAATCAGAATACCCTAGGTCGAATGAATCAACCCGGGCTCTATTCGATTCTAAGTTTTCTCTCGAGTGAACTGTGTGTGGCCATTTCCTTGGATCCGACTCCCCCAATTTCCTGTTCGACCCGAACTATTTTCATCCAAAACTTGACCTTCCCAAACTCCAAATGACTAGGAGTTTCCGCCTAGCATTCTTGGGACCTCCCTTGTCATCCCTATAAAATTTCAAGAAAATACGATGAAGTTTTCCAACCCTAATCTATTCGAACCCACATTGGTAGACCTGAGAGTAAAGGCAATTCTAATGGACTTTCTGCCAACATACTTTGCCATTCGGTGGTGTTTTCATCCTATCTATAGTTCCTAAGTATCATACAAACATGCAAAATACATAAAAGCAATAATTAGGCCTATGAATAATTTAGAATCATCAAAACAAGGTTAGGAAAGCATTGTTATTTTGGCTTCCCTAATTTTTGGGTTTAGCAAATCTTGTCCAATCAAACCCAAATTCATATATATGTTATAACATGAAAAATATGAATTTATGCATATTTTTCTATGATTTTTAAAGGTTATTTATGACTAATATTCCCTAATTACTAAGGGATGAAGCTAATCACTCACCTTAATGTCCCAAATAATTAGATTTGAAATTGATGATGATTTAATCCAGATCCTAATGTTACCTAACAGCCCCAAACTTGATTTGACATTGAGATTTTATAATCTTTAATAATTTTTAGGTTTATGCTAATCAAAGAATAGATTAGAAGGTGTTTTAGAGGATAGACGCCGTCAGAGGTTGATGGGACATTTCTTGGGAGTTGTAAAAGTGAGAATGAATGATTCTCCTGCCCTATTCAGCCCCACATTACCTTAATCCTGAAAATGGACTTTGGGCCCTCCCAATAATTACCTTAGCCAACCCAATTAAGACGCCTAAACCAGCTCAGATTTTAATTCATTCATTCCTCTCAAACGGCTAGTCCGTTTGGCTAAAGTGAAAACTCTATAGAATGGGAAACCATCATCCGAATCAATAAAAATGGTGAAAGTAGGAAGTTACACAACCACATGACCTTATACAAGAATAAAAACAAATATTCTATGATCGTCCGATACATAGAATACAGGTCGTTATATTGTCCACCGTAAGAAATTTCACCCTCGAAATTCCTTAAGTAACAAAAAGGATTGTCCCGTGTGCCTAAAAATCATCACATGTAATCTGGCATACATAGCAAACATGATAGCAAATCTGTTTAAATCTATCCCAACATGCATGATACTAACACAAGAAAATTGATGTTATTAGGAATGGAAATTTAAGAGCGATGTATAAAAATGACCAAGTGAAGAGCTCTGGATAAGATGTCCTCATGCTCTCCTCGGTCATCCAAGTATAATCACTCTCGTTTTCGCTCCATTGAACCTTTATAAGTCTCACAGTCTTCCACGTAATTGGTTTTGTATCATGTCCAGCGATACGAATTGGTCTACGGGCTACTGTGTCTTTTGGTTCCACTTCGATATCATCTAACTGATCCTATGTGATAGTTGTATTGGAATCATGTACGAACTTCCTTAAATGAAAAACATGGAACACATTGTATATCCCAGCCATCTTCTGAGGTGGCTCAACTCTTTATACCAAATTTTCAATCCGTTAAAGGACAGGGAATGGACCAACAAACCTCGGCGTCGACTTTCCCCTACTACCAAACTGAATCACATTCCTCAAAGGAGAAACCGTGGAAAATAATAAATCACTAACGGAGAACTCCAAGTCTCTATATCTCTTATGGGCGTAATATCTTGCCTATCTTAAGTGGTTTTTATTTGTTGTTGAATGATTTCGATCTTCTCTGAAATTTCTCTTATCATGTCTGATCCAAGTATTAGTTTCTTACCTACCTTCCACTAACATAAAGGAGAATTGCATGGCCTTCAATATAATGCTTCGTATAACGCCATGCCAATGCTTGACTGGTAGCTAATATTGTATGCGAACTCAACCAAATGCAAATGGTCGTCCCACGATCCTCGAAAATCGAGGATGCACGCCCTCAAAAGATATCCCAAATGTGATTTACCCTTTCTATCAAACCATCCGTTTGAGGATGGTAGGCAGTACTGAGATGCAACTTCGATCCCCAAGCTTCTTGTCAGTTCTCCCAGAATCCATTAGTAAAAAATAGATCCCGATCACTCACAATGCCTTTTGGTATTCCATGGAGTTGCACAATCCATTTAACATAAACTTGGCTAACTTAGCTATCATTCTATTCGACTTGACCGATATGAATTTGGCGCTCTTGGTCAATCAGTCCATGATGACCCAAATACAATCATTTCCTAATTGAGTCCTTTGCAACCCATCAATGAAGTCCATTGAAACTTGCTTCCATTTCCACTCAGGAACCTACTACAGTTTCAACAAGTCACTAGGCTTCTTCGGCTCATCTTGAACTAATTAACAATTCATGCACTTGGAGGTAAATTTCCCAACATCTGTCTTCATACCTTTCCAGTAGTACGTTTTCCTCACGTCTCTATACACCTTTTACCATTGGGATGTATAGTCAACTTTGAGTGATGAAACACCATAAGCACGTCATCTCACAACCCATCGATGTCGGGTACAACCAATCTCCCTTTTTTAGAAGCCAACCTTCACAGCCGAGTTCGTATATGGTATTAACCTTATCATCTTCACCATATTCCACTTTGTCGATAATCTCTAGAAATCTAAGATGGCTCGTCTAACTAGAACTGATCCATTCAACCAAATTTGGTCTAATTATTAATCTTTCCAACATTGCTGGCTCCAATTCACATCTAGGCCTAAAATCATGCCCAGCTATATATTCCAGTTGCTTCCAATCTAGAAACATCGCACCCAAACCGGCATATCTCCTACTCAGTGCATCTACTATTGCATTACCATTTCCTGGGGTGTATGTGATATTAAAATCATAGGAAGCCAACAACTCCAACCACCATTGTTGACGGAGGTTTAAATCTTTCTAAGAGAAAAGATACTTTAATGACTTGTAGTCAGTAAATGATCCAAATCTTTCCCCTAAAGATAATGTCTCCACAACTTCAATGCAAACAAAATCGTCACTAGTTCTAAGTCATATGTTCAGTATGTCCTCTCATATGGTTTCAATTTATAATTAGCATAAGCAAGAATTTTACCTCCTTGCATTAATATTGCATTAGACCCGGTATCACAATCATTAGTGTAAACTGTCATCTCTTCATTTACTTTTGAAATAACTAAAACTAGAGCATGCGTCAACCTTTCCTTTAGACTCTTAAATTTCCCCTCACATCTTTCATCCTAGACAAAAGCCTGATTCTTCTTAGTCAAATGAGTCAACGGTGCCGCTATTTTGGAAAAGTCCTAGATAAATTTACAATAATATCCAGCTAACCCCAAGAAACTTCTCACATCAATTGCATTTTTGGGTGTAAACCAATCTTATACCATCACCACCTTCGCAGGGTCCATAGTAATACCATCCGCAGAAACAACATAGCTAGGGAACCTCACTTTTCTCCTCTGGAAGTGACATCTAAAAATTTAGCCTTAAGTAGGTTTTCCTTAACACCTCCATCACAATTCTCAAATGGTCCTTGTACTCTTCTTCTGTCCATGAGTAGAACAGAATATCGTCAACAAACAGAAGTATAAACTTATTCAATTAATCTCTTAAAACATGATTCCTGATATCCAATAACCAACCACTCATAATAATCAGATGATGTCTGAAATGCCTTCTTGGGTGCACTCTTCTACTACCCGCAACTGATGGAATCATGTCGCAAGGTCTAACTGAGAAAGTATTTGCACACCATTCAATTGGTCAAAAAAATAATTTATTACCGAGAGAGGATACTTATTCTTTCTTGTTACCTTGTTCATCTCATAGTAGTCTACAAATAATCTAAGGGAACCATCCACTTTCTGGTGAACACAACTGATGCTCCCACTCAAAGATACTTCTCCGAATAAATACATTCATCAAGAGCTCACTCACTTGCACCTCAAGCTTCTGCTACTCTCTTGGTGACATCTATTGAAGAGGCATTACTATAGGTCTGGGATCCCTCACCGAATCAATACAGAAGTCAATCTCTCGGTTTGGTAGAAGTCTGATCACTTCCCCGAAGATGTACAGATACTCGCTTGCAATAGGAACACCTAATAACTGATCGTGTAGGATATCAAAGAAAAATGGAAAACTAGCCATCACCTCATCATCAGGTAGGCAATCCAACACTACCCTCCGCCCGTCATCCGCCCTAATGGCCACTGATGACCTCTCATAATCCATCACCACCCCATACCTCTGGGGCAAATCGAGACCAAGGATAATACCATACACAATAAATCACAAAACAAAGAAATCACAAGCAAACATGCATCCATGACTCCATAAGACCAACCCATGACAAATCATGCAAAGGCTAACGGAACTACCAATCTGGTTCATCACAACTAAAGGTCAGTTAACAATCTTGGGTTCCAATCCTACCTTATCTACTATGTCACTAGATATGAAGGAATGAGAAGCCCCTGTATCAAACAATACTCGAATAGGAATATCATAAACTGAAAGCATACCTTTAATAATGAAACCCTTTCTTTTCTCCGTCTCTGTTGGGGCATTAGATGAAGAAGGAGCAACATTATTAGCACATTCTTTCACTACTTTCTTATCTTTAGAAGGTTCTGGGCCATCACTCCTAAGGTGTCCTTCACCATTACAGCTGAAACACTTCCTCCCCTATTCGTGGACTTATAATTTCTGATATAGTGGCCCTTCTTGCCACAACCATAGCACTCAAATTCACTTTTTTTCCTTCTTCTTCTGTCCATCTTTAGGCGGAAATGGCTTCCTCTTATTCTTATTAGGCTACTTCTTCTTACCTCCGCCGCTCACCTGCGGCTTTGGCTCTTCCTTGGTATCAACAATAGCTTAGCAATAGCGATTTCCATCTTTGGCTTGGGTAAGCGACTTTTTGACCCTAAACATTTTCCAGCGATGGATTCAAAGGTCTCATCGATATGGTCTATAAACCTCTCCCCCAAGTAATCATCCAATCTAGTGATGGATCTTTCATTCTTCTTCTCAACAATATCTATAAAAGACCTTACATATTTCGACCTGGCGTCAAACTCAGCAACATACTCAGAAATATCCTACCATTTTGCCTAAGCTCTGCAAACTTTCGAAATAATTCTGACTTTTGAGTGGCCTAAATAAACTTCCCATGGAATTGGGCCTTGAATTGATCCCATGTAAACCGGTCCTCGGGAGTAGCAGCTTTAACAACATTCCACCAATTCATGGCCCTACCCTATCGCTAGCATGAAGCCAACCTCATTTTCATAGCATCATCAAGCCTAAGATCCTCAAAAAAAAAACATTCATAAGTATAATCCTAATATTGAACCAACATAGTTGACTCTGTTCCTTGAACGGTTACCACCCAAACCGGTGAAATCCATGTTTAACTTAGAAAAATCGGCTTTGGGCGTCTGTTCAAGTGTACTACCGCCCTTAACAACATTTGGACATTAGCACTGTTGGCTCCTGAGCATACTCCCTCTTCAACTCCAGAAGCGGAATTCCTAGCAATGCTCCTTGCTTGACGAATCAATATTCAATTTGTAGAGTAGTCGATTAGTTGTCTTTACAAGGAATCCTACTTAGTAGTATTTGTGCATTTCAACTTTCTTTAAATATACTAATAGTGTATATGTATGTATTATGTATGTATGTATATTTATGGAAACCAAAATACCATAATTTCATGCTCTCATATATGCATACTCTTCCCCTGGTACCACCCACTTAGGTTAAACTACGCAACCTAAGCTCTGATACCAAATGTGACTACCGCTCTATACTAGCCAACAACCAATCGAGTTGCATTGTGATGGTGCTCGATCATCAAGTTGAAATAATAAAACCCAAATAACATGTCATGTATCTCATAGAGCATGGAACAAAATATAATAATAACATAAGATACATATAAAATAGGCGAGATAATATAAGTTATAATAGACCATAATCATCAAAGTAATAAATCCAAATCACAACATAATACCAAGTGCTCAGAACAGGTGCATCTCCCAAATTATTACTATCTCTGCTCAAATATACCACTAATTCCCAAGGTAGAGATCACAAAGATAAGGAGGGATAAGAGTATGTATGCATAATACGTGGGAGCCTCCTGCTCATCTCCGGAAAGCTACTCGAGCACACCAACCTATCTCTAGTCTGCTTATTTAAGAGCACCTAGAGTAATAAGAAGAAAAGCATAAAACTCCGAGTAAGACAAAGCCTGGTATGAGTGATAAATAAAAACTACTAAGTAAACAACATAGTTATGAACGGAATCATACCTGACATGTCTCTACATCCAAAGAATTATCACATAATAATGTACTTTTACTCTATAGTGGAAGGTGTACATGATAAGGCGGCAACAAACATCCAGGCATTACATCCAATCCTCACATCACTTAGTGTGTTGAGTGTACAATACTCATTTCTTTGGTTACTAAATTTCCTAGGGCCCTTAGTAGTCCCTACTGCAACGGGCTCTACCCAATTGACATGCCCAGTCCATACAACAACTGGCTCTGGGGTCCAGGCCGAATCACCATACTACGACTGGTGTTGAACCACTCTCGTACCTCTTCCTCTTAAGTATAACAGATCCATGAGTATTGATAACCACTTAGCACATGCACCCGCAGCGAAACCTTTGGAAATCACAATGATGGTTCCCACTTGGACCCTCCATAGTCAACTTCCATATAGACTTTCTTCGTGTCTCTGTCTAGGCTAGTTGTTTGGAGATTTGCTTTCCACGGTATGAATCGTCACAGAAAAGAGGTCATTTGCCTATGCTCAAATTCCCAAAATCTTTTCCTCCCATTCCCCATTCCACTTAGGCATCCTTCCCAGATTGTATAGCCCGAGTTGATTAGTCGAGTCGGACTGCTTTAGTGTGCCTGGGTCGATCAGATCGACCGTAGTACATTCGTGTTCCCTGGTCGAATTGATCGACCTAACCACTACACCATATATGCTAATTAGACTGTGCTAGGGGTCGTATCTACAGCGTTTTGGCACGGTTGTAAGACATATCAAAAAATGGCGTGTCTAATTATTGGATGTGGCTATAAGCCATATCCCACTAAAAAATTGATATGCCCACGTAGCCGCATCTAAAGTTCAAAAAGAAACGGCTCATTTCCGTATCTAAATAGCAACTAGATACGAATATAAACCTTATCTAATTTACATCCTACGCTGCTTTCCCATATGTTAGTTTTGGTTTTTGACCGTACCTATGATGTCAGTCAAACACGGTCTTAAACCATATCTTATTATATATATATATATATATTGAAAATGGGTATAATTTTATTAAAGGCATGTTACAGCCCAAAATACATGATGACCATCGAACAACATTTCGATAGAGCATATATGTACAAAAGGAATAAACCAGTACAAACATTAATCGATTTACTTCGTAATTGCTCTTCCGCTAAATGACGAACTCCTCTTATTCCACTGAAGCTTATCTTATTATATTATTATTATATATACATATATATATATATGTATGTATGTATGTATGTATATAAACAGAAACTACAACACATATTTTCCATAACACAAACCATATCCCAATTTGTACAAAGCATAACACAAATTATACACAAAGCATAACAAAAAGTTTCATAACACAATTTACACAGTGTCGTACAATTATTAAACGGAAACTGTCACAGATTTTTCATCTAATTACAAAGTCTGATAAAACTGAGTTGGTTATTGAAAGTAGCAAATTTAATTAAAGAAAAAACATATGTGATAAAACCGCTGGATCGGACTGGGAAGATTGAGCGTGCTGATCATGCTGTGTAGTCCACGTATGTTGATGTAAATTAAATCAGTGATGAGAAGATGCCAATATTGAATGTACAAAATTTATATGTTTCAAAGCATGCATTGATGAGCATAAGCTAGATGTTAAATGTTGATGTGTGCACAATCATGTGCACAGTTTAAGTGTACATAATACATGGATGTGAGCAAATAGGCGCTGCATCACATAGGTCAGTAATGGAGACAAAGATACATGGATAAATAGGCATATACATGTGCAAATTTAAGGGCATCATTGTCATTATGGCAGTAATCGAGTCGACAGAGGTCCAGTTAGTCTACTCGTCGATAAGTCGTAGACTATAGTTGACAAATATATTGCTACTTTCAGGGTATCCACTGAATTTTGATCGACTACATGGAAGGTCACAACAAAGTTTAGGTTCACGCAGTAGAAATAGGCATATGGAAGGTCACAACACCAATCAAGCGACAACATGAAACAATTCCATAGACAACAAATATACAGGCAAATAGGTCAACATGATAAAATACATGTATAACAATGATGCCCTATTTGATCATGTTGACCTATTTGCCCATGTATTTGTTGTTTATGGAATTGTTTCGTGTTATCGCTTGTTTGGTGTTGTGACCTTCCGTATGCCTAATAAAGGACAGTTTGTTGTCGCTTGTTTGGTGTTTGTAACAAATACATGGGAAAATAGTCAAGGGCAACATGATCAAGGTAAACAATACAAAATAATTCCTCATGAACTGCATTTGTACACATGAATTATCAGCGGAAATACAAGCCCTCATGCACGATATGTCAGTTCAGTTAAGTTTAGTTCACATGAACCAAACCCTCATGCCGATCGCACACTAAATAAACACTAAAAATAGGAAGAAAATTTTGTCAGAATTTGCATCTGGCACGATATGTGGGTTCAGTTCGAGTCTTTCCCACAAACACAGTACGAAACAAAGTCTGAAATTTTCGAAAAAACATTGCAAACATAAGCCATGTAAGGTGTATCACGGATAAACTCGGTATACACAAATTTTCTTGGCACACTTAATCACATAAATTGATCACGCGTACTATAATATTGCTATCTGCACTTCAGTAGCTAGGACGGACCAATTAAACAAAAAGGAGAGCATAATACAATGGAATAATTCAATTGATCCTTATAATATACTTTGTGAGTTGCACGGGGAGAACTGGGATCAGCTATTTTTTAATGTTGCTATTCGTCTCAAGTGTGGAAATTTATCAAGGGATCAATCAATTTGTAGAACATTAACAAATAATATTCAGAGTATTCTCATGGTAACAAAAATGGAACACAAAGTAATGATATTTGGAGTGAACACTCCAACGTATTATCGTGTGTGCATATTGTGTCTCACGTATGCATGTGTATGCCACCAAAGAGAGTTCACGAAACTAATGCAAACACAAGTGTTAGGGAATTCTTATTTCGTAAGTAAACGAAGAGCCAAGTGTAAAATTATATATACCTGCTCCAACGTCTAAAGATATCGAATCAGGGACTTCGCATGACACACAAACCCACCCACTCCGACTTCATCAAAGGTCTCTGCAAATTGACAATTCAATTTGTTGGTTTTCTCATCGGGTAGCAGTATACTGTCCAAAACCAGTTTTTCATGTGTAAGTGGTACAGCGATCCCATGGCATCTGCATGACGCAGAATCTCGACATACAGTACATGTTGCAATAAAGTCGATAATTCCAAAGTATAGTATTAATAAAATATGCTTTTATTAAGATAACTGGACCGGAGTACGTATCCATTAGACTTTAAGCACTCGCTTTAGAATTATCAGCAATAAGATCAAAGAAAATGCAACCAAACCATCGTGCATATCCAAAAAAGTCCTGCAAACAAGTTCTATGCAACCAGATGCAATCAAACTCCTTTTAATTTATATATGAACTAGAGCCGGCCGACACGGCAACATCCATCCGTAAATGCTTAAGATAACTATATATTATGCAGTAGATTGAAATTTGAAGGGAAGTTTGATTTCTTACTGCTAATAAATACATGTTGCTATTATGTCTAGATCAGAGTTGAGAATTTCACATCGCTGATTGTTCGCCACATTGATCGTATCATGGATCAGAGAAGCAACAGCCTTTGATGGACTGATTTGTGTGCTGCTACGTCCTCCATACGACGTAGTTAATGGTGTGCGAATTCCTTGATCAGTCAAAGTTCCCACCATGTTGATTAGAATCTCCATTTTCCCAAAAAAAAACCCATTGTACTCTTCATATTAGTCATCATACCCTCCAAGCTTCCCACCCCTAGTTTCAACTCATCATTATCTTCATGAACATGTTTGAATCATTTTTGTGCAATGGCACAAGCCTTAACATGCATCTTTGGTATGATGCGCCCAACAGCGCAGTTCCTACCCCTTGTATCTTTACCCAACACTTGTGATAAGATATCTTCATCCACGGGCAATTTTTCTTCATCACTTTCGGGATCTTTTCCTTCAGTTTGGCAATTTGATCCTGGGATAAAAGTTAAATGCATTTACACCAACATTTACTTGTAACAGCTTGTAACTATAGTATGTTACTCCTAACTGAATAAATTCAATCCAAACAATAGCACCATAACAATAAAAACACCGAATGAAGAAAATGTAATGAGAAACTAATCACAATTATGGAAATCATGAAAGGAAAGGAGCTTCTCAGTTAGGAATGAAAGTCCCATAACAATAGACTACTCGATGTTAACCATAATAAAAGTAAATACTTACAAAGTACCCAAACGTGGCATCTGATATGCTACCATCTTTTTTCGTGTGTTTCTTCTGCCATACTTGGCGATGGTTGATATTTGCGGATGGTCTTGCAATGATATGCAATATATTCCATTTCATGTATATTCTCTCCCTTAATTGTGTTTTTTACTACTGCTAAAAGAAAATGATTAAATAATTTACAATTCATGTTCTATTCTAGCGTGACTTTTACGTCCTGCATGGTGGGGATAACTTAGACTGGATCTATTTTTTTGGCCTGCCTCCCTTCTTCCGCTCGCTTCAGCGTTGCTTCATTCTTTATGAACTTATTCCAATCATCTTGAGTAATTGTAGGTGGACAATTTTTCAACCGTTCTTCGTCATTGTCGAAAGTGTCATAAAAATTTGCTCTCAAGTTTTTCTTGTGTCTCCTAAAATCCTCAGCCATTCTTTTTAAAAAACTTACCTTTGAAAGTGGCTCAAGTGTACACATTTTCTGTAAAAATTAAGAGTCAGAGACTGTAAAAATAAATTGTAACATTTAAATGCCCTTTTTCACAAATTTACCACATTGGTTGCAAACGTCTTCCTTATATGTTTTGGATACTTTATCCCAACCTGTGTAAGATATCAGTACATGAGCTAGTACTAGTTTACCAAGCATAGTAGCGATTTTGGAGTGTTTTCTGAGACTGGAATACCAAGTAGGTTTCGGTTAACTTTTTTCTCTTTCTCACATGATGCATGTGATGATGTGGGATCTTGCCACGTATTTTTTTGCGAAATAGTAGCAGCATTAAGAATCAGGACAAACACCATGAATCAAAATATTAATCACATTTGTTACTGATCGTGTTCTCTATTACATTTTCACTCAACAATTCATAAGTCTTACTCACTTTGAAATAGTTAAAAGAAATAATAAAAGCAGAATGGATTGCGATCAGAAAGTGTAAGACAGGACATGCCAAATACATGTGATTCCCTGGTAAAAAGCATTCAACAATTTATAGGTTAACACATGAGTTTGGTTGGATCTTCTAATTTTTCATTGTCTTCAAAAGCTGATTGATAAACGGTAGGAGAATCAATGCCATCCACATTTGTAGTCAACTGTTTTGGTGTATGCAAAACCACAGACCAGCCGTCATTTTTTAAATCTTTTGAGTAGAACACTTGACTCACTTCTGATGATAGAATAAATGGCTCTTCATTCACGTTGTTTTTTCTCTTTAATTTTCCTAAATTAACCATGATCAGGTTTGAAGCGGGATCTATTTTGCAACCATTGATCTTATCCTCGACTTTTACCCAATCATAATAAAAAACTGTTTTTTTGAAATCAGTGTAATCCAAACTCAAGTATCTGCTGAATGACTCTGTAATCCGTTATTTCTGCTTCCTTGTAATTTTTATCTTTACAACTCGCTCTAAATTTTGTAATTGCTCTCATGCATACACCGCTATCCTGTGTTACCATATGGTCTTCGTTCATTTTCGTGGAAAATAAAAATTCATTCACTTGGTACTTCGCATAACTAAGCATCATGAACTTTGGCCCGTGTATTAGCTGCCAAAGAGTTGGGTCTACATCGCTGCAATTCAACAACTACATAAAACACAAGAAGAAAATCAAGCATGTTAACGAAGGTGTATTGCAAACTTATAAATACATGACATACTTTAGATGATGTAATACCTCATTACATAACCATATACTAAATGGTTTAATGACTTCGACAATTGTACATCTGCCTTGTGGTTGAAATTTAGTGCTTTTTACATAGAAGTTGTACCTTCTATACGTATATAACACATATCGAAATGAATATATAAATTGAATTAAAAATTGGAAATTCAAAACCTACTTCATGAACTTACTTCTTCCATGGGTCCAATCCATCATACTTATTTAGGACCCATCTACGCACTTGTTCGGATTGCACTTGGCTTAACGTTATATCTTTACCATTATCCAAAGGTATCTCACCAGCAAACTCATCATCCTCGTCTAAAAATGCTTCGCGGGTATGTTTATGATTGCCATAACCTCCGTTTGGGATATATTCCATGTAATAAAGTCTAGCTTCTTATATGATATATCCTGCTGCAATACACTCTTCAATGTATCTTTTGTTGCGCACAAACCCTTTATATGTTTTCATCAACCTATGAATGTGATCAATTATATATTGCAAATGATAGCCATTTATACTGAATAATAATGTACATAACTGAAATTAGTTATTTACCATTCAAAAGGATACATCCATCTATATCTGACAGGGCCACCAACAAATGCTTGATCGGCTAAATGAACCATAACATGGATATTGATATCAAAAAATGCAGGTGGAAAATGTTTTTCAAAAACACACATTGCTTCCACCAGCATAGCCTTTGCTTTTATAAGATGTTCCCTATTGATCACCTTTGAGCACAAAATGTTAAAGAATAGACTAATATGATGAACAATATTTCGTAGATCCCTATGTTGTGTATGATTATGTTGAAGCAATACCAGAAGCAGATGTTGCATTATGACATGGTAATCATGTGACTTCATATATCTTAGTTTGGGAGGATTGATGATCACGTTGTTGCGGAAGTTAGAGGAGAATTCGTTAGGTACTTTCAAAATTTTCAATACAGTGCAAAATCTTATCTTTTCTTCTTTGCTCAAGGTGAAAATTGCCTTTGGTGTGATTTTTTATTTTATTTCGGGATCTACCATCACTCACAACTTTTGTTTTATAGCCATGGTTTTCATATCCTTGTGAGCATTGATGCCATCTTTTGACTTCTCTTTATGGTCCATAATGGTGCTGGTTAGATGCTCTGTGACATTCTTCTCCGTATGCATAACATCAATATTATGTCGAATCATATTTTCTTCCCAATATGGTAAATCAAAAAAATAGACCTCCTATACCAAGTAGAAAAATTTGTCACCTTCTTCAAGGGCTGACTTTTTCCTTTTTCAACCAAATTCTTCTTGTGTTTACCTATTTTCTTTTGACATTCGCTACTCTCTTTTCAACTTCAAAAACATTCAATGCCATTTTAGGATGACTAAGTTCTTGTTCATTGTTGAAATTTGTCTTATCGTATAGAAACCAGTGCCCGTTAGGAAGATACATTTGATTTTCCGTAAAACACATATTCTTACTTTCAGGAAGATGATAAGAACAAGTGTTTTCCCCACAAACGGGACATGCAAAGTAATTGTGAGTTGTACATCCCGATAAAGTCCCAAGAGCAGGGTGATCATGGATTAGACACAACGCCCTCGCTCTCATTGTAAACTCGGATTCATTTGATGAATGATGTGTAACAACTCCTTCCCATAACTGCTTTAACTTGTTTGTCAATGGCTCTAAATAAACATCAATATCCTTCCCTGGTTGTTTTGGCTCAGAAATCAACAATGTTAACATTGAAAACTCCCGTTTCATGCACATAGACGGAGGAAGATTACTACAATTACCGGCCAACAACTATAAGGGTTAGAAAGAGAAGCATTCAGACAGAAACCATCTATTGTTATTCCAAGTGTGACATTTCATGGCTCTACTGCGAATGTTTTGTCAAAAGAATCGATGGCTTTCCATTATGAAGTGTCACACGGATGACGCATTACGTTTGGATCAGACATGGCATGACCATGCCAGGTCATTGAATCTGCTATCCATGGTACAGTATACAATCTCTTAAATCTCTAAATAAATGGAAAATGTCATAATGTCTTTCAAGGTACTTTGGTTCCTTTTCTCTCTTCGTTAAAAGATGTCATATATCTTGATTCATCGCAATTTGTACAAGAAACTCTATTCACATCATCTTTCCAGTACAACATGCAATCATTAATGCATGCGTCATTAGTTTTGTAATTCATCCCAATTTTCTTAATGAACTCTTTACATCGTGGTATTTTACCTCTAGCGTGATACCTTTGGGGATTAACTCCTTCATTATTTCGAGTAGTGCAGTCACACCATTATATGGGAAGCCGTATTAAGTCTTCAAGCTATTCAGTTCACAATGGCACACAGCTTCGTTACCCCTTTTAGACATGAAGGATAAAGTGGCTTTTTTGCACTGTCATAAAGTGGTGTATACTTCTTACTTTAATTGGCCTGCCAATTGCCGTCATCCGTACACTACTCTATAACATTAGCATGATAACGAATTTTCAGGTTGAAAATCTTGAAATCTATTTACATCATTGACTAGATCTTTCATTATAATATGTTCAGCCTCGTCAGTACTTGCGGCATTACTAATTGGTTGTTGTTTTCCCATCACCACCCTTTTTTCTCCATGAAAATACCACATGCTATATAATTGGATAAAACCCATCTGCGCAAATGAAAATGAATTTCATCTAATTTGTACGTCTTCATATTTTCGCACTGATTGCAAGGGCATAAATACACTCCTTCTTACCATCGTTTTCTTCAACATAAGAAATAAACACGTTCACCTCGTCAATATAGTATGGAGATCTTTGATTTGATTCACTAATTCAATTTTTGTCTATACTAAATGACATGTTGCCTACCTATATATTCAAAAATTGTTACAACTTAAATATCGCATCAAACTAATGGGCCCACCCCCTACCCACAGGCCTGTATCTTTCTTTAAATGTATGTTTTCATTAGCAAGTTGGTTTTTTTCCATCTACCACTGGATCACAAATGGGTCCACCCACTTCACACATGCCCTTATCTTTCTCCGTTAAAACATCAAAGGAATTTTCAGGCCTTAGCGAGCCTAGTTCGTCTAGCTAGGTTTAGTACATTTTCAGGCCTTAGCAAATTAGTTCCAGTACATTTGTCTAAGTCCGGTGCAGGAAAAGTAAATAAAACTAGCTAATTCTTGTGTATTGTTCATCAAATGAATTAACTAGTTAACCAAAAACTAGTTTTATTTACTGGAATGAGTATGGTAGTTTAACAAACAAAATTCAAGGTTCGTATTCTACACATCGAGTATGACTAGCTAATACAAGGAAATAGATCAAATAACGTGTGCACAAACCATGGTGAAATATGACCAACTGCGAAAACCTAACTTTCTTCAACGTTCAACCTTGCTTTGTAACCGCCCTTAGGTAAAAACCAATAAATAGCTCTCCGGCCTAGAACATGTCAATTATGAATTGAAACAATAGCGCAAATGTATCGATTACTAGAACCAAATCAAACCAAAATTTTACCAACAATAGAGACACACAACTTGCAGACAATGAAAAAGAAGCAGATTTGAGAAGACAATTATCAGATTTTTATAACTTTTTAGGCTCCATTTTTAGAAATGGAAATAGGGCACGGGATACAATATTAAACGAGGGAAATAAAAAAAGGGAGGGATAGTGCCTGAAAGGATTAAAATTTTGGAGGGATGGGCATGCTTTTTCGGCCAAAAGTTTTATACAAAAAGGCATGATTTTGAAATGGCTAACACTCGAATCAAATTTATATTAGGTTTAGAGCCTTATCTAACTATTTAGATACGGCTAATAACCGAGTTAACTTTGATACGGCTTTAACCTGTATCAAATTTTGCGGAAAGGGGGGGTGTCAAAATTGCTGTTAAGGTGTAGTGAACCTAAGAGACACCATCCAGGTTGACTTGGTCGATTAGGACATAATTATAATACCGTGGGTCGACTGGTCGATCTGGGCTCTAATCCCAATATCGCTTTCGAGTGAGCTGCTCGTGGTTAGCTCCTTAGAGCCGCCTGCCCTTCTTGCATACTCGGCCTAAACTAGTTTAATCCAAAACTTAACCTTCCCGAATTCCAAATGACTATAAGTTTTCTCCTATCGTTCATGGGATCTTCCTTGTCGCCCCTATAAAGTTTCATGTAAACCCAATGAAATTTTCTTCGCTCGATCTAGCCGAACCCATGCTGGTTGACCCGAGAACTGAGGAAATTCCAAAGGGCTTTCTACCAACATATTTCTCCATTCAATGGTGTTTTCATCCTATCCATAGTTACTAGGCATCATACAAGCATGCAAAATACATACAAGTAATATCTAGGGCTATGAACATGGTAGAATCATCAAAACAAGGTCTGGGAAGCGTTGTTATTTTGGCATCCCTAATTTTAGAGTTTAGCAAATCTTGTCCAATCAAACCCAAATTCACATATGTTATAACATGACAAATCAGAATTTATACATATTTATGTATAATTTTTAAAGGTTAATTACTAATAATCCCTAATTAGCGCAGGATGAAGCTAATCACTCACGTTAATTCCCCAAAATAATTAGATCTAAAATTGATAATGATTTATCCCAGATCCCAATGTTATGAAGCAACCCTAAACTTGTTTAGATGTTGAGATGATACATTCTTCACTAGTCTTAGGTTTATGCTAATTGAAGAAGAGATTAGAAGGTGTTTTAGAGGATAGAAGCCATTAGAGGTTGATGTGACCTTTCTTAGGAGTTGTAAAAGTGAGAATGAATGATTCTCTACCCCATTCAACCCCCATATAACCCTAATATTGAAATGGCCTTTGGGTCGTCCCACTAATGAACTTACCCATTCTTAGTAGCCACTAGGCTTCTTCTGCTCGTCTTTAACTAATTGACAATTCATGCACTTAGAGATAAATTTAACAACATCCTTCTTCATACCTTCCCAGTAGTATGTTTTCCTTATGTCTTTATACATCTTCGAGATGTACTAATCAACTTTGAGTGATGACACTCCCTCAGAACTTCATCTCGCAGCCTATCGATGTCGGGTACAACCAATACCCCATTTTTTTGAAGCCAACCTTCACGGTCAAGTTCGTACATTGTCTTAACCTTATCATCTTCAATAGATTCCACTTTCGTGATAGTCTTCAACAATCCAAGATCGCTCCTCTGACCAGAACCGATCTGTTCAACAAAGTTGCTCTAATCAATAAGCTTGCTAACATATATGGTTTCAAATCACATCTAGGCCTAAATTCATAACCAGCGACATATTCCAGTTGCTTCTATTCTAAAAACATAGCCCCCAAACCGACATGTCTTCTACTCTGTGCATCTGCAACCATATTACCCTTTCCTGGGGTATATGTGATATTAAAAGTGTAGGAAGCCAAGAACTCCAACAACCACTGTTGATAGAGGTTTAAATCTTTCTCAGAGAAAAAATACTTCAATGAATTGTGGTTATTAAATAATTCGAATCTTCCCCCAAAAGATAATTTCTCCACATCTTCAAGCAAAACATAATCGCAACTAGTTCCAAGTCATGCGTTGGGTACCTTCTCTATTATGGTTTTCGTTGCCAACCAGCATAAGCGACAACTTTACCCCCTTGCATTAAATACTGCACCTGACCCGGTACCATAATTGTCAGTGTAAACTGTCATTTCTTCATTTCCTTTTGGAATAACTAACAATGGAGCACGCGTCAACCTTTCCTTTATACTTTTAAGTGCACCCTCGCATCCTTCATCCTAGTTAAAAGCTTGATTCTTCTTAGTCAACTATGTCAAAGGTATCGCTATCTTGGAAAAGATCTGGATAAATTTATGATAATATCCAGCTAACCCGAAGAAACTTCTCACATCAGTTGCATTCTTAAGCGTAACAAATCTTGTACTGTCGCCTGTCGCCACATTCACAGGGTCCACGACAGTACCAACTTCAGAAACAACATGGCCTAAGAACCTCACTTCTCTCCTTTAGAAGTGACATTTAGAAAATTTAGTCTTAAGTAAGCATTTCCTTAACACCTCCATCTCAATTCTCAAATGATCCTTGTGCTCTTCTTTTGTCCGTGAGTAGACCAAAAAATCATCAACAAATACGAGTATAGACTTATTCAATTGATCTCTGAAAAAAGATTCATGAGATCCAAGAAATATGTTGGCGCGTTGGTTAGTCCGAACGACATAACCAACCACTCATAAAAACTAGACGGCATCTGAAACACTATCTTCGGTACACTCTCTTCTGCTACCTACGGTTGGTGGAATCCCATCGCATGCCTAACCATGGAAATATATGTGCACCATTCAATTGGTCAAACAAATTATCTATTTGTGGTAGAGGATACTTAATCTTCCTCGTTACCTTGTTCAGCTCACGATAGTCTACAAATAATCTAAGGGAACCATTAGCTTTTGTGGCAAACATAACAAGTGCTGCCCACTCTGAGATACTTCTCCAAATGAACTCGTTCTTCAAGGGGTCACTTACTTGCGCCTCAAGCTCCACCTTCTTTTTTGATGTCATCCATCGAAGAGGCATTATTATAGGTCTGACATCCTTCATAAATCAATATGGAACTCAATCTCACAGTATGGTTGAAGTTCAGTCACTTCCTCGAAGATGTTCAGATACACGCCAGCAACAGGCACACCCAATAACTCATCGTGTAGGATGATGAGGGAAAATAGAAAACTAGCCATCACCTCAACACCAGGTAGGCTACCTAACATAGTCCTCTGCCCATCATCTGCCCCAATGGTCACCGGAGACCTATCACACTCCACCACCACCTCATACCTATGGAGCCAATCGACCCCAAAGATAATAGCAAACCTAGTAAAGCCCAAAACAAAGCAATCATGAGCAAACATGCATCCACGACCCTATAAGACCGAGCCACAACAAATCATGCAAAGGCTAGTGGAACTACTAATCGGGTTCGTCGTAACTAAAGATCAGTCAACAATCTAGGGATCCAATCCCATCGTATCCACTAGGTCACTAGATATAAAGGAATGGGAAGCCCAGTATCAAACAATACCCGAATAAGAAAATCATAAACTGAAAGCATTCCTTGAATGACGATACCCTTTCCTTTCTTTACCGCTCAACGTTGATAGCATATGCTTTCACTACATGCTTATCTTTAGGAGGTTTTGCGCAGTCCCTCCTAAGGTGCTCTTCACTACTACAATTGAAACACTTCCTTTCCTCATTCATGGACTTACAATCTCTAATATATTGGCACTTCTTACCATAGCCATGGCACTCGAATTCATCTTTTGCCTTCTTCTTCTGTCTATCTTTAGGCGGAAATGGATTCCTCTTATTCATGTTAGGCCACTTCTTCTAGCTCACATACGGCCTTGTCTCTTCCTTGGTACCAACAACAGCTTCAGCAATGGTGATTTCTGTCTTTGCCTTAGGATAGAGACTGTCCACCCTTAAAGTTTTTTCCTATGATGGACTCACAGGTCTCACTGTTATGGTTTATAAGCCTTTCCCCAAAGTAATCATCCAATCTAGTGATGAATATTTCATTCTATTTCTCAGCAGTATCTACAAAATACATTCCATATTTTGACAAGGCATCAAACTCAGCAATGTACTCAAAAACAATCCTACCATTTTCCTAAGCTCTGCAAATTTTCGAAACAATTCTGACTTCTGATTAGCCAAAATAAACATACCATAGGATTGGGCCTTGAATTGATCCCAAGTAAACTGCTCCTTCGTAGTAGCGGCTTTAACAACATTCCACCAATTCATAACACTGTTCTGGAGGTAGCGTGAAGCCAACTTCCTTTTTATAGCATCGTCGAGCCTAAGATCTTCAAAGATACATTCACATGTATCAACTCAATCTTGAACCTCCATAGCCAAATCCATTCCTTGGAATGATCTACCACCCAAACTAGTGAAATCCTTGTTTAACTTAGCAGAATATGTTCTAGGCACTCGCACCAGTGTACACCACCATCAGTAACATTCAAAGTAGCTTCTTGAGCATTTCTAAGCATTTCCCTCATGAAAGCAGTAAACATCGTCTACATATCAGGGGGATTAGCCTTATTGGCTCTTGACCCTGCTCCCTCTTCAACTCTAGAAGCGGAATTCTGAGCATTGTTCCTTGCTTGACAACTCGTCATTTAATTGGTAAAGGAGTCAATTAGTTGTCTTTCCCAGGAATCCTACTTAGTGGTGCTTGTTTAGTGAGACTTTCCTTAAATTTACTATTAGTATACATATGTGTATAGTTTTGAAAATCAAAATACCAAAAATACACACTCTCATATATGTGTACTTTTCCTTGGTATCACTCACTTAAGTTAAACTACACAACCTAAGATTTGATACCAAATGTGATGACCGCCCTATACGAGCCAACACCCAACCTACTTGTGTTGTGATGGTGCTCGACTAATAAATACAATCATGTTGAAATAATAAAACCCAAGTAACATGTCATGTATCTCAAAACACATGGAATAAAATATAATAATAACATAAGATGGATATAAAACAGACGAGATAGTATAAGCTAAAATAAACCATAATCATCAGAGTAATAATCCCAGATCCCAGCATAATACCAGGTGGTAAAATATAAGTACATCTCCAACATTATTACTGTCTTTATTCAAATACACCACTAATGCCTAAGGTAATGATCACAAAGATAAACAGGGATAAAAGTACATATGTATAATACGTGGGAGCCTCTTACAAATCTCCGAACAACAACTCGAGCACACCAACCTGTCTCTAGTCTTCTCATTTAAGAGCACCCATAGTAATAAGGAGCAAAGCGTAAAACCCCAAGTCATACAAAGTCTGGTGAGAGATAAGCATCAAAACTACCAAGTAAACAACATAGGTATGAAAGGAATCATACCCCACCTGTCCCTGCATCCTAAGAGTTAAAACATAATAATAATGTACTTCTACTCTATGGTCACCATATCACAAGTATGAGTGGAGGTTGAACATGATAGGGTGGCAACAAACATCCAAGCATAACATCCATTCCTTACATCACTCGGTGTGTTGAGTGTACAATACTCATTACGTAGGTTACAAAATCTTGCAGGGAACTTAATAGTCCCTATGACAACGGGTACTACCCAATTGCCCTACCGAGTCCATATAACAAGTGGCACTGGGGTCCAAGCTAAACCATTCCATATAACAAATGGCGTTGAACCACTCTCGTGCCCCTCCCTCTAAAGTGTACCAGAGCCATGAGTATCGATAACCCCTTAGCACATGCAAATGCAACGAAGCTTACTTTGGAAATCACCGTGATGGTTCCTACTTAGCCCCTTTACAGTCAACATCCATATAAACTTTCTTCACATCTCAGTCTAGCCTAGTCGTTTGGAGGTTAGCTTTCCATTGTAAGAATCGCCAAGAGAGAAGAGGTCACTTGCCCACACTCGAATCCCTAAAATCTTTTCCTCCCATGCCCCATGCCACCATGCATGGGCATCCTTCCCAGATCGAACAACCTGACTCAATTAGTCAAACCGAACTGCTTTAGTGCATTGGGGTCGATTAGATCTACCCGAGCACTACAAGAAAAATACCCTATTGAAACTAGCTATTTGCAACTGGCATCAAATGCTGGTTGAAGTAAATGATATTTAGCAACATACCTTTCGTAGCAGTTGCAATAGATGAGATTTAACAATAGGCCTTTCCTTTCTATTGCAAAAAACATACTTTTAGCAATTGCGCTTACCTGCCAGTTAAAAAACATACTTTTAGCAATTGCACTTCCATTACGGTTGCAACAAACATGTTATTTGCAACTACCTTTTCAAACTGGTTGCAAAAAAATATCTTTAGCAATTGTTTTTGTCACTTGTGATAACTATTTATTTTTTACAAATAGTAAAGCCAGTTGCTAAAAACATATTTTTAAAAATTATTTTTTCCCCCAACCTTTGGAAAACATAACTACTATTAAATACAAAAGTATGAAGTAATAAGCAATATTTAGTTATAATGTAAAAATTAGTAAGAAATAATATTTAGTACATAAGGAGTTATATTTCAATAATTAATAATTAGTTTTATCACTATAAGAAATTACATATTAGTAATTAATAATTATAATTAAATAATATATAATAACTATTAAATAACAAATAATTAATATTTGATAAGTAATAATTAAAACTAATAATTAATAATTGATATATTCAGAAATTAAAAAATAATAAAATTTTTGATTTTTTTATTTCAAAATAAATAGTAATTAATAAGTATTACTAGTTGTTTAACACTTAACAATTAATAGCTAGTTAATTATAATTAAATTTGTTAACTAATATTTAATAATTGAGGTTAGTTATATAATAACATAGAATTACAACTAATAGTAATAACTAATGATATATATATATATATATTACTAAATATTTAACAGTTGATATTGCATTATAATGAAGAAGCAACAAGCAACATTAAATAAACTACTATAAAATGAACAAGAAGAATAAATGTTTAATAATTATTTTTTCATAGCAAATGTTCTGTAACCTCCATACTTATTTTCGTACTTATATATTTAGTAAATAAACTTCCATTGGTTTAATTTAGTAACTAATTTTGGCTTCACGTTTTGTCGCCAATTCACCAATTCCATTGCCGCCATTTGAAAATTTTGGGTTCAAAACATATTATTTTCACTCCATTCGCCTTCATTTGCGTAATAACCCTAAGCAAATGTAATAACCCGGAATTCTGAGCCAATTAAAAATTTGTATTTTCGCAATTTTAATGAATTATGAATATTTTAAATAATATCGACGAGAAATTTATTTTGAATAGAATTAGAATGTATATATTTATTTGAATCGTCGATAGAATATAAATATTTTATTTTAATTATAAAAGGAATTGAAAATTGTGCGGTAGTTCGAAAATTCGATTTCAAAGTTCAAATGAATATACAGGATTCAATATAAGTCAGAATTGAACGAAACAAGAAATATTTGAATCTGTTTAATCATATATGTCTAATGATGCCAAGAAACTAAGATTTCACTCTAGAAGTTGAAAGACATGTCCAGTTTAAAATTTAGAAAATTCGCTGTGGAATTTATATATATTGTAATATATATAAAGGCCCTTAGAAATGGAAATTTTACAAATGACCTCAGTTTTCGACAAAACCACATTTGTTGGATCTACGATGTCAAATTATTACTAGATTTCAAAAATCATAATTTTCTGAATCAATATGTGAGCATGGCGAAGTTAAACGTGTTTTAACAGTTTTAGTCAATTTCGATCGACTAGAAAATGGTCATTTTTCAAACGGTCTCAGAATTAACGAAACTAGTTTTGTTAGGACCGTGTCGTCAATACGAAGCTAATATTTTTCGGGAATTTTTAGAGTTAGTATGTGGCCCCAGTAAATTGAAATGTACGTTTAAAATTGAATATGCAGATTTATATTTTAATTTAAACGGAAGCTGATCAAAATGATAAAATTGGCTTACGAAACATATCCCATTGTGTTCGGAACGGGGGTATTAGGCTAGGGACAACAGTCGATGGGTTCGTTTTTGAGTTTGAATGAGAAAGGTAACCTTTTAGAAATTAAAATAATAAAATATATATAATTATATATTGGCCCCCCTTTACCTCGTTCAGTCAAAATCCGTTTCCCCCCAATTGAGAAAACCCAATCCCCTTTTCCCGCACCCTCGGCCTCCCCCCTTCCGTCGATCACCACCAGAGTGGCCCCCCTGACGTCGAAGATCTCCAACACCTCGGCCACCCCCTTCCTCCGCTTCTCTCCCTCTCGATTTGAACGCCCGAAGCACCCAAACCCACCTTAAACACACGCCTCCAACCGCCACATATCGCGCCCACATCCCCCAACCACGGCCGCCTTTGGTGAGCACCTCCGGTCAATGCGCCCTCGCCTCCAAGCCCACTCGTCCTCCTTCGTTCAAACCGAGACCCTAGCCCAGAATTAAGTTGTTGCTCCACCCCATGATAACGCGCGCCACCAAGCCCCCCTTCAGCCAAGCGCGCCCTCCTCCACCCCAAACGAGACTGTAAGTTTTTAACTTCATTTTAATTAGTTATTTATTTTCATTTATTTACAGTAGTTAGTTTTAGAAGAGATAAAAACTAGTTTTATATAGAAAGAGCATAGTTTAAAGTTAATGTTTTTAAAACAAGAAAGTTGATAATTTTAAAACAAGAAAGTTGATGTTTTTAAAAACGAAAAGATTAGATCTTTAGAAATAGAAAAGATGTGGTTTTTTAAGATGGTAAAGACGAGATTTTTAAAATGGCAAAGACGAGATTATATTTTTAAATAGTGAAAAATATGATTTTTATGTAGTGAAGATTATAAGAATATAATTTTTATATTGTAGAGAGGTTAAAAATATGATTTCTATGTAATGAAGATTATAAAAATATGATTTTTATATAGTAGAGGTGATTTTTATTTAAAAAGAGAAGAGTTTATATTTTATTTAGAAAAGATTTTATTTTTAAACATGAAAAGATTTTATTTTTAAAACATGGAAATATAATATTTTTAACTAAGAAAAGGTGAGATTTTTTATTGGATAAAGATATGATTTTTAATTATACAAAAATTCGATTTTTATATAAGTAGTAGCGGAATAAAAATATAATCTTTATCGAGATGAACACCGTAGTAAAAATATAATTTTTAGAATTGAAATCAAAAGGTAATTTTTATAGCATTGAAATAAAAATGTGATTTTTAATATGAACAACATAGAGAAGACTGCATTGGCATGGCAGACAAATCCAAACAGTTCAGAAATAAAGATATGGAGGAGTGGAATCCTCAGTGAGAACTTCTCACTTTAAATCTTGTTTTCTAGTTAAAAATATATACTAGGATGCAGACGGTGCTTAGCAGCACCCGACACGTATCGTCCACAGACCATGGACGACGTGTATGCTTGTTTGATTTGTTGTGAAGTTTGTTTGTGATGTTGATGTGAAATGGATAAATAAACATTCATGTGTTGAAATAAATTAATTATCGTTAAAAATATAATTTTTAACGTGAATGTGAATAAATAAATATTCATTTACAAATCAGACGGTTTGTTTATGAACACCTATTTGAAGGACATGGATTAGGACGATAAATTTTACACATCGCCCAACTGCACAAATAATATTCAATGTTTGTGGATTGAAACCCCACACAGGTGTTGGGATGATATTTGGCGTACACTAATCCCAATTATTTAGTTGTATGTTGATCGATTGGTCGATGGACTGTGCAAGCATTAATTATTTATATATAATGCTTATGCAGTTGTGATGGTGCACTTTGGATGATGGTTGATTATTTATCGTTGCTATTATATACATGTGTTTATGTAATCCATATAATTAACATTATATGGTAATTGATTGGGCCTCATTCCAATTGGGAAAATAAAGAATATTATAAAATAAAGATTCATGTGTTGAATAGAATAAATAGTCATGTGTTGACGATGCTCATGTGTTGAGAATATTCATGTGTTGAAACTTATCATGTGTTGAACGAAATATTTTAACAATAAAATTTACATCTTTATCATATATAAAATTAGAAACTAACTGGAAAATAGATAAGATGAGTGGTCTCCTGGGTATTGATCTGATGTTGGTTTTGGCCTTCGGGGTTAATATTTAGGGAATTGCTCTCTTGCTAATTTACGGTTAGAGTTAGAAATCATAATTTTATAAAATATATTATATAACAAAAATAGTCATGTGTTGACAGTACTCATGTGTTTAGAATAGTCATGTGTTGAAAGAAATATAGATTCATGTGTTGAATAGGATAAATATTCATTTGTTGAATAGAATAACGAAGTTATTGAAAAATATAAAGTCGTGTTGATTAGCGATGTGCTATTTTGACGCGAACGATGTTTATATCGATTATATTCGTTTTTATAATGATTATAGAAAAAGAAGTGATTTCAAAATATAACATTTTGAAAATATTGTCATTTGTATGTCATGTATATGGAATATTCAATTTTGATTAGAAATTGAAAATAAAGTCGAAATCGTTTCGAAAACAAATTTAAAGCGATTTATAAAATACGTTTTAAAAGGAAATCGACGAAATATATATAATATATATTATATATATAATGGCCTGAATAGAACGCGCCGCGCTGTGGCAGTTCGTGAATTTCGACCATTAACTTCGGACGGACATTACGGGAGATCCAAGCTGTCGGATTCTCCTGAAACCAGAACCGTTGGGTTCATATCGATAAGAGCTTTCCAATGAATATTATAAATCTGAAATCTAACAGTTGGATTTGGATTTATGTCCAAATCAAATTTGGAAAAGGTCGCTGTAAGTTCAGTTCGATGGCCGTTGATGGAAATCGACTGTACGGGCCGTGATAAAATTATTAAAAATATTAATAATTGTGTAAAATCATGATATATGAATTGGAAAGAGCTGGGATGAGAAATTACACATTTGAGAGGATAAAAATAGTTTTTATCGAAATGAACTAGTTTTGAACTAGAATTAGAATCCATTTTTTTTGTAAATAAATAAAGTGGATTTGAAGTGGTTTTGAAAATAATCAGAATTTCCAATATACGAATTGGAATGAATTTGAATCGAAATTATCTTCGGAATATTTCGATGTTGGATTTCGTGATTATACAGATATAGTTGTGGAAATTTGAAAGATATATTTATATCGTTATTTCCAATACGATATTTGTTGGTCATAGAATTTGATATTGAATATAAGCCGATATATTCTCTATTCAGAGCCTTGTATTTAATATCAAATGTGATTTGGGTTTGTCGTGAATGGTGTCTTCATTAACACTGTTCTTAAACCCAGTTGAGAAAAAGATTGAATCTTTCTATTTAGATTTAATGAAGTGTACCATTTAAATAATATTAATTGGAATTGAATTTAAATTGGTTTTTGGGTTTATCGTGAGCGGTGTTTTAAATAACACATGTTCTTTAACCCGATTAACAATAGAAAGTGATTTTGGATTTATCGTGAATCGTATTTTAGGTGACATTGGTTCTTTAACCCAGTTAAAGGCAGGATATTGATTAGTGGGAAGATTAAAACTAAGTGGAGTTTTAATGAATCTTTAATTAGATTAAAGTAATCGAGAATGGAGTATCACCAGTTTTGCTCCAAAGCGATAGTTAAATCTTTAATTAGATTTGAATGTGAAATGGTAATTGACATTTACCGATAACACCGTGGTGTTAGATATAGAGTATTACCAGTTTTGCTCCATGGGATGAATAGGTTGGGATTGGGAAATAAAATAAATAATTACTTCGGTGTGGTTCACTAATCCCGACTAGTTTGGAAAACCTTAACATGGTTTGAAATGATATCCAAAGGAAGATTAAAGAATAAATTTAGAAGAATTTATCTTTGATAAAATTAATGGGAACCTTTCCCTAAGAATGTGAAATTTAAAAACTAACTGTAGGTTAGCAAAGAAGGATGGTTTCCTGGGTATTGATCTGATGTTGGTTTCGGCCTTCGGGGTTAATATTTGGGGAATTGTTCTCTTGATAATTTATGGTTAGTGACTGATAAATTGGAATGAGGCGTATGTTGTGTTTGTGTAACACGTGTTTATTATATACGCGGATTATTCAGAAAGGCCGGGTTTATACCCATTCTGAATGACCGATTCGACGATAAGTCGAAGATGAAGATGGTGGTTGAAGACCGGAAGTCTTCACATCGTTTGGGTGATTACTGATGATCTTGATTGGGATGTACACCCAAGATGAGGGAATCAGTTGGTGATCGTCCAGACGTACTTGGAGATCGATGGATATGCGAGGAAAGTGCCTCCGGTTTCGTTCAGACCCACAACGAACTTGTAAATGGACTGTGTGTCTGACATTGGATTTTATTTTGTGTTGATTGATGTCTATTAAATATACATCTGTTTGGCGGCGGAGAATTTATTCTCTTGCTTAACGCCCATCTCTGAGACGTATGAGCTCAGAGGTTGGATATCGATGGACATCAGTTGCATGGAGTGAATTGCTTGTGTGACATGCCTAAGTGGCAAATGATCAAGGCTTCTGCTGAAAAGCAAAATCTTGCGGTTGATGATCAAAGCACGACCTACGTGGCATAGCTTTGTGTATAGTGTGGATTCGCGAGCCTCACACCTCGGTGTGAGTCAAAAATGGGATAGTGACTGTAGGGAGAACACGACGTTTCTTTCTAGCTAGAGGTAGTGTCAGTGCTTAAACTGGATGACATTTATATTATTTTTACCTATGTGGTTGTTGGAATGTGAGGCGCCTCGGATATAGGTCTGTTAGGACCGGGAAACGTGTGTTCAGGAATAATTAATCCTCAAACGTAAGGGAGGACCGGCCCTGAAGATCCAAGGGTTACCCAGAGAGAGTAGTCCTGAGATATTTGCTAGAGTGTCTCGAAGCGGAGAGGAGCTTGCCCCTTGCCTCGACTCATGATGGAAATCCAATTTCCAATAAGTGAATTTGCGGTTTTAATTGTAGAGCTTAGTATGGCGACATGATATATGGTACCCATGCCATCTATGATTGATACTTATGATTGAAATTGTTTTGAAACACTTATGCACTAGTAATAATATCAAATGATTTCGTTTTATACGTATCGAGCATTATTTGGCTGTTATAAGGTAAAACCCTATCCTCCAGCTTGCATTGCATTGTGTGATGGGACCTGGGTCTTATAACAGTTTCATTTTTCTTTATTTAGCATTGCGCTGTTTGTTTATGCACTGGTATTCTTGGGGTAAAAACTCGTTTCGTGTTATACGGCGTGGTCCCTTGATTTACCGAACTTTAAAATCAAATTAATAACTGTTTTATTTCTCACACCAGTCACATGACTGACCTGGAGTTTATTATTTTAACTTAAACTCTGGGTTCCCTAATTTTCGGCATGGGAAGCTAGTAGTTTTGGTTTTGCAAATTTATATTCACAGGATCTTGATTTACAGCTGGAACGATACTCGGAAAGCTCTGTATCCGTGTATTACTTCTAGTTATGTTTTGTATTATTTCCGCTGCTATGTAAATTATAGTAATCTCTGATATTTATCGAATGTGTAATATTTATTCATACTCTATATATTCTTGTATTCTGATGGAATTGTTGTAATAAACAATGAAATGTTCTTCTGTTTGTGTTCCGATGTCTGTTGTTCTCAACTCAATCTATGCTTTCCTTCACGGGGAAGTTCGGGTCGTGTTAGTTTGGTATCATAGCTTTGGTTTACAGAGCTCGAGAACAAGACACACTAGAACCAAACAAAAGAATTCATCAAAAATTGGATTAGTAATATCCAATGAGAATGACTCGTTAGAGATAGGATCAGTAGTATCCTAGAACAAGTGTGAAGAGTATATTTTTCAAATGTAAACAAGTTTTGTTTCAAAAAATTTAAACCATTGTATACGTATTTGAATATTTTATTTATATTGAATTTGGACAATCGAGTATATAAAGATTTTGCGTATACGCGTCATAAACGTATATTAGAAGTTTTAATATACTAGATAGATATAGAATCACATTCTAGATACCCGGGGATGATTCTGATGATGTGGCCACATCATCAGTATTTATGTTCGTGTTTCGAAGGTGTGATATCTATATATTTCCATCAGACTGGTGTGAGAACCAAAACTAGATAGGTTTATTGTTGTGAATTGGCATCAGAAACATGATTTTCTGTATATGTATCAAAATAATGAATTTGAAACGATAATCCACTAATTGATTGCTGGTTGTGTTGTTTGATTATTGGTTTCATTTATTTGAAATTATGAACCATTAGGCCAAATTGAACCGAATAGTGAACTGTATTGAAAAATGATTACAAATGCATGCATATACATGTGCTTACATTGAACAGGTCATAGCAAGGAGGCTACAACAAAAGAATAAAATTGTTTGCCCGACAAATAGGTACATGTTTATTGTATTTCTTTGGGTTTGGATGATTTTATGAGCCGATTGGCTGTTTATTTCTCTTTTTGATTGATGAGGGCCATGGGAGGCTATTTGAAATATCCTGAAGTCCCCGGTGCAGGGAAGGTTATGGCGAAATTTTTCGAAATTTTAGGGTGTTAGCCAACTTTTTGAAGAATTTGAAAAGTTCCTAGAAACTGAAAAGTTGAAGAACTTAAGTCGTAAAGAAAACAATGGAAGTTGAGTTGATTTGTAAAACAACTTTCAGCTTCGTTCCTTTTTGGGGACGAAAAGTTTTAAGTGGGGGAGATTGTAATAACCCGGAAATCTGGGCCAATTTAAAATTTTTATTTTGGCAATTTTAACGAATTTTGAATATTTAAAATGGAATATTTTAAATAATATCGACAAGAAATTTATTTTGAATAGAATTAGAACGTATATATTTATTTGAATTGTTGATAGAATATAAATATTTTATTTTAATCATAAAAGGAATTGAAAATTGCGCGGTAGTTCGAAAATTCGATTTCAAAGTTCAAATGAATATGCAGGATTCAATATAAGTCAGAATTGAACGAAACAAGAAATATTTGAATCTGTTTAATCATATCTGTCTAACGAAGCTAAGAAACTGAGATTTCACTCTAGAAGTTGAAAGATATGTCCAGTTTAAAATTCAGAAAAGTCGCTGTGGAATTTATATATATATTGTAATATATATAAAGGCCCTTAGAAATTGAAATTTTGCAAATGACCTCGGTTTTCGACGAAACCACTTTTGTTGGATCCGCGATGTCAAATTATAGCTAGATTTCAAAATTCATAATTTTCTGAATCAATATGTAAGCGTGGAGAAGTTAAACGTGTTTTAACAGTTTCAGTCAATTTCGATTGACTAGAAAATGGTAATTTTTCAAACGGTCTCAGAATTTGACGAAACTAGTTTTGTTAGGACTGTATCGTCAATACGAAGCTAGAAAATATTTTTCGGGAATTTTTAGAGTTAGTATGTGGCCCCATTAAATTGAAATGTACGTTTAAAATTGAATATGCAGATCTATATTTTAATTTAAATGGAAACGGATCGAAATGATAAAATTGGCTTACGAAACATATCCTATTGTGTTCGGAATGGGGGAATTACGATAGGGACGATAGTCGGTGGGTTCGTTTTTGAGTTCGAATGAGAAAGGTAACCTTTTAGAAATTAGAATAATAAAATATATATAAATATATATTGGCCCCCCTCCTTTACCTCGTTCAGTCAAAATCTGTTTCCCACCAATCGAGAAAACCCGATCCCCTTTTCCCGCGCCCTAGGCCTCCCTCCTTTCGTCGATCACCACCGGAGCAGCCCCGCCTGACGTCGACGATCTCCAACACCTCGGCCACCCCTTCCTCCGCTTCTCTCCTTCTCGATTTGAATGCCCGAAGCACCCAAACCCACCTTAAACCCATACCTCCAACCGCCACCTGTCGCACCCACCTCCCCCAACCACGGCCGCCTTTGGTGAGCACCTCCGGTCAACGCGCCCTCGCCTCCAGCCCCCTCGTCCTCCTTCGTTCAAACCGAGACCCTAGCCCGGAATTAAGCCGCTGCTCCACCCCATGACAATGCGCGCCACCAAGCTCCTCCTTCAGCCAAGCGCGCCCTCCTCCACTCCAAACGATACTGTAAGTTTTTAATTTCATTTTAATTAGTTATTTATTTTCATTTATTTACAGTAGTTAGTTTTAGAAGAGATGAAAACCAGTTTTATATAGAAAGAGCATAGTTTAAAGTTAATGTTTTTAAAACAATAAAGTTGATAATTTTAAAACAAGGAAGTTGATGTTTTTAAAAACGAAAAGATTAGATCTTTAGAAATCAAAAAGATGTGGTTTTATAAGATGGTAAAGGCGAGACATTTAAAATGGCAAAGACGAGATTATATTTTTAAATAGCGAAAAATATGATTTTTATGTAGTGAAGATTATAAAAATATAATTTTTATTTATAGAGAGGTTAAAAATATGACTTTTATGTAGTGAAGATTATAAAAACATGATTTTTATATAGTAGAGGTGATTTTTATGTAAAAAGAGAAGAGTTTATATTTTTATTTAGAAAATATTTTATTTTTAAACATGAAAATATTTTATTTTTAAAACATGGAAATATAATATTTTTAACTAAGAAAAGGCGAGATTTTTTACTGGATAAAGATATGATTTTTAATTAAATGAAAATTCGATTTTTATATAAGTAGTAGCGGAATAAAAATATAATCTTTATCAAGATGAACATCGTAGTAAAAATATAATTTTTAGAATTGAAATCAAAAGGTGATTTTTATAGCGTTGAAATAAAAATGTGATTTTTAATATGAACAGCGTAGAGAAGACTGCGTTGGCATGACAGACAAATACAAACGGCTCAGAAATAAAGATATGGAGGAGTGGAATCCTCGATGAGAAATTCTCACTTTAAATCTTGTTTTCTAGTTAAAAACATATACTAGGATGCAGACGGTGCATAGCAGCACCCGACACCCATCGTCCACAGACCATGGACGACTTGTATGCTTGTTTGAGGTGTTGTGAAGTTTGTTTGTGATGTTGATGTGAAATGGATAAATAAACATTCATGTGTTGAAATAAATTAATTATCGTTAAAAATATAATTTTTAACGTGAATGTGAATAAATAAATATTCATTTACAAATCAGACGGTTTGTTTATGAACACCTATTTGAAGGACATTGATTTGGACGATAAATTTTACACATCACCCAACTGCACAAATAATATTCAGTGTTTGTGGATTCAAACCCCACACGGGTGTTGGGATGATATTTGGCGTACACTAATCCCAATTATTTAGTTGTATGTCGATCGATTGGTCGACGGACTGTGTAAGCGTTAATTATTTATATTTAATGCTTATGCAGTTGTGTGGTGCACTTTGGATGATGGTTGATTATTTATCGTTGTTATTATATACATGTGTTGTATGGAATCCATATAATTAACATTATATGGTAATTGATTGGGCCTCATTCCAAGTGGGAAAATAAAGAATATTATAAAATAAAGATTCATGTGTTGAATAGATAAGATGAGTGGTCTCCTGGGTATTGATCTGATGTTAGTTTCGGCCTTCGGGGTTAATATTTAGGGAATTGCTCTCTTGCTAATTTACGGTTAGAGTTTGATATAAAATTAAACGATAGAAATCATAATTTTATAAAATATATTAAATAACAAAAATAGTCATGTGTTGACAGTACTCATGTGTTGAGAATAGTCATGTGTTGAAAGAAATATAGATTCAAGTGTTGAATAGGATAAATATTCATTTGTTGAATAGAATAACGAAGTTATTGAAAAATATAAAGCCGTGTTGATTAGAGATGCGCTATTTTGATGCGAACGATATTTATATTGATTATATTCGTTTTTATAATGATTATGGAAAAGGAAGTGATTTCAAAATATAACATTTTGAAAATATTGTCATTTGTATGTCGTGTACATGGAATATTCAATTTTGATTAGAAATTGAATTTGAAGTCGAAATCGTTTCAAAAAAAAATTAAAACGGTTTATAAACTAAGTTTTAAAAGGAAATCGACGAAATATATATAATATATATATTATATATATAATGGCCTGAATAGAACGCGCCGCGCTGCGACAGTTCGCGAATTTCGACCATTAACTTCGAACGGACATTACGGGAGATCCGACCGTCGGATTCTCCTGAAACCGAAACCATTGGGTTCGTATCGAAAAGAGCTTTCTAATGAATATTATAAATCTGAAATCTAACGGTTGTATTTGGATTTATGTCTAAATCAAATTTGGAAAAGGTCGCTGTATGCAGGTCGATGGCCGTTGATGGAAATCGACTGTACGGGCCTTGATAAAATTATTAAAAATATTAATAATTTGTGTAAAATCATAATATATGAATTGGAAAGAACCGGGATGAGAAATTCCACATTTGAAAGGATAAAAATAGATTTTATCGAAATGAACTAATTTTGAACTAGAATTAAAATCCAATTATTTTTAAATAAATAAATAAAGTGGATTTGAAGTGGTTTTGAAAATAATCAGAATTTCCAATATACGAAATGGAATGAAATTGAATCAAAATTATCTTCGGAATATTTCGATGTTGGATTTCGTGATTATACAGATATGGTTGTGGAAATTTGAAAGATATATTTATATCGTTATTTCCAATACGATATTTGTTGGTCGTAGGATTTGATATTGAATATAAGCCGATATATTTTCTATTTAGAGCCTTGTATTTAATATCAAATGTGATTTGGGTTTGTCACGAATGGTGACTTCATTAACACTGTTCTTAAACCCAGTTGAGAAAAGATTGAATCTTTCTATTTATATTTAATAAAGTGTACCAATTAAATAATATTAATTGGAATTGAATTTAAATTGGTTTTTGGGTTTATCGTGAGCAGGGTTTTGAATAACACCTGTTCTTTAACCCGATTAACAATAGAAAGTGATTTTGGGTTTATCGTGAATCGTGTTTTAGGTGACACTGGTTCTTTAACCCAGTTAAAGGTAGGATATTGATTAGTGGGAAGATTAAAACTAAGTGGAGTTTTAATGACTCTTTAATTAGATTAAAGTGATCGAGAATGGAGTATCACCAGTTTTGCTCCAAAGCGATAGTTAAATCTTCAATTAGATTTGAATGTGAAATGGTAATTGACATTTACCGATAACACCGTGGTGTTAGATATGGAGTATTACCAGTTTTGCTCCATGGGATGAATAGGTTGGGATTGGGAAAAAAATAAATAATTACTTCGGTGTGGTTCGCTAATCCTGACTAGTTTGGAAAACCTTAACATGGTTTGAAATGATATCCAAAGGAAGATTAAAGAATAAATTTAGAAGAATTTTTTTTGATAAAATTAATGGGAACCTTTCCCTAAGAATGTGAAATTTAAAAACTAACTGTAGGTTAGCTAAGAATGATGGTTTCCTGGGTATTGATCTGATGTTGGTTTCGGCCTTTGGGGTTAATATTTAGGGAATTGTTCTCTTGCTAATTTACGGTTAGTGACTGATGAATTGGAATGAGGCGTATGTTGTGTTTGTGTAACACATGTTTATTATATACGCGGATTATTCGGGAAGGCCGGGTTTATACCCATTCTGAATAACCGATTCGATGATAGGTCGAAGATGAAGACGGTGGTTGAAGACCGGAAGTCTTCACATCGTTTGGGTGATTACTGATGATCTTGATTGGGCTATACACCCAAAAGGAGGGAATCAGTTGGTGATCGTCTAGACGTACTTGGAGATCGATGGATATGCGAGGAAAGTGCCTCCGGTTTCGTTCAGACCCAGAACGAACTTGTAAATGGACTGTGTGTTTAACATTGGATTTTATTCTGTGTTGATTGATATATATTAAATATACATCTGTTTGGCGGCGGAGAATTTATTCTTTTGCTTAACGCCCTTCTCTGAGGCGTACAAGCTCAGAGGTTGGATATCGATGGACATCAGTCGCATGGAGTGAATTGCCTGTGTGGCATGCCTTAGTGGCAAATGATCAAGGCTTCAGTTGAAAAGCAAAGTCTTGTGGTTGATGATCAAAGCACGACCTATGTGGCATTGCTTTGTGTATAGCGTGGATTCGCGAGCCTCACACCTCGGTATGAGTCAAAAAGGGGATAGTGACTGCAGGGAGAACACGACGTTCCTTTCTAGCTAGAGGTAGTGTCAGTGCTTAAACTGGATGACATTTATATTATTTTTACCTATGTGGTTGTTGGAATGCGAGGCGCCTCGGATATAGGTCTGTTAGGACCGGGAAACGTGTGTTCAAGAATAATTAATCCTCAAACGTAAGGGAGGATCGGCCCTGAGGATCCAAGGGTTACCCAGAGAGAGTAGCCCCGAGACATTTACTAGAGTGTCTCGAAGCGGAGAGAAGCTTGCCCCTTGCCTCGACTCATGACGGAAATTCAATTTCCAATACGTGAATTTGTGGTTTTAATTGTAGAGCCTAGTATGGCGACATGATATATGGTACCCATGTCGTCTATGATTGATACTTATGATTGAAATTGTTTTGAAACACTTATGCACTAGTAATAATATCAAATGATTTCGTTTTATACGTATCAAGCATTATTTGGATGTTATAAGGTAAAACCCTATCCTCCGGCTTGCGTTGCATTGTGTGATGGGACCTGGGTCTTATAACAGTTTCATTGTTCTTTATTTAGCATTGTGCTGTTTGTTTATGCACTGGTATTCTTGGGGTAAAAACCCGTTCTGTGTTATACGGCATGGTCCGTGGATTTACCGAACTTTAAAATCAAATTAATAACTGTTTTAGTTCTCACACCAGTCACATGACTGACCTGGAGTTTATTGTTTTAACCTAAACTCTGGGTGCCCTTATTTTTGACACGGGCAGCTAGTAGATTTGGTTTTGCAGATTTATATTCACAGGATCCTGATTTACAGCTGGAACGATACTCGAAAAGCTCTGTATCCGTGTATTACTTCTAGTTGTGTTCTGTATTATTTTCCGCTGCTATGTAAATTATTGTAATCTCTGATATTTATCGAATGTGTAATATTTATTCATACTCTATATATTCTTGTATTCTGATGGAATTGTTGTAATAAACAATGAAATGTTCTTCTGTTTGTGTTCCGATGTGTATTGTTCTCAACTCAATCTGTGCTTTCCTTCACGGGGAAGTTCGGGTCGTGTCAGCAAACACGATATTCCAAATTCCAATTTAGTCATTCTCCATTTACAATTAAACAAACTAAAAACACGTTCCCTACTCATCTCCAAAACAAATCTAAATAAATTGCCTATCTCCCATTGGCCTTTTCCTGTTTTTATTTTATTTTCGTGATACTATTCATTGCGTTGGGTGGAAATTGTAGTCGATGAATAAAGTTTTGGTGATCTATGTTGGATGGGAGATTGTTCAATGAAGCAATAGGGGGCCATGGAAAGGCATAATTGGCAGTTGTTTTACGAGGATTTCGGTGTGGTTTCTGGTCTGGATCTAGTGTGAGTGGTGAGTACGTCAAATTTATATCTTGCTTTAATGGATTTACAATTTTATATATAAGATTTAGTTTGTTTCGGTGTTCAGAATTTTGTTTTAATCGATTTGAACCATTTCGTATCTTGCTTTAATCGATCTGATATGAGTAGTGTAGTTTTGGGTCTGCATCCTATATAAGTGGCGATACCAGGATTCAGGTGAGGTTTTGGGTGTTTAAAAACATACCAATCTGTATATAAGATTTACATATGAATTTTAGAAGTCGAAATATGCGAATGTATTGTCAGTGATTTTGGATATATCGGGTTTCAATATATAAACTTGAAACAAATGTCAGCCAACTTTTTGTTTCCATACATAAATTTATTTGGACAACTTTAAATTGAAAATTTTCTAATTGGCACAAAGTACTATCAGCAAAGAAAAATGAAAGTTGGTTTTTCATTAGTAGAGCTGAAAATTCCAAAAAAAACTCACTTCATGAACATGAAGTCGCATGTTCATTGTGCAAGGTTCATTCATGCTTTGACTAACTAAGACCAATAAATAATCACATGTAGTTAAATGGTGTCCCAGTTTGTTTCATAGATCAAGTGTAAGAGTTGCAATTCATTATTTCTATACGATGGTAGATAGAGGTAAATAGTTAGCTTAGTGATTAGTAACAGTATTTTTGATGTAAAGAGAAGTTATTTGATGAACAGATTTTGGTATAAAGTAAGTGAAACCAAGGAAACGAGAAGGGCAAAACTTATTTTTCTAGAAGTAACTGCATATTATATAGCCAACTAAACAAAGAATGAGTGTATCTCCATGGTTGGTATTTTCTGTGCACTATCAGTTTTAGTAAGTAAGTATAAATAAGTATGAGGTGTATGATTAACCACTTTGGTTGCAATAGGTTTTGGAAATAGGTATGTGTGAGTTTAAAAAAGTATATATTTCAAGTTTGAACCTATATGGTATGGATTTATAGTGAAATAGTGCATGCTTAAATTCTAAACATGTGTGAGTCCCATATGTAACTTCCAAAAGTGTATTGTATGTCAGTTTTTCTTTTTTCTTTTCAAGATTCTATCTTGGATTCAACTTTCAAGGACACTTGGTCTCAGCTGGACATAAGATTTTTGATTGAATGCAACGACCATGTGTGTGTGTGTGTGTGTATATATGTATATTTAATGGTAGCAACTTTATCCAAACAAAGTGTAATGCCTATAAAAATTTGCAATTGTCCATGCATATGCAGATTTATTAAGTTTTATGTAATGATCTTCTGAGTATTTATGTATGTACATATACAAATTTCAAACTGCTAGGTGGGAAGGAGTTAGGTCATCACTTGGTGAAAGCAAGGAGTACGTAACTAGGTTAAAATTATTAAAACTGGAGACAAAGTGGAGTTGTCCCTTTCCAGTTTATCTGTTATCGGCTTACCGTTATAGCACCAACGGTCTAGAAATGATCTCATTTTATAGAGCTATCGTCCAGAATGTAACAACTCGAATTCTGACAGACCAATTTTTTCAAAAATTCCAATCTATCAAAGCTTGAGTTGGCTTGTACAGTATCCTGTAGGAAAGACGAAGATAATAAATATATTAGAGCTCAAAAAACATCTTCTAACGGAATGGATAAAATATAATATAATCAAATATAGTCTTACCAAAGTAATAATACTGTTTAACCAATATCCAAAGCTATCATATCTCTACCATAAACCTACCCTGCGAGTGTGTTATGAAGAGGGGTTGTAACACCCCACTCCCGCTATAGTCACTCACTAAGGGAATGCCATAGCATCGGTGGAGTATTTTAGTGAATATAGAACAGAAAAATTACAACAAGACAGATATAAATAGTACTTGAAATTTGAAACATCATCTCATAACAGCGGAAATAAAACATGTCTGGTTACATCATAAAACCACAATAAAAGTCAAGTACAATATCCATCAAAATAAAGAAATACATAATCCCACTCTCATACAATAGCCAAAACAAAAGAAAAGATAACTGGATAACTGGAGCTTTACATCTATCCAAGCTCCTAAAGACTGGAACATCAATCCAATCAAGCTCCACTACTGCTAGGATCCACCGTAGGACCTGAGGGTTGGGAAAAAGATAAAAACAACAGGGTCAGACATAAGTCTGAGCGAGTCCTATAACTTTAACAATACAATTGTTAAAGTAACCAGAGAAGACATAAGCTGATATACGGTAACATATAGGGATGAATGGCTACCCTAAGCAGTCAACTAAACGAAGATAAAGGATAAAGACGCATCTACCCTCCCTAAGGTAAATTACTAAACTGCACCACACCAGTCGTTCCTAACTTAAAGGTTGATCCCACCCAAGGACTTATAAAATTTACTAATTAGTACCTGCGTACCCCTAGGTGACCAAGTAGGCGCCACGGGGCCCTACAATCCACTAGGTGTACACACTACTTCCCATTCGATCGGCTCCCTAACGTAGATACCCGTGCTGGCCCCACCGTGGGATGTATCATTCCCCAATGTGGCAACCTGATGAAACTAAAGGTGCACGGCTTATATCTACTCGATGCAACAACGGCTTACCTACCAGCCCGGGCCCACTCACGCATATGAAGCCCGTTGGACTTGCGTTGCCACCGCTAACCCGTTTGCCTCTTACAGTCAAGCCCAGTATGCGTGTCCCGTCCTCGACATGGGTCGAGCCCACAAAGATACGTATGGGTTACTGGTTGAAATGGGCCTCCACAAGCTACCCACCTAAGCTTGTCCCTTTTTCTAGTATATCCCACTTAACCCTTTAATCATGTTTTAATTACATGTTCTATTTTGGTTAAGTATTCTAATCGTATTTTCTATTGCCACCCAAGGCAACCACTAGATTTTCTCATGCCACCCGAGGCACCCACTTAACCCCTCATGTCCCTCTACATGCTAATGTGGTTAAGTGTTTCTTAATTAATTAATTAAGAACGTAACCTTTGTAAAGACCTCTCACATTAGACTGTCTTTTATGACCGCTGGTTAAGCCGGTTGGGTCCGGGCAGCCTTATGTCATAACAGAGTCTAACCTCGTGTCTTTACATTAATTACGTATTTAGTTTGTGCCTAAGACCTCTCACATTGGGCTAACATTTGTAGCAACTGGTTAAGCCGGTTGGGTCCGGGCAGTTTTACGCTACAACTGAGTCCAACCTCGTGTCTTAGTCAATTAATTACACCTAATTAATCACCCTCATAATTTTATATTAATTATCCCTAATTAATCAAGTTTTCTTAACATGGGTAGACCTAACTTAATAGGTAAATTCCCATGGGGTAGACCTAACTCAATAGGTAAATTCCCAACACATAGTATGGGTACACCTAACCAAATAGGCAAATTCCCATACTATGTTTATTTATTTTGTGTTATGCATAATTATATTAATTTCACACAATCTTATTAACTTATGCATTTAATTACCCCATCGTTCCCACGTAATTTCGTTCATGATATAACACATATAAAAGGTGTCAACTTGCATATGAATGAACATGTTTCAAAGGTGCCATCTTGCATATTAACAAACACATAACTTGCATATGAACTTGCATAACATGTCACATAACTTGCATATAATATGTCACATAACTTACATATTCATTTTGCATAACAAACTTGCATATTAGCTTATAGACTTGCATAATGTGTCATCATGAACTTGCATATTAATAAACATGTAACTTGCATATTTACATACATGTAACTCGCATATTAACAAACATGTAACTTGCATATAAAGAAACATGTAACTTGCATATTTACATACATGTAACTTGCATATTAACAAACATGTAACTTGCATATTAACAAACATGTAACTTGCATATTAACAAACATGTAACTTGCATATTAACAAACATGTAACTTGCATATTAACAAACATGTAACTTGCATATTTACATACATGTAACTTGCATATTAACAAACATGTAACTTGCATATTAACAAACATGTAACTTGCATAGCATATTACCATGAACTTGCATAACATGCATATGATTACATAGCCCACAACTTGCATATTTAGCATCATGCAAACATAACATACATCATATTAAACTTGCATAAGCTTACATACTCAACATGCATAAACATAAGATTAATGCTAACATCATATCATATGATTCAAAGCTCATTAACCCACATACAAAACCATAAATCTCATCACATCTCATCTAATTAGTTTACCAAAAGATCATCAAAGTGATAGAAACTCACAACTAGCAACTTTGAACACCAAATGAAGAAGATTAAGATGCTAAGAAGGGATTAGAAGTTGATTAGAGAGTGATTAGTATGCAACCCTCTTCATAAAATTAGTGGAGGCCATGAGAGCTAGCATTTTGCCATAGTTTAGTCACTAGGTTTAATTATGAATGAATTAGGGTAGGTTAGGGTCTTATTTATAGATTAGGCAAGTGTTTTAGGCCATAGGATTAACCCTAGATTCAATCCAAGCCATCAAAGCATGTCTTGGGGAAGAAGTCAAGTGTAGGAACCATCTAGGGCCTTTAGATTAAAGATGGACCATGAGAACCATTCAAATGCAAAATCTGCACTTGAGCGAATCGGCCCACGGGTTGACAGCCAAACACCCTGGATTAACCCCTAGTCGACCCAGCGGGCTCGGGTCGACTTCAAAAATCGGCCGGTTCGGTTATTCCCCTCTCTCAATTCGCTGTTTTGAGCATTTTTGCATATTTATTTATTAAATTTTCAATTATATATATATATATATATATATATATCAATATATATATATATATATATCTACACAACCCATTTCACTTAATTAAGTATACTTTAATTTGGGAATTTTCGTGAAACTTCGCGAGGCCATATCTTGGTCATACGGACTCCGATTTTCGAAAACTCGGACTCTATTTCGCGTATTTTTCCGAGACGAACACAATGGCATAGCCCGTTTCCCTTGATTCCCATTTTAGAATTAAATTCTGCCTCGATTTATGTTATTACAGGTTATTGAAAATACGGGTTGTTACATTCTCCCCTCCTTAAAGGATTTCGTCCCCGAAATCTTCAAGTTAGGAAGAACGTATCCTACCATCCAATCATCCATCTACTCAAAGCATCATCCACGAGCAATCATTGTCCTTACAAGATTCTAAATGCTGGATGGATATATGCAAAAGTGTGTGTATATGTACTTACCTAATGCGAAAATCAGGCGGTTACTGATACAGTAAACCTCCTTAATGCAAACCATGATAGTGCCATGCATCCAATATGTATGCGAAACCCTATTGACACATACAAATTTCTACATGCGTGCACAACCATACACAAAAATGCATCATCCATATGATAACACAGCCATGATACATCCATCAATCTAACTACCACATCCATTTATGCAATATGCAACATGAAGTGACTGAGCCGATCTAGTGCCTAATGTGTGTGTATATGCATCCACGAGCAACCACTAGCAAACAATTGCATCCATATGCATCCATCAACCATAACATGTTTCAAACACATGTCTCAACCATAGGTTTTACCCTATCTAAAGGTCATAGGTATTAGCGAGAGGATATACTAAAGATAAGATAAGTACTAGACAAGCAATAAAGGAGAAGTTAAAAGACATACTCTCAAAAAGAAATGGATACAAAGAACGCATCTTTGCTTCCGTCTCCCAAGTAGCATTGCTTTCGTCACCTCCCCATTGCACTTTAACTAGCTGAACTTCCCTGTTCCTCAACTTCCTAGTTTCTGACCCAAGGATGCGAGTAGGAGCTCGTCGAATCGTCGCATCACGCTCTACCTCTACATCTCTAAGCAAGCTCGGCTCTACCACCTCCGCGGTCTCATGTAAGCACTTCCTCAAATGTGATACATGGAATACATCATGAACACCACTAAGTCTGTCGGGCAACTCCACCCTATATGCCATCCGTCCAATCCTTTCCTTAATAGGAAACGGCCCAACAAATCTCGGTGCTAACTTCCCTACGGACCCAAAGCGAACAACATTTCTCAATGGAGATACTTTGACAAAAACCATGTCCCCAACCTCAAACTCAAGATCCGTCCTTCTCCGATCCGCATAAGATTTCTGTCTATCTTGCGCTGCTTTCATCCTTTTTCGAATTAAATCAATCTTCTCTGAAGTCTCTCTAACCATATCCGGCCCAAGCAAGATCTTATCCGTAGATTCCCACCAACATGTAGGAGATCGACAAGGCCTTCCATAAAGAGCTTCGAAAGGAGCCATACCAATACTGGACTGAAAGCTGTTATTATATGCGAACTCCACCAAAGGAAGATGTTCTTCCCATGTACCTCCAAAATCCAAGATACAAAGCCTCAAAAGATCTTCTAAGATACGGTTCACCCTCTCGGTCTGACCGTCCGTCTGAGGATGATATGCGGTGCTCAAACACAACTGAGTCCCTACCGCCTCTTGCAAACTTCTCCAAAACTCACTAGTGAAAATAGGATCTCGATCACTCACAATGCTGGATGGTACGCCATGCAATCTAACAATCTCTCTAACATAGACTGAAGCAAGCCATGGAGCGGTCCTCTTACTCTTTACGGGTATAAAATGGGCACTCTTGGTAAGTCTGTCTACCACAACCCAAATTCCCGTATTGCCCTTCCTCGATCTCGGTAACCCGTCGATGAAATCCATCGAGACACTATCCCACTTCCACTGTGGAACTTCCAATGGGTGTAGCAACCCACCGGGTTTCCTTTGCTCCACTTTAACTTGTTGGCACACTAAGCATCTAGCCACATACTCGGCCACATCTTTCTTCATACCGGCCCAGAAGAAAACTCTCTTCATATCTTGGTACATTTTGTCTCCACCGGGATGAATAGTCATTCTTGAACGATGTGCCTCATCCAAAATAGCCTTTTTCAAACCCTCATCTTGCGGTACACAAAGTCTACCGTCTCTATGCAACCATCCCCTATCATCTATGGTGTATCTACCCAAATGGCTGGACGACTCCCCCCTTAAAAGCTTCTCTACCAACTCAACCAACTGTGGGTCGTCTCGCTGAGCCTCGCCAATCCGTCTCAAAAGAGTAGGTCTAACCTCCAAGGATGCCAACAAACCAGGTACAAAATCAACAGAAGGTCTGAAGTCAAACAAAGAAAGAAACTCCAAGCTTCGTCGTTCCACGAACAATGGACTCAAAGATAGCCTTTTTCTACTTAAGGCGTCTGCCACCACGTTACCCTTACCAGGGGTATACGCTATCTCGAAATCATAGGATGCTAAGAACTCCATCCACCTTTGCTGTCTTAAGTTTAAATCCTTCTGAGAGAATAAGTACTTCAATGATTTATGGTCGGTGAACAACTCGAATCTCTCACCAAGAAGATAATGGCGCCAAGACTTAAGTGCGAAAACAATCGCGGCCAACTCTAGATCATGGGTAGGGTAATTCTTCTCATGCACTCTCAATTGTCTCCCTCCATAGGCTATTACCCTTCCCTCCTGCATCAAGACTGCGCCTAATCCTGTTCCACAAGCATCGGTATAAACAACAAACGGCTTACTCCCATCTGGAAGCACTAAAACTGGAGCGGTGGTCAAAGCTCTCTTTAACCGTCGGAAAGCATCATCACAATCTACATCCCATGAGAAAACCAGATTCTTCTTCGTCAAGCGGGTTAATGGGGCTGATATCTTCGCGAAGTCTTTGATGAACTTCCTATAATATCCTGCCAACCCCAAGAAACTTCTTACCTCGGTAGCATTTCTAGGAACTTTCCAATCCTGGATAGATACTATCTTTGCGGGATCCACAGCTATCCCTTCCTTAGAGACCACATGCCCTAAGAATCGCACTTCTCTTCTCCAAAAATGGCATTTAGAGAATTTAGCTTTAAGACTATGCGCTCGAAGAGTCTCCAACACTTCCTTGAGATGTAAGGCATGCTCTTCTTCATTCTTGGAAAAGACCAAGATGTCATCCACAAAAACTACTACAAACTTATTCAGATACTCTCTGAACACTCTACTCATGAGATCAACAAAGTATGCGGGGGCGTTTGTCAACCCAAATGGCATCACTAGCCACTCATAAAAACCATCCGGAGTCCGGAAAGCAGTCTTCTCTATACTGTCCTCCGCCACTCTTAACTGATGAAACCCTGTAGCTAAGTCCATCTGCGAAAATACTGACGCGCCAACCAACTGATCAAAGAGATCATCTATCCTCGGTAATGGGTGTCTATTCTTCTTCGTGAGCTTATTAAGTTCCCTATAATCCACACAAAGTCTGAGGGACCCATCCGCCTTCGTGGCAAACACTACTGGAGCTCCCCACTCCGATATACTTCGCCTTATGAACCCCTTCTCAAGCAACTCCCCTACTTGCTTATGAAGTTCTCTTCTCTCACGAGGAGCCATGTGGCGCACTGGCAAAGACACTGGTTTGACATTATCCACCAAATAAATTCGGAAATCTATCTCCCGCTTCGGAGGCAAATCCTTCACTTCTTCAAACACATCCGGATATTCCCGGACTACTCTGACAGAACGCAAACTCTCGACCGAAGCATCGAGCGATTCAAGATAACCTAGCAAAACAGATTCCATGGGATTACAAGAGATCTCGAGAGCATTACCCAAGCGGGTCATAAGCCTGACAACTCTCCTTTCACAATCAAGAACGGCACCATTACTGGATAACCAGTCCATGCCCAAAATCAACCCATAGCCCGTGAAGCCCAATACAAAAGCATCACATCTAAACTCAATACTAAGTATAAAAATCTTCAAACCCAAACATATCATAGACAGATATATGGAGCCCCCAATTGGGTTTGAGACAACCAAGGGATCATCAACTAGACTGGTGTCTAAGTGCAGTGACTCAACTAACGATGATGAGATAAAAGAATGCGATGCGCCAGAGTCAAACAAAGTACGAACTGGATGATCAAACAGAAAAACCAGACTTTCAACGGAAATAGTTCTACCTCTCTGCTGAATCGGTGGAACTGAGAGAACCTGAACTTGCCCCCCTGACTGAGGTGGTGCTATAAGAGCTTGCACCTGGCCTCCTGAGGTAGACCCCGTCTTCTGCCCCTTCTTTGGGCAGTTTTTCACAAGATGCCCTGCTTCACCACAATGAAAGCAACCGGTCTTCTTCTTTTTGCGACAATCCTTACTGAGGTGTCCTGGTGTTCCACAATTGAAGCACTTCTTCTTCGTCTTCTTTTTGTCACCATTGCCTTTTCCGCCCTTGCCTTGTTGTTGCTGTTGCGGTTTCTTCTGATCCCCCTTTTTCTCTGGTGCCTTAGAATTCTTATCATCCTCATGCATAAGTGCCATGTAGACAAGCTTCTCAAAAGTGGCCCCCATAGGAATGTGAGTCATAGCTATTCCTTGCAATGGTTCGTTCAAGCCTCTAACGAACCTCAAAGCCTTCTTCTCCGGTGTATTCACCAACTCTATGCCAAACCTTGCTAATTGATTGAATTTGTTGACATATTCTTTCACCGTGAGATTCCCTTGCTTCAAATTCAAGAACTTCTCCATAAACAGATTCTCTTCCGCCCTTGAGAGAAACTTAGCCCCAAACCTTTGCTTAAAATCTGCCCAAGAGTCAACAGGGCGTTCTCCATTAGTGACCTCCCACCAGAATGAGGCCTCTCCCTTTATTAACCAAGCCGCCAACTTGACTTTCTTTCCCTCTTCCACTTCAAAGATATCTAGCAACTCTTCCACTTCCTTAAGCCAATCTCTAGCCTCTACGAAAGTCTCTGAACCTAGAAAAGGTTTTCCTCCTATAGCCTTGAACTCCTTGCAAACCTTAGCAAAATTATCCACTCTAGGCTGAGGAGGAGGAGCGGTTGTCTCTGGTGTAGTAGCACTGGCTGGACCCGCAGCCGCGGCCCTAGCCTCTTGTAACCTCCTATACCATAGTGGTATAACTAAACCCTCCGGGATGTTAAGATCTTCAGCCATGCTGAAACGAAAGAGGAAAGATTCAAAAAGGAGATTCCGAAAGATAAAGATATGGCTATTGGGGATTATGCTTTTCTTTTTCAAAAACTTTTTCTCTTAGAAGACATGCTTTTAAAAATACTTTCTTCGAAAATACTCTTAGAAAGTAGTTTTTCTCAAAAATTTTATCTGTTCTGGTAAACCTCGCTCTGATACCACGTGTAACACCCCACTCCCGCTATAGTCACTCACTAAGGGAATGCCATAGCATCGGTGGAGTATTTTAGTGAATATAGAACAGAAAAATTACAACAAGACAGATATAAATAGTACTTGAAATTTGAAACATCATCTCATAACAGCGGAAATAAAACATGTCTGGTTACATCATAAAACCACAATAAAAGTCAAGTACAATATCCATCAAAATAAAGAAATACATAATCCCACTCTCATACAATAGCCAAAACAAAAGAAAAGATAACTGGATAACTGGAGCTTTACATCTATCCAAGCTCCTAAAGACTGGAACATCAATCCAATCAAGCTCCACTACTGCTAGGATCCACCGTAGGACCTGAGGGTTGGGAAAAAGATAAAAACAACAGGGTCAGACATAAGTCTGAGCGAGTCCTATAACTTTAACAATACAATTGTTAAAGTAACCAGAGAAGACATAAGCTGATATACGGTAACATATAGGGATGAATGGCTACCCTAAGCAGTCAACTAAACGAAGATAAAGGATAAAGACGCATCTACCCTCCCTAAGGTAAATTACTAAACTGCACCACACCAGTCGTTCCTAACTTAAAGGTTGATCCCACCCAAGGACTTATAAAATTTACTAATTAGTACCTGCGTACCCCTAGGTGACCAAGTAGGCGCCACGGGGCCCTACAATCCACTAGGTGTACACACTACTTCCCATTCGATCGGCTCCCTAACGTAGATACCCGTGCTGGCCCCACCGTGGGATGTATCATTCCCCAATGTGGCAACCTGATGAAACTAAAGGTGCACGGCTTATATCTACTCGATGCAACAACGGCTTACCTACCAGCCCGGGCCCACTCACGCATATGAAGCCCGTTGGACTTGCGTTGCCACCGCTAACCCGTTTGCCTCTTACAGTCAAGCCCAGTATGCGTGTCCCGTCCTCGACATGGGTCGAGCCCACAAAGATACGTATGGGTTACTGGTTGAAATGGGCCTCCACAAGCTACCCACCTAAGCTTGTCCCTTTTTCTAGTATATCCCACTTAACCCTTTAATCATGTTTTAATTACATGTTCTATTTTGGTTAAGTATTCTAATCGTATTTTCTATTGCCACCCAAGGCAACCACTAGATTTTCTCATGCCACCCGAGGCACCCACTTAACCCCTCATGTCCCTCTACATGCTAATGTGGTTAAGTGTTTCTTAATTAATTAATTAAGAACGTAACCTTTGTAAAGACCTCTCACATTAGACTGTCTTTTATGACCGCTGGTTAAGCCGGTTGGGTCCGGGCAGCCTTATGTCATAACAGAGTCTAACCTCGTGTCTTTACATTAATTACGTATTTAGTTTGTGCCTAAGACCTCTCACATTGGGCTAACATTTGTAGCAACTGGTTAAGCCGGTTGGGTCCGGGCAGTTTTACGCTACAACTGAGTCCAACCTCGTGTCTTAGTCAATTAATTACACCTAATTAATCACCCTCATAATTTTATATTAATTATCCCTAATTAATCAAGTTTTCTTAACATGGGTAGACCTAACTTAATAGGTAAATTCCCATGGGGTAGACCTAACTCAATAGGTAAATTCCCAACACATAGTATGGGTACACCTAACCAAATAGGCAAATTCCCATACTATGTTTATTTATTTTGTGTTATGCATAATTATATTAATTTCACACAATCTTATTAACTTATGCATTTAATTACCCCATCGTTCCCACGTAATTTCGTTCATGATATAACACATATAAAAGGTGTCAACTTGCATATGAATGAACATGTTTCAAAGGTGCCATCTTGCATATTAACAAACACATAACTTGCATATGAACTTGCATAACATGTCACATAACTTGCATATAATATGTCACATAACTTACATATTCATTTTGCATAACAAACTTGCATATTAGCTTATAGACTTGCATAATGTGTCATCATGAACTTGCATATTAATAAACATGTAACTTGCATATTTACATACATGTAACTCGCATATTAACAAACATGTAACTTGCATATAAAGAAACATGTAACTTGCATATTTACATACATGTAACTTGCATATTAACAAACATGTAACTTGCATATTAACAAACATGTAACTTGCATATTAACAAACATGTAACTTGCATATTAACAAACATGTAACTTGCATATTAACAAACATGTAACTTGCATATTTACATACATGTAACTTGCATATTAACAAACATGTAACTTGCATATTAACAAACATGTAACTTGCATAGCATATTACCATGAACTTGCATAACATGCATATGATTACATAGCCCACAACTTGCATATTTAGCATCATGCAAACATAACATACATCATATTAAACTTGCATAAGCTTACATACTCAACATGCATAAACATAAGATTAATGCTAACATCATATCATATGATTCAAAGCTCATTAACCCACATACAAAACCATAAATCTCATCACATCTCATCTAATTAGTTTACCAAAAGATCATCAAAGTGATAGAAACTCACAACTAGCAACTTTGAACACCAAATGAAGAAGATTAAGATGCTAAGAAGGGATTAGAAGTTGATTAGAGAGTGATTAGTATGCAACCCTCTTCATAAAATTAGTGGAGGCCATGAGAGCTAGCATTTTGCCATAGTTTAGTCACTAGGTTTAATTATGAATGAATTAGGGTAGGTTAGGGTCTTATTTATAGATTAGGCAAGTGTTTTAGGCCATAGGATTAACCCTAGATTCAATCCAAGCCATCAAAGCATGTCTTGGGGAAGAAGTCAAGTGTAGGAACCATCTAGGGCCTTTAGATTAAAGATGGACCATGAGAACCATTCAAATGCAAAATCTGCACTTGAGCGAATCGGCCCACGGGTTGACAGCCAAACACCCTGGATTAACCCCTAGTCGACCCAGCGGGCTCGGGTCGACTTCAAAAATCGGCCGGTTCGGTTATTCCCCTCTCCCAATTCGCTGTTTTGAGCATTTTTGCATATTTATTTATTAAATTTTCAATTATATATATATATATATATCAATATATATATATATATATATCTACACAACCCATTTCACTTAATTAAGTATACTTTAATTTGGGAATTTTCGTGAAACTTCGCGAGGCCATATCTTGGTCATACGGACTCCGATTTTCGAAAACTCGGACTCTATTTCGCGTATTTTTCCGAGACGAACACAATGGCATAGCCCGTTTCCCTTGATTCCCATTTTAGAATTAAATTCTGCCTCGATTTATGTTATTACAGGTTATTGAAAATACGGGTTGTTACAGGGGTCAGAACAAAATGTTCTAGTGACTGGATAAATTATACATTCTGTAATAACCCTATATATACCGTTTAGTTATGTTTTCTTATTTATTAGGTTGTTTTGGTTAACAGCACTTAAAGCTCTATACTCACGTCGTACCCATATACTTCCCAGTAGATTAACCTAATAATATATACGTAGCTACTCCTAATATATCAAGGTACTTCCCATATTACCCTTCTTGCATGGTCTCCGCCGTCACGCTGCGGAAGCGTATACAACACTCATCCTACATCGAACGATGTATGGACATCCATATTACTATGCCACATTACCGCACATAATCATCATCGCTATGCCACGCAAGCGTATGAGCTGCCGCATCCAAACTCATCAGTCGAATCAAGTCTCAACACGGAGTAATGCCCTAACGTTTACGATACACCACCTAATGTGTGTATCTAGACCCTCACACGTACATGCTCTCTATTGTACCCCGACTCCCATAATAGGGCTACATCCAATGCACGTAACGTGGTCAGGAGATTTTCCATATTTGTATAGGTCCATTAAAAGGGCCTAAATTAAAGATATCCAAACTATTATCTATATTTTCACGGTGACTATAGTCCCACCTCGACTCCTCCCTCAACTAGTGAAAGATTACATCAAGAGATAAGTGACGTGCACCTAGCAAACAATCTATCATCCAATTTGGCGTGTCCCGCAACCAAAGTCTCGATAGTGAAAGATCGATGGTCTATAGTTTAGCTCTAGTCTTCCGCATCCCATTGACTGCCGATGATAGGTACCCAACGGTTACTATCCTTTAGTTGACCAGCCTCCCCATGAGGCAACCGCCGAATCACCCAACGCCATCCAACACAGCCTTCTGTCTGCCAAACTATCATTGCAATTAAGGTACACTCACCGGGTGGTAACGCGCAAACCCAACCTCTGCGAGTACAGCCTGAGCTCATGCACCATGACAAAGGATTACCATGGAGTACCCTACCACGTCCCTCGAAATTCGTATGCTTCCCTCCTATCCCACAGGAGTAATCAAGAATAATAATCAGATGAACGTGCTCCTCACGTGCCTCCAAACACCACGATGATCTACCCGTCGGGTTCTTAACCTTCGTATGTGCGGACTGGTCCGAGTGCATCACGCTAACGTGTTATTAGACCCTATGAATAATTATTTAATCACGCGCTTGCTTTATCTTATCAGCTTACCAATTAACTTGATTACCCACATATTAACTTTTTGTTCAAGTTACCAGGTTTTCTCTAATCCTTTATATCTCAAAGGAATGGACCATTCTCGCTTATTAATCTAGTGATTTAACTTAACCCATTTTATGTTCATTAATAAGCCAGTGATGTCATCTTATCTCTTAGATTTTAATTAATGGAAGCAATATACAACCCTTTTTTTTATCACAATGTCATTTATTGTCCATACAAGTTACAATGACATGTTTTACTTTATGTATGATTAAGTATATCCTTCCCCCAAATCTCATGTTTTCTTATGACATGTCTACTTATTACATAATTAAGTACAACTTATTTTATTTCATAAGTCTACTTTATTCTTTCTTAATTAATCATAACCTCATCTTACACTGTCATTACAACCTGTTGTTGTTCACTTATTAACTTAGTTACTAACCAAGGTTTATTAATAAGTTCCCATTATAACCCATGTTATAATTTCCACTTGTCCCTAGGACATGCCTACCTATTATATTACATTCTCAATTATATAATTAATTATAATAGGTTATATTCTCCATTCATCATTATTCTATTTAGGTTCCTTAATATGAACTAAATTTTACTGTTTAATCTTTCTTTAATTACCGTCATGTACATTTCTCTTATTTTAGGAAAATATTTCATGCACCTCGTCAGTTTGATTTATAGAAAGGTATAATGATTTATTTCCATAACGCACGCCAACTTGGATCCGTAGTTGCAAGCTATTTCCTGTTTTTCAAGTGTGGATATATATATATATGCACTTTATTTGGTTACGGTAAAAGCACACATATTTCACACTAATTCCTTTTTCTTTTATTTTTCTTGCAACTACGTTCTCAATAATTTGTTTTGTAGAAATATATCATTTCCCCCAAATCCAACTATCTCAATCCACTACCAACTTTTTTCATTTTTTTTTCTCTGAGTTAGATATTGAATTCCTATTCCATATACTGTTCATAGTTACTGTAAATTCTCTTATCCAATTAGAAATATCAATTCTTAATAATATATTCATATTTGATTCAAGTTCCATAGTTTCAGTATTACAATAATTTCCCAATTCATATAGAGTATCTAATGAAATAGGTTATATACAACAGTAATGTTCTTGACATGTTCTACCCAGATTTAATCTCAGTTTCCAATAATTTATCATGCTAAGAATTACGGGGAATGTAACTAATAAATATACCGTTACTCAAAAGGTATAATTTAAATCTACTCACCTGACAGCTTTCCAATCCTTGAACATGATCCAGATTTGTTATTCTGTGGCCTTCCTAACTGAATTTATTATTAAAATAACCATGGATTCACAAATCTAATGCTAAAAGAAATGGAAAGAAAGAGAGAAACCTAAACGATCAGATTCAAGAATTTACCTCAAGTTGATCAGAAACCTGAACTCCTATGTTGTACATTTATATCTCTTATCTTCAAATATTGAATCAGGACTCCTAAGAACTAATATTCTAATTTCTGAAAAGATTTGGAGAAGAAAGAGAATGGCAGAACATTGGCAGTGCCTCAAAAAATATGAGTTTAGATCTAATCCCTACTAGTCTATTTATAGGTGTACAAGGGAGGTCTGGTCCATCAGATTTATTGACATAAAATTTGAATTGTGCATTTCAGAAAAAGCATCATAAAAAAACAAATCTGACACGAGTGGGCCAACTCCTGTGTCAACCCACCTTAGAGGTAGGTCGATCCTTAGTTCGACACATGGGTCGACCCACGTGAGACCTCGGTCGACCCATCCTGGGTCCAGATGCGTTTTTCTGCCTCATTTTGAATTCTAGTTTAACATTAATTTCTTACTTAATATAACTTTATCTGATTTATAATATTCCAGTTATAACTTACCTTTATGTTTGAATTTCGAATTTATGTGTATACGCATTTATATTTCAATTCCTTATCCATTAGTTAATGTAATTAATAACGCTATTAATTCATTGTTTTATTCCTTTTAATGCATTCTAAATTCAAATCCATCCAATTTCTTGTCCACTTTTCATTTATTATGCATTTGTTTCTTTCTGCTCTTATCTTGTACTTTTTTATTTCAATATTAGAATCTATGCGCATATATATATATATATACACACACACACACACACACATGTGCAATCTTTATTTCTTACCCATTTTATTACTTATTTAAAATGCGAGGTGTTACAAAGAATTATCTTCAGTTATCAGGTGATCTCTTTTCAGATTGAGATGATGGCAAGGACAGTTTCCAGTATGCAAACATAGGTGAAAAAATAGTTTAAGAAACTGTTTGATTAATGAAATAACTACTTCTTATTGTACTCCCTTTTCTTTTTGCCAGGGAGAATTATGTACTTTAGCCATGTAGGGATTGTAGTTGATCATTATCACTGGTATAAGGTTAGTTGTATGCAGTGGTGTTCTTAAATTTATCGTTAATGTTATTTGGATTAAAAAATATTTTATGTTAATTTGCTTGAATAAAACTAAGTTCTTGTAATTTACAGGCTTACGCGATCTAAATGAAAGATTTTGGAATGGATACTTATAGATGCTCCATATCATGGTAAGTGATCTTTATGCTTAAATTCAACCTTAACTTCCCTTTGCATTCATTCCTTAATTTATTTGTTATTTCATTGAGCATGTTTGACATATAGATGGCATTAGTGAACTCAATGCCAAGGGAACTCATCATTACAACCATTTAATCAACATGCTCCATGTATTTTTGTTTGTGAATTTTTCTTGTTGTAGTTCTTTGTTTAGGTTGCGTGGAAGAGCAAATTTCAGGTTGTTGCAGTGCTTTGTTTAGGTTGTGTGAGGGAGCAGAAATGTTATTAAAAAATATCACATTTGAATAAATGTGTTATGTGAGAAAGAAATTACGTATATGAATAGCAAAAGGAAGTTATGGGTATACTTGTTGTAATTGTGTGTACTATTTAAATTCTATTGAAATGAATTTTTATTAAAATAAAAATTCATTTGTTTGTCTCATTTATGATATATGATTGCACTTGACAAACACATTTGATACACAATACTTTGTAAGCAATTGCTAATTGTTTATGTAGCAGTCGATTGTAGTGTAGTGTATTATAATTTTTTTATTTTACCACTGTCAATAGTAGTTGCAAAAGATTTTATTGCAAAAAAATTTGATTAATGTAGAAGGAACTGTTGTTGCAAAAAGATCTGCTGCAACAACAGAGGCTAGTTGCGAAAAAGTATATTGCAAAGTATTGTTGGAACTGGCAATAACAGTTACAAAATGAGACTGACCTATTGCAACTTAGATATATAGACGGGAGAAGGTTTGTTTCAATTGGCCTACTGCAGCAGATATTTCTAGCTGCGAAAAGTTTTTTTTGTAGTAGAGTACATACGTGGCCCCGAGTCAACTTGATCGACTCAGCCCAAGCTATCCCATCTGGTTCGACTAGGTCGACTTGGACCTAATCAGAACACCCCTGGTTGACTAGATTGACCTGGGCTTTGTTCGATCCTAAGCTCTCTCCCGAGTGAGCTGCATGTGGCCATCTCCTTGGAGTCGCCTCCCCTTATTGCCTACTCGATCCGAACTAGTTTAAGCCAAAACTTGGCCTTCTCGAACTCCAAACAACCATAAATTTTCACCTAGCATTCCTGGGACCTTACTTGTCGTCCCTATAAAGTTTCATGCAAATCAGGTGAAATTTGCCAGGTTCGATCTAGCCGAACCCATGTTGGTCGATCCAAGAACTAAAACAATTCTCGAGGACTGTCTACCACCATACTGTCATTCGACGACGTTTTCATCCTATTTATAGTTCTTAGGCACCATACAAACATGCAAAATACATACAAGTAATATCTAAGTCCATGAACAAGGTAGAACAAACAGAACTAGGTTTGGGAAGCATTATTCTTTTATCTTCTCTAATTTCTGGGTTTATCAAATCTTGTCCAATCAAACCCAAATTCGCACATATGTCATAACATGACAAATCAGAATTCATGCATATTTTCCAATAATTTTTAAAGGTGATTTACGACTACTAATTCCTAATCAGTGAGGGATGAAGCTAATCACTCACCTTAATTGCCCCAAATAATTAGATCTGAAATTGATGATGATTTATCCCCAAACTTGGTTTGACGTTGAGATTTTATAATCTTTAACAATCTTAGGTTTAGGCCAATTAAAGAAGAGATTAGAAGGTGTTCAAGAGGATAGAAGCCATTAGAGATTGATGGGACCTTTCTTGGGAGTTGTAAAAGTGAGTATGAATGACTCTTATATCCCATTAATCCCCCACATAACCATAACCCTGAAATGGACTTTGGGCCCTCCCAATAATTACTTTGCCCAACCCAGTTAAGTTGCCTAAACTAGCTCAGATCTTAGTTCATTCATTTCTCTCAAATGGCTATTCTGTTTGGCTAATGTGACCACTCTACAGAATGGGAAACCATCATTCGAATCTAATGGAAGTGATTTCAGGTCAATATCTCTTACCAATCAAAAGTTATGGGTGAAAGAAGATTCTCCAGGGGCAAAATGATCACATTAAAATTTGATAAAAACGGTGAACGTAGGAAATGTTCCTATTAACCATCCCCAAAGTTACATAGTCATATGATCCAATATGAAAATAAAATAAATATTATACGATCCTCTGGTACATAGAGTATAGGTCGTTACAATTACAGAGTCTTAGAAATAATGTTGAAAAGCTGGTTGTGTAACGACCCGCCTTCCTACTCGGTTCAAATCGGTAGCTAAACCAACTTAAACCGATTAACAAGACATTTTGCCTTTGGGTATACAACACATAAGAATTGAACAAAAGAACATTTTCATTAATATCATTACAATATTACATCAGAGTACAAGAATAAAACAGAGTACAACAAATATCAGAGTATCCGAAAATACATACACAACGGAAAAACATCTATGCTCAGCAGAAGACTAATAAATGATCCAGAGTATAGCTCCAACCATAATCCAAAATCTGCACTAAGAAAGTATCTACAAACCAAAACTACTAGGCTGCTTGTGTGGAAAATGTGGGCACCTAAATTTTAAGTGGAAGAACAATGAACTCCAAGTTAGTAATGAGACTATGTGAGAATTAAAACATTTATCTACTATATTTTAAAGTTGGGTGAATCATAAGACCACATCGTATAACGCGTAATAAGTTCCCCTTATGAATACTAGCCATAAAACTCAAAGCCAAAATAGTTTTATCTCATATTTAGATTTATCAAATCTAATCAACTTTATTTATTTACAAATCCCATTGTTTTGAAAATAATATCTTTGAACTTAAAATCCCAGTTTCATTTCAAATCATTGAAATTATATATATATATATATATATATATATTACATATCAAATCATACTTCACTTCAGAATTAAAAAAAATCACTTTTGAAAATCTTAAATATCTACAATACAAGCATATCAACATATATGCCACTAGATCGGGAAGTTTCTCCCGATAACAAGGCAACTAGATCCCAGCCTTCATCTTATCTATAATATAGGTGTGTCCCTCTATCTCAAGAGCGAACCATACCTTCACACATTTGCCCACTTTTTAGTTACGGATTCACCGAATCATTGGTAACATAATAAATCATTTTATATCCTGAAGTGGCATATCATTTCGCATTGATAATAACAAACATATTCAAATCATATTGTTGTTGCTTCTAAATCATTTAAATATTGGGATTTAAGCCGTCGAAATTCTCTTTGTTTAAAAACATCTTTTATAAGTCATTTATTGTCCTTGAAATATTTTCTGTTTCTTTGAAATCAAACATTTCATTTCATATTCTTTTATTGAAACCAACTTTCAAAACAATTCATTTAAATTTACATTCATAAATTAAACAAATCAAATATTATCGCTAAAATATCTTTCAGTCAAATCGTGAAATAAATCACAGGGCGATAGCTTACAAATATTTTTTATCCCACCCAATGCTAAATATAAAAGCATACTTGCTCATAAACTAGTCGTGCATAAATCACATAATGGCATCATTAACTTAAGCTTTATGGTCATTAACACTTAATTACTATTTTAAATCACTTTAGCTAAATTATTAACCATCGTTAATAATTTGTTTGCTATTATTAACAAATCAAATAATGTCCAATTAATGTCAACATACATCACATCAAGTTGTCAATCAATGTCACATCAAAATTTATTGATGTTATTATTCATCCATAATGCAACAATCACATTATCAACCAAATTAATTGATTATTTATCTCCGGTTTAACTACATAATCATTAGTGTATTCACGTTAATTGCTACACTGTCATGTAATTAACTTACTAACCTTCAACAACATCATTAAACCCAAGGTTACTCAACAAATTAGCAATTACTAAACATAGCATAATTAGCTATGCTAACTACAATAGTTAACCAAACATGAGCAAAGGGTTCTCACTGTTAATAATCAACGATCATACTTTTACTTCACTAACTTAATGAAATTTCTTACTCGCTTTTTGCAACTTCCAAACAAAACTTCATACAAGCAATATGCTTACATATATCAACTATTAACATCCCAATAGTCATAATAATATAAGAGATTATATCAAAACATAATCACAAACCAAAGCACAAATTTGAAGTTAAAAACTTGTGTAAAGTGTGGTTTTTTTTCTCACTGAGGGACCCACACCTTTGTTCTCTAAGGCTAAAGGTCCTAGCTTTCTTACTTTAAAATGATTCCGACTACTTCCAATTTTCAAGAAGACGGTACTCTGGCATCACGAATTACTTTTCACTCGAGATTTTAATTAAATATTTATATGCTTACTAACTCTAAACAAAATTAAAAAGGAGGCATCTTTATCTTTGAAATGGTTTGAAGGTTGGAATTTTACAGCGTATAAGCTTAGATCTTTGAAGGAAAGAGGTGTGTGAGTGGTTTTAAAGGTGGAAAGGTGGAGGAAGGGTGAGGAATAGTTTCGGCTGAACTTAGGAAGAGGAGAGGAAGAGGAAAATGGAAGAAGACATAGAAGAGAACGGAAAGGGAAGGGAAGTAAGGGATATGGGCTATATTTAAATGCAAGAGCAAGGGTATTGGTGCAAAATTTCGACTAGGTATCGCCATGATAGTGGATAGCTTCATGGCGAAGTATGGACTTTACAACAATTTTCCCTTCCATGGTTTATTAATTAATTCATGTCTTATTATTTATGCATTCCTTATTTTAAATCTAAAAACATAATTATTTCCTAGGCTAGGGTGTCATGGAAGAGTACTATAACGACCCAAACCTGAGCCCGCCTCGAGCCGGTGGCTAGCCCACTCGAAACATTCCCAAAGGTGGATTGTTATGATAATACGACACATCAGAATGTAAAACAAGATAATAATACATGAATTAATTAATACATAAAGAATACATGAATTCATTATCCTGGATTAGGCATCTTTATCTCTGATTAATTCATGTATTTTCCGCTGTGTATTTTCCCAAAAGTGGATTGTTATGACAACATACACATTAGAATACAAATAAAAAAATTACACATCAGAAAATATCAGAGAATAATGAATTACAAAACGATGGAAACATAAATACAATTAGAGGAAGACTACAAAATAATCCATAGTACAGCTCCAGCCTAATCCAGGATCCTGCTAAATAGAATATCTGTAAAACTAAATCTTCTAGTTGCCCGTATAGAAAATTTATGCACCCAGAGTTTAGGTGGGAAACAATAAATTTCGAATTAGTCATGGGATTGGTGTGAGAACAAAAAATAGTTATTAAACTTTATTTTAAAGTTGGGTAAGTCACGGGACCATATCGTATGACATGGAACAGGTTTCCTCCACATGAATGCCAGTAAATAAGTATTTGCAATGTTTTTTGAAAAAAAATGAAGTTATTATAAGACTCAGGTTCCATCACACAATGCAAGCGCAAGGTTGTGGATAGAGTTTTTCCTTATAATAGCCAAACATGTTTAGCATGTGAAATTTTAATTTTTATTATTATAAGCGAATAGTGTTGAAAACAATTTCAAAAATAAATGTCTCAATCTTAGACAGTATAATACCCCATCCTATTATATCACCATATATGTTTACAACTAAAATCCGTAAAGTATCGTATTGGAAATTGGATTTTCATCATGAGCCGATGTAAAGGATCTTCCTCATTTGAACTTCGGAACATCTCTAGTAAAATGTCCCAGGGAAAAATATATCCCTTTGGAGCGGCAGGGTCGGTCAGTAGTACGTCACCGATTAGTCTGTGCCTAAGCATAACGTTTCCCGGTCCTGTCGGACCTCCTGGTCAGTACATTGACCACCATGGTCATATTCGACCATATCCGAGGCGCCTCAATTCCAACATCCACATAAGTAAAATGCCTGGTCTCCATACCATGGCATCACTTCTAGCTAGAAAGAAACGCACGTCCTCCCTACTGTCCTTTATCCCTTTTTTGGCTCATACCATAGAGTGAAGCTCGACGAAGTCATGTCTCAACACAAAGCTACGATATCAGCCATGCTTTGATCATCAACCATAAAACCCTGCTTTTCAACAAAAGATTTGATTACTGCATCTCCGCGTGCCACATTGTCAATCCATAACATATAACTGATGTTTAATAATATATAACCTCAAAGCTCATATGTCTCAAAGAAGGTTGTTAAGCTAAGAGAATAAATTCTCCACCATAAAACAAATATATATTTAGTAGAGATCCATTTGCAAGTTTGTTCTAGATATGAACGGAATTAGAGGCACCTATTCCTCATCCCATATGTCCAATACAGAAGAGAGGCCCTCGAAAATCCGGTTGATCTCCAAGTACGTATGGACTACCACCACTTATTACCTCATTTTGAGTGTATAGCCCAATCGAGAATCAACAATAATCCAAATAATGTGAAGATATCCGGTATTCAACCACTTCCTTCAATATCTTTGTCTTTTATTAATCGTAACAGTTATTCAGAATGGGTTAAACCCGGTCCTTCCGAATAACTCATCCATCTTTAAAACTAAGTGATATATAAACATATGATAACCTCGTTCCAATTCAGAATATTCTTTTATTCAAATATTCTTTACATTGGGAATTATTATCGATAAATCTTATCAAAAATTTATATCTTTTAAACTCATGTTTAAATCTTTCTTTTGAAATCATTGCAAAAGATTATATAATCTCTTTTCACAACTTAAACCAGATTGAGGTTTATAAGCCTTATTGGGATTATCCATCTTTACAAAAATGTAATCTCTCATATCGTTATCCCGTTCCTAACCTATTCATCCTATGGAGTAAAACTGGTAGTACTCCATGTCTAACACCAATCGTGTTTTCTGTAAATATAATTACCTCGTTACATTTTGAATCTAATTAAAGATGCATTAAAAATCCACTTAGTTTTAATATCCAAAATTCATTATGTAATTATTATTCAACTTTAGGAAATTATTCCTATCTTTGACTGAGTTATAGAACAAATGTTATTTAAATCACCATTCATGATAAACCCAAAATCAACTTCCATTCAAAATCGAATTTTCACGGAAATCATACTAGATAATAATCGATATAAATTTCAATATCAGACTAATATTATAATCCGAATAACGACAAAGCCTTTTAAATTCCTTGAATAGTAAAGCTCTTCCTCCATGGAGGTTCATCTCGATTATCACTAAATCGAATCCATTCAATTCCAAATTAATTTGCTAAATTGGAGAACTTCACTTTAGAAAAATTCCATTAAATCGTCATCAAAAGATTAGTTCTATAAATTCCATTTCCAACTGGGTTTAAGAATAGTGTTATTAAATCCACCATTCACGACAAATCCAAGATCCAATTTGATACCAAATATAAGGTTTTGAATAGAAATCATTTCAATTTATATTCAATATCAAATTCTGAAACAAATAGATACCGCATAGGGAATAACGATATCTGTATCTTTCAAATTCCTCCAATAGTATCCGTATAATCATAGAATCCATTATCGAAATATCGAAAATTATTTCCATTTAACTCCAATCCAATTCATATGTTGGAAAACTTTGGTTATATTTTAACCCTTTACGATCCAGTAAGTTATTTTAAAACCACTAGATCTTTTAACTACAAAAAAACATAGTTTGATCTTAGTTGAATATACGATGTCATTTTGGCCCTTCGCACCAATCGCCTAACGGAATAGCCTCCATTTAGATCCCACAGGTGGTACAAGACTGTACTCTCAGAGATCAACTACATATTCCTTTTGTTCTTTATTCTAGTTGATAAACAACTTATTCGGATAAAAATATCTTTTATCTTTCCAAAACATGGAATACTCCATCCAAAATATTTTCAAATCATTAATTATGATTTACATAATTTATCCATATTTTTAATAATTTTATTATGACCCTTACAGCCAGTTTCCAATTTTAGGTCACCGAACTGCATCCATAGCGACCTTTTCCAAAACAGATTTGTTCTTATTTTAAATTCAAATAGTTGGATTTCAAAACATCTTATTTCATTTGGAAACACTTTTCATTTCTGAGCCAATGTTTCCAGTTTCAAGAGAATCCGATGGTCGGATCTCCCAGTACTTCAATTCGAAGTTACGGGTCGAACTTCGTGAACTGTCGTTATGCGACACGTTCTATTCAGAACCAAATCGATTTGTAATTAAAAATAAACCGATTTTTTTTCAAAATAATTCATAAATTATTTAAATTATATACAACTATCATTTGAAATGCTATTTCAATTACATTTCTTCTAAATCAAATATAAGCCATTTTAATATTATTTAAATTAGTAAAATAATAATATTTTTTGAAACTCATTATTTTAAGTTCAACATTCCTGACATTCGTTATAAAAACAAACAAGAAACTTTTGAAAAGAAACTTCTTTCAAAACGCTTTCTACATAGCCTAACTAAACTTCACTTTTGACAGTTATTATTCATTCAGAATTAAAACTTTAATAAGCCATATCTATATGAACATTACTTCAAAACTATCTGTTCCCATTATGAATATTCAATAATATTTTAATATCTTCGTGTCCATTCGAAATCGGTCATCAAAATCAAACTTCAATTTTTCACTGAATATTATATTATTAAAATATTCAAGCCTACTTTTAATTGGAATAATATTCAACCAAGTGCCATACAATTCCATTTATATGGATTTCTCACATCACATGCATCCAATAACTATTGTAATTAGCTATTAAACATTAAATTCACACCATAGTTGAATTCACCGTATAAGCCTTAAATAAATAAATGACGCTTATACCGGTCTGTAAATCAACCGATTAACAGGAAAACTAAACAATTGTGGAATGTGCCAATCAAATAACATCACAATATCCGTGAGGGGTTTTCATCACATTCACAAGCTAGTGGTTACTATCAACTACACACTTGGGAGATGTGTAAATAAATTATCATCCTAATACCCATGCCGGGTTTACATCACAAACCATATGAAATTATCTACACAAATGGGAGACGTATAGGCTAATTATCATCCCAACACTCGTGTTAGGTTTTCAACCAATTCAGATCAACCACAAATTCAATCAATCAATAATAATTTGTTTATTTCAGGTTATATTCCTACCAAGTCTATTTGACTTAAACAGGTGATCGTTTGCACATGGTCAGCCCACTCGAAACTTTCCCAAAGTGGATTGTTATGAGAACGCGACACATCATAACACAGAACAAGAGAACTTTTCATTGCTATTACAACAATTTTACATCAGAGTACAAATAAAAGTAATGTACAACAGAAAATATCAAAGAATAATGAATTACAAAATAGCGGAAACATAAATACATAAATACAATTAGCGGAAGACTACAAAATAATCCAAAGTATAGCTCCATCCATAATACAGGATCTTGCTAAATAGAATATTTGCAAAACCAAAACTGCTAGCTGCGTGGAAAATATGGGCATCCAGAGTTTAGTTGGGAAAAAATAAACTTTGAGTCAGTCATGGGACTAGTGTGAGAACTAAAGACAATTATTAAACTTCATTTTAAAGTTGGGTAAATCACGGACCACGCCGTATGAGATGAAACGGGTTTCCTCCACATTAATAGTAGTAAATAAAAACTCACAATGTTTTTTGAAAAAAGAGAAGTTATTATAAGACTCAGGTCCCATCACACAATGCAAGCGCAAGCCAGAGGATAAAGTTTTACCTTATAATAGCCAAACATGCTTAGTACGTGAAATTTCACTTTTTATTATTACAAGTGCATAATGCAAAAAACAATTTCAAAAATAAATTTATCAATCTTAGATGGCGTAATACCCTCATCTATTATGTCGTCATATAGGTTTACAATTAAAACACATAAAGTCTCATATTGGAAATTGGATTTCCATCATGAGCCGAGGCCAAGGATCTTCCTCATCCGTACTTCGGAACATCTCTAGCAACATGTCTGAGGGAAAAAGTATCCATTTAGAGAGGAAGGGACGGTCATCAGTACGTCGTTGATTAGTCAATGCCTGAACATAACGTTTCCCAGTCCTATCGGACCTCCTGGTCAGTATGTCGACCAACATGGTCATATTCGACCATATCCAAGGCGCCTCAATTCCAACATCCACATAAGTAAAATACGTGGGCTCCATACCAAGACATCACTTTTAGCTAGAAAGAAATGCATGTCCTCCCTATTGTCCTTCATCCCTTTTTTTGGCTCTTATCGGGGAGTGAAGCTCGACGAAGTCTCGTCCCTCACAAAGTTATGCTATATCATCCATGCTTTGATCATCAACCACAAAGCCCTGATTTTTCAAAAAAGCTTTGATCACCGCATCCCAACATGCCACATTGTCAATCTATATCATGCAACAGATGTCTATTAATATATAATCTCTGAGCTTATATGTCTCAGAGAAGGGTTAAGCTAAGAGAATAAATTCTTCGTCATCAAACAGATATATATATATATAGTAGAGATAAACAATTACAGCACAAAATACAATGTCAGACATATAATCCATTTGCACGTCCATTCTAGGTCAGAAGGAAACCAAAGACACCTTATTCCCTGTCCCATATATCCAATACAGAAGAGAGGACCTCGCATATCCGATCGATCTCCAAGTAGGCCTAGACAACCACCACTTATTACCTCGTTTTGGGTGTACATCCCAATCGAGACATAAGCAACAATCCAAAAGATGTGAAGATGTCTAGTCTGTAACCACCATCTTCTATATCTTCGATTTTTAATCGTCGTAACAGTTATTCAGAATACGATAAACGCGGTCTTTTCGAATAACTCATGCATCTTTAAAATCAAGTGATATATAAATATATCATAACCTTATTCCAATTCAGAATATTCTTTTGTTCAAATATTATTTATGATCGGAATTATTTCCCATAAATATTATAAAAGATTTATATCATTTAAAGTCATGTTTAAATCTTTACTTGGAAGTCATCGCAAAAGATTATATAATCTCTTTCACAACTTAAACAAAATTAAGGTCTATAAGTCTTATCGGGATTATCAATCTTTACAAAAATATAATCTCTCATATAGTTATCATATTCCCAACTTATTCATCCCATGGAGTAAAACTGGTAGTACTCCATATCTAACACCAATCGTGTTTTCGGTAAATTTAATTACCTCATTAAATTTCAAATCTAATTAAGGATTCATTAAAACTCCACTTAGTTTTAATGTCCAAAATTCATTATTTAATGATTATTCAACTTTAGGAAATTATGCATATCTTTAACTGGGTTAAAGAACAAATGTTATTTAAAACACCATTCACGATAAACACAAAATCAACTTCCATTCAAAATGGAACTTTCACGGAAATCATACCAGTTTGTAATTGATATAAATTTCCTTATCAGACTAATACTATAAGTGAAATAACGACAAAGCTTTTTAAATTCCTTAAATATTAAAAGTCTTCCTCCATGGAGGTTCATCTCGATTATCACTAAATCGACTTCCATCCAATTCTAATTTAATTTATTAAATTGGAAAATTTCAATTTGGAAAAATTCCATTAAATCTTAACTAAAAGATTTATTCCATAAATTCCATTTCCAACTGGGTTTAAGAATAGTGTTATTAAAGACACCATTCATGACAAACCAAAAATCTAATTTAATATCAAATATAAGGTTTTGAATAGAAGTCATATCGACTTATATTCGATATCTAATTCAGAACCAATTGATACCATATAGGGAATAACGATATATCTTTCAAATTCCTTAAACAATATCCATATAATCACGGAATCCAATATCGAAGATTATTTCCATTTAACTTCAATCCAATTCATATGTTGGAAAATTTTGGTTATATTTTAACCCTTTACAATCCAATAAGTTATTTTAAAACCACTGGATCTTTTAACACCAGAAAATATCGTTTGATCTTATTCAAATACCCGGTTCCTTCCGGCTTTTCCCACCACTCACCAAATGGAATAGCCTCTAGTTATATCTCACAGGTGGTACTAAACTGTACTCTCGTGAATCACCACATATTCCTTTTAGTTCTTTATTCTAGTTGATAAACAACTTATTCGAATAAGAATATCTTTTATCTTTCCAGTACTTGGAATATTCCATTCAAAATCTCTTTAAATTATTAATTGTGATTTAACATAATTTATCCATATTTTTAATAATTTTATTAAGGCCCTTATAGTCAGTTTCAGGTCACCGAACTACATCCATAGTGATATTTTCCAAGACTGATTTGGATTTATTTTAAAATCAAACCATTGGATTTCAAAATTTTTTATTTCATTTTAAAACTCTTTTCATTTCTAACCCAACTTCTAGTTTTAGGAGAATCCAATGGTCAAATCTCTCAATACATCAATTCGAAGTTACAGATCGAACTACATGAACTGTCGCTGTGCAACACGTCCTATTCAAAAACCCAATCGATTTATAATTTAAAATAAATCAAATTGCTTCCAAAATAATTTATAAATTATTTAAATTATATACAACTACCATTTGAAATTCTATTTCAATTACTTTCTTTCAAAATCAAATACAATATTAAGCCATTTTAATATTACTTTTCGAATCCCATTATTCTAAGTTCAAACTTTCCAGACATTCATTATAAAAATAAATAATAAACTTTCGGAAAGAAACTTATTTCAAAATGCTTTCTACGTAGCCTAACAGAATTTCACTTTTGATAGTTACTATTCAATTTCGAAATTAAAACTTTGATAAGCCGTATCTATATGAAAATTACTTCAAAACTATTCGTTCTAGTTATGAATATTCATCGATATTTCAAAATCTTCCCATCCATCCAAAATCGAATATCAAAATCAAACTTCGATTTTTCACTGAATATTATATTATTAAATAAGATTCAACCGATTACCATATAATTCCATTTATATGGACTTCACAATCAGATACATCCAATAATAGTTGTATCAACTATTAAACATCCAATTCACATCCAAAGTGGAATTCACCGCATACGCCTTAAATAAATAAATAAATAAATAATGCTTATACCCGTTTATTAATCAATCGATTAACAGGCAAACTAAACAATTGGGAGATGTGTCAATCAAATATCATCCAATACCCATGTGGGGTTTTCATCACATTCACAAGCTAGTGATTACTATCAACTACACATTTAGGAGATGTGTAAATAAATTATCATCCTAACACCCGTGCCGGGTTTACATCACAAACCATGTGAAATTATCTACACAATTGGGAGACGTGTAGGCTAATTATCATCCCCATACTCGTGTGGGGTTTTCAACCAATTCAGATCAACCATAAATTTAATCAATCAACAATAACTTGTTTATTTCAGGTTATATTCCTACCAAGTCTATTTGACTTAAACAAGCGTTCATTTACACGTCGTTAACTTATAAATTGGTGTTTAGCCCAATAACAAATACCACAAACATTTTAACAATGTGTTAACATATTAATTAACTCAATTTAACTTCCTAACTCATATCATTGTCCAAAAACTATTCGATCACATAACAATCAACTTTTCACAGTGTAAACTACTGCATAATCTACAATTTAGCTATATAATTAACCAAATTAGATAAAGAGTTCTCACCCTAGCCATCCTTACACCATGTCACTTCTTAGGTAAGCTCTCAAGCTCGCAACGGAAACAAAATTGCTCCTTTTTAGCTCGATTTTCCTAGCTAGTCCACGAACACACTTTAATTCATGGTATAAAGAAGAAAGTTGGAATTTTTATGTGTGTTAGGGCATACGGAGGGCAAGGGGAACTATGGCATGGGTTGGAGGGGGAGGCGCACGCTGGTGGTAGAGGTGGAGTGTAAGGCATGGGTAGGTGGGGGCACAGGAGGTTGTAGGAGGTTGTCACTACTACAAAAGTGGGCATATTCGAAACTATTGTGTGTGTGCGTTGCACGAAAAGTGTGGCAAAAGCTATGCTTTCTTTGATCTTCTGCAATAATACTCATATGTTGTTGCAATAGACGTGAATGCACTGTGTGGTAGGAATTCCAGTGCTGTGACGTGCAACCCCAGTTAAAAGCGTTGCATTACACAAATTAAAAGTACACCTCAGCAATCCACACCCTAATAAATGAAAGATCACAGCCGTCCATCCACCCCCCTCAATCCGCGTAACCCCCTTCTATTTCCCGCTAAGATTTTCATTCCTACGATATTTCATTTCATTTCTCCGCCATCCAGGTCCCTAAAACACGCTTCTTCAATTCACAACTAATCAACCTTTACTCCTCCCAAATAACTTCTAATTTCCTCATATCTGAAGTTGATGACAACTTCAGATATGGCTCTCTCCTTCAATCTTGGATAGGGGATTTTAAAGGCGTCAATACCTCATTGAAACTAATAGCTTCAATCTTTTCCAGTCTTACTGAAGGATAAACTAATTTATCATTTTAGATCTAATCCTATTGTAACTCGTTTTCCGTCATACTGAAGGATAAACTAATTTCTCGTTTTACAATCTTTCCCATTTAGATTAAAAAGGGAAAAAAGTTAAAATCCTACATTGCAATACTCAGTTCTTATCCTAATTGTTGGTGCTTTTATATCTCCAATGGTCGAGGTCGAGTTATCGGCATAGAATGCTATGATATCTGGAATCACAAGCGAGATTTAGGCAAAAGCATAAACTCAAATCCGGCGATGTTGTTCCCAGTTAAGTGAGGGGATTGCAGTAGTGCTTTAGGAGGCAATGATTGGCAATTTTGATTGGGTTGCCGATGTGATGTTACATGTGGCGATTGCGGCTGCGGAGTTTGAAGGTGGGGGTTGATGTCAGATTGCGATTTGAGGCATATGATGGTTCATTGAAGTGGATTGTACTCTGGGTATCAAGTAGGTGATGTAGGAAGTGGTTTACGGATTTCTAATGGTTTTATGGGTAGGGAAGGCAATGGTGATTGTTCAGGTTTTTGAGGTAATGAGGCAGGCTGGTCGAGTGGATCAGAGGGTGATCTGTTTTAGGGATTTGTAGAGGTTGTAGGTCAGAGGCAGTTGGCTTCAAAGTGCTTTTATGGCAGTGGCCATGATTTGGATTTTGTGGTGGTGCTTGGTGGTATTATTGATGGACTGGAGTCTAGTAGGAATGTAGAAAGTGGGGAACACGGTGGCAACAGAATTCGTGAAGAGATTGATATTTTGAATTAAAGGAGGAGGAGCTGAATGTGGCATGGAGGAAACAAGAAAAAGAGCAACGTGATGCACAGAAATAAAATAATGTGATCAACATAAAGTTGACTGTAATAGGGGACTGGATAATAGAAACTAAAACAATGTGATTTCTGTTCTTGAATGGAGCGGTTTAAAATCGTGATTTATTTTTCCATTAGCAGCTGATCGAATGCGAGATTATTTGTTCGTTATGATTGACAATCCATATTTTAAAGGCTTAGCCTCCCCGCAGTTGCTTCTAGGTTTTTATGGATTGTTTTTTCGATCACCATTTCAATCAGATATGGTTTCATTTAGTGAATCCGTGTGATTGCTGATGATATTTGATTCTACTCACTTATTAAGATATAAGTTCATTTGACGATAACTTGCTTGGAAACTCATTAAGCATTGAATGGAAGTGGCTTCCTAGGAGAATCCGAGACTCTACCGTCAATTCAATTGTATTAAGGTTGGCCTCTGCTATGAATATGCCTTTGCATCACTGAATTCATTTCCTTTAAACCAACATTTCAACAAAACATGGGTGTCTCATGTGCAGTTAAAATCTGCTCACCTTTACGCTGAAGCTTGCCAAAGGTACTCCTTAGAACTTCACAGCAAATAAGAAATAACATGTCTTAAGATAGGTTTAAGTGCTTTAACAGCTACAAAGAAACCAGTCAAGGGAGTAACAGCCCCTCTTCTAGATAACTTAGAAAGAGACATTGAGGCAAGGTATGATCACTTATGTTGAAGAAACTACTCAAAACATTAAGGCCCAGGAGAACTTGCTTCTGCAGATTCAGGCACAAACCGAAGAGTTTGCCAAGGTCTTTAACCTGAAGGACTACAAGTGTCAAGGGACAAACGTTACAAGCAAATTACAACAAATATAGCAAAATATTAGGAGATTAAGAATTACATCGATGAAGGGTTCAAGTTCTATCCTATACATCCGGGCGCGATTAGAAAAGCAATGCATAGTGACTATATATTGAAAAGAAACACGGAGTCAAATGGCACGGTGTAAGAAGTAGAACAAGAAATGGCTAATTTCAACTTCAAACAATATTACGAGTAGGGTGTAGCATCCTCTATGCCACCCCAGTTGCAATCTTGTTATGCTCCATCTTGTATGGCCTAACCCGTATACAGCACTTGCTCCATCTAGTTATGCCGCACCTCCTCCACAATGTAGGTATTATGGGTAATTTTAGTTCCTGTTCCTTTCCTTTAATCATAATACATAAACAATACGATTCCATTATTTTTTTATGTAATGGAGAATCAGAAAATTATAAATTTTAAATTATTCATTATCTAACAAAAAAATATCATTTAAACAAAAAAATAAATTCCAGAATTTAAGGGTAATTCATACATATATTGCAAGGATGGAGTAGGTTCCATTGATAAAATAATTGCAGTAATTGCTTCATATTCATCATGAAGACAGCTAACAATTGATAGAACATGTTCTTATTCAGATATTTTTTACCAGCAGAAGCGAGTTGATCACATATATTTTTGACAAGCTCACATACGGAAGCATAGAATTTTGGCAAGTGTTTGACATTCCCTTTCATAACTTAATGTTCATTTGTTTTCATAACATAATGCTCATCGCATGCATCTGGACAAAAGCAACGTCTTGAAGTTCTGGGCTGATGGATAGCATAATGCATTGGTTAAGGCAACAAATTCATTAAACTGAACATTGAAGTCTACATATCTATAGGCTAAAGAATCACGCATTGGAATCTCCTCTCAGTCTAGTTTTTGAGATACCCTTTTATGCATATCTATTGGCATCCGCTATTACCACCATAGCAATGGTATATTTTGTTCTTTTTACTCTCTCTTTAGAATATTACAATACTTTGATTTTTGTAGCTGTAAAAGGTTAAGACACACAAAAACGTTCAAAGGAAATCTTGTCAACCTTCTGCTTACTTGATTAAAATACAACTTCTTTCCACAAAAAATAATAATGATGATAATAATATAACCACGTCCTTCATTATTTCTGTAAGTCAGTAAAATCGCCCTGTTTAGCAACTGATTAAATTTTTGTGCATCTTGAAATACATGCTTGGCTGTTAGTCTAGACAATAAACACTTCACATTCCTCCTCCTTACTGTCTAATGCAGCTAATAATGTATGTTTATGTTTATAATATGGATGTAAATGGAAAATGTGAGTAATATCGTTAAATATCTATAGTAATATATTAAAGCTGGGTTTTCCTTCGGGTGCGCACAAGCTTCCCAGAGTTTCGCAGTGAAAAAATAAGATCCGAACCGTCTCTCCTCTTTCATCTTTTCTCTCCATTTTCTTCCACCGTCTCATTATGCTGCGCTACTTTTCTTCCATACAGAAAAGGGGGAAAACAAATTACCTGCCAAACCCATCTGCGATTCCCACTCCACCATCTTTTCCGCCGTTATTTTCCCGTCCATTGGTGAGCAGAGCGCTCCTTATTTCCCCTGTTCGTCTCTCCGCCCTAGATGGATTTACCCCTAAATCTCATCTGCGTCACCCTCTATAAGGTATGCGTTCCTTCCTCCTCTTCCTCCTTTTTTTTTATGTGTCGACACCTTGATTTGGAAGTGCTTTCCTACTGCAAACCGATCGGAAAGTACTATTTTTGTTCCTAAATATACGTATTTTCAAATTTTTTATTTTCTTAAATCATATCATACGGTAAGTTAAGATTATGTAATTAGAAAACTTTCAAAAGTTCATGGAAATTGTGGAAAATATGATGAATGCATGCATGGGCATAATTTTATATTTATATCATTTGTAGTTCAGTATTGTTAGGATAATTTTGGTTGATTTTGCCATTAGAATCTGCATATAATCTTTCTTTCCCATTTCAACTAGGTCTTAGAATACGGTAAAGAGTTTGCAAAGTTAGTTTAGCAAAATAATAGTATTTACTGATACATTTACGGCTTTAAAGTATGTTTCTTCAGTTGTACATATGCTATTACGATGAGTTAATTACTCCTTCGGAAATTAAAGGATCATGCAATCAGGATCAACATTGGTTAACATAGTGCCACTTTTATTCAAGTGAGCTGTTTTTAGATAAATCCAAGCTGTTAGAATTCAGGCTTACAATTACATAAATGGTTAACCAACATAATTTTTTTAGAATGGTCCTGGCAACATAATTTTTTTATGTCCTTCAGTTTTATAAAAAAATGCTTTCTTAATATGAATTAAGGGAGTTCTTTTTTGTGTCTCCAAGGTTTCAAGAAAAACAAAAATTCTTATGGATTGCAGGTCAATATGAAACGTCTCTCCCCTTTTATCTTTTCTCATAGTTGGACCTCAAGTAATGGAAATTGATATTTTGTTCCTGTTCGTAAATCGTAGAAGGGTAGCGAACCATTTATTTTTGGTTGCAAGTTGTGAATATGATATATGTACTCTTTCGGACAAGTTACATTATTGTTTTTTTTTCTTTGCATACAGCAACCAAACTGGTGTTTCTTTTGTGAAGAAGGAAAATGGAGTGAGTTCTATGGATGAGTCGATTGCTAGGTGGAATGGCTGAAGGGTAACTCACATTTTATTTGAAGTCTGACACCAAATGCAGCTGTAAATATTGTATTAGTTTGACAAGAAATCATTCTTATTGCACTTTCCTTGAAGGATAAGTATGGTGATAAAGATGCAAAATACTTCTATTGCAAAGCGGTTAAAGTGGAAATTACACATTCACATATTTTCAATTCATAGTGCCAGCTATATCCATGCTAAGAAGGTACTTTTGATTGTTATATTTGGTGAATCCTAATATACATTTCCTTTTCTCATGCTCAATGTTACCGTTATAGTCCTCTGCGTTAATTTTTGATATGCAATCAAACATCCTATTTATATGTTAATGTTATCAATATATAAATAAACAGTTGATAACTATTTTGCATTGGTTTGCTAACTAATTTGCACTTTTATGGTAAACAAACACTGTAGGAACCAATTATATATTCTTCTTCACTTTATATTTTTTTGTCACTAAATTTTATAGCAAATAATATCATGCTATAAACAAAGATTTCGTTTGGATGCCTCAAGTTCATCAATGTTCAACAATGATAACAGTATATTGCATAAGTTGGGTGAAAAAAGAATTGTACTAAAATTGCATGTATATGTTAAACATAATATGTTATACTATGTTTGTCCATTAAGTTTATTAATTTAAATTTGAGTTGTGGTTGACCCTTTTAGCTGAATGTACATCCGATGATGAAAGTTACAAAGACGACGATCCTTACGAAAATTCTTCCAAGTACAATAAAAATGCCAAGAGTTGTTATATTGGTTTTCAATATTTTTGATGCCAATAATTGTTGATTATTTGAATGTTGCATAAGATTTACCAGCATGAAAATATGGTGTTTTAATGACCTCTATTTAAAATAACAATAAAAATAGTCATGCTTGCAAGTGCAAAAAATTAAAACTAACAATAGTTTCATTTGATTTGGAATTTTTTTTGTTTATTAGTATTAGAACAATGGGTTAAAATTATTCAAATGAGTTGTCGATTCTGCAATTTTTGGTGATATGATTTTTGAAAAGATAAAGCATTTTTCCTGCTAAATCAAGATGGTGATACTTGCAAGTTCAAGTTGTTCAACAATAACTTTAATCTGTGTTCGATGTTTCAGATAAAATGAATAAAAAATAAAAGTTAAAATTTGAATTTTTTTTTATGCTGATGATTTTATCGACTCATTTTATTTCGAATGGTTCTTTAATAATTAAAGAGAAAATGAACTAAATGTTTCTAATCTCTTACTAATAACGAGGGAACTAGCAAGTATGTTTTCAGTTTTTCTTTAATACAAGGAATTTAATGCCTTAACAACATATCACCTTGCCTCCAGATTTGGTTCTCAAATCGAGTCTGATACAATTTTAGCTGCCAATTGCTAAGCTATAGTTTTAGCTAAGAGTTTCTGACATGGAAAATTAAGCAACTAAAGAAACCTCTGCCCTTGCATATGTTCACATCTAAGAGATATACGATGAAAAGTAAAGTGCACAGGAATGCAAGAGTTGTACATTACAAATATCAACTATGTACCATACCCTTTTTTTGTCTACTATTAGAAAATCTTTCACTGTTTCTAATCTCCACTAATGCACATTCATGTGCGCAATTATGGACAATGCAAGTTACTTTTTTAGTCCTACCTACAACTATGCAGCATTTTTTTCTAACTTTTAATTTTTTTTAATACATAGTCCTTAATTTAACAGGTCCTAAGTTATAATATTTGGAATCCTGTTATAATTTTCTGGACAATTTTGTTGTATGTTAAGTTGTTTTAGAATATTTTTTTGCTATCTATTTTCAGAAATATAAATATATCATCCATTCATGACTGAAACATAATGGCTACCAAGAGTTTAAACTAAACTATGACAAACTAATGCATTTAAGGCACATTATTGTATCTATACCGACAAATTGTGAGAAGCTGGGACAAGCTAAAATTTAACAAACTATGACTAGCTTAAGTGCAAAAATAAAGGTTGATATTCCTAAAAATAAATTTCCAATTACACGCATTTTGTAGGTAAATACATAATGTTTTTTAACCTCCTCTTTGAACATTGCCTATGAAAATTTACTGATGAATAAATTTGTCTGAAATGATGGATATTATGTAATTACTTTGGAACTTCATGGTTAATTTAGTATTTATCACCTTTACCCTTTTAGGATGTTCTGTATATATAACAATATAGTTTCTTACCTGTTTGTTGCGCCAACGTGATAATCTGCTAACTCCATATCAACGTATGCCAACGTTAGCAAACAAAATAATGTAGCATACAAACATCCATATACACAAAATTTTAGTCTTCGGTATTATGAACACTATTATCTTTTTCTGCATTTTTCATGATCTTTATTATATCTTGCAATTTTTCAGGCACAAGCGCGAACAGACAGTACTATATTATCTGGCCAATATTGTTCGCTACAGCTTGACAAACTGCCTAAAGCCTTTAAACTTTACTTGCATTACTATTTTGGTTTAGTTATCCCAGTTTTGCAGACTGTGCACAGTGCCATATTTTTTTAGGGTCTACTGCCTTATGTATTTAATACTAAACAGCATTTGGAAAGCGAAAACCCATGCTATTGTGCCACTTGGTAAATAATAGTTAAAGATATTGACCTTTTTATTATTTGAAACTCCGATTAAATCAACACAAACTATGTGCGATTTCTATATTTAGTGAACACAAGCCTTTATATACACTAAAATATCATCTGTTAACTAAATGGTAGTACTATATTGTAATGCTCTGTAGTTTTAACATTGCGTACTGATCCGATGTTATGGAATATGTTCCTACTTTTTGCGTCTTGACGTAATGTTTCATTGAGGTGACCAAACATTTTGCTTTAATCTACAAGAAACATATGTTTTCACTGTATCAAATTATTATTAGAGCACTTTTTTTCGTTCAATTGTGCGCGGGTTGAAACTTTTTATCCCCAGCTTTTCCTAGGCAAACACGCCGTGCATATTGCTGTTTTACTGGATTTCAGCAGTGCCCCTTTATTTTGTCACTTCCCGTTTTGAGCTATTTATGCTGATTCCAACAACAGTAATTTAGACCGTTCACAATAATCACATTACTAATTTCTGATATGCTTGGGTTTAATCACAACGGCATGAAATACTATGTCAGCATGTGAACTTACTCATTTGTAAACACGAAATGTATTCCGACGATGCAATTTTCAACTGCAAGCTATGCCTACCCAATTTTCATTCTGCAAGGTAGCTGTGTTGCGTGTCATTTCAACTGCAAGCTAACTTTCAACGCAGCTGTTGTTTTATGATACACCCATATGGAAAAACTGGCATGTTTTCTCTATGCTTGGGCATGCTACTCTAATGTTTGCTGAAGCAAACCAATGTCATCCAATGGAGCCATCTGAATTATGCTTTACTCATTTGGTTTTTGGCTTTCAAAATGAAAATTGATAATAAAATACTGAAATATTTTTTAACAAATATTAAGAAGCTATGTATTTGTTTGTACTTTATGTTTTTATTGGTTGGTTGAGTCTCAGAATGATAAGTTGTTCCCGAATTTACTGTATTACAATGTTATTTACTATATTTGTCCAATTTTTGGTTGTTGAAGCATGGTTAGCATTTTAATAATATCTGTTGGTATTTTTGAAAAATATAAGTATTCATCTTCTGAAGAAGATGTCAGTATAAAATCTATTATTGCCATTTTCAGTTCGTAATGAAGAATAACGGATTGCTTGGCTCTAAATCAAATGTTTTTTTTATGATTTATGTGTCGCTAGAAAAAAATGCGATTGTTATGTCACTGAATTTTGATTCCTACCTCTTTTCATGGCATAGAAGCATTTATGACCTTTATGTCTATGTCAATATCCTATAATATATTTATATTCTTCGATAAATTTCTGAATTGTGATTGTTAGTAAAATGCTTCCAATCTATGGATTTACTTTGATTTAATTCTATATATACACATATATTTATAATGAGAATTGCACAGCTATGCTTGACCGTGTGTGTGTGTGTGTATCAATCATTATTTGTAACCTTTGTAATTTGTAGTCGCATTATCATTGCTATGTAGAATAGTGTATTTGATGTATGTTTGCGAATAAGAATATGATTGAAATCGTATAGAGAGCCAATTTTTTTTACTAAGAAGGCAGAATAGGAAAGATCCTTATCCATTCATATTACATTGTATATAACATTTTAAAGTTATTTATATATTAATTTTTACTTACATTGTGTGCAGTTTAACTGTTTTCATGAATTTTAGTCTTTCTCAATCTAATTTTAAAGTTGCAGTACCATATTTCAAACTATTGATTTCAACTAATACAGCCAATCCTTGAAATTTACTAGGAACTCATTCTTACGACATCAGTAATTTTTATTGGAGCAACTCGATTGTATTTCATATGCAATTTAAAAAAAAGGGTTATATTAAAACTTATAGTATGTGATTATCAAATATATATTTATGTGTATTCCTTACAATTTGGCTCCAATGTCCTCTGAAATTACTTTTGGTTGTATTATTCACCTAAATTTAACAACGTTGTCCCAAAATTTGACATGTTGCTACAGATCATCCTTATATTATGATTTATAAATTTCTCATAGCCTAACACAAGTTAAAATTAAAAGCCTAGCTTCAATTTTGCACGTGAAATGGGCTTTCTTTGCAAATTTAATGAAAATTTCTAACATTTTATGAGTCTGTTTTACTTTTCAAAATCACTATTATTTGAATACTTGGTACAGGTTTCAAATTTGGATTTCGACCATGATAGAACTTGAGAAAATCGAATCTGCTTAAACAATGTAACAGTAGTACATTTCATCATACAATGACATTTAATCCTCATTTGCCTGCATTTGTGTTGGATCCATTTCCACTACAACAAAAAATTAGGTTATGTGCATCGATCACTGAAATCAATATAGCAGTAATAATGTATTAATGTTGTGGCACAAGAAGTATCGATAACTAAGTATTCTACTGTCTTAATGATTAATATTTATGTGGTCAAAATTTCTAATACAATAAGTATATTTCAGTGCCAAAACCGAATGTTTTGGACTGTTTATTAAATTGCTAGTAAATATGAGGTTAGTAATATTTTACGAAATTTAAACACTTAAAAATGAGTTGTTATTAGTTATTACAAAACCAAACGAATGTTAATAACTCTTAACTACATTGGATGAAATATTAACATGCATCAGTTACCACGTCTATCCAATTTTTGACTAGCAGTTAACATTATCGTTGATGTAATAATAAAACTTTTGCAACTGTTTGGAGTTACATGACTAAACAACTGAAAACTAGGTTGAAGAATGGGCTAAACAAATTTCCTTTGAAATTTCTTCATTTTAGGTTTTATCTCCTGTTGACTGGGTAGTTAGTATGTATTTTTGCAGGTACTTTACAATAGCATGCTTCGTTGCTATGTTACTGTACTTTTGCATGGTAGGATCATTATTTGTTACATTGCAGGAGGGGAATCCAGCACTGCTGCAGCACCTTCATCGTCGATAACAAAGAAGGAAAAACAATTCGAGATCATGAAGTGGAACGGAGTCGCACTTTGGGCTTGGGATATCGTTGTCAATAATTGTGCGATCTGCAGGTATCATATCATGGATCTCTGTATTGAGCGTCTAGTGAATCAGGTTAGTGCAGCATCCGTTGCTTGGGGTGTGTGCAATCATGCATTCCACTTTCATTTCATCAGCAGGTGGCTCAAGACCCGCCAAGTCTGCCTCTTAGATAACAACGAATGGCAGTTTCAGAAGTACAAGCATTAGTAAATGCTCCAGTGCAGACAATGGCAATCAGGCAGAATGCTGCTTTACAACTCATCTTAGTTTAGTAGAACAATTTTATTTTTGTATGATGGTAATCTGTTACTGGAATCAATCTTTACATGCGCACTTTGTTTTTGAACCTAGCTACTTCTTTTATTATTATTATGGCAGTGAATGGTGTGAAACAGTGACTTTTTTCCTACAGGACAAATGGAGTTAGATTTCCCTGAATAGTTTCCACGGAGGCTGATGAAAATTAGACGTTTAATTTCATTAGCATGCTGAGTACTTTGATTTGTTTAGTTGATTTCATGCAAGATGATTTTTACAATCCGTCTCCAGTGGAATAGAATGTTATTGCTATTATTGTATTCAGAAATTATCTATTAGCACGATCATCAGTAAATTTACGACAATCTTGGATAAGTAGTTTATTTGAACGTCCAATTTTTTTTCCTGTTATGTTCTGGAAATAGTTATATAGAATTGTTTTCTTTCTTAATGAAGTGAGGATAATGATATCAGTCGCACTGTCTTGAATACCAAGCATTAATATAATCTGCAATATCTTATCGATTGTATTGTTGGTAGTTTACCTGGATAAACAATATTGAACTTTCCAAATGTATCGACATTATAAAAATGATAATCATTTTGCAGAAAACTGACTTGCTCCTTGCTGAATAATTTTTTGTTGTTCATCCACGAAGGTCCAAATAATACAAAATCCACGAAGGTCCAAATAATACAAAATTCGCGTGTATTTCGAAGATTGATAAGTGTTCAAGCAATAGTAATTTTGCAACTCCCGTGTGCAAAGCACGGATGCGCACTTGTTATAAAGAAAACGGAGAACAAAAGTTGCGTTTAATCTTCCTATTCGGTACTTCTCCTATTGGCATGTGTTTACTAGTTTAAATGAAATTTGATGTTTCATATTTTTTGTGTTATCTTTTCCGGCACACTATGTATAGCCATTTAATATGCTATGTGCTATATTTTCCAGAAAATCAAGTATGATGATATTGAATATTGATGGACGCAATGCCTCCATCTCCTAACAAGGTATGTATTTGTCGTTACATTCACTACTAAGCTCTTAATACTTAGTTTAGTTGTATGATTGCATTTATGTGACCATTTCCATTTAGTGGATTTGATTCTTCTAACATATTTACTTAAGTAAACTCACCCAATTTCACTGTAATTTGAAATTTATATGCATCTTGAAATATATGCATCAAATTTGACCTAATTTTTTTCAATGTCAATATGTCTTGTGATTTCGTTGTTCGGTAGTTAGTTCATAATAACATTCAATATTTAGTTAAATATTATTTCTACTGAGGTGCTAATTAAGACATGTAATTCAGTGCAAATAATGTCTAATAAGAGACCGCTGAATTGTAATTATAATTTTGTGTATACTACTTGTGCCTCACTACAGAGTAATCTTTCAAGTTGAAACATTTTCAATCATCTCAATCACTAACCAGGCAGTCTTATTTCACATCACCACTTTGAGAAAATAAACAAGACAGTAAAAAAAATAAAAGGTAAGAAGGTTGTATAAATTTCATGCTAATAAAGAAACATAATATTGAGATAAAAATGCTAAAGTTCACAAACAAATGCCCTTATATTTAGCATGTGTTATGGGTCTGTTGGTCTGACAATTAAGTTGGCATCTAATATATTTAGTTTATATAAATACGCTGCATTTTGGAGAATGCCAGTCTATATGTATGTATGTATTTTAATTCATTGAATTCATTTATTTTGTATTGACTTTGTTAAAGTGACAACATTGCATATGTCAACACATGTGTACATGTTCAAAATGCACTAGTGAACTGGTCAGGAATGAAGGAAAATGTCCATTGTGTCGTGCACCTATTCTTGAAGTAGTTCGAGCTAATGCTATACAATGAAGAAAACGGACGTGTAAGTAGCTGATTTTTGAGTTTTGATATTTTGATAATACATGAATCATTGATTTTTCTTCTTATCTATGGTGGTTTTTTTTATGTTTACTTGGAACATATGTTTTGGATGAGTTTCTTCTATGTACAAAAATTGTATTATAATATTTTTAATTAAAAAGTTGTATTTGCTTTCTTTCAGTGTAGCATTTGTCTTCTTCTACTATTGCATTTTTTCTGATGTTGCATTTCAAGATAGTAGTGTTGCATTACATAATACAGTGGTATTGCATTAAATAAAATATTATTAATTCCACGTGGCAAGTTGATCCCACAGCTGACGTGGCATGTGACACGTGGGAAGCTGACGTGGAGAGATGACGTGGCGTGTGACACGTGGGCAACTGACGTCGAGAGCTGACATGGTGTATGACAAGTTGGCAGCTGACGTGGAAAGTTCATGTGGGTCCCAGTATCGTGGCCTGGAAGCCAGGCTCTGACTTCTACTTAAGGAAAAAAATTATATTGTTGCATTACTTGCACGTACTATTACAATAGGGTTATAATGCAATACTTTCTTTCCGTGGCAGTAATTGGGCAAAAGCGTTGCCTTAGAGAGCTAATGCAACGGCCGCGGATGTCATGCCCCTTCGATGTTGCCTATTTGAAAAAACGACCTATGACAACGCTTTTTTGATCTACGACCACAGAAATCTAGTGTCGAATATGCCCACTTTTGTAGTGTGTAGAACTTGATTTGGTTTTAACGGTGGTAGCTTTATGGAAATTGAAAGAGGAAAAAAGATTTTGGCTTTGAGGGGACCCACGACTTAAGGAGAGAGAAGGGTAGAGGCTGGTGATGGTTATTCATGATGGAGGAGGTGCTGGAAGGGGCGGTGTTGGGAGGAATGAGGCTTTAAGCGAGAGAGGAAAGGGAAATGGAGTTAAGGAAAAAGGAAGAGAAGACTTAATGGAGAAGGAAAGGAGAAATAAGAAGAAAAAGATAGACATGTCGCACGAACTACCATTGGAAAAAGAGTGGAGGAAGAGCTCAAAACTTGTCTTGTGGGTACATGAGTTGTTTAGTTTAGGTAGCATATGGGATTTTGTGAAGTGGGTATTAACTACTCATATTTAATTGTACGATGTAAACGTCATTCTGGTCGTAGAACCACATACTAACTCCAAAAATTACAAAACTTGAAATCTAGCTATGTTACACTATTATGGTTACAATGAACCTGGTCACGTTGAGTTCGGAGACCGTTTGAAAAAAAAGGCCTTATTTCTAGCATTAACCAAAGTGAAAATTAGGGACACATCCCCAAAAGGTATCAAAATGAAAACGACATCCAGTCTAAGTTTCAAATTCAAAGCGGGTCCCTGTTTTGTCACGTTACATGTTTTCCAAAAAAATGCGCTTGTACATAAAAAAATAAAAAAGCTGCAAATATTTCGAAAAGTAATATGAAAAAAAATCAGAAATGTATGCAACTTATATATTCATCTAGCGTTTCTATTGAAAAATCTGGATGAAAATATGCATACATGTATGCATATATTGGCAATAGTTGCATGCATGTATGCATATATAAGTTGCATATATTGGTTTCCGGATTCGAATAAATAAATCCGTTACCTTTGGAATACACTTATTGTGTCAGAAAATTCAACTTTACATGTTAAGGCATTTGGATATTTGGTATGTATAGCTTATATTTAATTTAGTTCCACTCTTTATGTGAAATTATGTTTAATATTTTGTTAGCTTCATCACATAGATAGTTAAATTTGTTGACATTCTAACCCACTTCAAATATCAGAATGTACCCTTCAAATTCACGTGTTCAACGCACTTAAATTATAACATGCTAACACTCAATGCTCAAAGATTCTATAAGTTTGCTTATAACGAAGCCAACATTAAATGTACAAATATGTAACTTTTTGGCTTTTATGCTTGCTCTGATGTGAAATGTCAAAAACTTGCCTGAGCCTTTAAGTTTTTTTTTACTGTTGGAAGAATGAGTAAAGTGGTTGAGGCAAACTAAGTCCCACATCGGGGAAATTTGTGCCTTATGCCACTACTTATACTAATGCTTGATGTATTATATCAATAGAAAGAGGAGATGGAAGAGGGAGAGACAATGGCATGATAAAACATTGATGCTAATATTTAAAGGTCAAAGATAAAGGGCCTTGGGCTTGGGGTCTGGTGATTAATTGGGCCTCTGATGGGCTCGCTGCGCTGCGGAGCCGCTATTTTTTGAATTTGACCGCGCGAATGCCAATGGAAATTTCTGTTGGTAAAGGGTCGCAACATTTCCAGCAGTCATAGCCGTGGCAATTCGATCAGAAGCACATGTTCATATGAACATGCCTCTTCCAGCCTATATATAGGCCTGCAGAATTCGAATCAAAACACAAATTTGAAGTCTAATTTCTCTCCTCCTTGTTTTCTTCTTCCTCGCTCTGTTCTGCATCAAATATATATAGAAACTCTCTTGCGTTCATCGTCGATTTGTGACTGTAGCGCAACATCACAAATACGGTCCATTTCATCCTTGGGAAACGATTGCTCATCATCCTTCCGCGCGGTAGAGGGAGCAACTTCATGGTATTTTATTCAAGATGTGATTTGCCGAAAGAAAAGCTTCTCCCCAAAAGTTATCTGGCAATCCAGAACTAATTAGTAAGGCGTTCATCATTTCTTTAAGAGTTCTGTTTTTCTGTTTGGCTATACCGTTGGATTGAGGTGAATACGGGGATGAAAAAGGTCAAAATTGGACCAAAGACTATAGATTGCATATTCATTGGATATGCTCGTAATAGTAGTGCATATCGATTTTTGGTGTACAAATCTGAAATTGATGATATTCATGAAAACACCATTATCGATTCTCGAAATGCAAGATTCTTTGAACACATTTATCCTCTAAAGACCTCTATTGAAACTAATGTTCAAAAGAGGCCAAGAGATTCAGATACTCCCGAGGATAATGCTGATCAAAGACAAATGAATGATGAAACTGAGATAGAGGAACCGAGAAGGAGCAAGCGACAAAGGACCTCTAAATCCTTTGGACCTGATTTCTATGCATATATGATAGAAAATGAACCTCTAACTTACCAACAAGCAATGTCATCTCCCGATGCTCCTTATTGGAAAGAAGCCGTCAATAGTGAAATAGAATCCATTCTACAAAACCATACGTGGGAACTAGTGGATCTCCCTAAAGGATCAAAACCACTAGGATATAAATGGATATTTAAGAAGAAACTAAAGGCTGACGGCTCATTAGACAAGTATAAAGCAAGACTTGTAATAAAAGGATTCAAACAGAAGGAAGATCTGGATTACTTTGATACATACTCTCCAGTTACCAGAATAACATCAATTAGGATGCTTATTGCAATCGCATCTATATTGAATTTGGAAATACACCAAATGGATGTGAAAACTGCATATTTGAATGGTGAACTGGAAGAAGAAATATATATGCAGCAACCAGAAGGGTTTCTAAGCCCGGGAAATGAAAATAAGGTGTGTAAATTAGTAAAATCACTTTATGTCCTTAAAAAAGCTCCAAAACAATGGCACGAGAAATTTGATGAAACTATGTTATCAAATGGATTCAAAATAAATGAATCAGATAAATGCGTATATATAAGATATACGAATATTGGATATGTCATTGTTTGTCTTTATGTTGATGATCTACTAATCCTAGGAAATAATAATGCCATAATAAAATCTACGAAGGATATGTTATCCTCTAGATTCGACATGAAAGACCTAGGAGTGGATGATGTAATCTTGGGTGTGAAAATTATAAAAACACCACAAGGATATACCTTATCTCAGTCACATTACATAGCCAAATTACTTGAAAGGTTCAAGAAGTATAATATAACCATTGCAAAATCACCAGTGGATATGAACCAAAATTGGGTAAAGAACACCGGTGATGGAATATATCAACTTGAATATTCTCGCATACTGGGAAGTATCATGTATGTAATGAATTGCACTAGGCCTAATATTGCATACGCTATAAGCAAGCTGAGTTGATATACCAGTAATCCTGGTAAACATCACTGGAAAGCAATAATAAGGGTCCTAGGATATCTGAAGTACACACAAAACTATGTGTTACAATATGAGAAGTATCCTTCAGTGATAGAAGGATATAGTGATGCCAATTGGATAACTGGCTCAGATGTCACAAAATCCACAAGTGGATATGTGTTTACATTAGGAAATGGAGCAATCTCATGGAAATCATCCAAACAGACTTGCATAGCAAGGTCGACAATGGAATCGGAGTTCATTGCTCTAGATAAAGCCGCAGAAGAAGCAGATTGGCTTAGGAGTTTCTTGGAAGATATTCCAAACTGGGAAAAACCGGTACCTCCAATATGTATATATTGTGATAGTCAATCTGCTATAGGAAGGGCGAATAGTACATTATATAATGGTAAGTCTCGACATATTCGTCGTTGACATAAAACCATAAGACAACTTCTCTCTAATGGAGTTATCAATATAGACCATGTAAGGTCAAAGGATAACATAGCGGATCCACTAACAAAAGGCTTGCCAAGAAAGAAAGTTCAAACCTTATCGATGGGAATGGGCTTAAGACCTATGAACTAAAAGTTTTCTAAAACGGAAACCCCACCTAGTTGACTGGAGATCCCAAGATCTAGGTTCAAAGGGACAACTAAGTTTAAGATAAACATGACGGCACTGTTAAATACAAAACATTCCTATGATAAGTCAGTGCAAAACCTGTCGGAGAATAGGATAAGCTAGGCTTTTAATGATGTCTATACTGTGGTGTTATAAAGAACCAAGTGGAGTATTACGGGATACTCTTAATAGAATCACCTATGTGAGTGCGAAGGCGCCGCTTCAAGAAGAATTGTAAGGTCGAATTCTTCAAGCGCTCATGAAACCAAGGCGGTGTTCATGGCAAAAATGAACACAAACAGAGAACCAAGGGGTTAAAGAGCATTTATCATGTGTTATCTTTATAGACTTACACAAACGGCTTACAGTTCAAAGACAGTCTAGTCTACTGATTCGCCAGTTAGTTATAACGATAAAACACTAGGAAAAGTTCAAGGCCTCTGAGCTACTTTTACCGATATGATAAATGTTACACAAAGTTTCAGAACAGATTATACAACCACTCACTCATGTCGGGGATTGTTGGAAGAATGAGTAAAGTGGTTGAGGCAAACTAAGTCCCACATCGGGGAAATTTGTGCCTTATGCCACTACTTATACTAAAGCTTGGTGTATTATATCAATAAAAAGAGGAGATGGAAGAGGGAGAGACAATGGCATGATAAAACATTCATGCTAATATTTAAAGGTCAAAGATAAAGGGCCTTGGGCCTTGGGGCTCTTGGGGTCTTGTGATTAATTGGGCCTCCGATGGGCTCGCTGCGCTGCGGAGCCGCTATTTTTTGAATTTGACTGCGCGATTGCCAACGGAAATTTCTGTTGGTAAAGGGTCGCAACCTTTCCAACAGTCATAGCCATGGCAACTCGAACAAAAGCACATGTTCATAAGAACATGCCTCTTCCAGCCTATATATAGGCCCGCAGAATTCGAATCAAAACACAAATTTGAAGTCTAATTTCTCTCCTCCTTGTTTTCTTCTTCCTCGCTCTGTTTTGCATCAAATATATAAAGAAACTCTCTTGCGTTCGTCGTCGATTTGTGACTGTAGCGCAACATCACAAATACAGTCCGTTTCATCCTTGGGAAACGATTGCTCATCATCCTTCCGCGCCGTAGAGGGAGCAACTTCGTTTCAAGGAAACAGCGCTCGCTGGACTCAGACAATAGTCGGTACTGCTTCTTTCTCTTTCTCTAGATATTTACTGTATCGGTGCATTCCCTTGCATACTTGTGGCTGAACTTTGTAGTTGCAATTTGCAATATCATTGAATCAGTATTGCTAACGCTTAAAGACATTACTGTTCATAGAAATGGTTTTTGCACGTTTCTAGTGATTGGTTTCTAACACTTACGACTACTGATTAAAGAGTTATCCTCTACTTATATGTTATATATATATTCAAGTAAGATCCTAGAGGATTTATCATAAGTTTAGAGATCAAGGTCCAAATAAAATGCATGTCTCTGATCTTCCTTTGTGCAATTTACAATGGAATTATATCTTATATGTTGTTTATGAAGAAATCTTCTAATTGTTCTGTTCTCACTTGAAGCTACTTACCTCAATTAACCACATATTGTTTTTTCTCATAAGACCATTTCTTTTCCTTTTTAATCATAAAAGCATTATCAGCTTATAATCTCTACTTTCTTCTCTTCAAATAATAAAACATTAAGTGCATAAAAATTTGTCAACTTGTATGTATAAGGAAGAAAAGGAAGGTTTAGGACATGGGTTGAATTGAAACTAGAATAATTGTTCTCCCTTTGCCTGCATAGAAAGTTCCTTTGATGCCATCAAACAAGAATTTTTCCTTTAGAGGAAATGTTATCTTAGAATATTTTTTGATTTCTTTATTACTGCTTGTTTTGTCATACTGGATTAATTAGTTTATTGCCATAATTCATGTAAATAACATACGATTTCGTTTTAATTATTTTCTTTTACTGAATCAACGATAAGAAAGCACATTTTTTTTATCATTATATCTATTATTTACTGCTTATCTTTGACTACAGCAGCATAACAGAACGGACATTAGGCTCAAAGATGGGCACAAAAATGTTTTTACCTACGTACAAATAAATGATTTGGAGCCTTTGCCTCATTTATTTGATAAATGGTTTGTCTCATTTATTTGATAAATTACTGGTTATTTCTTTTTCTGTAAATATCACTTTTCCTAAAGTAGATAATTATTCTCTCAATGGATGTTTTCTAAAGACATTTATTTTCTTAGTCAAATTCGGTTAACTATTGTTTATTATCTTTCCATAATTAGCCTACCATTGTCATCATTCACTTCCGCTAACCTATTAATAAAATATATAATTTCTTGCAACTCCCAATTAGGTATTGGTGCATTGCTATTCATTTTAGGATATGCAAACATCCCATCTTTAATAATCCATTCTACCATTTGTTACTAGTTTAGTGTTAAAAAACACATATCAAATTAACAATAACGTTATTGTTTGTACGCAAATACCTAGTTCAGCAATTTGACAAAGAGACAGTAACAACTATTTGGTATAATGCGACGATAAAATAATTATTTAAACTTCTTTTAGAAAAAATCAGCAAAACAGGATTTAATATTTTTTTTACACACACTAAAATCAGCTATATAGGTAGTCTTCTCTCTTTTCTTACATTGTAAAAATGAGCTAAATAGGTACTCATCTTAAATATAATTTTTCATTTATTATTTCTATGACACTTTTTATATGCATCAATCGATTTGAAGATATATTCCTAATAATTCAAAGTTTGTCCTGCCATATTATGATTACATTATAAAGAGATGTAAATGAAATAGACTTAAATATTGTTTCACCACAGGTGTCAAAAAGGTAAGGCAAATCCTACGAGCGTCAAATGAAATTTTGGTCCAAACCGTTTATTTAACCTATTTAATATAAGGCTCAAGATGAGCAATGAGTCCCTAAGGCTGAATTTATTTTTATTTAGCATGTTCATTACTTAGTTGTTTGTTTATTGTATCAACTTTTTATATACATAACACGAATACATCACATATATCAATTTGATGACATAGGACATCATCTCGGTGCGTCGTTTTCAATTCTCAGATTCGTCCTCTGTTAATTTAGAAATGAAAACATTTAGTCACTTCATTTCTTACTCTTCATCCAGACATTAAGATTCAAATTTATGTGCACATGAATTAACTATTTTTATTTAATTTTACAATTTTAGATCAGGATTGACTCTTTTCTAATTATTCATTATCTTATGATTGTGAAAATATTTACACACTACATAGTATTGACACCTGGATTTTGTATCCTACCAGTAAATTATTCCAGGCTATGGTTCCACTCCTCATGTAATGCATGGATGACTTTGGCATATATTTTGGGCGGCCATTGATGTTATATAGTTTTGAATCTTATGTACAATAATGCTACCGACTTCATTATACCTTCGTTCTTTTGCTATTTTGCCAAAAGTAAATTAAGTTTGCCTCACGAGACATAGGATTTGTTACATGTTTTTCCCTTCTCAATACATTAGCCAACCGTACCATGATAAAATGGTATGGTATATTCCCAACTTCGAATAACCAGATTTATAATAGTACACCAAGTGGTGGTCTAAAATATTGGTAATATTTATCTGTAATGGCAGTGTTATATTTATCTGTAATGATAGTGTAATATTTATTTGTAATGACTAAGTTGAATATCATACTACCATACAGTTCTTATTTTAGGCTGTGAGCAAGAAGAACATAGCTATTAGACAGAGGTAATTCCCACACACGTCCAGTCGCAAAGGAATGACATGACTAACTAAAGATTTGGTAACAAAATTGTAGTTACAATTTACTGCTATATTTACCAAACTTTTATGTTAATTGCTTTTTTTATTTGATGTTTTCTGGATGTAGTAAAGCGAAAGTAGAGATCGCTCTGCCGTCTCTAGAAGTGTAGTCTGGATCAAATCTCGCACTAAGAAAAATGGTGAACCGGTGAATATGATTGTTGCAGATGCTATAGAAAGTTCATACTTTCAAATACGTATGATAGATACATAAATACTATATTTTAATGAGTTTTGAAAAAATAAAAGATGTCATATATGTGGTATTTAAAATTGCAAGCCTTTGAGTGTGTTTCCTATTTTCATTTATATAATATATTTTAGTTTAAACTGCAGTAATATGAAATTAATCATGTTTTGTAGGAAAAGATTAAACAAATTGAAAGTGTTCCACAATCGAGCTCGCCAATTAATTATACAGAAGATGCACTTCCACAAGTGTTAGGGCAAGAAAGATCAGGTTGACTTAGAGCGATGGGAAGATGAATGAGTCTAAGTAGAGCGGCTTTAGCACAAGTTAAGGAGAAGCATACACTGCTTCTTGAAAGTAAAGTGTCGGACTTAGAGAAGAGATTTCTATAACTAGAGAAAAATCAGGTGCAAATTATCACTATATATTGGACTACATATGAAATTATCAGTTATTTATTTTTATTTTTATATAAGTAACTTCAGAGTTAGGAAATAACGTGTGGTTGCAGAATTTACTAAGGAATGCAAATATTGAAAATTTGAAGTTCACTAGAATAAATATCATTGCTCGAAATTTAAATCTCTTTGTTCAAAAACATGAAAACATCAATTAATTAATTTAATGACATTTTCACAATTGTATTTAATGATAATTTCACAATTGTATTTCAAAACTGCAAAGCTCCATATACTTTTTTTTAAATTGATTTCGTGATTTTATTTAGATGATAAAAATGTATCTCGGAGGAAATTGTTAATGATGTTCCTCTTGGACTAGCAGCTATGATTGTTTGGATAGATGAACCACTAAATCTAGAAGATTTTTTTTGGTGGCCATCCCCTGGTTTGTTCCAAATTGGGGATGATGCTGGTAAGAAGGTTGCATTCCTGAATCGCAAGTAGTTTTTGAGACAAGTGATACTACAGTTACTATTACGACTAAGGATGTGGTGAAAATATTTCTGGTACTTGATTCTTATGTCGTCTTTTTATTTTTTTCAAGGATTAGCAACTTCATTTTTTTTCATTTTTCAACTTGCAGACTGCAGATTCAAGAACAAACAATAAATGCAAGTTACTGAGTTTATCAAGAAATGGGAAAGTAGTAGCTTTAGGATGGGTGGTGTCAACCGATCCAAACATAAGGGTACATTTCAGACCATTAGGAAACAATGCAGTTAAAGTTTGGATAGACACCGTAAATGAGCCAGAAGTTGAGCTATGGATGCAGACATCCGAACTACAGTACATGGAAGACGTCCTGTAACGACCCAGATTTTTGGTTGATTAATTTTAAATATTTAATATTGTTTTAAATATTTAGTTGTTAAAATAAATTAATTTGTATATTGAGTTATCGATTTAATAATCGAAATACGATTTATTTCGAATATATAGAATTATCGCAATATGAAAATGAATTTAATTGAATTCAAAGTTAAAACTGAATTGGAAACAATTAAGATGATTTATAGAAATTCAATTTGAATAGAATGATAAATAATGATAATTTATTATCAAGGAATTCGTTATTTTTGAATTTAGTTATATAATATCGATTTGTTATGTTATTTTATATATACGTTCGAACTATATAGTCTATTTCGTTGAGTTCATAATAGTGTAATTTCATTGAAACATCGGTCGGTAGGTTAAAATAGCGGTCGTGAATTCATGTAATGGACCCCGAGATATTTGATTTGGAGATAAGCTTGAAATCAAACCAGAATCTATTTAAAAGAAATAAAAATCTCTTTATTTCTAATCGCGGTTAAATCAAATCAAATCAATATTAAATTTGATGTGTACCTTCACCTACCACCTATTATTTAACACCCAAGTATTCATCATTTATAAATATCGCGCACATCCTCTTTCTAATTCCTTAGTTTTTCATTCTTCTGAACAAATCAAATACGAGAGGTTCAGTTCTAAATGTAAAACTGCAAAAACTCCCTTTCCTCAGTCAATAAATAAATGGTGATCCTTTCTCCTAATGGCCAACGCTCCTCAAGGACATGCCTTTCTTTTTAATTCCTCAAATCAAACTAGCTAATACTTTCCCTTTTCTTCCATCAAGAAATATATCGACCCACTTAAATAAAAAAAGAAGAATCGAATTGAATCTGTACCCGCTAGTTCCATGCTCGATCTCAAGCAGCGCATGACATAAGCAGTTGGGAGGGTGAAGCCTAAGTGATTTCGATGGCAGATGATTTAGGTTTTGGGAGTTCGGTTGTGGTAGGATTTCACATAGCAGTTCGGAAAAAAATGCCGATCTTCTTTTTGAAGCGCGCGAACCATGTTTGGAGCTCGGGACAGTAGAATCGAGGTAGGGTTTATTGCGATGTCGAGTGAATGAAAGGTGTGACAGTTCTTGATCTCGAAGTCGTGAGTTAGGGTTCAAGTTTCACGGAGTATCATAGAACTCGACGTCAGAGTGGAATTGAGGAGGAAGTCGAGTTCGTGAAAGGAGCGGGACAGTTTGAAGGAGGATCAATGCTATTCCATTTCAAGTTCGAAGGTTTCTGAGTTGATTCCGACCCTTGTAAGGAGTGCGATGTCAGAAGGGGTCCAACGCGGTGATGAAGATCGATGTGTTGCGAGAGGTGTGATTGAGGTATGGCAAATTTTCGCAGGTTGATCTGTGACTGGGAATAATTGATACAGATCTGAATGAGTCAATGGAGTTGCTGCCAGTGTGGTGAAATCGAGTTGATCTGAAGTGACTTAGTGGAGTGCGGCTATTCAATAGGTGACTGGTGTGGATCTGATGGATTCGACAGAGGTACAGTGGGTAAGGTCTTGGTTTGGGAGATAAGTTTGTCGATGATGATTAAGTTATGGTGACTTGGACTAGAACATCAATGTTGGAGTTGAGTACGGCAGTACAACAACAAGGAAGTGTGGTTCTTGTGAATGGCAGCAAGGTGCTTTATGAAATAAAGCAGTAAGGTATACGTTTTTTTTTAGAAATTTAAATTCATAGAACTATTTATTTATTTATTTGTTAGAAATTAATTTGAATAAATAATTGTTTAACCGTTAAATAAAATTAAACACTCGTAGGTGCAAGTAAATTCATTCGAAATAATTCAAGTTGATTCGTAGCCGCGATGATCCGGCATCGAATTGGATATTCGGCGATTTAAAAATCACGGTGAGTAAATCTCACTCACTTTATTTTTTTTATAATTATTTTTAGTCATTAAAAATAATTGATGGTTGTTTGGTTGCATTAAAATGTTTTTGTGGTTGTAAAAAAAATATTAGTTATTTAGGATTGTTGTTTGTGGCTATTATATATATATATATATATATATATATATATATATATATTGGTGATTGGTTGGATTCCCGCAGTACCATTAGCGGATGCCCGGAGTATCAATAGCGGATGACCCTATATGCCCCCACGCTATGATAGTGGATGACTTTCTATACCGCGATATCCTGCCACGAAGCAGGATGGGTATTATTTATGTTGACTAACGTTTGTGGATGTAGGAAAACAGGTTGGAGGGATCCACCTGGATTCCTCAAAAATATTATTGTTTGTTTGTTTTCACATATATTATCATATATGATATGTTGATTGATAATTGGTGGTTTGATTATTTAATTATCACTGGGGCCGAATGTTGATCTATAAAAATATTGTAAAAGAGATTTTGAGACTTTAAATGGGAAATTCTATTTTTCTAAAAAATAGAATTTGAAATTCAAATGGATTAAAAATACTGACTTGTTTCGAATAAATAAAACAAGTACTAAATTTATAAACGATGTTTATAAATTAAAATATACAGGAAATTAAAGTGATGAATTTATAAATGGTATTTATAAATAAAATGGATTGATTTTCATTGGAAAATCAGGGGATTGAAATAAATTTATAAATGGTGTTTATAAATAAAATGGGAAAAATTATCATTTGATAATTTGAATATTTAAATTCAAAATGTGAATTTAAAAATAGAAATGGGAAATCGTTTTAAAGAAATAAACGATGGAATTTATTCGGATGTTCAAAATATAAATTGAACTAAAATAAATCCGTAAAGATTTATGATTTGAATTTGATTAGTTCGAATTTATTTAAACAGAAGTTAAATTGAAAATGAAAATAAATTGGGTGTTATATATATAAGTTATTATAAATAGAAATTCCCAAAATAAGAATTTAGTTTTTAATAGATTTCGAAATGGATTTGTTTAAATATAAAACAAGTAAATTTATAAATAATGTTTATAAATATGGTGAATAAATTATCAAGAGATAACTGGTAACTTTAAATTCAAGTATGAATTTAAAATAGAAAGTTGAAATCATTTTTAAAAAGAAACAGGGGTTTTTATTCTGGAATTCAGAATCTAAAAGGAGTTGGATTTCAAAAGGGATTTGAAATTGAAAACTTGTTTTAATATATAAAACAAGAAAGATGGATATACAAACGATGTTATAATTCTATTGAAGTAAATTATCGTGGGATAATTTAGAAGTTTAAATTCAAGAAGAATTTAAAAAGTGAAATTGGAAAACGTGTTGAAAATGAAGAAAAATTGATTATATTGCGGGATTTAGAATATAAACTGAATTGAGAAAATCCAAAGGAGTTATAATTGGAATTCAATTTTATCGAATTTTTTAATTTATTTATAAAAAGAATTGGGATTTAAAATAACAAATCGAGTATAAATAAATTTGTAGCAGAGTAAGGAAAAATCGACGATTATAGATAATCAGAATTTTTGAGTTGAATTGGGAAAATTGGTTTGATATATATTAGAAATATATTATAATGGAGTTGAATTTATTTTAAACGAAGTTTAAAAGTATATATATATATATATATATATATATATATAACTAAAACGAACTCGTCGCAGCGTGGCAATTTGTAAATTGGCGAATCGAACTTAAATTGAGTATACAGAACCCAAATTAAGTCGAAATTCTTTGAAACAAGAATCGTCAGGATCGGTTGAATAAAAATTTCTAATGAAAGAGAAAATTCTGGATTTGGTTTGATAGATTTTGAGTTATGTCAAAATCAAATTTTTAGAAAAGCAGCGCCATAATCGTTTAAAAACCATAATGGTTTATATAAATAAATTAAAGGATTTTAAGCAAATAAAATCCGAATTTCTATTTAGAAAAATCCATATTTGGGTTATAAAATATATTTGAATTCAAGTGGTATAATGAAATGATTTTTGGAACAAAAATCATATTTAAAATTTTTGAATTGAACTAACTAATTTGAATAATAATTAGTAAATCGAAATTTGATAAGAAATAAGGCGTGGAATAAGTAAAGGTGGTTTGAGAAATTTTATTCGAAATCGAAAAGGAAACTTGAGTTGGAAATGAAATTCGACTTGTTTATAAGCGATTTAAAATATATACGAACATGATATGTTCAAATAAAAGTGAAATGGGCAAATTAGCTAATTGGAGAATAGATTAGCAAATTGAGTTAAAATGACCGGATTGAGTTGGGATAAATTGGAAAACAGGTGAACATAGATTAAACAGGTTTGGAATGAAGTATATGAAGATTATAATTTGTGTGCTCGACAAAAAGGCACACATTTAAATTCCATATGAGATTTTATGCGTCGTATCGGCAAGCCACTTGGCTTTTTAATTTTCTTTTTGAATGGAGAGGGCCTATGTGGCGGTTTGGGGATTTTCCCGATGCTCCCGGTATAAAGGAGGTTATGGCGAAATTTTCCGGAAATTTAAGGAGTTAGAATATTTTAAGAAGATTTGATAATTATGAATCGATATATCGATATATATATATAATTCGATAAGGGAATGAAATTAAAATAGAATGTTATAAACAAAAAGGGAAATCTATAATTAAATCTGATAAAATTGGAAAGAGAAACGTTACGGATTTAAAATGAATAATTGGTTTTTATAATGTTGATTATTCGAGGTAAATGGTTTTGTCCATTTTGAAGTTAAGGATGTTTTCAGTCAAGGTCTGAGAAGTAGTTATACCCCAACTTGACTGATTTAATTTTTAATTAATAAATAGCAAGATCCAGTCTCGTAGAGAAGTGTTTGAATAAGAGTTAGTTGAATAAAATATTTTGGGTTGTTGTAACGATGTTTTACACAGCATTCGTTTTAACCCAAGTAAGTGGAAATTTAGAAATATAATAATAAACATTTCCTGAATATAGAAATAAATGAATGATCATGGAAGAGATAAGTAATTGGAACGTTTTCCAATTATAAATAGAATATATTTTCTAAGTATAGAAAATAAAAGAAGGCGATACATGGAAATGTTTTCCAAATAGCGTAAGAGGTCAAGATGATTATTGAAAATATCGTGTTAACAAATATGGATAAGGAAATGAAGAAGTGTTTTAATTGATGAAATATCAATTAAATGGCCTAGTGATTGTTTGATGTTTTGAATGGATGTTTGTTTTTCTTCGATGTTAAATAACTAACTATTGAAGTATTTGCCATATCGTTGTCAATATGGAGAGACCGGTTGGATTATTATCCGAGAACCACTCCGTATTGGCAGTAGCGTTGCGAATTAGATTATATGAAGATAATCGAAGACGGAGTAAAGCGCAAGGACTTTTTTCTATTAATAGAAATTGTGCCTTCGGTTTCGTTCAGTCCCAGAACGAACGTATATGGGCGAATGTTTGACAGAGTATTTCCAATGATCATATAAATTGGTTTGTATAAATATATATGGTGGCGGAGAATTTATTCTCTTAGCATAATATCCAGAATGTATATGTGCAAATCAATCAGTGACTAACGGATCTCACAGTGTGACATTCAAAGTGATCGTGCTATCAATGAATAATAAGTAATTGTAGCCTCAGGCCTCAACAACCGGGAAATGACAAAAATCGGGCAGGTAGCATATGTGGGTCGCCCCCATTAGGGTGTATAATAACCTATCTAGATATATTCATTTCATCCTTTAATCTATTCGATGTTGTCACATTCGGGAAACGGCTGCTGATCCCAACCGTTGGTGACACTACTACAAAAGTGGGCATATTCGACACTAATTTGTGTGCGTTGCATGAAAAGTGTGGCGAAAGCTATGATTTCTTCGAGCTTCTGCAACAGCATTCATATGTTGTTGCATTATACGTGGATGCACTGTTGCGGTGGGAATTTTAGTGTTCTGATGTGCAACACCAGTTAAAAGCGTAGCATTACGTATATATAATCCAGCTCAGCTATCCGCGTTATCAACATATAAAAACCCCAACCGTAGATGAAAGATTAATCCAACGGTTCAAACCATCTATGGATCTGATGATCTTAATGTTAGCCATCATCCAATCATTGACAGCCACGTCATTTCATTCTTTTGACGAAATTTTGGCGCGATCTTCTCCCTTCATGAAATCGTTTTCTTCTCTATCATCTAATCGTTTTCCCCCTTTTTACTATTGACAAAAATTTAAACCTAAATTCACGTCAGTAGCGATCCTCTCCTCGACAGCAAATTCTATTCCGAAAAGGATGAAGCTTTGAAACGCTTTCTAGTTTTGATTGCTCAGGGCGCTGACATCGCCAGTTTTTTCCCTCAGGTTCAGTTTGTATTGCACTGTGAATTAGTTGCGCTTATTATAGATTGGATTATGAGTAATTAGTAATTAGTTCATTTGTTACATTTTGGAAAACCCATTCGCTTATGAGTAATTAGTTGCGCTTATTATTGATTTGGGATTATGCTGAGGTTTATTCGAAAATTATACCCAGCAATAAACCGTGAGAACCGGGCTACTGGCATGAAAAAGACATTGGTTTATTATAGAGGTCGAGCTAGTTAAGGAATGGGGACTGTGGTTACATTGCACTGCTTGAGGTTCATACCTTACACTGCGGTTAATTTGTATGCTTGAGGTTAATTTGCACTGCGGTGACATCCGAATTTTACGCCTCTTACCGCAGATTTTGACAAAATCTGAAGCGGGCACTCAAGTATCATAAGTATACACGCACAAGTATACAAGCACAAGTATCACAAGTATACAAGCTCAAGTATCATAAGTATACACGCACAAGTACACACGCTCAAGTAGACACACACAAGTATACACGCGCGCACAAGTATACATGCACGCACAAGTATCATAAGGCAGCCATCTGAAGGCACGCACAAGTATACACGCACAAGTATCATAAGTATACACCAGAGACGTACGCAGAGATTTTAAAAAATCACCAGCATTCACAAACAAAACAACGTACCATTCACAAACATTCAAAAACATTCACCAGCATCCATCATCAATCATCACCAGTCATCACAAACTTCCACAACCACATAAAGTTTCACAAATATTCACAAAATTTCAAGCCAAAAATCATTACCAGCAGAATAAAACCAACATCCAAAAACATCACCAGTCATCACCAGCATCCACACCAGCATCAACACCAGCATCCATGTCAGAGTCATTGTCCATGTCAGAGTCATTGTCTATGTCAGAGTGGCTGTTAAGGATAGAGCATAGTCAGCGACCAAACCAGAATTTCTTGTTGTGGAGGGCAAAGTGATCTTTGGATGATCAAACTTCAATAGGTATGTTAATTCTATTTCTGTAAACATTTTGTGATCCACCTAATATATTATATGATCAAACTTCTATTTCTGTAAACATTTTGTGATCCACCTAATATATTATATGATTCAATTCTCAAATAATGTGATCCACCTACGAGTTTATATGCCTTAATTATCAAACAATTTGACATGTAACACACATTAATTATCAAACAATTTGACATGTAACCACATCTGAAGGAAATTCAAGCCATACAATAACAGTGTCTCAAATTCAAGCCACACAACCACATCTATGTACAACTAACAGAGCACCAATTTGTATTATTATTTCAGAATCTTGGGTGGGGCATTATAACCTTGTATGTATGTATGTGAGTGTGTGCATGTGTGGTTGTGTCTCACTATAAGAAACTGTGGATGGAAGTAAAATTTACCTATGATCACAAAAAATGGTACCACCGGTTCCTCCCTATTGCTCACAAACAGAATTTCAGGCCTCGTCAAAGGATGAGTATGTGTAGTGCGCTCAACCCTAATGATGTATTTCTTGTTGTCGAATCGAGCAGCAAAAACATTCTCCAAGCCAATGCCTTCATAAAATTCCATTTTCAGGTATAATGATCTATGGTCAATTCGAGACCAATGACAGTCGTCAATTTCACACACATTTCCCATTGGCGTCATTAATTCTTTTATTGCAGGAACATTTGTCTTCAGGAACTCGGGAAAGCCAACAACTCTGGCCCATGATTCTGCCTCGAACGCTGGTTCAGGCTCAAATTCTTCAGCAGACCATTGTTGCACATAAAAAGCACCTCCAATTTTTGTAAAAAGTTTCAACATTAGCGCATGATCACGCGTACTGTAAGATGGGCATGTTATTAGAAAAGAGTTTTTGGGTATAACCCGTATAGTCCACTCCTCATTAAGCTTCAGCGTATGCCTAAGCGTGAGATGCATAAATTCGTAAGTCCAATGTCCTGAAAGAACAGTGGCAGTGATGCATAGTGAAGAGTCCTCCATTGTTTTTTTTTTTTACTTTTGACGATGGAGTTTTGTTTAGGAGTTGAAGATGTAGATGACGATATGCTTCTGAAGCTTGACAGGATATGAAGTGACACGCTGTACGTGGCAGTAATATGGGAACTGAAAACTTTTTGCTCAGAAGACGAATGGCCATATGAAATTGCTTATTTGTTGGCTGGCATGAGTGACCAATCGCCAATGGTCAGTAAGTCAATTGTAATAATTGTGTTCAAAACATTTTACTAAGAAGGCCAATGGCCATTCGATGCCACCACTTATCAAATAAGTTGTTATCATTTGATCAGGTGCATATTTAATTCTGGAAGGCAGAGGGATACATTTTGCAGATCGAATTGCTGCATATATATGATTCATATATAGGTACATACTAACATACATATATATTTCCTATTGCAATCGGATTGCTGCATATATAAAATTCATATATATAAATGAGTAATACATTTTGCAGGTGTGGACACATGTGTAAATGTTCAGAATTCGCTAAAGAATTGGCCAGGAATGGATCAGGATAATGTCCCTTATGCCGTGCACCTATTCTTGAAGTAGTTCGAGCTTACTGTATACAATGAAAAAAACAGTGTAGCTGATTTTTGAGTTTTGATATTTGGATAATTAAAACAATTGCTTTGGATGAGTTTCTTGTACAAAACCTGTATTGCAAAATAATTAATTAAAGCATTGTATTTCTATCAAATCAGTATTGCATTTTCCTTCTTCTACTGTTGCGTTAGCTTTTATTGATATTGCATTTCATTGTAATGGTGTTGCATTACATATTGTAGTGGTGTTGCATTACATTAAATATAATTGCTTACCCGTCGCACGTGGACCCCACAGCTGACGTGGATAGCTGGTGTGGCATGTGACACGTGGAGTGCTGACATGGAGAGATGACGTGTCGTGTGACACGTAGACAACTAACGTGGAAAGCTGACGTGGCGGCACTGGAAGCCGGGCCCTAACTAATGCTTAAGGCAACGCTGAATAGTGTTGCATTGCGTGCAAATAGTGTTGCATTATGGCTATAATGCAACACTTTCTTTCCGTGGCCGTAGATGGGCAAAAGTGTTGCCTTAGGTGGCTAATGCAACGGCCGCGGATGCCACGCCCCCCTGGTGTTGCCTATTTGAAAAAATGGCCTACGGCAACGCTTTTTTGATCTACGGCCACATAAAAATAGTGTCGAATATGCCCACTTTTGTAGTAGTGTGATATACATTCGATACACTCAAGCGAAATGAGTGGTCGGTTATGTGTGGGTCGGGTTGCAAGATGTTCTTGTTGAACCAAGTGTATTCTCCTCTAGAGATACGCTATCAGAAGGTGGTTCCTGAAAATGTAGTGTGGGCGTGTACGTGCTAATACAGTACACACACGGATCGTATAATATGACAAACAATATTCAAGTATGAAGTAATAGCTAATCAGAAATATAAAATAGTAAATGCAGTAAAAAGGAAAAATCGCATCAGGGATTTTTATGCCGGTTCAGAGCACCGTCCTACGTCCCAGAATTTTATCTGGATTTCCACTAACAACAACCTCACTTCACCTGGAGGAAATAGGTATACAACACCCAAGCAGCCGAACGGGAATTTCACGCCTCTATCAACACGAGGACTTCACAACTTGCCTCTTACAACATGGAGGACTTCAAACTTGCCTCTTACAACACGGAGGACTTCAAACTTTCCTCTTACAACACGAAGGACTTCAAATTTGCCTGAACACACATAGGACTTCAACTGATATAATGGTTTTGACTTCTGTTTTGTGTTCTTAATTCAACACGGATAGTCAACAGTTTGAGTACAATCTTCCTATAATTTGATCCTCGAGTATATACTTTGAATGCGTAGATTTAAGGAAGTAGAATGCTTGTTGAATCAAATGATATTAAATTGATTCAAGGATTCAACAAGTATTTGAAATTTTGAGAGCTTTTGTTTTGCAAAGAGTATGAAAATGCAATACAGAAATTAGAGAGAATATAGAATGATTCAGTTATTATAAAATGATGAAATCATGATGTATATATGAGAAATAAATAGTTGTAACCATTTGTGAAAAGTTACTAACAATAGTCATGATCGTTGGTGAAGACAAAGAGAAGCAACTCTTGGAGAAATGGAAGTGACTATTCGAAAAGTTGCTCTGTTCGAAAATGGTCGACAGGTCAAAAACCACCGGTCGACTGGTTGAAATTAATTAAAAATTAAAACTTCCAGAAAATAGTCGTTGTGTGCAAAAATAGATAAACCGGTCGACTGGTCCTTTTTGGGCGGTCGACCGTTTTAGTTTCTGTTTTAAAAACACAGCATAACTGGTCGACAGGTCCCTTTTGGCCGGTCGATAGTTTTATGGCTGTGGACCAGAGGACCTCGGTCCACAGTTTATATCACTCTGCACTCTTTCCCGGTCGGAGCCTGGACCATTTGGGCTTTTTCTGTGACTTTTCAATTCCTCAAATATACAGATTTCAGCAATGAAGATACGATATTGTTTGGTTGAAATTAATTAAAAATTAAAACATCCAGAAAATAGCCGTTGTGTGCAAAAATAGATTAACCGGTTGACAGGTCCTTTTTGGGCGGTCGACTGTTTTAGTTTCTGTTTTGAAAACACAGCATAACCGGTCGACAGGTCCTTTTTGGGCGGTCGACCGTTTTATGGTTGTGGACCAGAGGAGCTCGATCCACAGTCTATATCACTCTGCACTCTTCCCCGGTCGGAGCCTGGACCGTTTGGGCTTTTTCTATGACTTTTCAATTCCTTAAATATACAGATTTCAGCAACGAAGATATGATATTGTTTTGTGCATTCATGTTATACTTTGAGGACAGATTTTAGCATATTTTTAACATGACTCAAAGTAAAAAACCTTATCTCTATGAAATGATATTCATTGCACCTTTATATGTTGGCATCGATCAAAATCTTATCTCAACATTCTCCCCCTTTTTGATTGATGACAACACCTTGGATTTTCTTCCTCTAAATATAAAGCTCCCCCGAGTTTCTACAACATTTTTTAGTTCATAATATAAATAATCTTACCTTTTGATTCTTGCATTAACAAATGTTAGCACACATATACTATTACCATGTTAAGCACATAATTTTACATGATAGTATATGTAACACGAATGATATGAATAATCATAAGAGAAAATATTTCTCCCCCTTTGTCATCGATTAAAAAGAATAAATACCATAATAAGAACAATAATCGAGAGTAGTAGAGAATACAAATAATTATAGCACCTTTAGGGGATATTGAATCATGTGATTTTTTGATAAGCTACGTTTTTAAAGATATCTAGAGATACCGAATAACTTTCTCTTTGTTGTGGTGTACCTGCAAAAAATATAACATATATAGTTTTGATACCCACTTGCTTTGTTTGGGTCTATGGGTTAAATGGAAGGTAACCATACCCAAGAGGGTTTAATGGAACCTTTAAAGATAAAATTTTCATTATTAACTACTGAATCAAAATAATCATCGATATATTTTTCTCTTTTTTCCCAACTTACAGGAACCCAAATACTTAAGTAATTTCTAGTGATATTCCTTTTCGCACTTCTAGATTTATTATAAATATTGCTAGTCATAGAAGTATTCGAATTTCTATAATAATTGGGTCTTGTATGTGTATTAGTACTAGCAGTGATATTCTTATTGCACATAAAAGCATATCTAATACTATTTCTGCGATTGGTTCTATTATATCCTAAACCACTTTTGTCATGTAAAGGTCGAGATCTAGATAAAATCATGTTTAAATCATTTTGACCTTTATTAAATTTTGCGAACGTATTTGTACATTTATCAAATTTAATTCAAAGATCACGAGTGTCAAAAGAAATTTTGTTATTTTGAAAATTATCGATTTCCTTATTTAATTCAGAGTTCTTCCTTTTTTAAGCATTCTCAGTTTTGAGACCACAAATTTGAGATCCTGAATTAATTAAAGTAGATTGTAATTTTCCAAAATTTTCTTTTGAGTCAGAAATTTTATTTTGCAAAATATTGTTATTCACCTTTAAAATATCATGTTATTTAGATAATTCTAAATTCTTTTCAGTTAAAGCTCCATTCTCTTTTTGAAGAGACGAAATTAAAGAACTAGAATTATTTAAAGAATCTTCTAATGATATATTTCCATCTGCCAAAAGATCAATTTCCTTTAAAAGAACATTGTTTTTATCTTCTAGTCGCTCTTTTTTTTTGAAGGAAATCTTTTTGAGAAACAAGCTCTTCTAAGGTATTTTCAAAACATTTGGCTTGTTTTACCAAAATATTGATTTCTTCTTTTAATTTGGAATTTTCTTACTCGCAATTTTTTGACATAGCTAAAATGACTGTATTGAGTTTCAATAATTTTTCTTGGTTTAACAAAAGATCTTTATATATTGAATCTGTACTTACCGATTATGATCTGACTTTAGCCATGAGACACTTGTTTCCTTGCTCTCCTGATGCAGCTTTATTGCTCTTCCATTTTCTAATTCCCTGACTAGATTTCTTTATAGACATTTGTTCTAGGATGTTGTTACGATCTCTAGAACGCCAGGCTCTAATACCAATTGAAATGTAATGTGGGCGTGTACGTGCTAATACAGTACACACACGGATCCTATAATATGACAAACAATATTCAAGTATGAAGTAATAGCTAATCACAGATACAAAATAGTAAATGCAGTAAAAAGGAAAAATCACACCAGGGATTTTTATACTGGTTTGGAGCACCGTCCTACGTCCAGTCCTAGGCTTCTGTATGGATTTCCACTAACAACAACCTCACTTCACCCGGAGGAAACATGTATACAACACCCGACAGCCGAACGGGATTTTCACGCCTCTATCAACACGAGGACTTCACAACTTGCCTCTTACAACACGGAGGACTTCAAACTTGCCTCTTACAACACAGAGGACTTCAAACTTGCCTCTTACAACACGGAGGACTTCAAACTTGCCTGATCACACATAGGACTTCAACTGGTACAATAGTTTTGACTTCTGTTTTGTGTTCTTGATTCAACACGGATAGTCAACAGTTTGAGTACAATCTTCCTATAATCTGATCCTCGAGCATATACTTTGAATGCGTAGATTTAAGGAAGTAGAATTCTTGTTGAATCAAATGATATTAAATTGATTCAAGGATTCAACAAGTATTTGAAATTTGGAGAGCTTTTGTTTTGCAAAGAGTATGAAAATGCAATTCAGAAATTAGAGAGAATATAGAATGATTCGGTTATTATAAAATGATGAAATCATGATGTATATATAAGAAATAAACAGTTGTAACCATTTGTGAAAAGTTACAAACAATAGTCATGATCGTTGGTGAAGAGAAAGAGAAGCAACTCTTGAAGAAATGGAAGTGACTATTCGAAAAGTTGCCTCTGTTCGAAAACGGTCGACAGGTAAAAAACCACCGGTCAACTGGTTGAAATTAATTAAAAATTAAAACTTCCAGAAAGTAGCCATTGTGTGCAAAAATAGATTAATCGGTCGACTGGTCCTTTTTGGGCGGTCGACCGTTTTAGTTTATGTTTTAAAAACACAGCATAACCGGTCGACAGGTCCTTTTTGGGCGGTCGATCATTTAATGGCTGTGGGCCAGAGGACCTCGATCCATAGTCTATATCACTCTGCACTCTTTCCCGGTCTGAGCCCTGACCGTTTAGGCTTTTTTTGGGACTTTTCAATTACTCAAATATACAGATTTCAGCAACGAAGATATGATATTGTTTGGATGAAATTAATTTCAAATTAAAACTTCCAGAAAATAGTTGTTGTGTGCAAAAATAGATTAACCGGTCGACTGGTCCTATTTGGGCGGCCGACTATTTTAGTTTCTGTTTTAAAAACACAGCATAACCGGTCGACATGTCCTTTTTGGGCGGTCGACAGGTCCTTTTTGGGCGGTCGACCGTTTTATTGCTGTGGACCAGAGAACCTCGGTCCATAGTCTATATCACTCTGCACTCTTTCCCGGTCGGAGCCTGGACAGTTTAGGCTTTTTCTATGACTTTTCAATTCCTCAAATATATAGATTTCAGCAACGAAGATATGATATTGTTTTGTGCATTCGTCTTATACTTTGAGGATAGATTTTACCATTTTTTTAACATGACTCAAAGTAAAAAACCTTATCTCTACGAAATGATCTTCATTGCACCTTTATATGCTGGCATCGATCAAAATATTGTCTCAACATTCTCCCTCTTTTTGATTGATGACAACACCTTGGATTTTTTTCGTCTAAATATAAAGCTCCCCCTGAATTTCTACAACATTTGTTAGTTCTTAATATAAATAATCTTACCTTTTGAAATCTGCATTAACAAATGTTAGCACACATATACTATTACCATGTTAAGCACATAATTTTACATGATAGTATATGTAACATGAATGATATGAATAATCATAAGAGAAAATATTTCTCCCCCTTTGTTGTCGATTAAAAAGAATAAATACCATAATAATCACAGTAATCGAAAGTAGTAGGGAATACAAATAATTATAGCACCTTTAGGGGATATTGAATAATGTGATTTTTTGATAAGATGAGTTTTTAAAGATATTTAGAGATACCGAATAACCTTCTCTTTGTTGTGGTGTACGTGAAAAAAATATAACATATATAGTTTTGGTACCCACTTGCTTTGTTTGGGACCATGGGTTAGATGGAAGGTAACCATACCCAAGAGGGTTTAATGGAACCTTTAAAGATAAAATTTTCATTATTAACTACTGAATCAAAATAATCATCAATATATTTTTCTCTGTTTTTCCAACTTACAGGAACCCAAATACTTAAGTAATTTCTAGTGATATTCCTTTTCATGCTTCTAGATTTATTATAAATATTGCTAGTCATAGAAGTATTCGAATTTCTATAATAATTGGGTATTGGATGTGTATTAGTACTAGCAGTGATATTCTTATTGTACATAAAAGCATATATAGTACTATTTCAACGATTTGTTCTACTATATCCTAAACCACTTTTGTAACGACCCGTATTCTACACATCATAGGATTGTAGAATATTTATTTCTTTCCCATGTGAAGTTGTATGGTCATGTAACTTTGGGAAACATCTATTAGAGTCATTTCCCATGTTCATGATTTTTTTCGATTTTTAAATGACCATTTTGCCCTTAGTCGGTACTGTTTTAGCCATAACTTTTGATTGGAAAGGAATTTTGACCAGAAACCACTTCCATTGGATTCGTTTGGTGGTTTACCTTTCCGTAGAGTGGTCATAATAGTCAAACGGACTTACCGTTTGGAAGATATGGCTGAAATAAGGTTTGGAGGGTGAAAAACTGCTTAATCGGGCCAAATCTGTTGATTAGTGGATAGGCCCATAACCCATTTCGGGATTAGGGTTATGGGAAGTCTGAAATGAGATAGAGGATCATTCCATTTCAATTTTCTAGCCTCCACTTATCACCAAGAAACCCTAAAAATGGCCTCCAACCTCTAAATCACCTCCAAATCACCTTTTGGTCAAGGATTTGGCTTAGCAACCCCTAATCAAGGAAGATCTACACCAAAACAACATTGGAGCTGCTGTTTAGCATTGGGATTCACGTCAAATCAGATATTTATTTCAGATCTTAGTTTTATTTGTGGCTAAGGTGAGTGATTTGCATAGTTTTGCACTAATTATGGCTAATTGGGGGTGATTTGTGTTAATTAGCGAATTTAAACATGATAAAAATTCGGGAAAAATGTTCATAAATTCTTAAATGATGTTTTAGACCTCTGATATGAATTTGGGTTAATTTGGTTAAGGTTATCTAATCCTATCATTAGTTTCACCTAAGTATGCTTAAGGGGAAATATGGGATTTTGGGTATGTTTGATCCATTTCTACCTATCATATTGATGTTTTGATGTTTGTGGTTGATTATGCATGTTGCTATGACTGTATGAAATGCATTGTGATTGATTAGAATAGTTGGAATGGTCGAAAACGCCGTCGAGGGGCATAAACAACTCGCTGGACAAGGTGCAGGAGTTCGGATCGGATAGGGGATTGAGGGTCGATCGGATCGCCCTATGGGATCGTGGGACATCGCCACGAGTTGAGTCATCTCCTCCGAACCGAACCATCTGCGCAAGGCCCACGAGCACCAACCGCGAACTGCTACCCGATCTGATCCACTTGTGTTTCGCATCACGATCCGACTAGAGGGAAGCAGCATCCATGAACCGATGCACTACGAGACGCCGATCCGAACCAGGGGGAGCCACGAGCTGGACGAGCGCGATCCGGCCCGTGTGGGGTATTCAGATCCGAACCGAGGAGAGGAGCACGATCCGAAGCAGAAAGAAAGAGGACCGCGATGACGATTCGAACCGTGGCAAGCTGGAGACCCGACCCGATCCAGTGAAGAAGGAGCATTCTGTTCCGAACCGAACCGATGAAGACTGATAACCCGAGATGCAAAGGTAGTCCAAGTGAAGGTTATTGACTCAGGATCCAGATAGGAACCAATGAGTGGACTTCATGAGTTGGACTTTGCTGCGGGACGTGTGCTAAGGAGTCGTCGACGTTCATAACTTCGATTCACCACTAAAAATGAAGGATGGCTACTTATCAGTGCAGTGGGGTCATTATGACCTGAGGGGCAAGGTGATGGTAGCAAGACTACGTTATCAGTGCAGTAGCGTCATTATGACCTGAGGGGCAAGGTGATGCGTAGTAAGACTATGAGCCAGCGCAGATGGGGTGAATAACTCCATGGGGCAAGTGGACATAATAAGGATTGGTAAGGCTATGAGCCAGCGCAGATGGGGTGAATAACTCCATGGGGCAAAGCTGACATATCGAAGGATTTGTGGCTACATTATCAGTGCAGTGAAGCCATTTATGATTTCATGGGGCAGAGTGATCGTAGCAAGGTATGTTGGGTGATCGAAGTGGTGAATATCGTATGCTTTACGCACTGAGTGAGAGATGTGAGGATGGATGCTATGTTCGATTGTTTGCCATCATTATGACATGCACACCTTCCCCACCTCTGTATCTATACATTGTTTTATATGGCACCTTATAGTGTTGTACAGTATGTAGTGCTAACTCTTTGGTTGCAGGTCCAGGTCCAGATATGTTTCTAGTCTATCTGTTATTGTTCACTTAGATGCTTATCGCTCATACCAGGCTTTATGTCTGACCCAGAGTTTTATGTCTCCTCTTATTACTCTGGGTGCTCACACGAGGAGACTAGAGACAGGTTAGCTGGTGATGCGCGAGTAGCTGATTCGGAGGCGGGCAGGAGGCTTCCACGTATGATCTATATACACATTCTCCCTGTGTCATTGGTGGTCGCTACTTGGGCATTAGTAGTGTACCTCATTTATCTTACTTTTGCTTTGCGACAGTTTGAAAGTTGTAATAAGCTGTATTCTGAATTTCCGCTGCTATGATGTTTAGTTCTGATTTTCAGCTTATGCACTGTCTCTCCTGTTTTATGTCAAGTATGTTATTATTATATTTTGTTCTATGCGCTGTGAGACATTCTACAGGTTCTTTGTATGTTCATTTCCTTCTTCCTTTTTCCCTTCTCACGACCCGTTCCGTGCTAACTGGACATGTGTACAACGCACCTTTGGAGAGTAAATGTCGGTTGGTGCGGGGCGGGCCGTCACACTTGGTATCAAAGCTCTAGGTTGCGTAGTTAACCTAGGGAAAGACACTAGGGAGAGTTGGTACGTATATGAGAGCGTGTATTTGTGATTATTTTGGTTTTCAAAAGCTATGTATGTATATACTATTAGTAGTATAAGAATGAAGTCGCACTACACCAGCACCAATATGGGGTCGTTAATCGTTTCTCTTTTTCAGATTGGCGATGAGCCGAGACACGAGCGGTGCTGGTAGAGGGACCAACTAAGGGAATGCCGCTGACATGAGGGCGATGTTTACTAACCTCATGAGAGACATGCTTAGAGAAGTGCAAGGGGCAGTTCCCAATCTCGGAGTTGGTGTTGGCCCAGTAGTGCAGGCGCCTAGGGTCGATTTCGCCAAGTTGTGCAAGGATTACACTAATCTTGGTGGAAAGCCGTTCCACGGGACGGAGTCGGCCACAGATGTTCAAGATTGGATGGATAGCTATGATCGTATCTTCGATGACTTGGGTCTTGAGGATGCAATGAAGAGAAGGCTAGCGTCTCGTCAGCTGCAAGGGCGAGCGATGAATTGGTGGAATGCCATTAGAACAGCTACTCCAGAGGATCAGGTTACTTGGGATCAGTTCAAGGCTCACTTTAGCGAGAAGTTCATTCCCGTTGCCCAGAAGTCAGTGTTGTTCAAGAGGTTCTTGGAACTCAAGCAGAACGGAAGGGCAGTTTCTGATTATATTGCTGAGTTCGACACCTTGTCGAAGTATGGACTATCTCTCATTGACACTCCTGAGAAGAAGAATGAGAAGTTCATTACTGGTTTGGATGGATATTTGGGGGAAAGGCTTATCAACAACATCGATGAGACTTTTGAATCGATCATGGGGGAAAGCTTTGAGATCAGAGAGCCTTTACCCTAAGTCAAAGACTGAGGCTGCATCTGCAGAAGGCCAAAGCCGCAAGCAGGCGGTGGAGGCAAGAATAACTCTCAGAATAAGAGGAAGCAGGACCAATCAAAAGGTGGTCAGAAAAAGAGCAAGAAGGACGTTGAGTGCTTCAGCTATGGTAAGAAGGGCCATTATGCTAAAGAATGTCGGGCCAAGCCAGTGGAAAGGAAGTGATACAACTGTGGTCAAGTGGGACATCATAAGGATAAGTGTCCGCAACCTCTTAAGGAGAAGCAGATTGTGAAAGCATATGCTATTGATGTTGTTCCTTCTTCGTCGAATGCCACAACTGCGGCGGAGAAAGGAAAGAATGTTGTTATTCAAGGTATGCTTTCTATTTATGATATACCAGTTCGAGTTTTGTTTGATACTGGGGCTTCCCGTTCCTTCATATCTAGTGACCTGGTAGATAGGTTGGGACTGGAACCCGAGATAGTCGATAGACCATTGGTTGTGACGAACCCGATTGGTGGTTCGACTAGCCTTAGTATGATTTGCAGGAATTTGGTCTTATCGAGTCATGGATGTATGTTTGTTTGTGATTGCTTTGTTTTGGGCTTTACGGGTATTGCATTATATTGGGAGTCGATTGGCTCCAAAGATACGGGGTGGTGGTAGACTGTGAGGGCGGATGATGGGCGGAGGGTAGTGTTTGGTAGCCTACCTAGTGATGGGGTTATGGCTAGTTTTGTAAATTCCCTCGACATCCCGCAGGATGAGTTGTCAGATGTGCCCGTGGTTGGCCAGTATACGGACGTCTTCGAGGAGGTGACCCGGCTTCCACCACACCGAGAGATTGAGTCCCGTATTGATTTAGTGAAAGATGCCAGACCTATAGTGATGCTACTTCGTCGTATGGCACCAAGGGAGCAGCGAGAGCTCGGGGTGCAAGTCAGCAATCTTTTGAAGAAGGGATTTATTAGAAGGAGTGTCTCCGAGTGGGGAGCACCAGTTGTGTTTGCCACTAAGGCAGATGGTTCCCTTCGTTTGTGTGTGGACTATCGCGAGTTGAATAAGGTGACGAGGAAGAATAAGTATCCTCTACCGCCGATAGATGACTTGTTTGATCAGCTGGAAGGAGCTAGAGTGTTCTCCCAGATGGACCTCGCGATAGGATTTCATCAGCTTCGAGTAGCAGATGAGAGTGTTCCGAAAATGGCCTTTAGGACGCCGTCTGGATTTTATGAGTGGTTGGTCATGCCGTTTGGGTTGACCAATGCACCAGCCTACTTTGTGGATCTTATGAATCGAGTATTCAGAGATCAGTTGAATAAGTTTGTTCTTGTGTTCGTGGATGATATCCTTGTTTACTCAAGGACAGAGGAGGAACACAAGGGACACTTGAGGATAGTGATGGAAGTGTTGAGGAAACACCAATTGAAAGCGAAATTCTCTAAGTGTCATTTTTGGAGAAGGGAAGTAAGATTCTTGGGTCATGTTGTTTCAGAGAGTGGTATTGTCGTGGACCCTGCGAAGGTGGCTACGGTACAGGATTGGACTACGCCTAAGAATGCGACAGACGTAAGAAGTTTCTTGGGGTTAGCTGGATATTATCGTAAGTTTATCCAGGACTTCTCCAAGATAGCAGCACCGTTGACTCAATTGACTAAGAAGAATCAGTCCTTCGTCTGGGACGGAGTGTGTGAGGATGCCTTCAAGAGTCTAAAAGAGAGATTGACGCGTGCGCCAGTGTTAGTCATTCCTAAAGGGAATGAAGAGATGATGGTATACACGGATGCTTGTGGTACCGGACTGGGTGCTGTATTGATGCAAGGAGGTAGGGTTGTAGCTTATGCTAGTCGACAGCTAAAGCCGCATGAGAAGAAGTACCCTACCCATGATTTGGAATTAGCAGCGATTGTGTTTGCGCTGAAGATGTGGAGACACTATCTCTTGGGAGAAAGATTTGAGTTGTTTACCGATCATAAATCGTTAAAGTATCTCTTCTCCCAGAAAGATCTGAATCTCCGTCAGCAAAGATGGTTAGAGTTCTTGGCTTCGTATGATTTTGATATCGCATACACACCTGGGAAAGGTAATGTGGTAGTCGATGCCTTGAGTAGGAAACATGCCAGCTTAGGGGAAATGTTTCTTGAATGGAAGCAACTGGAGTACATCGCGGGGTTTGATTTCAGACCAAGGTGCAAATTTAATCCAGTCATGTTAGCTAGTTTGACGATCAGACCCACTTTGATAGAGCGGATTTGTTCTAATCAGAGGGACGATCCTAACCTATTGGAAATCATCTCCAAGTTAGAGATGGGTATCGATGAGGAGATGAATGTGTATGGGCTTGATCGAGATGGATGGCTTCGGAAGAATGGGAGACTAGTTGTGCCCAACGTGAATGGTTTGAGAGATGAAGTGCTTAGAGAATGTCATCACTCAAAACTGCCTATACATCCCGGTGGTAATAAGATGTATCGAGACATGAGACAGACTTACTACTGGGAAGGGATGAAAAGAGACGTTGGAAAGTTTATATCCAAATGCATGAATTGCCAGCTAGTTAAAGCCGAGCAAAAGAAGCCTAGTGGGTTGTTGCAACCATTAGAGATTCCCGAATGGAAATGGGAACAAGTCTCGATGGATTTCATCGATGGCTTACCAAGGACTAGATCGGGATATGATAGCATTTGGGTAATTGTGGATCGATTGACTAAAAGTGCAAGATTTATACCAGTCAAATCGACCAGAACAGCAGCCAAGTTGGCAGAATTGTATATGAAGTGGGTAGTGAGATTTCATGGAGTACCCAAAAGCATTGTGAGTGACCGAGACCCGTTGTTCACTAGTGGGTTTTGGAAGAGCTTACAAGAAGCTCTAGGGTCAGGATTACATCTCAGTACCGCATATCATCCTCAGACCGACGGTCAGACGGAGAGGGTGAATCGTATATTGGAAGATCTCTTGAGAGCGTGCATATTGGATTTTGGTGGATCATGGGATGACCATTTGCATCTAGTAGAGTTTGCATATAATAATAGCTACCAATCCAGTATCGGTATGGCTCCATATGAAGCTTTGTATGGAAGACCGTGCAACTCACCATCATGTTGGATAGAGACTGGCAAGAAATTTGTGCTTGGACTAGATGTGGTGAGGGAAACTTCAGATAAGATTAAGTTCATTCAACAACGAATGAAAGCTGCTCAAGATAGGCAGAAGAGTTATGCCGATAAGAGGAGAAGAGACTTGAAATTCTCCGTTGGTGACTTGGTGTTTGTCAAGATCTCTCCGTTGAAGAGCGTGATACGATTTGGCAGGAGAGGCAAGTTGGCACCAAGATTTGTTGGCCCATTCCCTGTTCTTGAACTAGTCGGGAATTTGGCGTATAGAGTTGGCTTACCAGAGAAGATGGCGGGAGTTCACAATGTGTTTCATGTTTCCGAACTAAGGAAGTTCGTTCACGACTCAGATATGACTATTTCACCTGATCAGTTAGAGGACTTCGAAGTAGAACCCGAGGCGGTTGGGAACCGCAAGCCGATTCGTATTGTGGGGCACGATACGAAGCAACTTCGAAGGAAGGCGGTGAAGCTAGTCAAGGTTCAGTGGGGCGAGGACGAGAATGATTGTACTTGGGAGACAGAGGAGAGCATTAGGAAGGCATATCCAGAACTCTTTGCCTGGTAAGATTTATTTTGCAATTTAGTTTTTCGCATGCTAGGGTAGACTTGTTTTGCTTGTTTGCATGTTTGATTGTTGATTTATGGTTGATAGGCATGCGGGAACCTTTGTGTGTGTTTTGATTAGGGAATTTCGGGGGTGAAATTTCTTAAGGGGGAGAGAGTGTAACGACCCGTATTCTACACATCATAGGATTTAGAATATTTATTTCTTTCCCATGTAAAGTTGTATGGTCATGTAACTTTGGGAAACATATATTAGAGTCATTTCCCATGTTCATGATTTTTGTCGATTTTTAAATGACCATTTTACCCCTAGTCGGTACTGTTTTGGCCATAACTTTTGATTGGAAAGGAATTTTGACCTGAAACCACTTCCATTGGATTCGTTTGGTGGTTTACCTTTCCGTAGAGTGGTCATAGTAGTCAAACGGACTTACCGTTTGGGAGATATGGCTGAAATAAGGTTTGGAGCGTGAAAAACTACTTAACCGGGCCAAATCGGGTGATTAGTGGATAGGCCCATAACCCATTTCGGGATTAGGGTTATGGGAAGTCTGAAATGAGATAGAGGATCATTCCATTTCAGTTTTCTAGCCTCCACTTATCACCAAGAAACCCTAAAAATGGCATCCAACCTCCAAATCACCTCCAAATCACCTTTTGGTCAAGGATTTGGCTTAGCAACCCCTAATCAAGGAAGATCTACACCAAAACAACATTGGAGCTACTGTTTAGCATTGTGATTCACGTCAAATCAGAGATTTATTTCAGATCTTAGTTTTATTTGTGGCTAAGGTGAGTGATTTGCATAGTTTTGCACTAATTATGGCTAATTAGGGGTGATTAGTGTTAATTAGCGAATTTAAGCATGATAAAAATTCGGGAAAAATGTTCATAAATTCTTAAATGATGTTTTAGACCTCTGATATGAATTTGGGTTAATTTGGTTAAGTTTTGCTAATCCTATCATTAGTTTCACCTAAGTATGCTTAAGGGGAAATATGGGATTTTGGGTATGTTTGATCCATTTCTACCTATCATATTGATGTTTTGATGTTTGTGGTTGATTATGCACGTTGCTACGACTGTATGAAATGCTTTGTGACTGATTAGAATAGTTGGAATGGTCGAAAACGCCGTCGAGGGGTGTAAACAACTCGCTGGACAAGGTGCAGGAGTTCGGATCGGATAGGGGATTGAGGGTCGATCGGATCGCCCTATGGGATCGTGGGACATCACCACGAGTCGAGTCATCTCCTCCGAACCGTACCATCTGCGCAAGGCCCACGAGCACCAACCGCGAACTGCCACCCGATCCGATCCACTTGTGTTTCGCATCACGATCCGACTAGAGGGAAGCAGCATCCATGAACCGATGCACTACGAGACGCCGATCCGAACCAGGGGGAGCCACGAGCTGGAGGAGCGCGATCCGACCCGTGTGGGGTATTCCGATCCGAACTGAGGAGAGGAGCACGATCCGAAGCAGAAAGAAAGAGGACCGCGATGACGATCCAAACCGTGGCAAGCTGGAGACCCGACCCGATCCAGTAAAGAAGGAGCATTCTGTTCCTAACCGAACCGATGAAGACTGATAACCCGAGATGCAAAGATAGTCCAAATGAAGGGTATTAACTCAGGATCCAGATAGGAACCAATGAGTGGACTTCATGAGTTGGACTTTGCTGCGGGACGTGTGCTAAGGAGTCGTCGACGTTCATAACTTCGATTCACCACTAAAAATGAAGGATGGCTACTTATCAGTGCAGTAGGGTCATTATGACCTGAGGGGCAAGGTGATGGTAGCAAGACCACGTTATCAGTGCAGTAGGGTCATTATGACCTGAGGGGCAAGGTGATGCGTAGTAAGACTATGAGCCAGCGCAGATGGGGTGAATAACTCCATGGGGCAAGTGGACATAGTAAGGATTGGTAAGGCTATGAGCCAGCGCAGATGGGGTGAATAACTCCATGGGGCAAAGTGGACATAGCGAAGGATTTGTGGCTACGTTATCAGTGCAGTGAAGCCATTTCTGACTTCATGGGGCAGAGTGATCGTAGCAAGGTATGTTGGGTGATCAAAATGGTGAATATCGTATGCTTTACGCACTGAGTGAGAGATGTGGGGATGGATGCTATGTTCGATTGTTTGCCATCATTATGACATGCACACCTTCCCCACCTCCGTATCTATACATTGTTTTATATGGCACCTTAGAGTGTTGTACAGTATGTAGTGCTAACTCTTTGGTTGCAGGTCCAGGTATGTTTCTAGTCTATCTGTTATTGTTCACTTAGATGCTTGTCGCTCATACCAGGCTTTATATCTGACCCAGAGTTTTATGTCTCCTCTTATTACTCTGGGTGCTCACACGAGCAGACTAAAGACATGTTAGCTGGTGATGCGCGAGTAGCTGATTTGGAGGCGGGCAGGAGGCTTCCACGTATGATATATATACACATTCTCCCTGTGTCGTTGGTGGTCGCTACTTGGGCATTAGTAGTGTACCTCATTTATCTTACTTTTGCTTTGAGACAGTTTGAAAGTTGTAATAAGCTGTATTCTGAATTTCCGCTACTATGATGTTTAGTTCTGATTTTCAGCTTATGCACTGTCTCTCATGTTTTATGTCAAGTATGTTATTATTATATTTTGTTCTATGCGCTGTGAAACATTCTGCAGGTTCTTTGTATGTTCATTTCCTTCTTCCTTTTTCCCTTCTCACGACCCGTTCTGTGCTAACTGGACATGTGTATAGCGCACCTTTGGAGAGTAAATGTCGGTTGGTGCGGGGCGGGCCGTCACAACTTTGGTCCTGTAAAGGTCGAGATCTAGATAAAATCATGTTTAAATCATTTTGACCTTTACTAAATTTTGCGAACTTATTTGTACATTTATCAAATTTAATTCAAAGATCACGAGTGTCAAAAGAAATTTTGTTAATTTGAAAATTATCAATTTCCTTATTTAATTCAAAGTTCTTCCTTTTTAAAGCGTTCTCAGTTTTGAGACCACAAATTTGAGATCCTGAATTAACTAAAGAAGATTGTAATTTTCCAAAATTTTCTTTTGAGTCAGAAATTTTATTTTGCAAAATATTGTTATTCACCTTTAAAATCTCATATTCTTTAGATAATTCTAAATTCTTTTTAGTTAAAGCTCCATTCTGTTTTTGAAGAGAGGAAATTAAAGAACTAGAATTATTTAAAGAATCTTCTAATGATATATTTCTATTTTGCAAAAGATCAATTTCCTTTAAAAGAACAATGTTTTATCTTCTAGTCGCTTTTTTTTTGAAGGAAATATTTTGAGAAACAAGCTCTTCTAAGGTATTTTCAAAACATTTGGCTTGTTTTTCCAAAAAATTGTTTTCTTCTTTCAATTTGGAATTTTCTTGCTCGTAATTTTTTGACATAGCTAAAATGACTGTATTGAGTTTCAATAATTTTTCATGGTTTAATAAAAGATCTTTATATAATGAATCTGTACATACCGATTGTGATCTGACTTTAGCCATGAGACACTTGTTTCCTTGCTCTCCTGATTCTGCTTTGTTGCTCTTCCATTTTCTAATTCCCTGACTAGATTTCTTTATAGCCATTTGTTCTAGGATGTTGTTACGATCTCTAGAACGCCAGACTCTGATATCAATTGAAAATGTAGTGTAGGCGTGTACGTGCTAATATAGTACACACACAGATCGTATAACATGACAAACAATATTCAAGTATGAAGTAATAGCTAATCACAGATATAAAATAGTAAATGCAGTAAAAAGGAAAAATCACATCAGGGATTTTTATACTGGTTCGGAGAACCGTCTTATGTCGAATCCCAGACTTCTATCTGGATTTCCACTAACAACAACCTCACTTCACCCGGAGGAAACTGGTATACAACACCCGAGCATCCGGATGAGAATTTCACACCTCTATCAACACGAAAACTTCACAACTTGCCTCTTACAACACGGAGGACTTTAAACTTTCCTCTTACAACACGGAGGACTTCAAACTTGTCTCTTACAACACGGAGGACTTCAAACTTGCCTGATCACACAAAGGAGTTCAACTGATACAATGGTTTTGTCTTCTTTTTTGTGTTCTTGATTCAGCATGGATAGTCAACAGTTTGAGTACAATATTCCTATAATCTGATCCTCGAGTATATACTTTGAATGCGTAGATTTAAGGAAGTAGAATGCTTGTTGAATCAAATGATATTAAATTGATTCAAGGATTCAACAAGTATTTGAAATTTGGAGAGCTTTTGTTTTGCAAAGAGTATGAAACTGCAATTTAGAAATTAGAGAGAATATAGAATGATTCGGTTACTATAAAATGATGAAATCATGATGTATATATAAGAAATAAACAGTTGTAACCATTTGTGAAAAGTTACAAACAATAGTCATGATGTTGGTGAAGAGAAAGTGAAGCAACTCTTGGAGAAATGGAAGTGACTATTCGAAAAGTTCCCTCTGTTCGAAAACGGTCGACAGGTCAAAAACCACCGGTCGACTGTTTAAAATTAATTAAAAATTAAAACTTCCAGAAAATAGCCGTTGTGTGCAAAAATAGATTAACCGTTCGACTGGTCCTTTTTAAGCGGTCGACCGTTTTAGTTTCTGTATTAAAAACACAGCATAACCTGTCGACAGGTCCTTTTTGGACGGTCGACCGTTTTATGGCTGTGGACCAGAGGACTGTAATAACCCGGAAATCTGAGCTAATTTAAAAATTTTATTTTGGAAATTTTAGCGAATTTAAAATGAATTATTTTAAATAATAATGACGAGAAATTTATTTTGAATAGAATTTGAACGTATATATTTATTTGAATCGTCGTTAGAAGATAAATAATTATTTATAATTATAAAAGGAATTGGAAATGGCGCTGTAGTTCGAAAATTCGATTTCAAATTTCAAATGAATGTACAGGATTCGAAATAAACCGGATTTCGGTGAAACAAAAAATATTTGAATCTATTTGAAAATATCTTTCTAACGTTTCCGAAAAATTGAAATTTAATAGGGGATAAAAAGTTATGCCCAATTGAAAATTCAGAATAGTCACTATGGAAAATATAGCCCTTAAAAAAGGGGAGTTTTGCAAACGACCTTCGTTTTCGACGAAACCACTTTTGGATCCGGGATGTCAAATTATTGTTGGATTCCAAAACTCATAATTTTCTGAATTAATATGTGAGCGTGGTAGAAGGAAACGCGTTTAACCAGTTTCAGTTGATTCTAGTCGACTGGAAAATGGTTATTTTTCAAACGGTATTCAATTTTGACGAAATTGGTTTTGTTAGGACCGTATCGTCAATACGAAGCTGGAAATAATTTTTCTGAAATTTTTAAAGTTAGTATGTGGCCCCAGTAAATTAAAATGTACGTTCAAATTGAATATATATAGATTTTTATTTTAATTTTGATGGAAACTGATCGAAACGATGGAATTGGCTTACGGAACATATCCCATTGTGTTCGGAATGGGGGTAAATAGCTAGGGACGACAGTCGTTGGTTCTCGTTTGGAGCCCGAACAAAAAGTCAACCCTCTTGGAAAATAAATTAAAATAATATATATATATATATATATATGTAACCCCCTACCCCTTACTTTCTCTCTCCCTCCCACCGTATCTTTTCAGATCGAGAAAATAAAAACTAAAAAAAAAAAGAGAAATCGCTCCACCACCTACCACCACTCACCGGACCCGGATTTCTGGTTGACTAATTTTAAATATTTAATATTGTTTTAAATATTTAGTTGTTAAAATAAATTAATTTGTATATTGAGTTATCGATTTAATAATCGAAATACGATTTATTTCGAATATATAGAATTATCATAATACGAAAATGAATTTAATTGAATTCAAAGTTAAAACTGAATTGAAAACAATTCAGATGATTTATAGAAATTCAATTTGAATAGAATGATAATGATAATTTATTACCGAGGAATTCGTTATTTTTGAATTTAGTTATATTATATCGATTTGTTATGTTATTTTATATATACGTTCGAACTAAATTTTATAGTCTATTCCGTTGAGTTCATAATAGTGTAATTTCGTTGAAACATTGGTCGGTAGGTTAAAATAGCGGTCTGTGAATTCATGTAATGGACCCCGAGATATTTGATTTGTAGATATGATTGAAATCAATTCAGAATCTATTTAAAAGAAATAAAAATCTCTTTATTTCTAATCGCGGTTAAATCAAATCAGTATTAAATTTGATGTGTACCTTCACCTACCACCTATTACTTAACACCCAAATATTCATCATTTATAAATATCGCGCATATCCTCTTTCTAATTCCTTAGTTTTTCATTCTTCTGAACAAATCGAATACGAGAGGTTCAGTTCTAAATGTAAAACTGTAAAAATTCCCTTTCCTCAATAAATAAATAAATAGGGATCCTTTCTCCTAATGGCCGAAGCTCCTCAAGGACATGCCTTTCTTGTTAATTCCTCAAATCAGACTAGCCAATACTTTCCCTTTTCTTCCTTCAGGAAATATATCGACCCACTTAAATAAAAAAAGAAGAATTGAATTGAATCTGTACCTTCTAGTTCCATGCTCCATCTCGAGCAGCGCATGACATAAGCAGTTGGGAGGGCGAAGCCTGAGTGATTTCGGTGGTAGATGATTTAGGTGTCGGGAGTTCGGTTGTGGTAGGATTTCACATAGCAGTTTGAAAAAACAAAAGATGTCAATCTTCGTTTTGAAGCGCGCAAACCATGTTTGGAGCTCGCGACAGTAGCAGCGAGGTAGGGTTTATCGTGATGTCGAGTGAATGAAAGGTGCGACAGTTCTTGAGCTTGAAGTCGCAAGTTAGGGTTCAAGTTTCACGGAGTATCATACAACTCGACGTCAGAGTGGAATTTAGGAGGAAGACGAGTTCGTGATGGGAGAGGGACAGTTTGAAGAAGGAGCGATGGTATTCCATTTCAAGTTCGAAGGTGTCTAAGTTGATTCCGACCCTTGTAAGGAGTGCGATGTCAGAAGGGGTCCAACGCGGTGATGAAGATCGATGTGTTGCGAGAGTGCAATTGAGGTATGGAAAATTTTCGTAGGTTGATCTGTGACTGGGAATAATCGATACAGATCTGAATGAGTCAATGGAGTTTCTGCCAATGTGGTGAAATCGAGTTGATCTGAAGTGAATTAGTGGAGTGCGGCTGTTCAATAGGTGACTGGTGTGGATTTGATGGATTCGACAGAGTTACATAGGGTCAGGTCTTGGTTTGGAGATAAGTTTGTTGATGATGATTAAGTTATGGTGATTTGGACTAGAACATCGATGTTGGAGCTGAGTATGGTAGTACAACAACAAGGAAGTGTGGTTCTTGTGAATGGCAGCAAGGTCCTTTATGAAATAAAGCAGTAAGGTATACGTTGCTTTTAGAAATTTAAATTCATAGAACTATTTATTTATTTGTTAGAAATTAATTTAAATAAATAATTGTTTAAACGTTAAATAAAATTAAACACTCGTAGGTGCAAGTAAATTCATTCGAAATAATTCAAGTTGATTCGTAGCCGCGAAGATCCGGCATTGAATTGGATATTCAACAATTTAAAAATCACAGTGAGTAAATCTCACTCACTTTATTTTTTAGAATTATTTTTAGTCGTCAAAAATAATTGATGGTTGTTTGGTTGCATTAAAATATTTTTGTGGTTATATAAAAAGTATTAGTTATTTAGGATTGTTGTTTGTGGCTATTTTATATATATATATATATATATATTGGTGATTGGTTGGATTCCCACAGTACCATTAGTGGATGCCCGGAGTATCATTAGCGGATGACCCTATGAGCCCCACATTATGATAGTGGATGACCTTCTATACCGCGATATCTTGCCACGAAGCAGGATGGGTATTATTTATGTTGACTAACGTTTGTGGATGCAGGAAATTCCTTAAAAATATTTTTATTTGTTTGTTTTCACATATATTATCATATATGATATGTTGATTGATAATTGGTGGTTTGATCGTTTAATTATCACTGGGCCGAATGTTGATCTATAAAAATATTGTAAAAGAGATTTTGAGATTTTAAACGTGAAATTCTGTTTTTCTAAAAAATAGAATTTGAAATTCGAATGGAATAAAAATACTGAATTGTTTCGAATAAATAAAACAAGTACTAAAATTTATAAATGATGTTCATAAATTAAAATATACAGGAAATTAAAGTAATGAATTTATAAATGGAATTTATAAATAAAATGGAATGATTTTCATTGGAAAATCAGGGGATTGAAATAAATTTATTAACGGTGTTTATAAATAAAATGGGAAAAATTATCATTTGATAATTTGAATATTTAAATTCAAAACGTGAATTTAAAAATAGAAATGGGAAAATCGTTTTAAAGAAATAAATGACAGAATTTATTCTGATGTTCAGAATATAAATTGAACAAAAATAAATCTGTAAGGATTTATGATTTGAATTCGATTAGCTCGAATTTATTTAAAAAGAAGTTAAATTGAATATGAAAATAAATTGGGTATTATATATATAAGTTATTATAAATAGAAATTCCCAAAATTAGATTTTAGTTTTAAATAGATTTCGAAATGGATTTGTTTAAATATAAAACAAGTAAATTTATAAATAATGTTTATAAATATGGTGAATAAATTATCAAGAGATAATGGTAACTTTAAATTCAAATATGAATTTAAAATAGAAAGATGAAACCATTTTAAAAAGGAAACAGGGGTTTTCATTCTGGAATTCAGAATCTAAAAGGAGTTGGATTTCAAAAGGGATTTGAAATGGAAAACTTGTTTTAATATATATAACAAGAAAGATGGATTTACAAACGATGTTATTAATCTATTGAAGTAAATTATCATGGGATAATTTAGGAGTTTAAATTCAAGGAAGAATTTAAAAAGTGAAATTGGAAAACGTGTTGAAAATGAAGAAAAATTGATTATATTCCCGGATTTAGAATATAAACTGAATTGAGAAAATCCAAAGGAGTTATAATTGGAATTCGATTATATCGAATTTTAAAATTCATTTATAAAAGGAATTGGGATTTAAAATAACAAATCGAGTATAAAAAAATTTATAGCCGAGTAAGGAAAAATCGACGATTATAGATAATAAGAATTTTTGAGTTGAATTGGGAAAATTGGTTTGATATATATTAGAAATATACTAGAATGGAGTTGAATTTATTTTAAATGAAGTTTAAAAGTATATATATATATATATAATTAAAACGAACTCGTCGCAGTGTGGCAGTTCATAAATTGGTGATTTGAACTTAAATTGAGTATATAGAATCCAAATTAAATCGAAATTCTTTGAAACAAGAATCGTCAGGATCGGTTGAATAATAGTTTTCTAATGAAAGAGAAAAATCTAGATTTCGTTTGATAGATTTTGAGTTATGTCAAAATCAAATTTTCAGAAAAGCAGCGCCATAATTGTTTAAAAACCATAATGGTTTATATAAATAAATTAAAGGGTTTTAAGCAAATAAAAACCGAATTTCTATTTAGAAAAATTCAGATTTGGGTTATAAAATATATCCGAACTAAGTGGTATAATGAAATGATTTTTGGAACAAAAATCATATTTTATATTTTTGATTTGAACTAACTAATTTGAATAATAATTAGTAAATCGAAATTTGATAAGAAATTGGGCTTGGAGTAAGTAAAGGTGGTTTGAGAAATTTTATTCGAAATCGAAAAGGAAACTTGAGTTGGAAATGAAATTCGACTTGTTTATAAGTGAATTAAAATATATACGAACATGATATGTTTAAACAAAAGTGAAATGGGCAAATTAGCTAATTGAAGAATTGTAACGACCCTGAATTTTTGGTACAAAAATAAAATATTATTTTTGCTCAATTTAATGAATTTAGAATATTTTAAACAATTTATTTTAAATATGACATCCTTTACATAATTTTTTTTATACATAAAAATATATATATACGTTATGGACTCAATCTTAATAGCACCTTTTTCAATATGTTTATTGTAAAACAAATATTCAATATGTCTCTTTCCTTTCTAATTTGAGCCATGTATTTGTTCCATGTTTTCCTCACATTGTAGCAAGTTATTGGTTTACACTTCATATTAGGTAGGTTACGAAGTAAATAAATTCGTTGACTAAGCACAAGGTGTCTCTCTTATCAACGTTTAATTATTATTCTAAATTCAAAAGAAAGTTACATAGAAAAAAAAATGTAACAAAAAGAAAAAATTTATTAATTAACATGCATAGAATTAAATGGCATGCATACGGAGATATAACCTATGGTGGCAAGTTTCAAATGTACACAAAAATTAACTTACCTTGCATGCCACAATTGCTTTAAATGAAGGATTAAACTTATTCAAACCTGTTATATTGCTTTTGTATAAACAGTAGTTGTCATTAAACATATGTCTAATAACATTGATTGTAATCATGGAAAATATATTCGAGAAAGGTTATGATCGAAAGTTTAGAGTGAAAGAAAATCATCAACAAAATAATAAATATATATAGTATTTTTTTGTGTAAGTACTAAATCCAAATTAGCAGTAAATTTGCAAGAAAAATAGGAAAGCGCTGAAAGTTAAAATCATGGTTAATAATAACATTTATTATTCAACAAAAAAGGGAAATAGAAAAGCATGCATCATGCAAGAAAAATAACATTTATTATTCAATGTTAATTTCATAGTGCATAAATTATTTAATAAAAAAATTTACATGCATACATAGACTCTCTCTCTCTCTCTCTCTCTATATATATATATATATATATATATATATATATATATATATATATATTAACCAATGTATTTAGATAGCAAATGTAACACCCTAAAAGGTTACAAGTAATTTCCATTGCTCAAAATAAAAAAAATATCCACCGAGAGTGTGCACATTAATTGCACTATAAGAGGAAACATTTTGTCATCAAAATATATCTCTATTTTGATTATTTTCTTCGTATGTGTGTATGACTAAATTATATTGATGAACTTACATGTAAATCAAAAATTACATTATTTTTAGTATGTGATATTATCTAAACTTTCTTTCCATCTTATTCGTTTTGTTATTAGAATATAGAATTAATGCATATATTAGGAGTTGTATATAAAAAAAAATACTAATGCATATATGTTTGTATATATCTATATGCTTGTGTGTGTGGGTGTATTTATATATGTATTTAAAATTAAATCTCTCTCCTAACTAGCTTCTTTTTATGCACAAGAAGACAAAAAGTTAATAAAAGGAACAATTAGTTGTTGGATACATAAGTAGCTGCATAAAAAGGCACCAAACGTACGAAATTTAAGACGGTAAAAATGGACTAAAATGTAAATAAAATATTAAATTTTAAAACACACATGGGCCTAAACTGAAAACTACCTACTCCTAAATAATGTCTCATATCCCCTAACCCTAATCATCCTCTAAAATCTAATTCTAAGTTCCCTCTTCCTGCTCTTTGCAATGGCGGCTCTCTTCTCCTCCAAATACATGATGAAAATCAAACCTCTCCAAACCATAGAAAATTATATATCAGAACGAAGGTCTCAACGATACGAAGCTACACATACCATTAGTTTTGTCATACAGCGCTCGGATTCGCCGAAATTTTGGATCAAACTTTCTGATTCTCGAAATTAAAAAGCAGCAGACGTAAATGATTTCTTTTTCCCGCTAATCAAGGTGAGAACTCTGATCTAAATTAAATAATTATATGTTAATGTTAATCGTGAGATTCTAATTTGTATACTATTGTTCTTGATCTGTGTTATGGCGATATTTGTATGCGATGTTCATGTGGTCATTGGAATGTGTGGTGATACTATGGAATAACTATGTTAGTCAGACCTATAAAATCTTGATGTATTCATAATAAAATTCCCATCTTATTTCTATCTTTGCTCCGTTCTATTTGAGGCTAAAATTTTATTTACAAAATATAAATGACAAAGTTTTACTTTAATTTTGGTTTTTATTTTCATTCTATTTTCTTAAATAAAATTAAGACATACAATCTTGTTTGTTTATTTTGTTTTCAAGTTTAACATTTAATTTTGTTGTTAAAATAAAAAGGACAATTTTAACATAGTTTTTGTTGACAAAGTAAAAAGACTAAATTTTATGTTTCTTTTGTTAACAAAATAAAAAGACTAAATCTTATGTTTCTTTGTTAACAAAATAAAATGACCAATTTTTATGTTGCTTCTGTTAAGACCAATGTTTATGTTTATTTTTGTTAACATAATAAAAAGGCCAATTTTTATGTTGGTTTTGTCAACAAGATAAAAAGAACAATTTTTATGGTCATAAATTAAAGGACAATTTTTATCTTTATTTTGTTTACTAAAATAAAAGCAAATGTTTATCTTATGCACAAATCAAAATACTAATTTTTATTTTGGTTTTGGTGAACATAATGTAATGCAAGTTTAACCTTTACTTTTATGTATAATATAAAATGTGAGTTTAAATATCCATTTTCATTTACAAATAAAAGTGAAGTTGGGACCTTTATTGTGACTCATCAGGACTACACCCAATTGTACTTGTATTAAAATAGTGTGATGACGCAATTTACACCGTCGTGTTAATTTGGATATTATGACACCAAAAACCACCGTAGCGATAATTTGAGTATTGTATCACATATTTCATCGTTGTGTTTATATGGGTGTAGTGACCCCCCAAAATTCCACTGTTATGTTAATTTATCTAGTTGGGTTAATATGATTATAGCGACACCCAAAAAAAAAATCACTGTGGCGTTAATCTATATGGTTGTGTTAATATGGTTGTAGTGACACCCAATACTAGTGTCATATTTTATAGTTGAAATGAATCAAACGTGTGCATTAGAAATTATATTCAGATTAGAAATGTTTGCACTAGAAAAGACGTCTATATTAGAAATGAAATTCCCCTTTTTTATTTGCATTTTACAATGCAAATATTACATAGAAATATAGATTGACTTTTCAAACATTTTCTTTGTTAAAAAGAAAAAGACATAAACATTTTCTTTGTTAAAAAGAAAAAGACATTAACATTTTCTTTGTTAAAAGAAAAATAATTTCAAACATTTTCTTTGTTAAAAAGAAAAAGAAAAAATACATTAACATTTTCTAATGTAAAATAAAAGAAAAAGAATAAAATATGTATATTTTCTAATGTAAAGAAAATAAGAAAAAGTTACATTATTTTCTAATGTAAAGAAAATAAGAAAAAGAAACATTATTCCTAATGTATAGGAAATAAGAAAAGTAACATTATTTTCTAATGTAAAGGAAATAAAAGCAATATGTACATTTTCTTATGTAAAAAGAGAATAAAGAAAAACATTTACATTTTTATGTAAATGTAAAATAAAAAGAAACATTTACATTTTCTATGCAAATGAAAAATAAAAAGAGAATTTACATTTTTAGTGTAAATAGAAAAGAATAAAAGACATTTACAGTATACATGTAAATAAAAGAAAAAGAAATTGAACCGTAAGTAAATTTAACATTATTTTTAATGTTAATAAAAAGGAATTGAACCGTATGTAAGATTAACATTATTTATAATGTTAAACAAAAGATAATTTACCTCGTAAGAAAATGTACATTATTTATAAATGTATATGAAAAGGAAAGATTGACTTACATTATTCTAATGTAAATATTAAAAGAGAATGGACCATATGATTTATTAACATTATTTTAATGTTATATAAAAAGAAAAGATTGTTTAACATTATTTTTGATATTGATTAAAAAGAAGATTGCACAGTATGTATTAACACACTTTTATTAATGTATGTATAAAAAGAGAAATTTACATTGTAAGAGAAATTGGCATTAACATTTATTTATAATGTTAATATTAGAGTATTTTCACCACATGATAAGACGTACACTTTTATTGGTAAAAGTAAGTTGGCATTTTCATTGTATGATAAGATTTACTTTTTATTTGTAAAATAAGGTAGGAATTCACCGCATGACAAGGTTTACTCTTTATTTTGTAAATATAAAGTAGGAATTTGCGATGTATCAAAATATACATTTTTCATGCGTAATGTAAAGATAGAAAAATTAACATTATTTTCAATGTTAATAAAAATAGAAAATGCATTGTATGTTAAGGTAACATTATTTTCAATGTTAATAAAAAGAAAAACATACCGTAGGATAAAAATACATTATTTTTAATGCATATTAAAAGAGAATTTTTCATCGTAGGACATGTACATTATTTATAATGTGAATAGAATGGAAATGTCATCGTAAAATAAAATTACATTTTAGATGTAATTGAGATTGAGAATGCATTTAGAAAGAGAATGAGTATTTTATATATGTAAATGGAATCATAATATAATTGAAAGATGAAATGGAATAAATAGAGCGATGAATTATAATTTACGTTTTAATGTAAATTATAAAGATTTTAAAAATAAAAATAAAATAAAAGGGAATAATTCACCGTCTAATTATAAATTACCTTTTTCATGTAAGATTAAGAAGTGGAAAAAAAAGAAAAGGAATAAAGGAAAAGGGGAGATGTATGTAAGAACGATAAATTAAACGAATTATTTGTATATATATTTATATATATATATATATATATATAAAATTAAACGAATCAAGCGCGGTCGTTCGCGTTTTGAAATCGTACTTTTAAATGACTATACAAGAAGATCCGACCGTCGGATTTTCCCGAAACTGAAACCGTTAGGACCGACTTGGAAAAATTCTTTCCAACGATATATATTACGTTAAGATCCAACGGTTAGATTCTGGTAATTGTGAAAATCAAAATTGGTTGAATTCAGCGCCATAGTCGCCCATGGACTTAAGGCGTCGTTATATAAAAATTTAATTATTTTAAATAATTAAAATAGGAATGAAGCGTTAATAAAAATAATTACTAATGTGTAAGAAAGATTTTAAATATATATATGTATATATACGAGGATTATTTGGAAAGCCCGAGTTCATCTCATTCCAAATAATTAAACGACGTTAATAATCCGTGATTGGAAGACGGTGATAGAAGACCGTCAAATCTCCACATCGAATGGACGATGATGACTGTTGCATTAGAATGGCTCGCTACAATGATAAGGTAATAGTAGGAGTTGCCCGGACGTAGTGTTGATTTGTACGGGTTTGGCTTTCGCTCAGACCCAGAGCATAAGCTTATAAATGGATCGTGTGTCTGACATCGTACTCCATTATATATCATGTTATTAATCTTCTGTCAAATGTATGGATGTTTGGTGGTGGAGAATTTATTCTTTTGCTTAACACCCGTTCATATATTTCGGCAAAGGATTGGTAGTGTGATATGGAGTGATGATGTGGCATGCTAAGATGCAATGATCAAGGCTTTGTTGAAAAGCAGGCCTTGTGGATGATGATCAAAGCATAGTCTGTTTAGGCATAGCTTTGTGTATATCGTGACTTCGCGAGCCTCACACCCCGGTATGAGTCAAAAACGGGATATGGACCGTAGGGAGTGCACACGTTTCTTTCTAACTAGAGTGGTGTCAGTGACCTACCAGCCCTGACATTTTACTTATGTGGATGATGGATTTTGAGGCGCCTCGTTTTTTTTATAGGCCGTTGGTGGTCATACTATAGGTTCAAAGGGACCGGGAAACGTGTGTTCAGGCATAACTAATCCACTGCCCATAGGCGGGGACCGGCCCTACCGCATCCAAGGGTTCACTGCGGGGAATCCTGAGGCATTTGCTAGAGTGTCTCGAATCGGAGAGGAGCTTGCCCCTAGCCTCGACTCATGATGGAAATCCAATTTCCAATACGACCTTGTGGTATTGATTGTAGAACTAGTATTGGCGACATGATATATGGTACCCATGCCGTCTAGGATTGATACTTATGATTGAAATGTTTTTATTTAAAACATATACACACTAATAATACTATTGTTTTTTTACGTATCAAGCATCTTTTGACCATTATAAGGTAAAACCCTATCCTCTGGTGTGTGTTGCATTGTGTGATGGGACTTGGGTCTTATAATGGTTTCATTTTTCCAAAAAGACATTGCGTTGTTTAACGATTTACTTTATTATGCGCGACAATCCATTGGAGTAAACCTGTTCCGCGTTAGCGGCGTGGTCCTTGGATTTGCCTTATTACTATTAGTTAAACTAGTTAAGAATTCTCACACCAGTCCCACGACTGACCTGTAGTTTGTTTCACTTTGCAAACTCGGGTGGCCTCTTTCCACACGGGCAGTCGAGTAGCTTTTTGCAGATATAGTTAAGCAGGATCCTGGATTGAAGTCTGAAGCCGGGTCCAGAATATTGATGGCCTTCCGCTAAGATTAGTTCCGCTGCAATGTATTTAATTTAATTTAAATGCTTCTTCCGCTGTATTATTTATCGATGTACTCTGATATATTCTGTACTCTGATGTAACATTTATTTTTGATGTTATAAAAAGTCTGTGTTTTTGTTCTGATATGTTGTATCCCCAAAGTTAAAGTATTCGTAGATTTTCACCTTTTGGGTCAGACCTGTGTGGTTTATGGTCGATTCAAAGGGTGGGAATTTGCGGGTCTTTGCAGGTGGTATCAGAGCTTTGGTTAGCTCAAATCTTTGGGGTACAACTCATTAGAACTGAACAAAAGACTCATCAGAGATTGGATTAGTAATATCCAATAAGAATACTCATTAGAGATAGGATCAGCAGTATCCTAGAATGAGAAAACTCATTAGAGGTGGGGTAAGTAATGCCCTAGAATGAGTTGGGAGTAGCAAGCCTATAATATACGTATTTGTGATTAATTATACTCTATTTTGGAAAATATGATTTTGAATATATAAAAAGTTATATATTTGAAAGTTAGTCAACTAATGAAATTATTTAAACCAATGGCGAAAGTATATATATATATTAGTTATTTAATTAACCAACTTCTAGCTTCATTCCTTTTCGAGGACGAAAAGTTTTTAAGTGGGGGAGATTGTAACGACCCTGAATTTTTGGTACAAAAATAAAATATTATTTTTGGTCAATTTAATGAATTTAGAATATTTTAAACAATTTATTTTAAATATGACATCCTTTACATAATTTTTTTATACATTATATATATATATATATATATATATACACACACACACGTTATGGACTCAATCTTAATAGCACCTTTTTCAATATGTTTATTGTAAAACAAATATTCAATATGTCTATTTCCTTTCTAATTTGAGCCATGTATTTGTTCCATGTTTTCCTCACATTGTAGCAAGTTATTGGTTTACACTTCATATAAGGTAGGTTACGAAGTAAATAAATTCGTTGACTAAGCACAAGGTGTCTCTCTTATCAACGTTTAATTATTATTCTAAATTCAAAAGAAAATTACATAGAAAAAAAATGTAACAAAAAGAAATTTTTTATTAATTAACATGCATAGAATTAAATGGCATGCATACGGAGATATAACCTATGGTGGCAAGTTTCAAATGTACACAAAAATTAACTTACCTTGCATGCCACAATTGCTTTAAATGAAGGATTAAACTTATTCAAACCTGTTATATTGCTTTTGTATAAACAGTAGTTGTCATTAAACATACGTCTAATAACATTTATTGTAATCATGGAAAATATATTCGAGAAAGGTTATGATCGAAAGTTTAGAGTGAAAGAAAATCATCAACAAAATAATAAATATATATAGTATTTTTTTTTGTGTAAGTACTAAATCCAAATTAGCAGTAAATTTGCAAGAAAAATAGGAAAGCGCTGAAAGTTAATTTCATGGTTAATAATAACATTTATTATTCAATAAAAAAGGGAAATAGAAAAGCATGCATCATGCATCATGCAAGAAAAATAACATTTATTATTCAATGTTAATTTCATAGTGCATAAATTATTTAATAAAAAAATTTACATGCATACATAGACTCTCTCTCTCTCTCTCTCTCTCTCTCTATATATATATATATATATATATATATATATATATGTTAACCAATGTATTTAGATAGCAAATGTAACACCCTAAAATGTTACAAGTAATTTCCATTGCTCAAAATAAAAAAAATCCACCGAGAGTGTGCACATTAATTGCACTATAAGAGAAAACATTTTGTCATCAAAATATATCTCTATTTTGATTATTTTCTTCGTATGTGTGTATGACTAAATTATATTGATGAACTTACATGTAAATCAAAAATTACATTATTTTTAGTATGTGATATTATCTAAACTTTTTTCCATCTTATTCGTTTTGTCATTAGAATATAGAATTAATGCATATATTAGGAGTTGTATATAAAAAAAAATTACTAATGCATATATGTTTGTATATATCTATATGCTTGTGTGTGTGGGTGTATTTATGTATGTATTTAAAATTAAATCTCTCTCCTAACTAGCTTCTTTTTATGCACAAGAAGACAAAAAGTTAATAAAAGGAACAATTAGTGGTTGGATACATAAGTAGCTACATAAAAAGGCACCAAACGTACGAAATTTAAGATGGTAAAAATGGACTAAAATGTAAATAAAATATTAAATTTTAAAACACACATGGGCCTAAACTGAAAACTACCTACTCCTGAATAATGTCTCATATCCCCTAACCCTAATCATCCTCTAAAATCTAATTCTAAGTTCTCTCTTCCTGCTCTTTGCAATGGCGGCTCTCTTCTCCTCCAAATACATGATGAAAATCAAACCTCTCTAAACCATAGAAAATTATATATCAGAACGAAGGTCTCAACGATACGAAGCTACACATACCATTAGTTTTGTCATACAGCGCTCGGATTCGCCGAAATTTTGGATCAAACTTTCTGATTCTCGAAATTAAAAAGCAGCAGACGTAAATGATTTTTTTTCCCGCTAATCAAGGTGAGAACTCTGATCTAAATTAAATAATTATATGTTAATGTTAATCATGAGATTCTGATTTGTATACTATTGTTCTTAATCTGTGTTATGGCGATATTTGTATGCGATGTTCATGTGGTCATTGGAATGTGTGGTGATACTATGGAATAACTATGTTAGTCAGACCTGTAAAATCTTGATGTAGTCATAATAAAATTCCCATCTTAATTCTATCTTTGCTCCGTTCTATTTGAGGCTAAAATTTTATTTACAAAACATAAATGACAAAGTTTTACTTTAATTTTGGTTTTTATTTTCATTCTATTTTCTTAAATAAAATTAAGACATACAATCTTGTTTGTTTATTTTGTTTTCAAGTTTAACATTTAATTTTGTTGTTAAAATAAAAAGGACAATTTTAACATAGTTTTTGTTGACAAAGTAAAAAGACTAAATTTTATGTTTCTTTTGTTAACAAAATAAAAAGACTAAATCTTATGTTTCTTTTGTTAACAAAATAAAATGACCAATTTTTATGTTGCTTCTGTTAAGACCAATGTTTATGTTTATTTTTGTTAACATAATAAAAAGACCAATTTTTATGTTGGTTTTGTCAACAAGATAAAAAGAACAATTTTTATGGTCATAAATTAAAGGACAATTTTTATCTTTATTTTGCTTACTAAAATAAAAGCAAATGTTTATCTTATGCACAAATCAAAATACTAATTTTTATTTTGGTTTTGGTGAACATAATGGAATGCAAGTTTAACCTTTACTTTTATGTATAATATAAAATGTGTGTTTAAATATCCATTTTCATTTACAAATAAAAGTGAAGTTGGGACCTTTATTATGACTCATCAGGACTACACCCAATTGTACTTGTGTTAAAATAGTGTGATGACGCAATTTACACCGTCGTGTTAATTTGGATATTATGACACCAAAAACCACCGTAGCGATAATTTGAGTATTGTATCACATATTTCATCGTTGTGTTTATATGGGTGTAGTGATCCCCCAAAATTCCACTGCTATGTTAATTTATCTAGTTGGGTTAATATGATTATAGCGACACCCAAAAAAAAAAAAAAAAAAAATTTCACTGTGGCGTTAATCTATATGGTTGTGTTAATATGGTTGTAGTGACACCCAATACTAGTGTCATATTATATAGTTGAAATGAATCAAACATGTGCATTAGAAATTATATTCAGATTAGAAATGTTTGCACTAGAAAAGATGTCTATATTAGAAATGAAATTCCCCTTTTTTATTTGCATTTTACAATGCAAATATTACATAGAAATATAGATTGACTTTTCAAACATTTTCTTTGTTAAAAAGAAAAAGACATAAACATTTTCTTTGTTAAAAAGAAAAGGATATTAACATTTTCTTTGTTAAAAGAAAAATAATTTCAAACATTTTATTTGTTAAAAAGAAAAAGAAAAAATACATTAACATTTTCTAATGTAAAATAAAAGAAAAAGAATAAAATATGTATATTTTCTAATGTAAAGAAAATAAGAAAAAGTTACATTATTTTCTAATGTAAAGAAAATAAGAAAAAGAAACATTATTCCTAATGTATAGGAAATAAGAAAAGTAACATTATTTTCTAATGTAAAGGAAATAAAAGCAATATGTACATTTTCTTATGTAAAAAGAGAATAAAGAAAAACATTTACATTTTTATGTAAATGTAAAATAAAAAGAAACATTTACATTTTCTATGCAAATGAAAAATAAAAAGAGAATTTACAATTTTAGTGTAAAGAGAAAAGAATAAAAGACATTTACAGTATACATGTAAATAAAAGGAAAAGAAATTGAACCGTAAGTAAATTTAACATTATTTTTAATGTTAATAAAAAGGAATTGAACCGTATGTAAGATTAACATTATTTATAACGTTAAACAAAAGATAATTTACCTCGTAAGAAAATGTACATTATTTATAAATGTATATGAAAAGGAAAGATTGATTTACATTATTCTAATGTAAATATTAAAAGAGAATGGACCATATGATTTATTAACATTATTTTAATGTTATATAAAAAGAAAAGATTGTTTAACATTATTTTTGATATTGATTAAAAAGAAGATTGCACAGTATGTATGTATTAACACACTTTTATTAATGTATGTATAAAAAGAGAAATTTACATTGTAAGAGAAATTGGCATTAACATTTATTTATAATGTTAATATTAGAGTATTTTCACCACATGATAAGACGTACACTTTTATTGGTAAAAGTAAGTTGGCATTTTCACTGTATGATAAGATTTAGTTTTTATTTGTATAATAAGGTAGGAATTCACCGCATGACAAGGTTTACTCTTTATTTTGTAAATATAAAGTAGGAATTTGCGATGTATCAAAATATACATTTTTCATGCGTAATGTAAAGATAGAAAAATTAACATTATTTTCAATGTTAATAAAAATAGAAAATGCATTGTATGTTAAGGTAACATTATTTTCAATGTTAGTAAAAAGAAAAACATACCGTAGGATAAAAATACATTATTTTTAATGCATATTAAAAGAGAATTTTTCATCGTAGGACATGTACATTATTTATAATGTGAATAGAATGGAAATGTCATCGTAAAATAAAATTACATTTTAGATGTAATTGAGATTGAGAATGCATTTAGAAAGAGAATGAGTATTTTATATATGTAAATGGAATCATAATATAATTGAAAGATGAAATGGAATAAATAGAGCGATGAATTATAATTTACGTTTTAATGTAAATTATAAAGATTTTAAAAATAAAAATAAAATAAAAGGGAATAATTCACCGTCTAATTATAAATTACCTTTTTCATGTAAGATTAAGAAGTGGAAAAAAAAAGAAAAGGAATAAAGGAAAAGGGGAGATATGTGTAAGAACGATAAATTAAACGAATTATTTGTATATATATTTATATATATATAAAATTAAACGAATCAAGCGCGGTCGTTCGTGTTTTGAAATCGTACTTTTAAATGACTATACAAGAAGATCCAACCGTCGGATTTTCCCGAAACTAAAACCGTTAGGACCGACTTGGAAAAATCTTTCCAACGATATATATTACGTTAAGATCCAACGGTTAGATTCTGGTAAATGTGAAAATCAAAATTGGTTGAATTCAGCGCCATAGTCGCCCATGGACTTAAGGCGTCGTTATATAAAAATTTAATTATTTTAAATAATTTAAATAGGAATGAAGCGTTAATAAAAATAATTACTAATGTGTAAGAAAGATTTTAAATATATATATATATGTATATATACGAGGATTATTTGGAAAGCCCGAGTTCATCTCATTCCAAATAATTAAACGACGTTAATAATCCAAGATTGGAAGACGACGATAGAAGACCGTCAAATCTCCACATCGAATGGACGATGATGACTGTTGCATTAGAATGGCTCGCTACCATGATAAGGTAATAGTAGGAGTTACCCGGACGTAGTGTTGATTTGTACGGGTTTGGCTTTCGCTCAGACCCAGAGCATAAGCTTATAAATGGATCGTGTGTCTGACATCGTACTCCATTATATATCATGTTATTAATCTTCTGTCAAATGTATGGATGTTTGGTGGCGGAGAATTTATTCTTTTGCTTAACACCCGTTCATATATTTCGGCAAAGGATTGGTAGTGTGATATGGAGTGATGATATGGCATGCTAAGATGCAATGATCAAGGCTTTGTTGAAAAGCAGGCCTTGTGGATGATGATCAAAGCATAGTCTGTTTAGGCATAGCTTTGTGTATATCGTGACTTTGCGAGCCTCACACCCCGGTATGAGTCAAAAACGGGATATGGACCGTAGGGAGTGCACACGTTTCTTTCTAGCTAGAGTGGTGTCAGTGACCTACCAGCCCTGACATTTTACTTATGTGGATGATGGATTTTGAGGCGCCTCGTTTTTTTTATAGGCCGTTGGTGGTCATACTATAGGTCCAAAGGGACCGGGAAACGTGTGTTCAGGCATAAATAATCCACTGCCCATAGGCGGGGACCGGCCCTACCGCATCCAAGGGTTCACTGCGGGGAATCCTGAGGCATTTGCTAGAGTGTCTCGAATCGGAGAGGAGCTTGCCCCTAGCCTCGACTCATGATGGAAATCCAATTTCCAATACGACCTTGCGGTTTTGATTGTAGAACTAGTATTGGCGACATGATATATGGTACCCATGCCGTCTAGGATTGATACTTATGATTGAAATGTTTTTATTTAAAACATACACACACTAATAATACTATCGTTTTTTTACGTATCAAGCATCTTTTGACCATTATAAGGTAAAACCCTATCCTCTGGTGTGCGTTGCATTATGTGATGGGACTTGGGTCTTATAATGGTTTCATTTTTCCAAAAATACATTGCGTTGTTTAACGATTTACTTTATTATGCACGGAAATCCATTGGAGTAAACCCGTTCCGTGTTAGCGGCGTGGTCCTTGGATTTGCCTTATTACTATTAGTTAAACTAGTTAAGAATTCTCACACCAGTCCCACGACTGACCTGTAGTTTGTTTCACTTTGCAAACTCGGGTGCCCTCTTTCCACACGGGCAGTCGAGTAGCTTTTTGCAGATATAGTTAAGCAGGATCCTGGATTGAAGTCTGAAGCCGGGTCCAGAATATTGATGGCCTTCCGCTAAGATTAGTTCCGCTGCAATGTATTTAATTTAATTTAAATGTTTCTTCCGCTGTATTATTTATCGATGTACTCTGATATATTATGTACTCTGATGTAACATTTATTATTGATGTTATAAAAGTCTGTGTTTTTGTTCTGATATGTTGTATCCCCAAAGTTAAAGTATTCGTAGATTTTCACCTTTTGGGTCAGACCTGTGTGGTTTATGGTCGATTCAAAGGGTGGGAATTTGCGGGTCTTTACAAGAATAGATTAGCAAATTGAGTTAAAATGACGGGATTGAGTAGGGATAAATTGGAAAACTGGTGAACATAGATTAAACAGGTTTGGAATGAAGTATGTGAAGATTATAATATGTGTGCTCGACAAAAAGGTACACGTTTAAATTCCATATGAGATTTTATGCGCCGTATCGGCAAGCCGCTTGGCTTTTTAATTTTCTTTTTGAATGGAGAGGGCCTGTGTGGCGGTTTGGGTATTTTCCTGATGCTCATGGTACACAGGAGGTTATGGCGAAATTTTCCGAAAATTTAAGGAGTTAGAATATTTTAAGAAGATTTGATAATTATGAATCGATATATAGATATATATAGAATTCGATAAGGGAACGAAATTAAAATAGAATGTTATAAACAAAAAGGGAAATATATAATTAAATCTGATAAAATTGGAAAGAGAAACGTTACGGATTTAAAATGAATAATTGGTTTTTATAATGTTGATTATTCGAGGTAAATGGTTTTGTCTGTTTTGAAGTTAAGGATGTTTTCAGTCAAGGTCTGAGAGGTAGTTATACCCCAACTTGATTGATTTCATTTTTAATTGATAAATAGCAAGATCCAGTCTCGAAGAGAAGTGTTTGAATAAGATATAGTTGAATAAAATATTTTGGGTTGTTGTAACGATGTTTTATACGGCATTCGTTTTAACCCAAGTAAGTGGAAATTTAGAAATATAATAATAAACATTTCCTGAGTATAGAAATAAATGTATGATCGTGAAAGAGATAAGTAATTGGAACGTTTTCCAATTGTAAATAAAATATATTTTCTAAGTATAGAAAATAAAAGAAGGCGATACATGGAAATGTTTTCCAAATAGCGTAACAGGTCAAGATGATTATCGAAAATATCGTGTTAACGAATATGGATAAGGAAATGAAGAAGTGTTTTAATTAATGAAATATCAATTAAATGGCACAGTGATTGTTTGATGTTTTGAATGGATGTTTGTTTTTCTTTGATAGTTAAATAACCGACTATCAAAGTATTTGCCATATTGTTGTCAATATGAAGAGACCGGTTGGATTATTATCCGAGAACCACTCCTTATTGGCAGTAGCGTTGCGAATCAGATTATATGAAGATAATAGAAGATAGAGTAAACTGTTGGCTCGCTTTTTGACCAAGCCACCCAGGATCAATCGTAAGAGGAAAGCAGGAAACCACAGTATCTAAGAACATGAAGGAATGGATCGCGCATCATCGTTTCGCTCGATATCGAATCGCGCACCGTCGTCTCGCCCAAATATCGGATCGCGTCTCTACGGATCGCCCCATCTCATCAGCGAACGGCGTAGCTGGGCGATCCGATCCAAGCTTACATTGATGCCTCGAGCGAACCGATCCGATCCCCTGGTGCATGGCGAACCCTCTGACTTGTTCAAGCGCGAGCTGGTCTTCAGCGATCCGAATCGCACGGATCTGGCGACACGTGTCCCCAACCGTTATCCGGGCTAATTCTCCCCATCTGCACGATCCGATTTTCAAGCAAATCACGACACCTGTCCGCAACGGCTAGTTTGACTGTTTCTTCAACGGTGGCGATGCGATCCGATAATCTCAGGATTCGTGCCACGTGTCCGCGATCCGCCTGACAAAATCAGCTATAAATAGCCCAGAGCTTGGCGTTTTTCGGGATCCTTTTGGCAATAGTGAGTACTGAATCCGCCATTGTTGTCAAACCACTGAAATATTGAGAGAAATCATTGTTGTATTAGCTTTTAAAGCACAATCAATAAGATATAAAGTGGACGTAGGCTCGTTAACGCCGAACCACTATAAATTCTGAGTGTTATTTTCTTTTTCCTTGTTCCTCATTTAAAATTCTCTACAGTTCATAACAATTTGGGTGTTAGGTCCAAATTTCGATCTAACATTTTTGGTGCTTTCACTGAGAAACTCAGTCCTAAAGTTCCGCTATTCGCTTCTTTGAGGATTCCAGCGAGTCGGATATCATGGCTGGAAAAAGATCTAAAGCTTCGCAGACCAACGAAACGATTGAGGAGAGTGTGCACGAACTGGGCAACGAAGAAACTCTGGATCGCGGAGCGCAAGGGGCGATCTGATCCGACGAAGACACCTCGTTCCGAGTCGATGAGAACGAGACGATCCGTGCTACCGAAGGGGTTGTTACTCGATCCCGGGGCAACACCTCGCAGCCTCCGCGTACCACGACCACGAGTCGATCTCAGGGGGACGCAGCGAATCGCCCTCCACGAACCGCAGCTATCCGAACTGATGGTCAGAATACAACTCGACCTGGAAAAGAACCTATGACCCACTCCTATCATCCTGGAACCTCTGCTCGACCCGGTTCGAGCTCTTTGCGCATAAGAGAGAATGATGATGACCACTATGATCCTGCCGCTCCTGTCACTGAGGGGGATCTCTCTCGCTTCGTCGAAATGTGGGATAGGTTGTTTGATGAGTTGGCTGCCCAAAGGCAGGAAAGTTCCATCCTACGGCAAAATTTGACGGCTATGGATAGAAGACTTGATGAGCTAGCAAGACAAAGAGCATCGCCGGTTCGTCCACTCACCCCAGTATATTCTTCTTCATCTGAAGAATCGCCAAGACCTCCGCGGCGACCGTATGAGAGAGCCGAAAACATAGAACAGCTTCGGTTCGGGACTCTGCCCTCACAGGAAGAAGAAGAACTAGGGGTAGGGCCCACAAACCGTAATATGAATGGTCAAGCAACGGCTTTCAGGACTCAAGATGTGAACAGTCCTGTGCATGACAGACCATCTCAGCCCCGTCGCCGCACGCATACCCATGATAATAGGGGGCAGCGAAGCCCTGTCCAAGCCCCGGATTTTGTGACTGCTCCCCGAAGAGAGATCAGAGAACCTTGTCGGGCCAGAGGCACTGACACTGAACCTCCTTTGACTAGTGCAAACGTTGCAGCCATGGTTCACCAGATTCTGGCCGACAGCCGTGGACAGCGGAACGAAGATTGGGGGATCGACCGCAGTCATACCCCTTTTACTGACGATATTTTGGATGCGACTTTTCCAAGGCGTTTCAACATGCCACAAATGAACCGATATGCAGGAAGATCTGATCCTGTTCAGCACCTAATGAGATACTCTTGGTCGATGACCGCTGCCGCCGCTTCTGACGCGGTTAAGTGTAAAGCGTTTCCCATATTCCTGGAAGACGTGGCTTTGCTATGGTTTACTCGCCTGCTGGCGAGATCGATTTCTAGCTTCAGGGAACTGAGCGAGAAGTTCGTAGAACAATTCCGTATCTACGCACAGAAGACGAAAAGCGTGATCGATTTATTCCTTGTCAAACAGCGACCAGGCGAGAGTCTGAAGATGTACCTGGATCGTTTCAATTTGGCCGCCACTGAGGTTAAAGATCCTCATGAACCGACCATTGTCGCAGCACTAATTGACGGAGTGGATAAGGACACTGAATTCGGGAGGTACCTGGTAGGCAAACCACCCCATACCAGAGAGTTATTCTATGAGAAAGCCAATGTACATCTACGCCGGGAAGAGGTATACGCAAACCGAAAGCTTAAAACAACTGATAAGGAAGAAATTCAGAGCAATGTCGCCATCAAACAGACTGGAGACAGCTCGGGGAAAGTTGAGGTTAACGTCGGAAATCAGAACCAGGGTGGTCGCCGACCAGATAACAACAATAACAATGCTAACGGCAACAACCGGAAGAGGGGCCGAGGGAACGACTCCCACAGAAGGACTCGTCCCAGGGCCTTTGAAAGTTATACACCCATAAGTGATACTCTGGAAAATATCTTCATGGATGCGTACGAAGTCCTCCAGAATAAGAGGCCACCTCCTAGAGAGTCAAAAGAGAAAGAGCGTGAGACAGGGAAGTTTTGTCTCTTTCATCAAATCCACGGCCATTCGACGAATGAATGTCGTCACCTGAGGGATGTAGTCGAAAGGCTGCTTCGAGAAGGGAAGCTAGATGAGTACAGAGTAACGCCTAGGGACAGGGGGCAAGCAGTGCAGGCCCCAAATCAGAATCAAAGTCAACTGGCTGCTAGGCCGACTGCTCAGCAAAAAGGAAAGAATATTGTTATCAATACCGTGATCGGTGGACTTTATCTTGCTGGGCACAGTTCCAAAGCATTAGACCAATACGTCAATGCAGCCAAACAACACCTTGAGGTGGGGGAATGTAGCAACCCCGAGGACAATATCCCGGTGAAGCAGCAGAAGATGATGACCGACGATGTTGTTTTCCGAGAGCGAGAAAGCATCGGAGTCCATGCTCCAACTGAAGATCCACTTGTAATTACGATACCCATAGGGCCAGCCACTGTTCATAAGGTCCTGGTAGACAACGGGAGTTACGTTAATATTCTTTTCAAAAAGGCCTTTGACCAGATGAATCTTGAAATAAAGGACTTGAAACCCTGCCAAGGATGGATCCGTGGATTCAACGGAGCATCCACCGCTCCAATGGGTTATGTAGAGTTGCCAGTTACACTTGGGGAAGGAGAACGCCAGAGAGTGAGAATCCTTCCCTTTGTGGTTTTGGATGTTGAATCGCCATACAATGCCTTCTTGGGCCGACCAGCCCTCGCAAAGTTCAGAGCCTGTATAGCCCCCTGGTGCTTGCTATTGAAATTCCTCACAGAAGCTGGCATTGGTATCGTCAGAGGGGATCAAGTCGCTGCACGAGCATGTTATGTTGCCGAACTAAAGTTGCTTCGCAACGGAGGGGATATCGAAACTAAAGGTACTTCTCCCCCTTCGGGGGCGGAGACCTTATAGCAACCAAAGAGGATAATTGTTGGAGAGTTGCCCAGAGAGATGCCCGAGGATATAGATCCCAGAGAGGATCAAGAACCCGGGGGCAGAATGGCGACTCCCAACGAGGCAACTGTGGATGTGCCAATCGATGACAGTGACCCGGAGAAGGTCCTTAAGATTGGATCCCAGTTAAGTCCGAATCTTGCTGAAGAATTGACGACTTTCTTAAAGAACAACTTGGATGTATTCGCTTGGACCCACGCGGACATGTGCGGGATATCCCCATCAATCATGAGCCATTCTTTGAGCATTAACCCCAAACATCCTCCAGTAAAGCAAAAAAGGCGAATGCTGGGCCCAGAGAGGTCCGCTGCCTTGAAAGATGAGGTTGGAAAGCTAAAGAGTAATAGGTTTATCAGAGATTCAACTTACCCATACTGGATTTCGAATCCAGTCCTGGTAAAGAAGGCCAACGGGAAGTGGCGAACGTGTATCGACTTCTCGGATTTAAACAAAACTTGTCCAAAAGATAGTTTCCCATTACCTCGAATTGACCAGTTGGTAGACTCGACGGCAGGTCACGAACTTCTCTCATTTATGGATGCTTATTCAGGATACAACCAAATTCCAATGCATATTCCAGATCAAGAGCATACTAGTTTTATCACTGATATGGGATTATATTGTTACGTAGTAATGCCCTTTGGTTTGAAGAACGCAGGCGCTACGTACCAACGTTTGGTCAACAGAATGTTTTATAACCAAATCGGGAAAACAATGGAAGTATACGTCGACGATATGTTGGTTAAATCCAAGCAATCCTCTCAACATACTACTGATTTGGCAGATATGTTCGGCATTCTTCGAAAGTATGGAATGAAACTCAATCCCACCAAATGTTCATTCGGTGTTGCTTCTGGAAAATTCTTAGGATTCATTGTCAGTTCGCGCGGTATCGAGATTAATCCGGACCAGATCGCGGCAATCAGGAACATTCAGGAACCTAGGCAAATTAGGGATGTGCAAAGCCTTGCCGGAAAAGTGGCCGCACTAAGCAGATTTATCTCCAGGGCTACGGATAAGTGCATCCCATTCTTCGAATTAATAAAGCGAGGAAAACGCCACTTTAAATGGACACCTGACTGCGTAGAAGCGTTTCAGAATTTGCTCAGACACTTGGAGAAACCTCCAATTTTATCTAAACCAATAGACCATGAGGATTTATTCGTGTATTTGGCAGTATCATCTCATGCAATCAGCTCAGCGTTGGTAAGGGAAGAGGAAAAGGTCCAAAGACCTGTGTATTATGTGAGCAAAAAATTGACAGCAGCAGAGCGTAATTATCCACGGATAGAAAAACTGGCGTATAGTTTACTGATTGCCTCCAGAAAACTTCAGCACTACTTTCAGGCACATCCTATTACCATATACACTGATCATCCACTCAAGCAAGTTTTACAGAGACCGGAGGCATCTGGAAGGTTACTAAAATGGAATATTGAGTTAAGTCAATTTGACTTGAACTTTCAGCCCAGACGATCAATTCGGGGGCAAGTGATAGCCGACTTCATAGCAGAGTTCACTGTTCCTGAAGAAGACATAGCAAACGAAGAAGTGGAACCCTCAAAGTTACTTTTCGACCCTAATGTCTGGAGATTATATACTAATGGTGCTAGGAACGACGAAAGATCCGGCGTTGGAATAGTGCTTGAAACCCCCGAGAAACGATTGATAACCTATGCCATCTGAATGGAGTTTCAGGCCACTAACAACGATTCCGAATATGAAGCTCTGATAGCCGGATTAAAGATTGCAAAGGAACTAGAAGTCACAAAGCTGAACATCTTCTACGACTCCAAGTTAGTTGTGAATCAAGTCACTGGAAGATTCCAAGCTAAAAGTGCAAGATTGATTCTATACTTAAAGAAAGTGAAAAAACTGCTGAATGAGTTTGATCACTACAGCTTATCTCATATTCCGCGGTCAGAAAATCAGCAGGCAGACAAGTTGGCAAAGATGGCTAGTTCTAACGATCCTGAAGTGATAGGGCTAGCCCCCGTTGAAGTACTTCTGTCCCCCAGCGTTGATCAGATGGAAATCGACCTAGTACTAGAGACGGAACCAGAAAGGGAGTCGTGGATGACCCCTATAAAGAATTTCCTAATGGATGGAGCGCTTCCGACAAAGAAAAGCGAGAGGCGTAAAGTGATTCGTAAAGCCGCCCGATACGTACTGCAAGGCGGAGTTCTTTATAGACAAGGGTTTTCAATGCCCCTCCTTCGGTGTATAGCCCACGATGACATCAAACGTGTGCTGCAAGAAGTCCACGAAGGCGAATGTGGCGACCACACTGGAGGGCAAACTTTGGCAAAAAAGGTATTACGGCATGGTTATTTCTGGCCTACCATAAACAAGGATGCAGTAAGATATGTGCGACGATGTGATGCGTGCCAGAAATTTTCAAAGATACCTAGAGCGCCTCCAAGTCAGTTAAAAACAATGATGAGTCCATGGCCTTTTGCTATGTGGGGAATTGATATCATAGGAAGTCTCCCCATAGCGAGGGGCGGAGCAAAGTTCGCTATTGTGGCCGTCGATTATTTCACTAAGTGGGTCGAGGCAGAACCACTAACTACAATCACAACTAAACGGGTGATCAACTTCATCGTGAGAAACATCATCTGTCGATTTGGGATTCCAAAGATTGTGATAACAGACAATGGAACTCAATTTGATAGTGCTGAATTCAGAAACTTCTGCCAAAAATACCACATTGAGAATCGGTACACCTCCGTGGCACACCCACAATCGAACGGGCAAGTCGAAGCTGCAAATAAAGTAATTAAGTCCATTCTGAAAAGAAGAATGAAGCGGGCCAGAGCCATGTGGGCTGATGAATTGCCCTTGGCGCTATGGGCCTACAGGATGACATATAAATCAGCGATAGGACATACCCCGTTCTCCCTCGCTTTTGGAACGGAAGCAGTCATCCCGATTGAGATAAAGGTACCTTCTCATCGGGTGACCTATTATGATCCAGTGACCAATAAAGAATTGCTCCTTGAGTCCCTGGATATGATCGAAGAAAAGAGGGATGAAGCCGACCTGCGTGCTCTGAGATGCAAGCAACAGGTCGCCAGATATTACAACAAAAAGGTCCGAGCCCGGACCTGGGAACCCGGAGACTTGGTTCTGAAACGTGTCTTTCCACCCCCAACTCATATGGGAGCGAAGTGGGAAGGACCGTACTCTATTCTCAGCAAGCTTGATAAATGAACCTTCAAGCTGGCAACCGTAGATGGAAAGGAAATCCCCAGAGTGTGGAATGCCCAACATCTACGGCCATATCTAACATGAGAAGTTTCAAATTTATTCTTTTGCTTTGTTAAAAAACTATGTACAGGGCATGACTTGCCTAGAACAGTCTAATTCCTTAAAGCAAGAGATTATAAAGTGGACGTAGGTCATGATTCGACCGAACCACTATAAAAATACTGTGTGGCATTTACCTTTATTGCATCTTTATTTATTTGCTTATGAAAAATCAATGTGAATAATGCAGGTACCCGAAGTCCAGTGCCGACGGTTCCTCTCGCAAACTAATCAGAGGAACCCAAAACATGGGCAAAGGCTCCAACTGCTTGTCCGACTAGCCTTAATCCACGGAGCACGGGTTAAGTCAGTTTGCAAGGATGAGTTTGATGAGAATGCATGATTGCAGACTGCATAATCCGTGACTCTAACTCTCCAGAGAGAGAGAGAGAGTATAAATCCGTCTCCGATTGAGCGCTGAGAAAGAGCTCCTTTCCCGCTGAAGGATCAGGGAGCGAATGAATCGCTGAGCTCGAACTCTAACTCTCCAGAGAGAGAGAGTATAAAGGCGTCTCCGATTGAGCGCTGAGAAAGAGCTCCTTTCCCGCTGAAGGATCGGGGAGTGAATGAATCGCTGAGCTCGAACTCTAACTCTCCAGAGAGAGAGAGAGAGTATAAAGGCGTCTCCGATTGAGCGCTGAGAAAGAGCTCCTTTCCCGCTGAAGGATCGGGGAGCGAATGAATCGCTGAGCTCGAACTCTAACTCTCCAGATAGAGAGAGTATAAAGGCGTCTCCGATTGAGCGCTGAGAAATAGCTCCTTCCCCGCTGAAGGATCGGGGAGCGAATGAATCGCCAAGCGTAAAACTCTAACTCTCCAGAAAGAGAGACAGTACAAAAGCGTCTCCGATTGAGCACTGAGAAAGAACTTATTCCCTGCTAAGGGAACGAGGGTTGACTGAACTACTGATATCCCATGAAATCTCTTATACCCCTGTACTCAGAAATAGGGGGCAACTTGCTGTTAGTACTAATTTATCCCTAGTAAACCCCAGTCAGATGCTACGGTAACAACTGATTGGGGGGGACCAGGCACTCATATGCAAACACTAAACTTTGATATAACAGTGTAACACAGCATGAACATTCTTCTTCCTGTTGATTGACTGACTTATAATTATTAATAGTTGGCTAACGACTAAACATGGAAAGTTTCTATGAACACAGGTACACAATGATGTGAGGAGAAACAAATCCTTGTTTATGTACCACGAGTCAGCAAAATGGAAAACAATCTAGAAACAAAAGTGAGGACCAGTCTCACAATTACACTTCCTGGCCAATGGAAAACCTAAAGACAAAATATCAACAAACATCCTATTTATGCTTTGATTTCTTCTCTTGCTTCTGCCTCTCCAGCCTCTCCTTGTCGGCTTCAGATGGATCCCCCTTCTTCCTTTTCCGCTTGTCCACAAGGGGAGCATCCGATTCCTCTGAGGTCTCCTCTTCCCCTTCTTTTCTCTTGCTTCTACTGGAGAGGGAAGTCGGGAAGTCATCGGGGTTTGCGAAGTGAAGCTGCCGGCTGATGGACTTGGACTGGATTTTCACAATCATCCCAGTTTTGGGATCGAATTCTGCAAGAGGGACTATGTCCAAAGCCTCATCCCCCACCTTCTTTGAAGCCAACTCTTTCTCTTGTCTGGCTTTCCGGCTGGCCAGGGGCTCTTCATCATCATCATCATCGTCGGCCTTTTTGGTGCCGGTAATATCCTCTTCGTCATCCACATGACGACCATCCAAGTCTTTTAAAGCTTCGATAGTCTCAGCATCTTTGGGTATATCGGCGCTAGGCACCGGGATGCTTCCTTCTACTGTTGTGACCTCGACCCGCTCTGAAACATCAATACCAGCACCCGGCAGGGCAGTCTCCTTCTCCACTTCTCTCTCTTTTCCAGCGCCCTTGTCGACGGGCTCGCCACCTGCATTACGAGAGACACACATTACTAATTCAATTAGTTGTTCTGCCAAGCGACGGCAATTCGCGATTGCTTTAACAAATTGCGGGGAAAAGAGAGAGATACCTTCAGCAGATGCTCCCTCTTGAGTAGATCCGGATGCTCCAACAACCACGGGAGTTAGGCCTAAAGGGATTAGCGGATCGTCAGGATGGTACTCCCCAACTTCGGAGGTTTTAGGCTTCGCGGCGGAACTGGAACCTTCGTCAATTTTGCTTTTACCTTTAGCCATGGTTCTCTCCTTCTCCATTTCCGCCAGGATTAGGCGACGACCCTCTGCCAGGTCCTCGGGCTCGTTGTCTCTTAGGATGCTCTTCATCAATTCATCCTCGTTGATCTCTTCGACACCCAGTCTGTATTTTTCGCCCTCCACGATCCGTCCCTTCGTGGCCACCTCGATCTGTCGTCTCGCCACTCGCGTTCGTCTTCCATCTTTCACCACGAACCGAAACGGCCTTCTGTCCTCTTCTTCTTCCTCCTCCGTTTTCGTCCTCTCCTTTCCTTCTTCGAACTCCGAGCTCTACGTCACTTGGCCATGGCATTTTGATGATCTCGTCAGTAAAGCACGAATTCTCACCGTTTCCGGTCGAGAAAGTTCGTGGAAGAGCGGCGTTCGCAAATAAGAATACTTTTAGTGGAGTTACCTTTCTAAGGATTGAAAGAATGCTTGGATTTTCGAAGGGTCAAAAGATTTGGGTTCGCTCCTGGATAATGTAGGCGAAACGATTCGGTAAAAAAGAAAGAAGAAGGAGAATGAAGGGGAAGGGGTCGGCTTATATAGGCAAAGGAGGTGACCGTTTGTCTCCCCTTCTTTGTCTTATTCGGTCCACGAAGCACCATGCAGGCCACGATCCAGAGATGGAATCGCATAGAAGCCCACGGACCGCTTTGAAACGATGGCCCACCAAACTCAAAGCCCGACACGGCTCGAAGGAAAATACGCCCCGTTTCGCACAAAGGCCTAGATACTCGGCACGAGACGAGCAGATGACCAAATCGGACCGTGTCGCCTTATGGCGATCCGATTCATACATGTGTCGATTTGAACCAATGCAACTGTTGATTTACGTCCCTTCAGGAGAAGGCAAATGAGAATCTTCGAAGCATGTTCCATCATCGATAAAACATACTTCGAGGGGGCAAAATGTTGGCTCGCTTTTTGACCAAGCCACCCAGGATCATTCGTAAGAGGAAAGCAGGAAACCACAGTATGTAAGAACATGAAGGAATGGATCGCGCATCATCGTTTCGCTCGATATCGAATCGCGCACCGTCGTCTCGCCCAAATATCGGATCGCTTCTCTACGGATCGCCCCATCTCATCAGCGAACGGCGTAGCTGGGCAATCCGATCCAAGCTTACATTGATGCCCCGAGCGAACCGATCCGATCCCCTGGTGCATGGCGAACCCTCTGACTTGTTCAAGCGCGAGCTGGTCTTCAGCGATCCGAATCGCACGGATCTGGCGACACGTGTCCCCAACCGTTATCCGGGCTAATTCTCCCCATCTGCACGATCCGATTTTCAAGCAAATCACGACACCTGTCCGCAACGGCTAGTTTGACTGTTTCTTCAACGGTGGCGATGCGATCCGATAATCTCGGGATTCGTGCCACGTGTCCGCGATCTGCCTGACAAAATCAGCTATAAATAGCCCAGAGCTTGGCGTTTTTCGGGATCCTTTTGGCAATAGTGAGTACTGAATCCGCCATTGTTGTCAAACCACTGAAATATTGAGAGAAATCATTGTTGTATTAGCTTTTAAAGCACAATCAATAAGATATAAAGTGGACGTAGGCTCGTTAACGCCGAACCACTATAAATTCTGAGTGTTATTTTCTTTTTCCTTGTTCCTCATTTAAAATTCTCTACAGTTCATAACAATTTGGGTGTTAGGTCCAAATTTCGATCTAACATAAACCGTAAGGACTTTTTTCTATTAATAGAAATTGTGCCTTCGGTTTCGTTCAGTCCCAGAATGAATGTATATTGACGAATGTCAAACAGAGTATTTCCAATGATCATATATGTTGGTCTGTATTAATATATATGGTGGCGGAGAATTTATTCTCTTAGCATAATGTCCAGAATGTATTTGTGCAAATCAATTATTGATTAACGGATCTGACAATGTGACATTCAAAGTGATTGTGCTATCAATGAATAATAAGTGATCATAGCCTCAGGCCTCAACAATCGGAAGATGAAAAAAATCAGGCAGGCAGCATGGCTATGTGTTCGCTTCCATTAGGGTGTATAATCACCTATCTAGAGATATTCATTTCATCCTTTAATCTATTCGATGCTGTCCCATTCAGGAAACGGTTGCTGATCCCAACTGTTGGTGATATACATTCGATACACTCAAGCGAAATGAGTGGTCGGTCATGTGTGGGCCGGGTTGCAAGATGTTCTTTTGAACCCAGTGCATTCCCCTCTAGAGATACAATATCGGAAGGAGGTTCCATACCTTGTCATGTTGGAAATCCAATCTCCAATAAGCGTCATGCGGTTTTTGATTTTATATATGGAGTGTGAGATGAAAGCGTTCCGCTAGATTCTATTTATTTGATGTAGACATAATTATAATATCACTGGATTTGATATCAAAAATATTTTGGGTTATTGTAAGGTAAAAACTATCCGTGTTTATGTGTGGATCGGTCTTACGATTATCATTTCTTTTGAAAAGATTTTTAAAGTTAAACAAATGATTGGAGTTTACTCACACCAGTCCCATGATTGACCCAGAGTTTATTTTATTTTTATTTTCCCTAAACTCTTGGGTACCCAAATTTGTACGGGCATTCAAGTATTCGGGATTTTTCATATTCGCTTGGAAGAGCTGGAAGCAGGAGGCTTCACCAGTTAGCTATAGACTATCATATTTCCGTTGTGTACTATATTGTATCTGGAAACAGGTGTTTACAACTATTCCAGGAATAACTGTTGCGCTCTGATGATAGTATCTATATAAAGTTACTGATTTGTATTTCAAAGGTTTTGTTATATAATATATTTTATTCGTTCCGCTGTGAGATTTGTCATCTTTGTTTTCTTCTATTCTAATATTTCTTTCTATTTCTCATCCTCAAAATTCTTTCTAATAATAATTCGTATTTCTGTGCAATTCGGGTTGGACGTGTGGTTTTATTAGTCAACTCAGATAGTACGGATTTGTGGGTCGTTACATGTCCTCTCTTCTACTATAACTTGGCCTGCTGAGCACGTCATGGAATGAATTTTGAGTAAGTCTTTACCATTTAATTTTTATGCTAATCAATCATAATGGAATGAATTAGGTTAGTTGCAGTTTGGACATATTTACATGAAACAACAAATCGTGCTTACTTTTATATGCACGTGTTATTTGAACTTACAAGAAAAATCTTCATTTTGTATTCTAGTAGCTCCTACACCTAGGAAGCAATGATACAAGTGCGGGGGTGCAGGTGCGTGATACGGGGATACGTGAATTCAGCAAAATCAAAAATATGAGGATTCGGGTGTGGAGGGATACGACAAATATTAAAATATTAAAAATATTATATATATATATATATAATCCAACAGATGCATTTTAATTAAACAAAATTGTCAAATAAACAAAAATATGAAGTTCGTTTGTGCATAGCAGCATATGCAAGGACTTTGTAAGTGCATATACAGTTAGTTTGTGCATATGCAGTTTGTGCCTTAAATATGTTAGTATTTTAGCAATGTAAAATGAGCTTTTGTAAGTGCATATGCAGTTAGTTTGTGCCGGCTGGGATTAAGGGGTCATCTGGACTCAGTAAAAAAAATTGCCGCAGCAAGGAAAAATTCATTTCATGCCTCAACATAAAAGAAAAACAGTTCGTGCCTCAACAAAAAACAAAACCAGTTCGTGCCCTAGCAAATAATCGATCAGCATCAAGGTTTTAAATCTCGGATATCGGTCGTGTTTCATATCCGGGATTTTATAGACAGTCTCGTATCGGGGGAGATCTCGGACGAGATGAGTCTAACTCGGGAGTTCGTCTCGGATTTTCATCTCGGGTCTGAAAGTTCATATCGAAACATTCTCGGGGTACATGATATGTTAAAAATGACATTTTAACAAAATGATTTTTAAGAATGCTATCAAAAACATAGTAACTTAAACTTAAAATGTAAAATAACTTTATTATTCTTTATTTTGCGAAAGATCATTCATACTCTAAATCGTAATATGCTTAAAACAGGAATATTGTTAGATAGGAAACATTAAAAGGATCCAAAACACTAAAAAATCCAGCATAAATAGATCATAAAATACATAATTTCATAAGTAAAATGCATGTAAAAAAGACGAATATGAAAATCATAAGCATTGTAAAACATATACGAACATACAATATGGTTATTTAACATGCAAAATAAAAAATAACAAAAGATTGATATAGCTAGATTTGAGGTTTTTTAATTATAGTTCAAGTTTAGGCAAAATTTAAATTTTAACCAAAAAATCTAAGATCTCGGATGATATTCAAGCATTTCGTCTCGGTCGATATATCGTTTGATATTGCAATATCTCAGGCGATATATTCAAAGGAGATTTAGAGTGATATTTGCTGTTTCGTTTCGGAAGGAGCCCAAAACGGGATCTTAGAGGAGATCTCGGGCGATATTTGCGAGATTTGAAATGGTGATTAGTGTAACGACCCGGATTTTTGGCGACTTTGGTTTTCGACATAAGCTCGATGTCGATAACCAAAACATCGAAAAATCCCGGTAATTAATGAAAGAAATTAGAAGGTGAGGATAGATAAGGTAGAAACTTAGAATAGAAGAAGAAAAGAAGAACTCAACATCAGAGTAACACGAACCTCACAGCGGAACGAATAACATATAATATATAACATAACTTTGAAATATAACAGTTATGTATACAATAGCACTTATCAGAGTACAGCACTTACAACACAGCAGAAATAAACTATAGCTACGTGATCCAGAAGCCTCCTGCTCCAGCTCTTCAAGTATATCTGTAAATCCCGACTACTTGACTGCCCGTACAAATTTAGGCACCCAAGAGTTTAGGGAAAACAACAAAGTAAACTCCGGGTCAGTCATGGGACTGGTGTGAGTAAAACAGTTTAAACATGTATATGAACAAGCAAACGATATCTCATAAGACCACGCCGTAGAACGGAACGGGTTTCTCCCTTATGAGAATCCAGAATATCTTTATATCAAAAACCTTTTAATATCTATACTATATTATAATTACTGAGTTAGCAATGCTGCCCTCACAGCCATTCTCCCAAAATGTAGACTGAACCGTCTCTCGAATGACCCACGAATGCCTTTCCCAAATTCGCTTTTTAATTTGGTTCTCATGAGAAGTGTCGCTACGGTTTCTCTATGAAACCCGGACCTTTCTTTTTCCCTTCTCTCCTCTCCCTTTCGTCGTCTGCCCTATCCTACTATTCTAGCGGTTTTCTACAACAACAAAAACAAAAAGGAATTTAGGAGAAAAAGAGTAATCTACCAATACTGGCAAACTGCTACTCCGCACTCCGTCATTTGTTATCTGCCTCCTTCTCACCGTCGTTTTCTTCCCCAGCCTACGGCGGATTGTGATCTTCGTCTGCCTATTTTTTTATGCCAAAGGTAGCTGTTTTTCGACTTACAGCTGTTAATCAATGAGTATTAGTTTATTGATTATCATCGATGGCTATAACCTTTTTCAACCGTCTGCCAAGACGTTCGCCTGGAATGGTTGTTGTGTTTAGGTAGTATTCATTGTTATTTTTTCCACTGCTCCATTTTTGTTGGTTGGATTTTTGAAGATCTTCAAGAATTGAAATGAGTTTTCTTTATTACGAAGCTTCATGATATCCTGCTATATAGTTGAAAATATCTAGGTTTTCCCGTGTATTTTGTTGTTAGGTCCAGAATTGACTAGATTTGGGGATGCCATCTCTTTTTGTTTTGAAGTGTTGAGATTTTTCCAAAGAGTGATAAGCGAAATATACGTTTCTTTGTCTTGCGACATATGCGAAAAGATATTCCCATTTTGTTCAATAGGCCTTTAAAAAAATTTCTTGAAACAAACAATGGATTTCAGGCATTGAATAAATTTGGTATAATATTTAAATTCTTCAATTGATTTCTGAACAGCATATCAACATTTTAATCTTAATTGTATGCTTTGGTACAATATCAACTTTTACATAAATAACTTGAAATATTTTGTACAGATGTAGAGTTTCCGCATTTTTTATATGCATAAATTATGCTACCATTTATGTTGGTATTTTTGCAAAAAATTGGTGTATGTTCTATATTTCCGGATAACTTTAGTAAGTTTTGTGCAAATTTGCAGTTTATGCTACTCATTTTGTATACTATAATAGTGGTGAATTTCCATTTTTTTGGTCATATATACAATATTTTGTTGCTACTTGCTGACAATAGCTCCTATAATTTAGCGATTCGTTGTAATATGGTAGAATTACTGCTGTTTCTAGCTTGCAGAATTTAATATCGAGATTTACTGCTATAAATGAAAAGTTTGGGAAGAATAAATGATAATTCATCGAGGAAGCCGTTATGTATTTCAATGTTTTTTCTTATTTGATACCTTTTGTTTGACTAATGTTTGTAGGTATATTTTTCCTTTTCAAACTAAGTACAGATTTGGTAAAAGTTAAATGCTTCATCACTATTTTTCACCTTTAGGTTGAAGCTTGATTTCTCTTTCCTCCTTTCACCCACGACTATGTTTCAGTACACTCTTCCTCAAATTTGCATTCATTAATGTTGAAATTGGACTTAAAAGACACTTAAATATGAGAACACAAAATAACGATCCAATTTATCAATGACTGTCCATGTTTATGGTTGTTGCAAATATTAGTTTTCCGTTTTGTTTGCCTTGCCATGTTTAGTGCATCGATAAATGGTTGATCTTCACTGATTCTGGTAATGGTTTTCTTATTAACAGCATTCAAAGTGCTCCTTGAAGCACCCCCACTCTACTTGCCAGCTTTCACCTTTTTTTGCTTTCATCGAAGATTGGTCGTTTTCATGAAAAAGGTTCTCCAAAATTATTTTTTGTTTACATTATATAACTTTATGCTTTCCTATTGCCGACAATATTTTGTTGTTTTGAATTTGTAAACATGTTACATTTCTCTAAACTCCGACTTTCTTCCTGATCTTTAAATTGAAAGTTTTGGAAGTTGAATATTTGGGGGGAGCCTTCCCCTTTTAAACACTGAATCTAGACATCCAAAAATACACAATGATCCTTTTTATTTTTCATTTATTAAATTTATTATTTTAACCATCACTTTGTTTTTTAATAGAAATTTGGACATATTTTCCTCTATTGATAGATTTTCTGAACCTATGAGTCTTCCTGATTTGCTATTACAAATTCTTTTTTTGTGGAAATTATTCTACCCAGTTCTTCACTTTTTTTTACCTGTCAGCAAAAATATATTTGGGTATGTAATTCAACTGTCCAATATTTGAATGAGGTTTTATTGTAACAATTTATACTGTATGCTTACAAGAATTCACTACTTTTTTTCCTCGCCATTATTTGTTCCTCCTATAAAAAGGAATTAGTTTTGTTCAGACGATGTGTACCATACTATTTTGCTTTAAAATTGGATTTGGATTTGAATTAAATCTTTGTGAATGGTACTGCTTTATTCTTGATTATTGGTTCACACGATAGCAATCCTTTGCATTGTACTATTTTTCTATTTCAAATAAAGGATTTGCTTTTTGTATGTTTTTTTTTTTGGTCAATTTGGACAGCGAAAATCTTAAAATCGGTTTATTTCCACTCTGAATGGCTTGGTCATTTTAAAGTTTTAAATTAGTTTATTTCCAATCTAATGGTTCAATATAATTTGTTTATGGTCAGTTTATAAATTTTTGTACTATACGACATTATATGGTTGGACATTTCCAATTTTTGTACTATACGACATTATATGGTTGGACATTTCCAATTTTTGTACTATACGACCTTATAAATTTTCACACTCCAATTCGACTGTTAATCTTTCCTGTAACCATAGCGCATAATTTCTTATTCTTTCAGCATTTCCTGTCCAATGCAGGTTCATACACAGTTCGAATTAAACCCTCTAATTTTAAGATTTACTTATGGTTATATATGGTTTATGTGAAAGGCATTTTAAAATAAGAAGTTGAATGTAAGTAGATCACCGTAAAATTTGCTGATATAATTATTGTTAAAATTTTCCTATTTAAATCATGTTTATTGAATGTAGTATGCAAATAGCTCGCATTTGTATAATTTCAAGTGTTCCTCAATACCTTGATGATACTTTATATTTTTCAAAATAGTGGTGGTTTTTTTTCCCCAACTTTTAAGTTTTAAGTACGTCATTTTTATAGGTTATGAAGAACCATTCAAAAGCAGAAGCTCGGTGTAAGTGGGTCACCAAAAATTTCGTTATTAATTATTTTCAAAGTCGTCCTTTGAAATCACACGGAAAACCCCTTTAGTTATTGTTGTCTTAGTGTATGTCTGTTTTTTGTTGCATTCTACAAATTGATAATCTTGAAGATTCATGTAAAATTTTATTAGAGTGGAAGGCACTCTTATCTAAATTTCTTTTATAATAAGTTTCAGTTTTAATTTTTTTGCTACATTCGCTTTTTGTGGGCTAACATAACTGCAGTACCTCTTTGCCTGCATGGGATCATTTGATTCTAGCTTATTTTGCAGGTTACGTCATAAAAATTCATGGTCTGGATAGCTAAGTATGGTTCCTTTAGAGAAGGCTTAAAAATTTATTGGGCACTCTGGTAGAACAGAATTACAAGTATTATGCTAATCTGGAATATTTATTTGAATTATGGCCAGTTGGCTTTCTTTTACTTCTGCATATCGTGAAATATGAATTCTATCTATTTTCTTGACTCCACAGAAGAGTGTAGTTATTATATAAATTTTGGGGATGAGATAAGTCAATTTCAATCATCTATGTGACGGCCCGCCCCGCACTAGTCTGCATTTCCTCCAAAAGTGCTGTACACATGCCCGACTAGCACAAGACGGTCGTCAGGAGAAAGGAAAGAAGAGGATGAACTAATCAAGGAACCTGTAGAATGTCTCACAGCGCATGGAATAAAATATAATAATAACATACTTGGCGTAAAACAGGCGAGACAGTGCATAAGCTGATAACTAAAATCAACATCAATCATCAGAGCAGCGGAAATCCATATACAGCTTATTATAATTTTCCAAATTTACTGTCTCTAAACAAAAGAAAGCTAAAGTAGAAGATACACCAACAATGCCCAAGCAGTGATCTTCAACAACACAGGGAGAATATTATGTATATAGTACGTGGAAGCCTCCTGCTCGTCTCCGGACCATCTACCCGTGCATCACCAGCTAACCTGTCTCTAGTCTGCTCGTGTGAGCACCCAGAGTAATAAGAGGAGACATAAAACTCTGGGTCAGACATAAAGCCTGGTATGAGCGATAAGCATCTTAAACAGAACAATAACAGGTATACTAAACCATACCTGAACCTGGACCTGCAACCAAAGAGTTAGTACCACATACCGTACAATACTCCAAGGTGCCATAATAAATAGTGTAAGAATACGGGGGTGGGGTGTGCATGTCACAATGATAGCAAACAAATCATCCATAGCAACCATCCTCACATCTCTCACTCAGTGCGTAAAGCGTACGACATCTACCACTTTGGAACACTAGACAAAACTGAGGCAACGACGAATCCCGACTTGTAGAAACCCTGCTATGACCAAGCCAAACACTTGGAGTCATGACCAAACATTTCAATGACCCACTTCATTGGTCGTAGCCCTTGGTTCTACCGATGCCATAATGGCCCTGAATCCGCCTTCGTACCTCCTACCATAGTGGTCCAAAGCTATAGACGTCGATAACTCCTTGGCACGCGTCCCGCAGCAAAGCCCAACCATGAAGCGAACTCATTGATTCCCATCTAAATCTTGAGCTCTAACTTCTCATCTGGACTTCCTTTGCATCTCGGGTTTTGATCGAATTGGAGTGGGTCTTCAGAAGAGTTGTCACGCAGTAACAGTCCTGGAATTCGGTTCGGTTCGGTAATCATTGCCCTCGTCTGTTCGGTTCGGGTTTCTTCACTCCGGGTCGGGTCGGTATCCTCCTCCGGGTCGGGTCGGTGTCTTCCTCCGGGTCGGGTCGGGTTGCTATCCTCCTTCCAGCTCATGCTCCTTCTTCGATCAGCTCCCTCGTTTCTTCTACTCCGATCCGATCACTTCGCTTTACTTCAGTCCGATCCGCTCCGCTCCCTAGCCTACTCCGATCCGATCCCCTGTCCACTCCAACTCCAAGCAATGGCCTTCCTTCCTGCCAAGCTCCTTCCAGTGACAAGTCCCAATCCAGTTCGGGTTCCCTTGGCCAGTTCACTAGTCCGATCCGACCCCTTCTCCGATCCGAACCGGTTCGGGACCTGCACTTTTCTGCAACTTTCCAGCGAGCTTTCTACGCCATTCGACGACGTTTTCGACCAATTTAACTATTCTAATCAATCATATAACATACCATAGAGTCATGGCAATATGTAAGAACAACCCCAAACATCAAACAACAATCCAAATGAATCAAAATAGATCAAAAGTGGCTAAAACTTCACATTTTCCTATAATCCTTCTTAATCATGTTTAAGCATATACTTAGTAAAACTTAATCAAATCGTCTAAATTTTCTAACAGAAGCATGAAACATTATTTAAGAATTTCTAAACATTTTTCCAGAATTTATTAGTGTATAAATTCGCTAATCTTCACTAATTACCCTTAATTAACTGTAATTAGTGTCAAAACGATGCTATCACTCACCTTTTCCACAACTAGAACCCCAAAACTGAAATATTCTCTGATTTGGCGCTGTTCCCAATCTTATACAGCAGCTCCAACCTTGCTTTGGTGCTTTTTCTTCTTAATTTAATGTTTGCTAAGCCTAATCTTCAATTAGAAGGTGATTTCTGGGTGTTTTAGAGAGATTTAGAGAGTGGAGGCCATGGCTAGGTTAAGAGGAATGAAAGTGGCGGCTGGAAAATGTCTAAAGGAATGTTTTCTAACCTTAATCAGCACCTATATCTCCCTAAACCCGAAATTCCCCTTGGGCCTAGCTGCTAATCACCCGTTTAAGCCCAATTAAGCTGCTTTTCACCATCTGAAACTTGTTTCAGCCATATCTCCCAAACGGTGAGTCCGTTTGGCTAATGTGACCACTCTACGGAAAGAGAAACCATCATCCGGAGCCAATGGAAGCGGTTTCAGGTCAAAATTCCTTTCCAGTCAAAAGTTATGGCCAAAATAGTGATAACTAGGGGTAAAATGGTCATTTAAAAATTGGGAAAAATCATGAACATGGGAAATGACCCCAATAGTCGTCTCCCAAAGTTACATGACCGTACGACTTCGTATGTGACATAAATAAATATTCTACGATTCTATGATGTGTAGAATGCGGGTCGTTACACTCTCCCCCCCTTAAGAAATTTCGCCCCCGAAATTCCTTAACCCAAAACAAAGGATCCCGCATGCCTAACAACCATATAGAACAATCAATCATGTAAAACAAGCGAACAAGCCTATCCTAGCATGCGGAAAACTAAATCGAAGTCAAAATCTTACCAGGCAAAGAGTTCCGGATAAGTCTTCCTAATGTTCTCCTCTGTCTCCCAAGTACAATCATTCTCGTCCTCGCCCCACTGAACCTTGACTAGCTTCACCGCCTTCCTTCGAAGTTGCTTCATGTCGTGCTCGACAATACGGGCCGGCTTGCGGTTCCCAACCGCCTCGGGTTCTACTTCGAAGTCCTCTAACTGATCAGGTGAAATAGTTATATCTGAGTTGTGAACGAACTTCCTTAGTTGGGAAACATGAAATACGTTATGAACTCCTGCCATCTTCTCTGGTAAGTCAATTCTATATGCTAAATTCCCGACTAGTTCAAGAACAGGGAATGGGCCAACAAACCTTGGTGTCAACTTGCCTCTCCTGCCAAATCGTATTACGCTCTTCAACGGAGAAATCTTGATAAACACCAAGTCGCCAACGGAGAATTTTAAGTCTCTTCTCCTCTTATCAGCATAACTCTTCTGCCTATCCTGGGCAGTCTTCATTCGTTGTTGAATGATCTTAATCTTATCTGAAGTTTCCCTCACCACATCTGGTCCAAGCATAAACTTCTCGCCAGTCTCTATCCAACATGATGGTGAGTTGCATGGTCTTCCGTACAGAGCTTCAAACGGAGCCATACCGATACTGGATTGGTAGCTATTATTATATGCAAACTCTACTAGATGCAAATGGTCATCCCATGATCCACCAAAATCCAATATACATGCTCTCAAGAGATCTTCCAAAATACGGTTCACCCTCTCCGTCTGACCGTCGGTCTGCGGATGATATGCGGTACTGAGATGTAACTCTGACCCTAGAGCCTCTTGTAAGCTCTTCCAAAACCCACTAGTGAACAACGGGTCTCGGTCACTCACAATGCTTTTAGGTACTCCATGAAATCTCACTACCCACTTCATATATAATTCTGCTAACTTAGCTGCCGTTCTGGTCGATTTGACTGGTATAAACCTTGCGCTTTTAGTCAATCGATCCACAATCACCCAAATGCTATCATGTCCCGATCTAGTCCTTGGTAAACCATCGATGAAATCCATCGAGACTTGCTCCCATTTCCATTCGGGTATTTCTAAGGGCTGTAACAAACCACTAGGCTTCTTTTGCTCGGCTTTAACTAGCTGGCAATTCATGCACTTGGATATAAACTTCCCAACGTCTCTTTTCATTCCTTCCCAGTAGTAAGTCCGTTTCATGTCTCTATACATTTTATTACCACCAGGGTGTATAGTCAGCTTTGAGTGATGACATTCTCTAAGCACTTCATCCCTCAATCCATTGACATTGGGTACAACAAGCTTCTCATTCTTTCTAAGCCATCTATCTCGATCAAGCCCATACTTGTTCATCTCCTTATCGATACCCATCTCTAATTTGGAGATGATTTCCAGTAGGTTAGGATCGTCCCTCTGACTAGAGCCGATCCGCTCAATCAAAGTGGGTCTGATCGTCAAACTTGCTAACATTTCTGGATCCAATTCGCACTTTGGTCTGAAATCAAACCCCGCGATAAACTCCAGTTGCTTCCATTCAAGGAACATAGCCCATAAGCTGGCATGTCTTCTACTCAATGCATCAGCCACCGCATTGCCCTTTCCTGGTGTGTATGCGATGTCAAAATCATAGGAAGCTAAGAACTCTAACCATCTCTGCTGACGGAGATTCAGATCTTTCTGAGAGAAGAGATACTTTAACGACTTATGATCTGTAAACAACTCAAATCTTTCTCCCAAGAGGTAGTGTCTCCACATCTTTAACGCGAACACGATCGCTGCCAATTCTAAATCATGGGTAGGGTATCTTCTCTCGTGCGGTTTCAATTGCCGACTTGCGTAAGCTACAACCCTATCGCCTTGCATCAATACAGCACCCAGTCCGGTACCACAGGCATCCGTGTATACCGTCATCTCTTCATCCCCCTTAGGGATGACTAACACTGGTGCGCTTGTCAACTTGTCCTTTAGACTCTTGAATGCATTCTCGCACCTTTCATCCCAGACAAAAGCTTGATTCTTCTTGGTCAACTGGGTCAATGGTGCTGCTATCTTGGAGAAACTTTGGATAAACTTACGATAATACCCCGCTAACCCCAAGAAACTTCTTACATCTGTTGCATTCTTGGGCGTAGGCCAATCCTGTACCGTAGCCACCTTCGCCGGGTCCACGGCAATCCCATTTTCTGATACAACATGGCCCAAGAACCTCACTTCCCTCTTCCAGAAGTGGCACTTAGAAAACTTTTCTTTCAATTGGTGTTTTCTCAACACTTCCATCACTATTCTTAAATGTCCCTTGTGTTCTTCCTCTGTCCTCGAGTAGACCAAAATATCATCAACGAACACAAGGACAAACTTATTCAACTGATCTCTGAATACCCTATTCATAAGATCCACAAAATATGCTGGGGCATTGGTCAGCCCGAATGGCATGACCAACCACTCATAAAACCCAGACGGCGTCCGAAATGCCGTTTTAGCTATACTCTCAGCTTCCACTCTAAGCTGATGAAAACCTGTCGCGAGATCCAACTGAGAAAATACTCTCGCGCCACTCAACTGATCAAACAAATCATCTATCCGCGGTAGAGGATACTTGTTCTTCCTCGTCACTTTATTCAACTCGCGGTAGTCTACACACAAACGAAGGGAACCATCCGCCTTGGTAGCAAACACAACTGGTGCTCCCCATTCAGAAACACTCCTTCTGATAAATCCCTTCTTCAAAAGATCGCTGACTTGCACCTCGAGCTCTCGCTGCTCTCTTGGTGCCATACGACGAAGTGGCATCACTATAGGCCTGGCATCCTTTACCAAATCAATACGAAACTCAATCTCTCGGTATGGTGGAAGTCCGGTCACTTCTTCGAAAACATCCGGATACTGGCCAACCACGGGCAAACCTGACAACTCACTATGCGGAATGTCGAGGGAGTTTAGAAAACTAGCCAATACCCCCTTACTGGGTAGACCACCAAACACTATCCTCCGCCCATCATCCGCTCTAGCTGTCACCAACAAGCCCTCACAGTCTACCACCACCCCATATCTTTGGAGCCAATCTACTCCCAAAATAATGCCAAACCCAGTAAAGCCCAAAACAAAGCAATCACAAACAAACATGCATCCATGACTCGATAAGACCACATTACGACAAATCATGCTAAGGCTAGTAGAACCACCAATCGGGTTCGTCACTACTAAAGGTCTATCGACAATCTCGGGCTCCAATCCCAACCTATCTACCAGGTCACTAGATATGAAAGAACTGGAAGCTCCGGTATCAAACAAAACTCTAACAGGAACATCATAAACAGAAAGCATACCTTGAATGACGACATTCTTTCCCTTCTCCGCCGCAGTTGGGGCATTCGACGAAGAAGGAATAGCATTAAGGGCGTATGCTTTCACCATTTGATTTTCTTTAGGGGGTTGCGGACACTTGTCCTTGTGATGTCCCATTTGGCCACAGTTGAAGCACTTCCTATCCGCTGGCTTGGCCCGGCAATTACTAGCATAATGGCCCTTCTTACCACAGCTGAAGCACTCAACATCTTGTTTATTCTTTTTCTTCTGGCCATCCTTAGCTTGATTCTGCTTTCTCTTATTCTGGGAACCACCCTTGCCTCCACCACTTACTTGTGGCTTTGGCTCATCTGCGGATGCAACCTCAGTCTTCGGCTTAGGGTAGAGACTCTCTGATCTTAATGCTTTCCCCACAATCGACTCAAACGTCTCATCGATGTGGTTAATAAGCCTTTCCCCTAAGTACTGATCTAACCCAGTTATGAATTTCTCATTCTTCTTCTCGGCAGTATCAATAAGAGATAACCCATACTTTGACAAAGTGTCGAATTCAGCAATGTACTCCGAGACAGCTCTGCCATTCTGCTTGAGCTCCAAGAATTTCTTAAACAACACTGACTTCTGAGCAGCTGGAATGAACTTCTCACTAAAGCGAGCCTTAAACTGCTCCCAAGTAATCTGGTCTTCGGGAGTAGCTGCCTTTATAGCATTCCACCAATTCATTGCCCGCCCTTGCAGCTGACGGGACGCTAACTTTCTCTTCATTACATCCTCGATACCCAAATCCTCGAAGATACGCTCGCAACTATCCACCCAATCCTGAACATCCGTAGCCGACTCCGTTCCGTGGAACGGCTTCCCACCAAGGCTAGTATAATCCTTATTCAGCTTGGCGAAGTCGACCCTCGGCGCCTGCACTATTGGACCACCACCATTTCCACCATTGGGAGCTGCCCTCTGTACATCTCTAAGCATCTCCCTCATGAGGTCAGTAAACATCGTCCTCATGTCAGCAGCATTCCCATTATTGGCTCCCCTACCGGTACCTCTAACATGCCGGCTCATCGTCAATCTGAAAAAGGAAATGATTAACGACTCCATAGTGGTGCTAGTGCAGTACGACTTCATCCTTATTCTACTAATAGTATATATATATAGCTTTTAAAAACCAAAGTAATCACAAATACGCTCTCTCGTATAAGTATATTATCTCTCCCTGATAACTTCCCTAGGTTAACTACGCAACCTAGAGCTCTGATACCAAGTGTGACGGCCCGCCCCGCACTAGTCTGCATTTCCTCCAAAAGTGCTGTACACATGCCCGACTAGCACAAGACGGTCGTCAGGAGAAAGGAAAGAAGAGGATGAACTAATCAAGGAACCTGTAGAATGTCTCACAGCGCATGGAATAAAATATAATAATAACATACTTGGCGTAAAACAGGCGAGACAGTGCATAAGCTGATAACTAAAATCAACATCAATCATCAGAGCAGCGGAAATCCATATACAGCTTATTACAATTTTCCAAATTTACTGTCTCTAAACAAAAGAAAGCTAAAGTAGAAGATACACCAACAATGCCCAAGCAGTGATCTTCAACAACACAGGGAGAATATTATGTATATAGTACGTGGAAGCCTCCTGCTCGTCTCCGGACCATCTACCCGTGCATCACCAGCTAACCTGTCTCTAGTCTGCTCGTGTGAGCACCCAGAGTAATAAGAGGAGACATAAAACTCTGGGTCAGACATAAAGCCTGGTATGAGCGATAAGCATCTTAAACAGAACAATAACAGGTATACTAAACCATACCTGAACCTGGACCTGCAACCAAAGAGTTAGTACCACATACCGTACAATACTCCAAGGTGCCATAATAAATAGTGTAAGAATACGGGGGTGGGGTGTGCATGTCACAATGATAGCAAACAAATCATCCATAGCAACCATCCTCACATCTCTCATTCAGTGCGTAAAGCGTACGACATCTACCACTTTGGAACACTAGACAAAACTGAGGCAACGACGAATCCCGACTTGTAGAAACCCTGCTATGACCAAGCCAAACACTTGGAGTCATGACCAAACATTTCAATGACCCACTTCATTGGTCGTAGCCCTTGGTTCTACCGATGCCATAATGGCCCTGAATCCGCCTTCGTACCTCCTACCATAGTGGTCCAAAGCTATAGACGTCGATAACTCCTTGGCACGCGTCCCGCAGCAAAGCCCAACCATGAAGCGAACTCATTGATTCCCATCTAAATCTTGAGCTCTAACTTCTCATCTGGACTTCCTTTGCATCTCGGGTTTTGATCGAATTGGAGTGGGTCTTCAGAAGAGTTGTCACGCAGTAACAGTCCTGGAATTCGGTACGGTTCGGTAATCATTGCCCTCGTCTGTTCGGTTCGGGTTTCTTCACTCCGGGTCGGGTCGGTATCCTCCTCCGGGTCGGGTCGGTGTCTTCCTCCGGGTCGGGTCGGGTTGCTATCCTCCTTCCAGCTCATGCTCCTTCTTCGATCAGCTCCCTCGTTTCTTCTACTCCGATCCGATCACTTCGCTTTACTTCAGTCCGATCCACTCCGCTCCCTAGCCTACTCCGATCCGATCCCCTGTCCACTCCAACTCCAAGCAATGGCCTTCCTTCCTGCCAAGCTCCTTCCAGTGACAAGTCCCAATCCAGTTCGGGTTCCCTTGGCCAGTTCACTAGTCCGATCCGACCCCTTCTCCGATCCGAACCGGTTCGGGACCTGCACTTTTCTGCAACTTTCCAGCGAGCTTTCTACGCCATTCGACGACGTTTTCGACCAATTTAACTATTCTAATCAATCATATAACATACCATAGAGTCATGGCAATATGTAAGAACAACCCCAAACATCAAACAACAATCCAAATGAATCAAAATAGATCAAAAGTGGCTAAAACTTCACATTTTCCTATAATCCTTCTTAATCATGTTTAAGCATATACTTAGTAAAACTTAATCAAATCGTCTAAATTTTCTAACAGAGGCATGAAACATTATTTAAGAATTTCTAAACATTTTTCCAGAATTTATTAGTGTATAAATTCGCTAATCTTCACTAATTACCCTTAATTAACTGTAATTAGTGTCAAAACGATGCTATCACTCACCTTTTCCACAACTAGAACCCCAAAACTGAAATATTCTCTGATTTGGCGCTGTTCCCAATCTTATACAGCAGCTCCAACCTTGCTTTGGTGCTTTTTCTTCTTAATTTAATGTTTGCTAAGCCTAATCTTCAATTAGAAGGTGATTTCTGGGTGTTTTAGAGAGATTTAGAGAGTGGAGGCCATGGCTAGGTTAAGAGGAATGAAAGTGGCGGCTGGAAAATGTCTAAAGGAATGTTTTCTAACCCTAATCAGCACCTATATCTCCCTAAACCCGAAATTCCCCTTGGGCCTAGCTGCTAATCACCCGTTTAAGCCCAATTAAGCTGCTTTTCACCATCTGAAACTTGTTTCAGCCATATCTCCCAAACGGTGAGTCCGTTTGGCTAATGTGACCACTCTACGGAAAGAGAAACCATCATCCGGAGCCAATGGAAGCGGTTTCAGGTCAAAATTCCTTTCCATTCAAAAGTTATGGCCAAAATAGTGATAACTAGGGGTAAAATGGTCATTTAAAAATTGGGAAAATCATGAACATGGGAAATGACCCCAATAGTCGTCTTCCAAAGTTACATGACCATACGACTTCGTATGTGACAGAAATAAATATTCTACGATTCTATGATGTGTAGAATGCGGGTCGTTACAATCTATTACCACAATTCTGGATGAAAAATAACTAGGAAAACATTCAGTTGTGCCAAAGAAAATACCATACTAAACTCACTTAGTGTAATTATAGATGTAACCCGTCAAATAAGAAGTTGCGGTTAAAGGAAGTTTTTCAAGTAGCCAATTTGTCGAACCATGTTTTCATATGGTCTGGATATTAATTTTTTTTTCGCATTTTTTGTTTTGTCTTTTTGAATATTGAATTTTTAATATAAAGCTGCAACAAACAGTTTAAACTGTATACATACATTTGTTTGAGTATTGAAATAGAGTTTCTTTCAACTACAACTTGATTCCATGCTATTTGAAACATATTTTCGCTACTTGAATCTCGATGTTATCTTGATCAAACGTTTAGGCAAGCCATGTTAATTTTTATTTTTATACGGTTTCAAATTGATTAAGGCTTAGCTGTTTCCTTTAGGTTAACATGGAGCATCTTACCAAGTTTTGAATTCCCAACTATGATGTTCAGTTGTCAGCTAAATAGCTAATTAAGATGCAATATAATCCGCAACTGCTTGGTTCTTACACGTAAGTTATTTTGTCAACATTCTATATGTGTTTAATGTTGATTCTTCCAATTTGTACTTCTATGTATTTGATATGTTAACACATTATGAGATTATATTTCACACCTTTAGATTATAGGATCTTGGAGCTTTCTCAAATCAGGGTTTACGCTTTTTATATGTTGGTAGTTTCACCTTATGGAATTGGTATCATGATCAAGTTGCTTGCTATTTTCTGTGTTCGTAGCAATTTGGATTTTAGGTTGATTAGTTTTTCAACTTATCTTATTATTTGGCTTTTTTGCGTTAATTTTCGTTCGGACTGCAATATTGATAGATATGTTAATAACTATGATTTCTTATAACAATGTTTTTTTGTTGTTTTAGGGATACATGTTAATAATTATGATTTCTCATAATGATGTTTTTTTTGGAGGCCTCCTTTTCTAGATATTAAACTCAACAAGCACACAATTTATTTCCTTCTCTTTGTCTGAAACTTTAATTACTGATGTTCCTCGATATGTCCCTTTCAATGGTGAGTTTTTCCGACAGCTCCGCTTCACATTCACCCTGATGGTTTCCCTTCTTTTGCCCACCCTCACTCCAGATGCTATATTCCATCACGTTGTCGTCTACCTCCTTTTTGGCGTCCCTAGCCTTGAATTGTGGTATGTTTCATCCAATTTTCCCTTTTCAGCAAATTTTATTATTTTTGAAATTTTAATTGGTTTATTTCAAAGAAATTACGTTTTCGATTATATAATGAACCAGCAACATTTTGTGCGATTAAATTTAACTATGTTACTATGCCTAATTATCAACCAGAAGGATGTATGCTGATCCTAGACGTTGGATGAATTTTTAAGAATTTACTTATCTGTACTCGGTTCAACTATTATTCTTCATTATATGCAGATTAAAATAGTTGCATAAATGCAACCATTCTTAAAACCTCTATCCATGTCATAAGAATATATTATTTAGAAATAAATCATCGTTAACCTTGGTATTTCCAATTTACTCGAAGACAGTTATGCTTTTTGGGGAAAGGCTATGATTTGACTATTTTTATACATAGGCTGTGAATTCAAATTTGTCTCCCAATTTGACTATTTTATGATCAAGAATAGGTTTATATCTTTTGCTTTTAACAATAATAATCATGGATTTATTAATTCTGTATATGCCATGGTTGAAATTTCAATAATATATCAAAGATCTCTATGTGGACCTAACACGTTGTGCTAATGCAAAAGAATAGGTTTATTCCTTATATACATGTAAAATTTGCATTCATAATATGTTGACTATTTTTATACACATAAGTGCTCATAATATGTAAAAATTAGGATGAAATTACGAATCTATACAGGCCCCTTTTATTTTTCAATTTTATTTGTTATTTACGTGTAGTGTTGTTGTTTATTTGGGATGAAACTGAATTATAAATGTAAAAAAAATTCTTTCCAAGTCTTTGATGGGATGAAATTATCTCCCAAGAATCTCTACCTCAACGGTCCCAACCTATTGTCCAATGAGAAATTTTGTAAGTTAGCTCCAATTTTTTTTTTTTAAAATTCAAATTACATGATTATGTTACCAAATTCTGTTTCAGTATCTGTTGTCTTTATATCCTGATTTCTTCCTCTCTACACTTTATTTCGTTAAAGGTGACATTATACACTGGTTTTTACTGTGAAAATAATTAAAGTTTGATCTCTATAAAATAAACAGATTTTATGATATGAGCATGTGGTGATTGGTGACACAATTAGAGTTTTATATTATTTATTCTGATTTGGCTATTTTCACTATAATTGCTTGGAAAGGATGTTAACAGGAAGACACCAAACTATAATTTTATTTGGCCTGTGGTGTTTATCTTGATTTGGCTGTTCACACTATAATTGATTCGAAAGGCCATCCACACTGTAGTTTGATTTCTCAATGCCACTGAGTTGGCTATTTTTTCCCACTATGTCGCATATTAAAAGTGAACTAATTTTCAGTTGATCATATACCGTCTGTTTTCAAGTGCACTCATTAGCATAGTGTAATGTGGCAATCAATGTTTACAGTCGATTTTTATGTCTAAGTTAAGTTAGTAAACCCATATTTTTCCAAATAAGTGTGATCGTTGCCTTCTCTCTCTTTATAATATTATTGTATGGTATGCAGCGCTTGCCCGCTGTTTGTCCGTCTATTCTCAAAGCATAGTGTAGTAACTGAACCCATTTATTTTGTTGAATTCGGCCAAAACATAAAGAAACGGTCTCAAATGAAACAACAATTACTATACAATTCATTACAAATATTTATAAATTACATTTTCAGATGAGTTAAAATATAAACGCAAATGAATGTTTACCATTCATTTGTGAAAAATCGTTATCTCTTAAAATATTAATCTTCTCTTTATATGCTTCGAGATTAGTTAAGAAAATTTACTTTACGTTCTAAAGGAATACTGGTATGCTATATACCGCCAGTTGTAGACCGTAACCATTAAATTACTATATTGCTGTCAGCTTATTTATTATTGAACTCGCTAATTTCTTTTTTCACCAAATGATATTATAATAGAATAATCCCGTTTTTAATGTCAGGAACTTGAGGTTCGGTTGTGGGTGTTCAATTATTTTGTAGGCAACCATTGAAAAGCCGTTAAAAGCTATTGCTTCTGAAAATAAGGAAACCGTACCAAATAGAGTTTTAAAGAAATCCAGGTAATTTTTATCCTCAACGCTCAGTGAAGTCGATCTTTGTTTTCTATTGTTTCTGTAGGATCCCAAAATTATTATAACTGTGATAATGGGGGCAGAACAAAGTAGCTTTTATGGATGCTGGTCAAACTGTTAATGTAACCTGTTCTTATGAACTACACATTTTGGGCAACATAGTCCTTAATTGGATGAAGTTTGAACAAATATGTACCTCTTCTTTCCTAATCCATTTCAAATCGCAAATTCAGCGGATGGTTCTAAAGCAGTTCCATTCTATCGGTTCAGAAGAATTCGAAGCTAAATAGATTTCTCGACATCGATACATGATTGGTGATTGATTTTGGTAGAGAGGTTAGAAAGTTGAGGCCATCCAATTGGATTGTAATCGTCATTAATCCTGTGGTGCTTGTGAGCAGAGTACACACCAACTGATGTTTCCTCCAACTCTCCCGAAGGAATTTGAGCCGGTGCATGCTAGCTATTACTATGGCCAATTAAGTGCTCGAGTATTGGTTGGTTGGGTTGTCACGCCTGTAGAGGTGGTCTGTGAGATATACCTTTGTGGATATCATTCAGTTTTCTTATTTCACAGCAAGGAGTATTTTTTGTATTCTATTAAGATGAACGATCCTGGGCAATATGACAACTTCAGGAATTATGACAACCTAGGTACATTGTGAAGTAGTGTTAATGTTAGTGTACTTTCAAATATGAGCTTTATTCATTCATATTTTTGGTATAATCATTTATTTTCTTACAAATGTTTAATGGTGAATGTCCATGTAAACATTTCTTATGTGAGGATGAAGTATACCTGGCAAAGAAGTAGGTTGTTTTTGTGTCAGAAGCCGAAATGAAGAGGACCTATGCAACATTCAAAGAAGTGCTGCACTTACAGGGAAATTGGATAAGATAAAGAAGACCTACTGCGATGATTTAGGTACAAACAGAGCAAGTTTTAATGGTATAGGACATATAGCAAAACGTTTGAAATGGAGAGACCAAAATGCCAGTGAACAAAGTATGGCAATGGTCAAGTCTTTTATCCGGTGGACCACCACTACAATATTTAGAACCAGGTGCCAGAACATCAGTCATCAGGTGCAAACCTCCTCCGATGATTTAATTAAGCCTAGCTAGACATGGTAGAGAAGTTGAAACATAGCAAATATGGATGGCAAGGCTGCATTGACATGATCCCAAATATAAATATGGAAGTGGATGCATGTGTTGGAAGTCGTGTCATTACCACGGAAGGCAGTAATATGTACTGAAACAAGGATACTATAGTTTTATAAGATGCATCTCATTAGGTGTAATTGTTAAAGTATCCAGGAAGGTATGCATGGGTATTTTGAATAATAAGGAATTATGTATGAAATTTTGATGAAGATTAATTTTATCATATTGTTTAAAAAAATAGTTTTGAACAGCCTTTGACTTCATTTTGCTGACATTTTTTGTACATGGTCGATGTAATTAATCATTTTAGTTATGCTAAATAGTAGTTGGTTTCAAAAGAATTCGTATATCCATCAAAAAGTTGCAGTTTTCCTAAAATTTGATAAATTTATGGCAATACGAGTAACATGCATTATTTCAAAAAATTCAAACGGTGCAAAAAATGTAGGAAATTTGCATGCGTCATGCAATCTAACCCAGTCAGTACTGTTTTTAACCGTATATTCCAACTTATGCTGCCTGTCGCAAGTTTATAGAAAAAAAACTTATACTCTTTATAATAATAGTTTAGGTAAAGTCCATTATTTGATAATTTATCAATGTTTTATTTTCCAATTTCTTTATTAGTAATTTAAAATAAACTTTTAAATAGACGACTAACTATATGGCCATTCCCGTGTGCGAAGCACGGGTTCGCACTTGTTATAATAATGTCTATGTACAAATAGATATCAACTAGCAGAAACGCTATCATCTCACGTTCTACATATATAGTATACAATCAAAATCGCAAGCACGTATTGGATAATGGATTTCCAACTATGACAAGGTATGGAACCACCTTCCGATCAGTGTACTCTAGGAATGATACACTGGAGTTCAACAAGAACATCTTGTAACTCAGCCACACATGACCGACCACACATTTCGCTTGAGTGTATCGAATGTACATCACCAACGGTTGGGATCAGCAACCGTTCCCGTATATATATGGGACAGCATTGATAGATTTAAGAAACAAATGAATATTCTCTAGATAGGTGATTATACCCCCTACTTCGGTGCGACCGACTTAGCCATGCTGCCTGCCCGATTTCTGTCATTTACCGGTTGATGAGGCTAGAAGCTACGCTTTATCATTACATCAGATTCACTTCGAATGCCACATTGTCAGATCCATCGAAAATCATTAATTGACGTCTACAACAGTACATTACGTGTTAGCTAAAGAAGTTTCCTTCTCCGCTTCCACTCTTGGTATGGTTGAAGAAATCAAGGTACGTGACCTTTCTAGAAATACTCTGTCAGACATTCATTCATACAAATCATCATCATTCACTTATAATGTCACATCGTCATACCCGCCAAATCACAAATTGACTTATCCAAAAGTAACACGGGTATACAGCTAAGAGAAACGAATTCCTCCGCCACCAAACGTGAATACGTTTGAACAGATCAACTTACGCGATCCATTGGATATACTCTGTCAGACCTTCGTCCATACAAGTTGTCCTGGGACTGGACAAACCGAAGGCACTATTCTGTAAACAGGATAGCCCTTGCATTTTACTCCGTCTTCAATTATTTTGGCATATATGATTTGCAACGCTTATGCCAATACAGAGTGGTTCTTTGGATAATAATCCAACCGGTCTCTCCATATTAACAACGTTAAAATGGTCAAAACTTCGATAGTCTGTGAGTTAACTATCAAAGAGAAACAAGTGTGCAAACAACGATATTATTTCCAGATGGAAATTATATGGAACAAACATCATTTAACATTAATCTCTTTAGTTCATTTATTTACTTATCTCCTGTTTCCCTATATTCTAAATTCTTATTTTCTTTTATCAGAAAACATTTCTGATTCTCGTTTGGAAAACATTTCCAAAACTCCTTTACGATCAAACCTTACCATTTCTTAGTTAAGAAGGAAGTCACTCAAGTTGGGGTATAATTACCTCTCAGACCTTAACTGAACAACGTTATAACTTCGAAATGGTCAAAGTTTATCTTTTAATCTTTAACAACTTCTTTACGCCTTTCTCGGATCCAATTTTACTAATCCACTTCTATATTTAAAACATTGGTTATAACGATAACGTTATAATCCCTCCTTTCGAATTATCTAACTTTAATTATAACTTCTATTCTTATTAGTGAATAATTAACCTAACACTTATTTATTTATAAATAAATAAATCTCTATTTAAAAACTGGAAAGTAAATATACTTTCCCGAATTCGATATAATCGAATTTGCCGATTAACTCTCTTCGAGAAATCTCTATTTGATTAACTCTTCTTCGAATAACCTATATTCGATTAACTCCTTCTCGAATAAACGATATTCGATAATCTCTCTTCGAATAACTAGTATTCGATGACTCTTCCTTTTCAAATATCTCATATTTGAAAATCTCACTTCGATTAAACTATAATTGATCGATAACTCCCTTCGATGAAACTAACATCGTAACTCCTTTCGATTAAACTAACATCGATAACTCCTTTCGATGAAACTAACATCGATAACTCCTTTCGATGAAACTAACATCGATAACTCCTTTCGATGAAACTAACATCGATTAATTTAACTCGACGAACTTAACTCGACTAACTCGACTATCTTAACTTACTTGGTTCGACCGATTCGATTCGATTAACTAGGCTCGACTAACTTGGTTTAATTAACTCAACTTGATTAACACCTATCGAATAACTAATATTCGATTTAACTCCATTCGTTTGACTCTAGATTGCAGCGATCACAAATGGTTACACCTAATTCCCTCAGGAAACATCCGACCGCCTTAGGCTATCTGTAGCCCTGCGAATTTCGCTAGCAGTCGTACGAGATGACAACTTACCCTGAATACTATGTTTGACTAACTCTGTCTCAAATAACTATATTTGATTAACTCTAGTTCGTTTTAACTCTAACTGATTAACTCTAACTGGTTAACTCTAACTGATTAACTCTAACTGGTTAACTCTATTTGACTAACTCGACTTGACTAACCCCTTTCGAATAACATATTCGATTAACTAACTTTCGAATACCATATTCGATTAACTTACTTCGAATACCATATTCGATTAACTAACTTCGAATACCATATTCGATTAACTCCTTTCGAATGTCTATATTCGATTAACTAACTTCGAATACCATATTCGATTAACTAACTTCGAATACCATATTCGATTTCTCCTTTCGAATACCATATTCGATTAACTAACTTCGAATACCATATTCGATTAACTAACTTCGAATACCATATTCGATTAACTAACTTCGAATACCATATTCGATTAACTCCTTTCGAATGTCTATATTCGATTAACTAACTTCGAATACCATATTCGATTAGCTAACTTCGAATACCATATTCGATTAATTAACTTCGAATACCATATTCGATTAACTAACTTCGAATACCATATTCGATTAACTAACTTCAAATACCATATTCGATTTCTCCTTTCGAATACCATATTCGATTTACTTTATTCACTTTATAAAGATTTACTTTTAGTAACAGTTATTCACTTTACAAATGATTTCCTTTTCAATTCTATTTGTAAATGGTTTTACAAATATTCCTCTTTCTATTCTATTTGTAAATGTTTTACAAATATTTCTCTTTCTATTTCATTTGTAAATGTTTTACAAATATTTCTCTTTTCAAATTTATTCTTGAAATATTCTAACTCCTTAAATTCCCGGGAAAATTCGCCATAACCTCCTTTGTAACGGGAGCATCGGGAAAATCCCCAAACCCGCCACACAGGCCTTTCCATTCAAAAAGAAATGTTTTGAATTTATTTTCCTTTTTAAAATATATCCTATTTATAAATATCCCAATTTATAAATATTCCTTATTTATAAATATTTAAATTTATAAATATCTCTTATTTATAAATATTCCAATTTATAAATATTCTGTTTTTAATATAACTTTGAAAATCCCCTTGTCAACATTTCGGTATGTCATGGTATTCAATCATATCAAATCACGATGTTCAATATCGTCCAAGCACATATAATCGCCCACAGATTTTATATCACATCATATAACAGAATATATGAATCAAAAAAGTATTATGAATATTGAGGAACCCAGTTGGGTCCCTCCGACTTGTTTCCCTGCATCACAGATGTTAGACAACACGATTAACATCTATATTAGTTCAGTATGGATTATTCTGATAAACATAATCAATATATATATATATATATATATATATATATAATTTCAACTAACTGACTAGCAGTTCAATCAATCAACCAATACACAGCAATCAACAGATGATAAACAGATCTAAAAATACATTATAAAAATATAACTGTTCAGAGTTGGTGAGTTTTACTCACATTTGCAGTTCATCGTTAAAGAACGGTAAACTGTTTTTGATTTGAATCAAACAATTTATTTCACCATAAATTCAAATGAGCTCCTCTCCACTTCTAGTCAGTTCCATTGGGTAGTGTCCGTCCATACGATCCTAACGTGACTGACCGTTCTGAATTCTGAGTTCATCTGAGATAATTGTCGCATTAATAAGTTAATGTACAAATTAAATTAAAATTTAAGTTTTGAATTATATTCATGGGCCTTTACCGTGTGATTTAGCCCAACTTCCGTAGTGCTTGATCCATACATTCACTTCTTCCTCTCCGCTGAAACTAAAAGCTTGATACTCCAGTACTTTATTTCCATCGACCTTTTCTTTTTCCCCTTCATGTAGTTATTCACGAATAGGACTCCTTCACTAATACTCACCACAATATTATCTCTCTATTACACGCAACTGCACTTCATAATATACCCATACGCTGCCTCTATTCCTATTCAATCACCGATTTTCCTTTTTCCGATGATAACACCAACCGAAATATGCCCAGCCTCATCTCTCCATTTCGTTCACACAGCAGGTGACGACTTTAAAGAAACATCGAACTCCATTCTCTTCTCAACGCACATCCCGTACCCATTATTTCCTCCGACACAGACTTCTAATCCAATAATTAATATACAAATTACTTAGTTTACCGATGATTTCAGATTCAGGCCCATCCAAGAATTAAACACCCAACCCGTATTGTACTCCTTCCTTCTCCGATCTACAGGTCGCGACTTCCCCCTGTTATCACAACCCATTGCCGCTCCCTCAATCTCACACATCTTCTTCTCTTCTTTCTTTAAATTCACAAGAAAATTACCACAATGTTTCTCATCAAAAACTCTTTCAATTCATACCCAAATCAATGAATTCGATTTCACTATGCCCCTCTCGACGTCAAGAGCTGCTCATGCCAGCACAGTCATCCATCGAACTCTTTTGCCACGATTTCTCCCAAAGACTTGCCACAACATGCTACTCGACACCGTGAATGCAAAACCACCCACGAAAATTCACTCGATGCCTCACTCTACTGCAAATCGTCAACCCTAGGATGCTGCCCTATTTCGAACATGACGGAATTTGTACCGCGAGCAGTAAAACGAACAGGGAATCGAAGAGCAACTGATAAGCATCCGGAATATATATGTTTGAGAATTTTTAGGATTTCTTTCCATTTTCTTTTGATTTTCTTTGTTTCGTTTTTTTCATTGAAGTGGTGGCCAGTTATTTCTTGACTTGAGAACGAAATTGAATTAGGTTTAGAAGTAGTGTTGGGTACTTATAGAGGAGGTATAATGATTTTATATTCAAATATTATATTAATATAAAATCAACTGCTATTTGTATTGTCTTCTAAAAATTCCTGTACTTACATGTGATACCCAAAAATCACCAAACTGGACATGTAGCTAGAGTTCAACATTACGGTCCCAACGAAACTGGTTTCGTCGAATTCCGACTTCGTATGCTCACACAGCGTATTTTTAACCGTCAAAATACTGACTGTTTTACACTCTAAAAATCCGTACGGCCACACAGTGACTCTAAAAATCACGAAACTGGAAATCTAACAACTATTTGATATTGCGGATCCAACAAAACTGGTTTCGTCTTATTCCGACTTCGTTTGCAAAACCGGCTATTTTTAAAGCTTTGGATGACCCATTTAAATATATAAATATATTTAAATATTATTAAATTAAATATAAATAAATTTATATTATCATATATCTTCACATATGATATCGTACAGTTCCAGAATATCATATCAAAATTTACAGTTTGATATTTCAGACTCCCGATTACCTCGATATTCAGTTTTACATTGAAAAACCCTTTTATAACGTATATAAAGCGTTACGAATTATAAAGGAATTTCACAGCGACTTTTCTGAAATTTTATTTGGACATAAATCAAAATCAACACGACGAAATCCCGATTTTTGTCTTCCACTAGAAAGATATACTCCACCAGCTCCACACGTTTCTTGTTTCACAGAAATCCGGCTTAAAACGAATCCTGGACATCCAGTTGAAGTTCAAATCGCCAAATCGCGAACTGCAGCGCCATTTCAAGCTCGATTTTAATTATATTATAATTATACGTTCGAACTGTCGTCGATTGAATATATTCGTCAATGTAATTCAACTCTAAGCTGAAATAAATCTCGGGGATGACCCAGTTCACATTATATTGTCAATTCCAATATTTTTGATTATTTCTGAATTAAATATATTATTTAATTATTTAATTTAATTAAATATTCCCTATAATTTAATTTCACGACCATTAATTCACTATATCACTATATATATAATCAAATAAATTAATTATAATACCTCTGCCAATGCGGGTCATTACATTCTTCCCCACTTAAATAATTTCGTCCTCGAAATTGCTAAGTTAGAGGACGACCAGATCTATTGGAATTCCTAAGATTTGTTTACCCCTTGTTTCTGATTTCAACTGAACCAATTAATATCGACTAAAATATTTATTCATTCCGACTAACTAAAAGTTTCAAAAATTTTGAAAATTTTCTACCACTTTAAATTTTTGAAAAATTTCGCCAGCACCTCCTTTGTACTGGTCAATATCTTAAACTCCAACTCGCCTCTCTGGGCCATCTCCAACCCAAAAGAAAATCAAAACGCCAAACGGCTTGCCAATTCGGCTCATACATTCCAAACTCATATAAAATATAAACTTGTACCTTTTTGTTGGGCATATCATTATATCCCCACCATCTGTTATCAACTCGGCATATACAAATGCCATCCCAATCAACTCCAACCAAGTTATTCTTAACACAACCATTCGCTTATTCAAGCCGAATTTAATTTTAAATTCGAGTTTCAAATTCCAAACTCTCAACTTATCATTTCAAATCCAAATCCAGATTATTCTCTAATACTTCCATTTTTTCTTTACCTATCATCTCAAGTTAAATTCTGGTTTATTATTTACTTTTACCATCCCATTCGAATTAACTTCACAGGTTAAATTTTAATTTCTAGAACTTAAATTCCTGGGTAAATTTCAAATCAATTTTGAAATCATAATACCAATTCAAAACCTTTGAATTTCTAAACAACTTGTTTCCTCAAAACAATTCAAATCGAAATTTCTGGTAGTAATCCACCACTTAGAAACTCGAAAATCACACCGATGATACTGCGCAGTCATCATCGGAATTATTTTTCAGCGACCCAAGTGATTTCAATACTATATCATTTCAAAACCCTTACTAAATACATCCAATTTGAAAACAACCCAAAATCTCCCAGGAACTTAAAATTTCCTTATTTCAATTCCAAATCTGATTTAAATTCATATTTAATTCATCTTATTTCATATACTTTACTTATATGATTCTGATTGGTTATATATAACCATTTCACTTTATAATCTCATTCGATTATAATTACAATCAATATATCTAATATATGATAATATATTACATATCCATACTTTGTCGGTCCATCATATTCAAGTATTTATTTACTCCTACTGATACACTGGATCAAACTGATCGACCAGAACTCATAAACAACTCAGCCAATGAATCTCCACAATATAAAACCATTTTTATATCAAATACAAATACGCACTCGTATATACACACTCAAACTCAATCTAGGGTATTACTAACCCTATCTCTACCGAGTCACGCCACAGAGCCAAGGTAATTCTTAACTTAAGCTCTGATACCAACTGTAACGACCTGGAGTTTTGGCGACTTTGGTTATCGACATAAGCTCGATGTCGATAACCAAAACATCGAAAAATCCCGGTAATTAATGAAAGAAATTAGAGGGTGAGGATAGATAAGGTAGAAACTTAGAATAGAAGAAGAAAAGAAAAACTCAACATCAGAGTAACACGAACCTCACAGCGGAACGAATAACATATAATATATAACATAACTTTGAAATATAACAGTTATGTATACAATAGCACTTATCAGAGTACAGCACTTACAACACAGCAGAAATAAACTATAGCTATATGATCCAGAAGCCTCCTGCTCCAGCTCTTCAAGTATATCTGTAAATCCCGACTACTTGACTGCCCGTACAAATTTAGGCACCCAAGAGTTTAGGGAAAACAACAAAGTAAACTCCGGGTCAGTCATGGGACTGGTGTGAGTAAAACAGTTTAAACATGTATATGAACAAGTAAACGATATCTCATAAGACCACACCGCAGAACGGAATGGGTTTTTCCCCTATGAGAATCCAAAATATCTTTATATCAAAAACCTTTTGATATTATAATAATGTCTATGTACAAATAGATATCAACTAGCAGAAACGCTTTCATCTCACGTTCTACATATATAGTATACAATCAAAATCGCAAGCACGTATTGGATAATGGATTTCCAACTATGACAAGGTATGGAACCACCTTCCGATCAGTGTACTCTAGGAATGATACACTGGAGTTCAACATAAACATCTTGTAACTCAGCCATACATGACCGACCACTCATTTCGCTTGAGTGTATCGAATGTACATCACCAACGGTTGGGATCAGCAACCGTTCCCGTATATATATATATATATATATATATATATATATATATATATATATATATATATATATATATATGGGACAACATTGATAGATTTAAGAAACAAATGAATATTCTCTAGATAGGTGATTATACCCCCTACTTCGGTGCGACCGACTTAGCCATGCTGCCTGCCCGATTTCTGTCATTTACCGGTTGATGAGGCTAGAAGCTACGCTTTATCATTACATCAGATTCACTTCGAATGCCACATTGTCAGATCCATCGAAAATCATTAATTGACGTCTACAACAGTACATTACGTGTTAGCTAAAGAAGTTTCCTTCTCCGCTTCCACTCTTGGTATGGTTGAAGAAATCAAGGTACGTGACCTTTCTAGAAATACTCTGTCAGACATTCATTCATACAAATCATCATCATTCACTTATAATGTCACATCGTCATACCCGCCAAATCACAAATTGACTTATCCAAAAGTAACACGGGTATACAGCTAAGAGAAACGAATTCCTCCGCCACCAAACGTGAATACGTTTGAACAGATCAACTTACGCGATCCATTGGATATACTCTGTCAGACCTTCGTCCATACAAGTTGTCCTGGGACTGGACAAACCGAAGGCACTATTCTGTAAACAGGATAGCCCTTGCATTTTACTCCGTCTTCAATTATTTTGGCATATATGATTTGCAACGCTTATGCCAATACAGAGTGGTTCTTTGGATAATAATCCAACCGGTCTCTCCATATTAACAACGTTAAAATGGTCAAAACTTCGATAGTCTGTGAGTTAACTATCAAAGAGAAACAAGTGTGCAAACAACGATATTATTTCCAGATGGAAATTATATGGAACAAACATCATTTAACATTAATCTCTTTAGTTCATTTATTTACTTATCTCCTGTTTCCCTATATTCTAAATTCTTATTTTCTTTTATCAGAAAACATTTCTGATTCTCGTTTGGAAAACATTTCCAAAACTCCTTTACGATCAAACCTTACCATTTCTTAGTTAAGAAGGAAGTCACTCAAGTTGGGGTATAATTACCTCTCAGACCTTAACTGAACAACGTTATAACTTCGAAATGGTCAAAGTTTATCTTTTAATCTTTAACAACTTCTTTACGCCTTTCTCGGATCCAATTTTACTAATCCACTTCTATATTTAAAACATTGGTTATAACGATAACGTTATAATCCCTCCTTTCGAATTATCTAACTTTAATTATAACTTCTATTCTTATTAGTGAATAATTAACCTAACACTTATTTATTTATAAATAAATAAATCTCTATTTAAAAACTGGAAACTAAATATACTTTCCCGAATTCGATTTAATCGAATTTGTCGATTAACTCTCTTCGAGAAATTTCTATTTGATTAACTCTTCTTCGAATAACCTATATTCGATTAACTCCTTCTCGAATAAACGATATTCGATAATCTCTCTTCGAATAACTAATATTCGATGACTCTTCCTTTTCAAATATCTCATATTTGAAAATCTCACTTCGATTAAACTATAATCGATCGATAACTCCCTTCGATGAAACTAACATCGTAACTCCTTTCAATTAAACTAACATCAATATCGATAACTCCTTTCGATGAAACTAACATCGATAACTCCTTTCGATGAAACTAACATCGATAACTCCTTTCGATGAAACTAACATCGATAACTCCTTTTGATGAAACTAACATCGATTAATTTAACTCGACGAACTTAACTCGACTAACTCGACTATCTTAACTTACTTGGTTCGACCGATTCGATTCGATTAACTAGGCTCGACTAACTTGGTTTAATTAACTCAACTTGATTAACTCCTATCGAATAACTAATATTCGATTTAACTCCATTCGTTTGACTCTAGATCGCAACGATCACAAATGGTTACACCTGATTCCCTCAGGAAACATCCGACCGCCTTAGGCTATCTGTAGCCCTGCGAATTTTGCTAGCAGTCGTACGAGATGACAACTTACCCTAAATACTATGTTTGACTAACTCTGTCTCAAATAACTATATTTGATTAACTCTAGTTTGTTTTAACTCTAACTGATTAACTCTAACTGGTTAACTCTAACTGACTAACTCTAACTGGTTAACTCTATTTGACTAACTCGACTTGACTAACCCATTTCGAATAACATATTCAATTAACTAACTTTCGAATACCATATTCGATTAACTAACTTCGAATACCATATTCGATTAACTAACTTCGAATACCATATTCGATTAACTCCTTTCGAATGTCTATATTCGATTAACTAACTTCGAATACCATATACGATTAACTAACTTCGAATACCATATTCGATTTCTCCTTCCGAATACCATATTCGATTAACTAACTTCGAATACCATATTCGATTAACTAACTTCGAATACCATATTCGATTAACTAACTTCGAATACCATATTCGATTAACTCCTTTCGAATGTCTATATTCGATTAACTAACTTCGAATACCATATTCGATTAACTAACTTCGAATACCATATTCGATTTCTCCTTTCGAATACCATATTCGATTATCTAACTTCGAATACCATATTCGATTAACTAACTTCGAATACCATATTCGATTTCTCCTTTCGAATACCATATTCGATTTACTTTATTCACTTTATAAAGATTTACTTTTAGTAACAGTTCTTCACTTTACAAATGATTTTCTTTTCAATTCTATTTGTAAATGGTTTTACAAATATTCCTCTTTCTATTCTATTTGTAAATATTTTACAAATATTTCTCTTTCTATTTCATTTGTAAATGTTTTACAAATATTTCTCTTTTCAAAATTATTCTTGAAATATTCTAACTCCTTAAATTCCTGGGAAAATTCGCCATAACCTCCTTTGTAATGGGAGCATCGGGAAAATCCCCAAACCCGCCACACAGGCCTTTCCATTCAAAAAGAAATGTTTTGAATTTATTTTCCTTTTTAAAATATCTCCTATTTATAAATATCCCAATTTATAAATATTCCTTATTTATAAATATTTAAATTTATAAATATCTCTTATTTATAAATATTCCAATTTATAAATATTTTGTTTTTAATATCACTTTGAAAATCCCCTTATCAACATTCCGGTATGTCATGGTATTCAATCATATCAAATCACGATGTTCAATATCGTCCAAGCACATATAATCGCTCACAGATTTTATATCACGTCATATAACAGAATATATGAATCAAAACAGTATTATGAATATTGAGGAACCTAGTTGGGTCCCTCCAACCTGTTTCCCTGCATCACAGATGTTAGACAACACGATTAACATCAATATTAGTTCAGTACGGATTATTCTGATAAATAGAATCAATATATATATATATATATATATATATATAATTTCAACTAACTGACTAGCAGTTCAATCAATCAACCAACACACAGCAATCAACAGATGATTAACAGTTCTAAAAATACATTATAAAAATATAATTGTTCAGAGTTGGTGAGTTTTACTCACATTTGCAGTTCATCGTTAAAGAACGATAAACTGTTTTTGATTTGAATCAAACAATTTATTTCACCATAAATTCAAACGAGCTCCTCTCCACTTCCAGTCAGTTCCATTGGGTAGTGTCCATCCATACGATCCTAACGTGACTGACTGTTCTGAATTCTGAGTTCATATGAGATAATTATCGCGTTAATAAGTTAATGTACAAATAAAATTAAACTTTAAGTTTTGAATTATATTCATGGGCCTTTACCGTGTGATTTATCCCAAATTCCATAGTGCCTGATCCATACATTCACTTCTTCCTCTCCGCTGAAACTAAAAGCTTGGTACTCCAGTACTTTATTTCCATCGACCTTTTCTTTTTCCCCTTCATGTAGTTATTCACGAATAGGACTCCTTCACTAATACTTACCACAATATCATCTCTCAATTACATGCAACTGCACTTCACAATATACCCATACGCTGCCTCCATTCCTATTCAATCACCGATTTTCCTTTTTCCGATGATAACACCAACCGAAATATGCCCAGCCTCATCTCTCCATTTCGTTCACACAGCTGGTGACGACTTTAAAGAAACATCGAACTCCATTCTCTTCTCAACGCACATCCCGTACCCATTATTTCCACCAACACAGACTTCTAATCCAATAATTAATATACAAATTACTTAGTTTACCGGTGATTTCAGATTCAGGCCCATCCAAGAATTAAACACCCAACCCGTATTGTACTCCTTCCTTCTCCGATCTACAGGTCACGACTTCCCCCTGTTATCACAACCCATTGTCGCTCCCTCAACCTCACACATCTTCTTCTCTTCTTTCTTTAAATTCACAAGAAACTTACCACAATGTTTCTCATCAAAAACTCTTTCAATTCATACCCAAATCAATGAATTCGATTTCACTATGCCCCTCTCGACGTTAGGAGTTGCTCGTGCCAGCACAGTCATCCACCAAACTCTTTTGCCATGATTTCTCCCAAAGACTTGCCACAAGATGCTACTCGACACCGTGAATCCAAAACCACCCACGAAAATTCACTCGATGCCTCACTCTACTGCAAATTGTCAACCCTAGGATGCTGCCCTATTTCGAACATGACGGAATTTGTACCGTGAGCAGTAAAACGAACAGGGAATCGAAGAGCAACTAATAAGCATCCGGAATATAAATGTTTGAGAATTTTTAGGATTTCTTTCCATTTTCTTTTGATTTTATTTGTTTCATTTTTTTCATTGAAGTGGCGGAGATATATCTTGACTTGAGAACGAAATTGAATTAGGTTTAGAAGTAGTGTTGGGTACTTATAGAGGAGGTATAATGATTTTATATTCAAATATTATATTAATATAAAATCAACTGCTATTTGTATTGTCTTCTAAAAATTCCTGTACTCACTTGTGATACCCAAAAATCACCAAACTGGACATGTAGCTAGAGTTCGACATTACGGTCCCAACGAAACTGGTTTCGTCGAATTCTGACTTCGTATGCTCACACAGCGTATTTTTAACCGTCAAAATACTGACTGTTTACACTCTAAAATCCGTACGGCCACACAGTGACTCTAAAAATCACGAAACTGGAAATCTAACAACTATTTGATATTGCGGATCCAACAAAACTGGTTTCGTCGAATTTCGACTTCGTTTGCAAAACCGGCTATTTTTAAAGCTTTGGATGACCCATTTAAATATATAAATATATTTAAATATTATTAAATTAAATATAAATAAATTTATATTATCGTATATCTTCACATATGATATCGTACAGTTCCATAATAACATATCAAAATTTACAATTTGATATTTCAGACTCCCGATTACCTCGATATTCAGTTTTACATTGAAAAACCCTTTTGTAACGTATATAAAGCGTTACGAATTATAAAGGAATTTCACAGCGACTTTTCTGAAATTTTATTTGGACATAAATCAAAATTAACACGACGAAATCCCGATTTTTGTCTTCCACTAGAAAGATATACTCCACCAGCTCCACACGTTTCTTGTTTCACAAAAATCCGGCTTAAAATGAATCCTGGACATCTAGTTGAAGTTCAAATCGCCAAATCGCGAACTGCAGCGCCATTTCAAGCTCGATTTTAATTATATTATAATTATACGTTCGAACTGTCGTCGATTGAATATATTCGTCAATGTAATTCAACTCTAAGCTGAATTAAATCTCGGGGATGACCCAGTTCACATTATATTGTCAATTCCAATATTTTTGATTATTTCTAAATTAAATATATTATTTAATTATTTAATTTAATTAAATATTCCCTATAATTTAATTTCACGACCATTTAATTCACTATATCACTATATATATAATCAAATAAATTAATTATAATACCTCTGCCAATGCGGGTCATTACAATTAGCATAGAGGAAAAAAAATTGATTCTCTAGGAAAAAATCAAAATCGATTCCAAAAAATTCGAAACCTTGGAAATTCAATTTGGTTTTACCTGACGTCGACGAGTGCGAGGGCTGAGGAGCTGACGACGAAGACGATGGAGTTAGGGCTTCAAGCCTTCAACAGCATCGAGTTTTTTTTATTTACTGGATTACGGAAAAGTGATTGCGTGCTTTTTATTTACCAAAAGTCTTTTTTTTCATTTTTCTCCTCAACCGCACCCCCAATCCTCGCACTCAACCGCGCCCCCTCATCAAATACAGGGATACTCCACGTGGCTCACCCCGTACGTATTTAGCCGCACTCCCGCGCACCCCCGCACCCCATACGTATTGGTGCGCAGTTCTCCATACTTCTGAAGAACCCCTGCTTTGTAGTCCTACACAAACCAGTAGCAATAAGATTACAATTAACATGTGATATTCTTGATGAGTTTTGATCTGTCCAATGTATGTATCCAACAAATTGAAATTAAAGACAATTCTGATTTAATCAAATAATTGTCATATATTGTTATGTGAGCTCACAACAAATTTAGAATAAAATAAAATCGAACTGGTATTCAGGATTTGCTTGGAGCCTGCCTAAAAAATGAATTTATCTTGTTTAAATAAAGGTTGAATCGATTCATTTTATTTGCTAAGCGATGTGGAAATTTCTGTTCTTTTCATTGTGTTGAAACAAGCCGGGAGAATGGAGATTTTGTTGTATGCAATTTGAAATTAATTTCAGTTTGAAATCAATTCCTTGGCCTTGAACTCCAGCTTGCCCTCCTCCATCACCACTCATACTGACCAACACAGTCAGCTGTGAACAAACGCGGCTCGTCTGCACCTAACTTCCCTCGCCAACGAACCATTGCCCGTGTGTAGCTCTGCATTAATGTAATGCCCAATGAAAAGTCCATCTGTCAAAACCTTGTCATGAATTTTTCTGATTTAAAATAATATAGCCATCTTCGCTTGAACGTATTACGTAGTGTATAAAACTGGGATGAATCCATGTTACGCATATGGAGCTTTTCATACGATAGGCTATTCTTGTTTGATTTGTTAGTCAATTTCTTGAGACTGTTATAAAGGTAAAACTAGAATATAAGCTCCTTGATGTAGCAACTTAAAAGGCGATCCTATCTTATTCACTGGGAAATAGAATTTATCGTGCCTCATAATTAGCCATAAATTCTGAATGTAAGATAATGACAAGCATTGCATATGCAGTAATGTAATGCCCAATGAAAAGTCCATCTGTCGAAACCTTGTCATTTATTTTTCTGATTTAAAATAAAAGTTGATAGCCTCACATAGCGTTTTCAAGAAATGGTAGTAGTAAGAGTATATTTTGGAGCTTCTAATGCAACACACTAAATAAATGAGTAATCACATACAATTTGATTTTGTGGTGGGATATCTCCACCTATTCTTATGCCTATTGCATTAGCCATTTTTATTAAACTTTGGTGATCCTCGTTGATATGTTCAGATTATACATATTTGTCTATTCTCTTAGAAACCATTATAGGATAGTTTGAATATCATACCAATATAATCGTCTTCATATTACTTTGTTCATTTGGCAGTATTATACTGAATGAAATAACAGTCTCCAACAAAACAATGCATAGTAAAATTATCTTTTATCATGCGGTAATGTATTACTAAATAAATGAAAATTCATTCGTCAAAACTTTGCCAAAAAAAGTTTTCTTTTTTGTCTTCTTCCTTTTTATTTGTTGGATTAAAGTAACAGTCGGTTGCCCTACATTTGGAGGCGTCGTTAATAAAATAATTAGCATTTTCTAGAAAATAGAAATGGTGGTAATAAGAGTATATTATGGTGCTACTTAGCAGCATACCAAAAATATATGCACGACCACGTAAAACGATCTAAGTAAATGAAATTTGATTTTGATCTGTGAAGTCTTAACTTAATTTTATGCTTGTAGCAAGAGCCGCTTTTATTAAACTTTGGCGTGCAAGGTCGATATGTTCAGATTATATTTTCAACCTTATCAGATGTAACGATAAAGAATTCCGCTCGATCCGAATCGATCGCTAAACCGACCAAGGCCGTTCGAAACCCCTGATTGTTTTGATAACACGACAAATCGGAACACAAACAGAAGAACATTTTTGTAATAACCCGAAAATCCGAGCCAATTTAAAAATTTTATTTTGGCAATTTTAGTAAATTTTGATTATTTAAAATGAATTATTTTGAATAATAACGACGAGAAATTTATTTTGAATAGATTAGAACGTATATATTTATATTCGTCGTCGTTAGAATATAAATATTTATTTTAAATTATAAAAGGAATTGAAAATGGTGCGGTAGTTCGATAATTCGATTTCAAAATTCAAATGAATGTACCGGGTGCAAAATAAACCGGATTTTAGTGAAACTAAAAATATTAGAATCTATTTGAAAATATCTATCCAACGAATCCGAAAGATTGGAATTTCATAGTGGGAATCAAAAGATATGTCCAGTTGAAATTTCAGAATAGTCGCTATGGAATTCTGGCCCTTAAAAATTGAAGTTTTGCAAACGACCCTGGATTTCGACGAAACCAATTTTGTTGGATCCCCGATGTCAAGTTATTGTTAGATTCCAATTTTCGTAATTTTTTGAATCATTATGTGAGCGTGGCAAAGGAAAACGCGTTTGACCAGTTTCAGTTGAATTTAATCGACTGGAAAATGGCCATTTTGCAAATGGTCTCGGAATTTGACGAAATTAGTTTTGTTAGGACCGTATCATCAATACGAAGCTAGAAAATATTTTTCGGGAATTTTTAGATTTAGTATGTAACCCCAGTAAATTGAAATGTACGTTTAAAATTGAATATAAAGAGTTATATTTGAATTTTAACGAAAACTGATCGAAACGATCGAATCAGCCTACGATACATATCCCATTGTGTTCGGAAAGGGGGTAATTAGTTATGGACGACAGGCGGTGGGCCTCGTTTAGAGGTCGAATAAAAAAAGTCAACTTTTTGAAATTAAAATAATTAAAAAAAATAAAACCTCTCTCCTCTCTTCCTTAATTCCTCTCAGCCCCCCCGATTCATTTTCAAATTAGAAATAAAAAAAAGAAGGAGGAGTTGTCGCTCCTCCGACAGGGTTGCCACCGCTGCTCAGGACGGGGCCACCGCCCTCCACCTCCTCTCGCACTCCCCTTCTTCCTCCTCGCTCCGCTCTCCTCTTCTAATCAGACCCAAAACCGCAACCTCCCCATCCCATCGCGTCGCGCCCCCGATGTTCCACCACCACCGCGAAGACCCCCTGCCGCCACCAAAACCCTATCGCCCACCCTCGCGCCTCTCACCAACGAAAACCCCACTCGCCCTCGACCCTCCACCTCGTGCAGCGCCCAATCCGAGACCCCATACCCCTTCGAGAAACCAGCGCCGCCCCAACCAAATGAAGACCGCCGCTGGCCAACTGGCCCCTCTCCGGTGTGCTCCGACCCTTCTACAATCGCCAAGCCCTCCAACAATCGATTGAAGGTGATTTTTAATTTATAAAATCAGTTTTTATTTATGAATTCAGTTTTAAATGGGTATAAAAATCAGTTTTATTATGAAGGCAACAATATAAAGGAGAGGTCTTTTAGTGTATAAAAGATTAGTTTTTTTTTATATGAGAAAAGAAGTGATTTTTATAAATAAAGGTAAGCATAGATTTTTATAAGCGAAAAGATATGATTTTTATTATTCATGACGAAGTATAAAAGTGTGATTTTTATATAATGTATAGAATAAAAATTTGATTTTTATATAAAGAGAGGAATAAAAATATAATTTTTTTTATACGTGAAGGATAAAAATATAATTTTTGTTATATGTGAAGGATAGAAATATAATTTTTATAATATAGAAAGGTTAAAAATATAATTTTTATATAGAAATATTAAAAATATGATTTTTATATAATAGAAGATATAAAAATACTATTTTTATATAAGTAGTGTATTGAAAATAGAATTTCTATATAATAGAGAATATAAAAATATTATCTTTATATGGGTAGTGAAATAAAAATATGATTTTTATTATATATATAATGAAGTAAAAATGTGATTTTTATAGTGATGATATAAAAATTCAATCTTTGTATATGAAGTAGAAATATAAAAATACAATTTTCATATAGAATGAAGCATCGAAAATATATATGAAGAAGAAATAAAAATAGGATTTTTATTTATTAGAATAAAGCAATAAAAATATAATTTTTATTTGAACAGCGTGAAAAGGACTGCATAGGAATTTGAAGCAGATCCAGATGATTCAGCAGTTCAGAAGCAAAGCACGGCGGAGTGGAACCCTCAGTGAGAACTTCTCACCTTTTAGTTTTGTTTTCTAGTTAATAATATATACTAGGATGCAGACGATGTTTAGTAGCACCCGACACCCGTCGTCCACAGACCATGGACGGCTTGTATGCTCGTTTGTTTGATTTTAATGTGTAGTTGATTGTGTGATGTGATGTGAAATGAAATTAAATATTTATATAGTTAAAAATATTTCATAGTTAAAAATAGAATTTTTAACGCGTATATGAAATGAAATAAATTAATATAAGCAAATTGAACGATTTGTTTATATACACATATTTGACTGATATTGATTGGGACGATAAATTTTACACATCGCCCAACTGCACAAATAAAATCTGTGTTTGATTGTTTGAAACCCCACATGGGTATTGGGATGATATTTGGCGTACACTAATCCCAATAGTTAGTTGTATGTCGATCGATTGATTGACAGACTGTTATAAGCGTTGAATATTTATATTTGATGCTTATACAGTATAGAATGCACTTTGGATGATGGTTGATTATTTGTCATTGTTGATATATACATGCGTTGTATGGAAATCCATAGAAATAAAATCTATGGTAATGGATTGGGCCTCATTCCAGTTTTGAAATAAAATATTTGAAATAGAATATTTGAAAATAGAAATATATAAAAGCCGTGTTGATTAGACTGGCGCCATTTTGACGTGAACGATATTTATATCGATTTTATTCATTTTATAATGAACATCGAAAGTGATTTCAAAATCAGATATTTTGAAAAGAATTGAATTCGAATTGAAATTGAATAGAAATGAATTCGAATTGAAATTGAATAGAAATGAATTCAAATTGAAATTGAATTGAACTGAAAACAAACTGAAATTGAATTGGAAATCAATTTGAATTGAAATCAATTCGAAATGAATTTAAAACGAATTTATAAGGAAAAATTCAATTTTGATTTGAATTAGAAATGAAGTTGAAATCATTTTGAAAACAAATTTAAAACAATTTATATAATATGTTTTAAAAGGAAATCGACGAAGTATATATTATATATATTATATATAATATAATGGCCTGAATAGAACGCGCCGCCCGCGGCAGTTCGCGAATTTCGACCATTGACTTCGAATGGATATTGCGGGAGATTCGACCGCCGGATTCTCCTAAAACCGGAACCATTGGGTTCGTATCGAAAAGAGCTTTCTAACGAATATTAGAAATCTAAGATCTAACGGTTGGATTTGGAATTATGTCCAAATCAAATTTGGAAAAGGTCGCTGTAAGTGCAGTTCGATGGCCGTTGATGGAAATTGACTGTACGGGCCTTGATAAAATTATTAAAAATAGTAATAATTTGTGTAAAATCATAAGAAATGATTTGGGAAGAATTGGGATGAAAAACTCCATATTTGAAAAGATAAAAATAGATTTTTTTATCGAAATGAACTAGTTTTGAACTAGAATTATAATTCTATTTATTTTTTTAAAATAAATAAATTGAATTTGAAAATGGTTTTGAAAGTAATTAGAATTTCCAATAATTGAATTGGAATGGATTTGAATCGAAATTGTCTTTGGAATATTTCGATGTTGGATTTCGTGATTACACAGATATTGTTATGGAAATTTGAAAGATATATTTATATCGTTATTCCCAATACGATATTTGTTGGTCGTAGAATTTGATATTGAATATAAGCCGATATATTTTCTATTCAGAGCCTTGTATTTAATATCAAATGTTATTTAGGTTTGTCATGAATGGTGTCTTCATTAACACTGCTCTTAAGCCCAATTGAGAAAAAGATTAAATCTTTTTAGTTCGATTTAATGAAGTGTACCAATTAAATAATATTTAATTGGAATTGAATTCGAATTGATTCTTGGGTTTATCGTGAACGGTGTTTTAAATAACACTCGTTCTTTAACCCGATAATTAATAGAATGAGATTTTGAGTTGTCGTGAAGGGTATCTTCAATAATACTGTTCTTAGACCCAAAGGAGTTAAGAAAATCAGAAACTAACCAGAGATTAGTTAAGTTGAATGATTTCTGGGGTATTGATCTGATGTTGGTTTCGGCCTTCGGGGTTAATACTTAGGGAATTGCTCACTTGCTAATTTACGGTTAGGGACTGATTGAAATGTGATGTGATTTTGGGTTTATCGTGAACCGTGTTTTAAATGACATCGATTCTTTAACCCAGTTAAAGATTAAAACTAAGTGGAGTTTTAATGAATCTTTAATTAGATTGAAAAGATCGAGAATGGAGTATCACCAGTTTTGCTCCAGGCGATAGTTAAATCTTTAATTAGATTTGAACGTGAAATGGTAATTGAATCTACCAATAACAGTGTGGTGTTAGATATGAAGTACAACCAGTTTTACTTCATGGGATGAATAGGTTGGGATTGGGAAATTAAAAATAAATGATTACTTCGGTGTGGTTCGCTAATCCCGACTAGTTTGAATTGATATTCAAAAGAAGATTAAAGAATAAATTTAAAAGAATTTATCTTTGATAAAATTAGTGGGAACCTTTCCCTAAGAATGTGAAATTTAGAAACTAACTGTCGGTTAGCTAAGCAGAATGATTTTCTGGATATTGATCTGATGTTGGTTTCGGCCTTCGGGGTTAATATTTGGGGAATTATTCTCTTGTTAATTTACAGTTAGTGACTGATGAATTGGAATGAGGCGTATGTTGTGTTTGTGTAACACTTGTTTATTATATACGCGAGTTATTCGGAAAGACCGGGTTTATCCCATTCTGAATAACTGATACGACGATAAGTCGAAGATGAAGACGATGGTAGAAGACCGGTGGTCTTCACGTCGTTTGGATAATTACTGATGATCTTGATTGGGCCGTACACCCAAAAGGAGGGAATCAGTTATTAATCTTTATTTTAAAGTTAGGTGAATCAAGGAACCATGCCGTATAACACGGAACGGGTTTCCTCCAAGAATACCAGTGCATAAAACAACAGCGCAATGCTAAATAAAGAAAAATGAAGCTATTATAAGACCCAGGTCCCATCAAATAATGCAACATAAGCTGGAGGATAGGGTTTTTACCTTATAATAGCCAAGAATGCTTGATACGATTTCATCTTTTATTATTACTATAAGTGTATAGTGTCAAAAACAATTTCAATCATAAGTATCAATCATAGATGGCATAAGTGCCCCATACCACTATGTCGCCATACTAGGCTCTACATTCAAAACCGTAAAGTCACGTATTGGAAGTTGGGTTTCCATCTGTGAACCGAGGCAAGGGATCGTCCTCACCGATTTGCGACTGTCTAGCCCGAGCCTCAGGAACAGAGCTCGAGTGACCCTTGGATCGTCAGGGACGGTCCACCGATGTGGATTAAAATGCCTGAACACTGTGCTTCCCTGCCCTTTGGGATGTTAATGAGCCAAATGACTCCATCGGCTCCACATAGTCATCGATATATCCGAGGCGCCTCGCAATAGCAACAACCACATAGGTGAAAATAATAAAAATGACAGGGCTGGTAGGTCACTGACACCACGTTAGCTAGAAAGAAACGCATGCCCTCCCTGATGTCCTCTCCCGTTTCTGGTTCACAACTGGGGTGTGAGGCTCGCGAATCAACGCTACACAAAGCTATGCCACATTGGTGGTGATTTGGTCATCAACCACAAGACTCTTCTTTGCAACAAAATCCTTGATCATTTTGCCACTTAGGCATGCCACACAGGCAATTCACTCCATACGATCGATATCCATCAATATATAACCTCTGAGCTCGTACGTCTCAGAGAAGGGCGTTAAGCAAGAGAATAAATTCTCCGCCGCCAAACAGATATATATTTAATAGAAATCAATCACACAGAATAAAATCCAATGTCAGACACACAGTCCATTTACAAGTTCATTCTGGGTCTGAACGAAACCAGAGACACCTTGTACCTCGCATATCCATCGATCTCCAAGTACGTCTGGACGATCACCAAAAGATTCCCTCCTCTTGGGCGTACAGCCCAATCAAGATCATCGGTAATCACCCAAACGATGTGAAGACCTACAGTCTTCGACCATTGTCTTCATCCTCGACACATCGCCGAATCAATTATTCAGAATGGGATAAACCCGGACTTTCTGAATATCTCGCGTATATAATAAAAAAGTGTTACACAAACACAACATACGCCTCATTCCAATTCAGAATATTCTTTTATTCAAATATTCTTATACTTTGGGAAAGGTTCCCATTAATTTTATCAAAGATAAATTCTTTAAATTTATTCTTTAATCTCCTTTTGAATATCAATTCAAATTAGTCGAGATTAGCGAACCACACCGAAGTAATCATTTATTTTAATTTCCCAATTTCAACCTATTCATCCCATGAAGTAAAACTGGTAATACTTCATATCTAACACCACGGCGTTATCGGTAAATTCAATTACCATTTCACGTTCAAATCTAATTAAAGATTTAACTATCGCTTTGGAGCAAAACTAGTGATACTCCATTCTTGATCATTTCAATCTAATTAAAGATTCATTAAAACTCCACTTAGTTTTAATCTTCCCAAAAATCATATTAATGATTTTTTAACTTGGGAAACCATATCCTATCTTTAACTGGGTTAAAGAACCAATGTCATCTAAAATACGGTTCACGATAAACCTAAAAATCAATTCAAATTCAATTCCAATTAAATACCATTTAATTGATATACTTCATTAATTCTAAATAAAAAGATTTAATCTTTTTCTCAATTGGGTTTAAGAAAAGTGTTAATGAAGGCACTATTCACGACAAACCCATATCCCATTTGATATTAAATACAAGGCTCTGAATAGAAAATATATCGGCTTATATTCAATATCAAATTCTACGACCAACAAGTATCGTATTGGAAATAATGATTATAATATATCTTACAAATTTCCATAACAATATCTGTATAATCACGAAATCTAACATCGAAATATTCCAAATACAATTTCAATTCAAATCCATTTCCACTTTATATATTGGAAATTCTGGTTACTTTTAAAACCCCTTTCAAATCCAATTTATTTATTTTAAAAATAAATGGATTATAACTCTAGTTCAAAACTAGTTCATTTCGATAAAAATCTATTTTTATCTTTTCAAATATGGAGTTTTTCATCCCAATTCTTTCCAAATCATTTCTTATGATTTTACACAAATTATTGCTATTTTTAATAATTTTATCAAGGCTCGTATAGTCGATTTTCATCAACGGCCATCGAACTGCACTTACAGCGACCTTTTCCAAATTTGATTTGGACATAATTCCAAATCCATCCATTAGATTTCAAATCCCTAATATTCGTTAGAAATCTATTTTCGATACGAACCCAACAGTTCCGGCTTTAGGAGAATCCGATGGTCGGATCTCCCGCCACGTCAATTTGAAGTCAATGGTCGAAATTCGTGAACTGGCGCGGCGCGTTCTATTCAGGCCATTATATATATAATATATATATTATATATATTTCGTCGATTTCCTTTCAAAACGTATTTTATAAATCGTTTTAGATTCGTTTTCAAAACGATTTCAACTTCATTTTCAATTTCTAATCAAAATTGAATATTCCATATCATTGATATATAAATGATAATATTTTCAAAACATTATATTTCGAAACCTATTACTTTTCGATATTCATTATAAAAATGAATAAAATCGACATAAATATCGTTCACGTCAAAATGGCGTCATCTAATCAACACGGCTTGTATTCAACACATGAATGTTTATTCTATTCAACACATGAATATTTATTTTATTCAACACATGAATTTTCTATTTTATTCAACACATGAATATTAATTTTATTCAACACATGAATATTTATTTTATTCAACACATGAATATTTCTTTTATAATATTTCTTATTTTCCAAATTGGAATGAGGCCCAATCAATTACCATATAATGTTAATTATATGGATTCCCTACAACACATGTATATAATAGCAACGATAAATCATCAACCATCATCCAGAGAGCACCACACAACTGCATAAGCATTAAATTTAAATAATTAACGCATACACAGTCTGTCAACCCATCGATTGACATACAACTAATCAATCGGGATTAGTGTATGTCAAATATCGTCCCAATACCCGTGTGGGGTTTCAAATCAACAAACATAGATTTTTATTTGTGCAGTTGGGCGATGTGTAAAATTTATCGTCCCAATCAATATCAGTCGAATGGGTGTACATAAACAAATCGTCCGATTTGTTTATAAATATTTATTTTATATGCACGTTAAAAATTATATTTTTAACTATAAAATATTTATAACAATAAAATATTTTATTTCATTTCCCATCACACAATCAAATTTCACAACATAGCAATCAAACAAACAAGTCATCCATGGTATGTGGACGACGGGTGTCGGGTGCTGCTAAGCACCGTCTGCATCCTAGTATATATTTCAACTAGAAATTAAAATAAAAGTGAGGAGTTCTCACCGAGGGTTCCACTCCTCCATGCTTCCCTTCTGAACCGTTTGGGTTTCGTTATGATTTCAGTCGATACCGTCGCCATCTTTTCCCGCCATTCACAGTAAAAATCATATTTTTATTTAAATTTCATATATTTTACAACGCTTCTTTCAATATAAAAATTATATTTTTATACTTCTACTTCTTATACAAAGATCGAATTTTTATTTCGCTACAATATTATAAAAATTATATTTTCTTGTAACTAAAGATTATATCTTTATCAACATAAAGATTATATATTTTCAACGCTACTTTGAATATAAAGATTATATTTTTATTCTAAACTTTTTCTATAAAAATCAAATTTTTACATGGTTATTAAATATACAAAAATCATATTTTTCTATTGCTAATAAATAAATAAAAATCATTACTTTTCTTAAAGTAAAGATCAAAGCTTTTCAAACATAAAGATCAAAGCTTTCTATTCATTTATTTTTAAAAATCCTAACTCTTTTTATTTATAAAAAGATTGAATTTTTTTCTAGTTTAAATAAACTAACTACCTCATATTAAAGAAATATGGGAAAAACTCTCTTTTCATTTTTAAAATCGATTCTCTACTGCCGGAGATGGTCCACGTCGGAGGTGGGGTTGAGAGGGGCGGCACCTGGTTGTTGGGGGTCAGGTGGAGGCACGGTGGCAGTGGCTGGGGTTTCAAGGGGGGTTTCGGGTTGATTTGGGCATCGTTTGGTTTGGGGGAGGAGGGATAGGTGGAGAGGTGATCGGAGAGGAAGGGGGAGGGTGGCACCGGTCGCAGTGGCGGTGGGGGACCCGACGGCGCGGTGGCGCAGTGAGCGGTGGGCGAGATCGTGGAGCGCGTTTTTTTCTTTTCTATTTGATTTGTGTTGACCGCTTTGTGAGGGAGAAAGGGTGGAGGGTAGGGATATATAATAATATATATTATTTTATTTTCATTTTTCTCCTTAAAGTTGATTTTTAATTCGAATCTCAAATCAAGCCCAACGACTGTCGTCTCTAGCAAATTACCCCTATTTTGAACACAATGCGATATGTTTCGTAAGCCAATTCCATCATTTCGATCAATTTTCGTTTAAATTAACATTTAAAACATTATATTGAATTTTAAACGTACATTCCAATTTACTGGGTCCACATACTGATTTTAAAAATCCAGAAAAATATTTTCTTGCTTCGTATTGACGATATGGTCCTAACAAAACTAATTTCGTCAAATTCTGAGATCGTTTGAAAAATGGCCATTTTCTGGTCGATCGAAATTGATTGAAACTGTCAAAACACGTTTTCCTTTGCCGCACTCACATATTAATTCAGAAAATTACGTATTTTGGAATCTAGCAATAACTTGACAACCCGGATCCAACAAAAGTGGTTTCGTCGAAAACCGAGGTCGTTTTCAAAAATTTTTAAGGGCTAGAATTCCATTGCGACTATTATGAATTTTCAACTGGGCATAACTTTTTATCCCCGCTATAAAATTTCGATTTTTTAGATTCATTAGTAAGAATTCATAAAAAGATTTAAATATTTTTGGTTTCACTAAAATCCGGTTTATTTTGAATCCTGTGCGTTCATTTGAACTTTGAAATCGAATTTTCGAACTACCATGCCATTTTCAATTCCTTTTATAATTAAAAATAATTATTTATATTCTAACGACGATTCAAATAAATATATTCATTCTAATTCTATTCAAAATAAATTTCTCGTCGTTATTATTTAAAATAATTCATTTTAAATATTCAAAATTCACTAAAATTGGCAAAATAAAAATTTTAAATTGGCTCAGATTTCCAGGTTATTACAATCTCCCCCACTTAAATTTTTTCGTCCTCGAAAAGGAACGAAGCTGAAAGTTGTTTCACAAATCAACTCAACTTCTAGTATTTTCATTATGGCCTAAGTACTTCAACTTTTCAGTTTCTAAGAACTTTTCAAATTTTTCAAAAATTTGGCTAACACCCTAAATTTTCGAAAAATTTCGCCATAACCTCCCCTGCACCGGGAGCTTCGGGATAATTCAAATAGCTCCCATGGCCCTCACCAATCCAAAAAGAAAAAGAAACAGCCAAGCGGCTCATAAAATCATCAAAACCCAAGAAATACAATAAACATGTACCAATTTGTCAGGCAAACAATTTTATTCCCCTTCTCTAGCCTCCTTGCTATGACCTGTTCAATGTAAGTACATGTATACGTATGCAAATTCGACAAATTTTTAATACAATTCACTATTTGATACAATTTGGCTATATGGTTCAAATTTAATTAATCAAAACAGTAATCAAACAACACAACCATCAATCAATTTGTTGATTATCATTTCAAATTCATAACTTTGATATATAGTCAAAAATCACAATTTTGATGCCAAATCACAATAATATATTCTAACTATATTTTGATTCTCACACCAGTCAATTGGAAATATATAGATATCATACTTTCGGCACTCGAATATAAATACTGATGATGCGTCCGCATCACCAGAATTATCCCTGGGCGACTAGAGTGTGACTATATATCCATCCAATATATTGGAGGTGTAACAACCCGACTTTTCGAACCTCGAAAGTCGACACTAAATACATCCACGGTATTCGTGTGCCAAACATCCAAGTGCCGGAAAGTCGAATTGTTGGGTAAAAAAAAAGTAGAACAAGGAAGAAAGAATAGAACATTAGAATCTCACAGCGGAACGGAAATATATAATATCAACATAGTACAAAGGGTTACTCTAAATAAAGGAATTTCAGAGTTACAATAACCTAAGTACCATAATCATCCTGGACAGTTATAACTGCCTGTCCTCACAATGCTGATATGTACATAACTAATATAGTACAACTGAAATAGAAATGAGTAGACAGATAATGGAAGCCTCCAGCTCATCTTCCAAACTTTAAAGCATCCAAAGTAAAACCTGCCATGCTCAGCCTACTCGAAGGAGTACGTGAGGATTTTAGGGAAAACAAAAACCAAGCGTTAGACATCAGTCTGGTATGAGAAAACTCAAGATTGCGTGTAACAATATTAAGGGGACTGTGCAGATAACCGCTCCGGTTTTCCCCTCAAAAGAAACTAATCATTTATTAAGTTTACTATAGTTGTATTATAGATAATGTCTAGGGTATAGAATATAAATAAATCACATAGATGGAATGGTTACATTGGTTACATTCGACAACTATTAAGTGTACAAACAAAACCGCTAAGGTACGTTCATATATTGGATTTTCCATCGGAGATCTCTCAATACAGATCCAAACTCCATGCACAAGGGTCAGAAAGTACTTCCGAGCGTCGCATATCCCTAGATAAAATATACCATAAGGTAAACACAACTGGCCCCACGCACGAAACACCGAAGTACACCACGTGGAACCAAATATAACCAACTCCCATGCGCAACTTCGAGGAGCTCCCGCATGATTCAATATAAGCATACACTAGATATGGAGACAATATATCCTGCCATAGGTTAGCAAAACCTTAGATTGTGCTCCTACTATGTTTTTAGCCATATCCGATGTCGAGATTTCGTTCACAACTTTCACACAAGTTTTCATCGCTCGAACATAACACGAATACCAAATTGGATTCCTACTTCTCGAACAGATCACGAATCACTACTTTGATCCGAGCATCACGAGAAGTTTCCCGATCTTCATATAGATTCACTTTTCTTCTTCAACAACGTCCAAAACGTAGAACTCGTACTCTAGTTTTGAAGTGGTATTCGATGAGTAAAACACTTATCGATCCCGGACTCTTCAAAACTAATCGATGAATTTCCGGTTAACTCAATTCCGGTTCTTTAAAAAGTAAGTGAATGCTAGAAACGTTTCATACCAACACTCCTCCCCGGGGGTTCTCATTAGTATGGAATCGTGAAGCTTTCCCGATACTTCTTAAGTTATAATGGTATAGTTCGATAGTAGACTAATTGACTATCTAGTCAAAACAATAGCTTATAGAAACAATGGTTCGTACACTTAACTCGTTTCCAACATTATCAACTTAACTATCCCTCGGTCAAGAGTGAGGCCAGGTAAGTTAGAGCACTGGTAACATATCACCCCTTGCCTAGATACCCCATTCTTGACACTCACAGATAGATAAGCCTACTCGTCGGCTTATTAGAATTAAGCACAATATCCATGATATTCAATAAACAGGTAAGTAATCAATATGATTAACACGTTTCCAGCATTCCCAACCTATCTATTCCTCGGCCAAGAGGGAAGCCGGTAGGTTAGATCTCTATTGCTCCGTCCCTACTCGACATCAATCTTAACTCTCACAAATAGATAAGCCTACTTCGTTGGCTTATTAGTGTTAAGCATTATCAATTACCATTTAATCTAGTGACTTAATCATGACAAGGTTTAGCAATTCATAACCCTTTCTAACCTTTGTTTTATTTGAAAAGATATTTTAGAAAGAAGATATTTTAGAAAGAAGATATTTTGAAAAGAAGATATTTTAGAAAGAAGATATTTTAGAAAGAAGATAATTTAAAAGGAAGATATTTTAGAAAGAAGATATTTTAGAAAGAAGATATTTTTAAAAGGAAGATATTTTAGAAAGAAGATATTTTAAAAGGAAGATATTTTTAAAAGAAGATATTTTATACTTTAAAATACTCTTGTAAGAATTAAGAAATAATATTAAAAAGATAAGACAATTTACATAAGCTTAAAGTGCCTTTACAAAACTTTAAAATCTAAAAACAAGGTTAAACGGGTACTTTTGCACTAGTGAAGTTTTGGTCATTTTTGATGGGTTACTTAGCATTTTACTATTCAATCACTTCAAGGTAGTAAACATACCAGTAAAACAAGATCTAATATGATAAGAAATCACTAAAGATGTCATTACAATGTTCCATACAAAGTGTTGAAAACACAACAATTCAAACTGCATCTATAGCGACTATCGCTATAAGTGCACTTTCAAGTTCAAGTCCACAATATGTCAATTCCCTAAGAATCCTTATGTTCTTTGTTTCAAGTCCATTCCACTTGTTATACAATTCAATTCAAGTCCAAATCCAAGTTCATTCAAGTCCATTCCAATCCATTAACATGGATCACATATGTCGCTTACTTTTAAAGTAAGAATCAAGTTGACATTTTTAACATAAGTTCTAACATTCAAGCAAGTTTAAGCATAGTAAAGGACATGAAAATGGTTTTTATTTGCTGTCCTAAATAGTGACTAAACTCACTTTAGTCCTTAGCAAATCCAAGCTTCAGTAATAATAATAAATATCCAAGCTAGCAAGCTCCTTCCTTTCCTTGCTTATCCTTGCTTTTCCTTACTTCTTCCTTGTATATAGCACACGTCCTCAAATAGAAAATAGAGAGGTTCTTCGATTTTTCAACTTCTAACTAGCTAGAAGGTCTTGAAATGGTATAAGAAGGCTACACTCAAAGTTTGAGTTGATTTGGAGTTGGTTTGAGTATAGTTTGAGAAAGTTAGTAAGGAAGAGAAAGAAGATGAAGATAAGCCATTATAGCTTCAATTTTTGCTTAGGAATTTTGTAAATGAAAAGAGAAGGTATGCCTCTTCTTTTATAAGAAAAGCAAGGTAAATGGGAAAAGACCTAAAAGCCCCTAAAACCCTAATCTTTTGTCATCTTGCTTATGTCATCTCGCTTATGTCATCTTCCTTATTTCCTAAATATCTTGCGTATGTCACTCGCTTATGTCATCATAAATATTTAGTTAACCCTAAATATGAAAAATATTTTTATTTGCTAATTACTTTCCTAATGATTAATTAGAAACTCATTCAAATTTTCAACTACTATTATTGATAAAATAGCTATATATCGATAAAACAGTTTTCGGTCACATTTTCGACATTTTTCCAAAAAATATATTTTTGAAAAAAAAAGTTTTCCGAAATGAGTTTAGGATCATTGAATATTAATTAAAACATGTTTAACAAGGTTATAAAATCATATTTATAACATTTAACAATATTCTAAATAGTTACGATATTTGGAGATTAAGTGTTCTAATTTTTCGGGTCTTTACATTCTCCCCCACTTAAAACATTTCGTCCTTGAAATTCAAAAGAGAATGGAAATCAAAGAAGAAGAAGAATAAGAAGAAAAAGATGCATATGTAGATTACTTCCAAAAACTATATACAAACTAAACAACAAAAGACATACAATACTAAGATAGGAAACCCCTAGTCTAAGATCAAGTCTGGATAAGACTTCCTCAGATTATCCTCTGTTTCCCATGTACAATCAAGAGCATCCTCACTCCATTGTACCTTGACTAACTTCACAACCTTAGTACTAAGCTGCTTTATATCTCTATCCACAACTCGAACCGGCTGTCTCAATATAGTCAAATTCGGCTCTACCTCCAAGTCTTCCAGTTGCGACGCTTCTACTATCATCGAGGGATCATGCACATATTTAAGCAAATGTGATACATGAAATACATTATGCACTCCGGATAACCTAATTGGTAACTTGATTCTATATGCGAGTGTACCGATCCTCTCCAGAATTGGGAACGGTCCAATATAACGAGGAGCCAACTTCCCTGCCCTTCCAAAACCGGACAACACTTCTCATCGGGGAAACTTTTACAAATACAAAGTCTCCGACTGAGAATTCCAAATTTCTTCTCCTTTCGTCTGCATAGCTCTTCTGTCGATTCTGTGCTTCCTTGATTCGCTTCCTAATATCTGAAACCTTATCAGATGCTTCTCGAATCATATCTGGTCCAAGTATAAGACGATCTCCAGGTTCTACCCAACATGATGGAGATTTGCAAGGCCTTCCATACAATGCTTCAAAAGGTGCCATTCCAATGCTGGCTTGATAACTATTGTTGTATGAAAACTCAATAAGTAGTAAATGCTCTTCCCACGAACCTCCAAAATCTAAAATGCATGCCCGAAGTAAATCTTCTAATACTCGGTTCACCCTTTCCGTTTGCCCATCAGTCTGCGGATGATAAGCGGTACTCAAACTGAGCTCGGTCCCCAATGTATCATGGAATCCCTTCCAGAAATGACTTGTGAAGATTGGATCTCTATCACTCACGATACTACTTGGAATGCCATGAAGCCTAACTACCTCTTTAATATACAACAATGCTAAACTAGAAGCAGTCCTTGTTGCCTTTACTGGTAAGAAGTGCACGCTTTTGGTTAACCGATCTACAATAACCCATACACCTTCATTACCTCTCCTCATCCTAGGCAACCCATCAATAAAATCCATAGAAATCTGATCCCATTTCCACTTAGGAATCTCGAGTGGCTGAAGTAGCCCGGCCATCTTTTGATGACTACCCTTCACTTGTTGGCAGTTTGCACACCTACTTACAAATATCAAAACATCCCTCTTCATGCCCACCCACCAAAATGTTCACTTCATATCTTGATACATTTTAGTTACCCCTGGATGTATCGTTAATCGTGAATGATGGCTTTCCGTTAGAACATCCTGCCTGATTCCATTAACATTCGGAACACATAACCTACCATTCATCCTTAAAATTCCACGGTTATCTACTTCGAATCCGAGCCATTTCTCTAGAGCAATATTCTCACTTACCAACTTAGCAGTCCTGGCAAGATGAAGATCTCTAAGCTGATTCTCTTCGATACGACTAATCAAGGTTGGTCGAACTTCTATATTTGCCATAACTGCATATCTTCTACTTAGTGCGTTGGCTACAACATTAGCCTTTCCTGGGGTATACGTGATGTCTAGATCATAGGCTGCAAGAAACTCCAACCACCTTTGCTGCCTCATGTTCAAGTCTTTTTGCGTAAAAAGATACTTCAAGGATTTGTGGTCCGTATATAACTTGAACTTCTCACCTAACAAATGATGCCTCCACATTTTTAATGCAAACACAACTGCTAATATCTCCAAGTCATGAGTCGCATACCTCGTTTCATGTGGTTTGAGTTGACGGCTCGCATAAGCAATAACTCTCCCATGTTGCATCAACACAGCACCCAACCCTGTTCCACATGCATCGGTGTAAACAGTCAAACCTTCACCTCCATCTGGCACAGTAAGGACAGGAGCACTAGTCAACTTCTCCTTAAGCTTTATTAAGGCTTGCTCGCACTTCTCTGTCCATACAAATTTGATATCTTTCTTCGTCAGCTTTGTTAAACAAGAAGCGATTTTGCGAAATCCTAGATAAACCTTCTATAATAGTCAGCTAGACCCAAAAAGCTTCTAATATCTGTAGCGCTTTCTGGCCTTCTCCAGTCTTGAACAGACACAACCTTCGCAGGATCAACAGAAATACCTTATGTAGAAACAACGTGGCCCAAAAATCTAACTTACGAACGCCAAAAATGACACTTCGAGAATTTTTCCTTCAAAACATTGTCCCTCAATGTTTCTAGTACTATCCTCAAATGGCGTGTATGTTCTTCCTCGGTCTTAGAGTAGACCAGAATATCATCAATGAATACAAGAACAAACTTGTTCAACACATCTCGAAAAACCCGATTCATTAAGTCTACGAAATATGCTGGAGCATTAGTTAGACTGAACGGCATAACTAACCACTCATAAAATTTATCGGACCTAAAAGCGGTTAAGGGTACACTCTCCTCCGCTACCCTCAACTGATGAAATCCTGTAGCAAGATCTAGTTGAGAAAACACTTGAGCTCCATGAAGCTGGTCGAACAAGTCATCTATCCTAGGAAAAGGATACTTGTTCCTAATAGTTCGTTTGTTGAGCTCGCGATAATCGACACATATCTTAACGAACCATCTGCCTTTGTAGCAAAGACAACAGGCGCTCCATAACTCGAACGACTTGGTCGGATCAAGCCCTTCTTTTATAGAACATCCACCTGAATAGATAGCTCCAACTTCTCCTTCGGTGCTAACCTTCGAACAGGCAACACGATAGGCTTTGCATCTTTAACCAAATCAATGCGAAACTCTATCTCCCGATGAGGTGATAAACCTGACACCTCCTTGAAGACATCTGCAAATTCTCGAACAATGGGAATAGAACTCAATTCTTCCTCCGCCACATCAAAGGAATAAAGGAAACTTGTCATAAATGAGCTAGGTCCTCCACAAAATACTATGAAATATTTCCCTTCATCTGTCTTAAATGAGACAGTTCCCTTCTTATAATCTAGAACCCCAGAATATCGAGACAGCCAATCCATCCTAAGTAGGACATCAAAACCCATAAAACCCAAAACATATAAATCACAAGGGAAGAGTTCGTCATAATAAGAAATCGGAAATCCTAAGCATCCCATACAAAGATTTGCCGAGCCTCCAATAGGGTTCGAAACACAAATAGATTCTAAAGCCATTACTGGCACAAGTTTCAGTTTATCAACAAGAGTACGAGAAATGAAATTGAGGGAAGCACCAGTATCAAATAAGACACGAATAGGAATGCCAAAAATAGATAGAATACCTTCCATAACTTGCTTCCCCTTTGCTGTTGTAGAAGTGGAAGGTGTTGTAGCTAAAGCAAAAGCTCGAGGTTGTTCCCCCTTCTGAAGAAGTGGACACTCCTTAGCAAAATGACCCGGCTTATGACAGTTGTAGCAGCCATCCCTTGGAGCAAACTGAGTCTTGATTGTCTGTGATTCAACCTTCGGATACTTAGCCATTGGTGCCTTAAGCACAGGTGCCCTTTCCACCTGTTTCTTCTTAGCCTCCATACAGTTCTTAGCAAAATGGCCCTTCTTCTCGCAGTTATGACAAGTAAACCTAGATATATCTTTATTTGGTTGAAACTTCCTCTTATTCTCGCCTGTCGGTGCCGAATTAGCTGATTTCGGAACCAAACCTTCAAACCTCAATCCCATGTTTACCAAATCCAAATAGGGTGCCAAGATGTGGTTTGTCATATCTCGATGAAACTCAGGATGTAATCCTATAGTGAACTTATCATTCTTCTTCAGTGGCGTATCAATTAGACCTGGTCCGAATAAAGACAATGTAGTGAATCGCTTCTCATACTCTGCTACCGTCATAGTCCCCTGCTTCAAGTCCATGAAACTCTTGTATAATAAGGTTTTCCCAGCTTCCGGAACATATTTCTTTTCAAATTCCTCCTTAAATTGGGCCCAAGAAAAGTCGTTCTCTTGGACATCCAAAATAATCAGATTCCACCAATCCATAGCTGTATCAGTTAAATGTCGTAATGCCAATCGACGTTTCATTGCATCATCTAGCTCCATATCCCCAAATATATGGTCGCATAGCTTAAGCCAAGTCTGAACTTCTATAATCGACTCTGAGCCACTAAACCTCCTTCCCCCAAGCCTTTCATAGTCACGACAAAGTGAAGCAAATCCCTTCTAAGGAATGACTTGCACGACCTCCTCTACAACACCTACTATTGGTTCCTCCATAGAAGTTGCATTCCTCGGTGCACGATTCTCACCATTAGTGACAGTACTAGCTCGGCCACCTCTACCTCTGCCTCCTCTAGTATTTGCAGTACGAGTAATCATAGTTTACTACCTGAATTATAACAAACATCTTTAGAATACTTTAAGATAGAATTATTTCAAGGAAACGATACAAAGAAGGGTTTACCACTAAGAAGGACCTTATTCAAGAAAGGGTTGCGAGAAATAGACATTCCTAAGGAATATTTTCAAAGTCTAGTTTTCAAAATACAAATACGCACTTATATGTATAATACACTTGACTCATTCTAGGGTGTCGCTTACCCCCATCTCTAATGAGCCATACCCGACCAAAGCCAAGGTGTTCGCTCAACCTTGTGCTCTGATACCAAATGTAACAACCCGACTTTTCGAACCTCGAAAGTCGACACTAAATACATCCACGATATTCGTGTGCCAAACATCCAAGTGCCGGAAAGTCGAATTGTTGGGTAAAAGAAAAGTAGAACAAGGAAGAAAGAATAGAACATCAGAATCTCACAGCGGAACGGAAATATATAATATCAACATAGTACAAAGGGTTACTCTAAATAAAGGAATTTCAGAGTTACAATAACCTAAGTACCATAATCATCCTGGACAGTTATAACTGCCTGTCCTCACAATGCTGATATGTACATAACTAATATAGTACAACTGAAATAGAAATAAGTAGACAGATAATGGAAGCCTCCAGCTCGTCTTCCAAACTTTAAAGCATCCAAAGTAAAACCTGCCATACTCAGCCTACCCGAAGGAGTACGTGAGGATTTTAGGGAAAACAAAAACCAAGCGTCAGACATCAGTCTGGTATGAGAAAACTCAAGATTGCATGTAACAATATTAAGGGGACCGCGCAGATAACCGCTCCGGTTTTCCCCTCAAAAGAAACCAACCATTTATTAAGTTTACTATAGTTGTATTATAGATAATGTCTAGAGTGTAGAATATAAATAAATCACATAGATGGAATGGTTACATTGGTTACATTCGACAACTATTAAGTGTACAAACAAAACCGCTAAGGTACGTTCGTATATTGGATTTTCCATCGGAGATCTCTCAATACAGATCCAAACTCCATGCACAAGTGTCAGAAAGTACCTCCGAGCGTCGCATATCTCTAGATAAAATATACCATAAGGTAAACACAACTGACCCACGCACGAAACAACGAGGTGCACCACGTGGAACCAAATATATCCAACTCCCGCGCGCCACTTCGAGGAGCTCCCGCACGATACAATATAAGTATACACTAGATATGGAGTCAATATATCCTGCCATAGGTTAGCAAAACCTCAGATTGTGCTCCTACTCTGTTTTTAGCCATATCCGATGTCGAGGTTTCGTTCGGCATCTTTCACACAAGTCTTCATCACTCGAACATAACACGAATCCCAAATTGGATTCCTACTTCTCGAACAGATCACGAATCACTACGTTGATCCGAGCATCACGAGAAGTTTCCCAATCTTCATATATATTCACTTTTCTTCTTCAACCGCATCCAAAACGTAGAACTCGTACTCTAGTTTTGAAGTGGTATTCGATGAGTAAAACACTTATCGATCCCGGACTCTTCAAAACTAATCGATGAATTTCCGGTTAACTCAATTTCGGTTCTTTCAAAAGTAAGTGAATGCTAGAGACGTTTCATACCAACACTCCTCCCCGGGGGTTCTCATTGGTATGGAATTGTGAAGCTTTCCCGATACTTCTTAAGTTATAATGGTATAGTTCGATAGTAGACTAATTGACTATCTAGTCAAAACAATAGCTTATAGAAACCATGGTTCGTACACTTAATTCGTTTTCGGCATTATCAACTTAACTATCCCTTGGTCAAGAGTGAGGCCAGGTAAGTTAGAGCACTGGTTTCATATCACCCCTTGCCTAGATACCCCATTCTTGACACTCACAGATAGATAAGCCTACTCGTCGGCTTATTAGAATTAAGCACAATATCCATGATATTCAGTAAACAGGTAAGTAATCAATATGATTAACACGTTTCCTGCATTCCCAACCTATCTATTCCTCGGCCAAGAGGGAAGCCGGTAGTTTAGAGCTCTATTGCTCCGTCCCTACTCGACATCAATCTTAACTCTCACAAATAGATAAGCCTACTTCGTTGGCTTATTAGTGTAAAGCATTACCAATTACCATTTAATCTAGTGACTTAATCATGACAAGGTTTAGTAATTTATAACCCTTTCTAACTTTTGTTTTATTTGAAAAGATAATTTAGAAAGAAGATATTTTAGAAAGAAGATATTTTAGAAAGAAGATATTTTAGAAAGAAGGTATTATAAAAGGAAGATATGTTAGAAAGAAGATATTTTAGAAAGAATATACTTTTAAAAGGAAGATATTTTAGAAAGAAGATATTTTAAAAGGAAGATATTTTGAAAAGAAGATATTTTATACTTTAAAATACTATTGTAAGAATTAAGAAATAATATTAAAAAGATAAGACAATTTACATAAGCTTAAAGTGCCTTTACAAAACATTAAAATCTAAAAACAAGGTTAAACGGGTACTTTTGCACTAGTGAAGTTTTGGTCATTTTTGATGGGTTACTTAGCATTTTACTATTCAATCACTTCAAGGTAGTAAACATACAAGTAAAACAAGATCTAATATGATAAGAAATCACTAAAGATGAATCACTAAAGATGTCATTACAAAGTTCCATACAAAGTATTGCAACACAACAATTCAAACTGCATCTATAGCGACTTTCGCTATAAGTGCACTTTCAAGTTCAAGTCCACAATATGTCAATTCCCTACGAATCCTTATGTGCTTTGTTTCAAGTCCATTCCACTTGTTATACAAGTCAATTCAAGTCCAAATCCAAGTTCATTCAAGTCCATTCCAATTCATTAACATGGATCACATATGTCGCTTACTTTTAAAGTAAAAATCAAATTCACATTTTTAACATAAGTTCTAACATTCAAGCAAGTTTAAGCATAGTAAAGGACATGCAAACGGTTTTTATTTGCTGTCCTAAATAGAGAGTAAACTCACTTTAGTCCTTAGCAAATCCAAGCTCCAATAATAATAATAAATATCCAAGCTAGCAAGCTCCTTCCTTTCCTTGCTTTTCCTTGCTTTTCCTTACTTCTTCCTTGTATATAGCGCACGGCCTCAAATAGAAAATAGAGAGGTTCTTCGATTTTTCAACTTCTAACTAGCTAAAAGGTCTTGAAATGGTATAAGAAGGCTACACTCAAAGTTTGAGTTGATTTGGAGTTGGTTTGAGTATAGTTTGAGAAAGTTAGTAAGGAAGAGAAAGAAGATGAAGATAAGCAATTAAAGCTTCAATTTTTGCTTAGGAATTTTGTAAATGAAAAGAGAAGGTATGCCTCTTCTTTTATAGGAAAAGCAAGGTAAATGGGAAAAGACCTAAAAGCCCCTAAAACCCTAATCTTATGTCATCTTGCATATGTCATCTCGCTTATGTCATCTTCCTTATTTCCGAAATATCTTGCGTATGTCATCTCGCTTATGTCATCTTGCTTATGTCATCATAAATATTTAGTTAACCCTAAATATGAAAAATATTTTTATTTTCTAATTACGTTCCTAATGATTAATTAGAAACTCATTCAAATTTTCAACAACTTTTATTGAGAAAATAGCTATATATCGATAAAACAGTTTTCGGTCACATTTTCGACATTTTTCCAAAAAATATATTTTTTAAACAAAAGTTTTCCGAAATGAGTTTAGGATCATTGAATATAAATTAAAATATGTTTAACAAGGTTATAAAATCATATTTATAACATTTAACAATATTCCAAATAGTTACGATATTTGGAGATTAAGTGTTCTAATTTTCCGGGTCTTTACAGGTGGCTTCAAATACACGTGGATCAGACGTACATTAAAATCTCTATGTACCTGATAGTCCAAATCAATATAAATATATATTCAAATACGAATAATTGAATTAAATTTTCAAAAAAAAAACTTGTTTTCAATTTTATTTCTCAAAACAACACTCTTTACACTCGTTCTAGGATACTACTGATCCCATCCCTAACGAGTCATTCCCATTGGATATTACTAATCCAATCTCTGATGAATTCTTTCGTATGGTTCCAATGTGTCTTTTTCTCCGAACTCTGTAAACAAAAGCTCCAATACCAAATATAACGATAAAGAATTCCACTCGATCCGAATCGATCGCTAAACCAACCAAGACCATTCGAAACCCCTGATTGTTTTGAGAACACGGCAAATCGGAACACAAACAGAAGAACATTTCATTGTTTATTACAACGATTCATCAGAATACAAGAATATATAGAGTATAAAAAATATTACATAGAAAATATCAGAGATTTAAATTACATTTAAATACATCGCAACAGAAAAACAATACAAAGCACAACTGAAAATAGATACACGGATACAGAGCTTTCCGAATACCGCTTCAGCTGTAAATCAGGATCCTGTGAATATAAATCTGCAAAACCAAAACTACTAGCTGCCCATGTGGAAAATAGGGGCACCCAGAGTTTAGGTTAAAGCAGTAAACTCCAGGTCAGTCATGTGACTGGTGTGAGAACTAAAACAGTTATTAATCTTTATTTTAAAGTTAGGTGAATCAAGGGACCACGCCGTATAACACGAACGGGTTTCCCCACAAGAATACTAGTGCATAAAACAACAGCTCAATGCTAAATAAAGAAAAATGAAGCTGTTATAAAACCTAAGTCCCATCACACAATGCAACGCAAGCCGGAGGATAGGGTTTTTACCTTATAATAGCCAAGAATGCTTGATACGTGAAATTTCATCTTTTATTATTACTATAAGTGTATAGTGTCAAAAACAATTTCAATCATAAGTATCCATCATAGACGGCGTAAGTGCCCCATACCAATATGTCGCCATACTAGGCTCTACAATCAAAACCGTAAAGTCATGTATTGGAAGTTGGATTTCCATATGTGAACCGAGGCAAGGGATCATCCTCACCGATTCGAGACTGTCTAGCCTGATCCTCAGGATCAGAGCTCGAGTAACCCATGGATCGTCAGGGTCGGTCCACCGATGTGGATTAAAATGCCTGAACACTGCGTTTCCCCGCCCTTTGGGGCGTAAATGAGCCAAATGACTCCATCGGCTCCACATAATCACTGATATATCTGAGGCGCCTCGCAACAGCAACAATCACACAGGTGAAAATAATATAAATGTCAGGGTTGGTAGGTCACTGACACCACCCTAGCTAGAAAAAAAGGCATCCCCTCCCTGATGTCCTCTCCCGTTTTTGGTTCACAACCAGGGTGTGAGGCTCGCGAATCAACGCTACAAAAAGCTATGCCACACAGGCGGTGCTTTGATCATCGACCACAAGACTCTGCTTTTCAACAAAAGCCTTGATCATTTGCCACTTAGGAATGCCACACAGGCAATTCACTCCATGCGATTGATATCCATCAATATATAACCTCTGAGCTCGTACGTATCAGAGAAGGGCGTTAAGCAAGAGAATAAATTCTCCGCCGCCAAACAGATATATATTTAATAGAAATCAATCACGCAGAATAAAATCCAACGTTAGACACACAGTCCTTTTACAAGTTTGTTCTTGGTCTGAACGAAACCGGAGCCACCTTGTGCCTCGCATATCCATCGATCTCCAAGTACGCCTGGACGATCACCAACTGATTCCCTCCTCTTGGGTGTACAGCCCAATCAAGATCATCAGTAATCACCCAAATGATGTGAAGACCTACGTTCTTCGACCACCGTCTTCATCCTCGTCACATCGTCGAATCAGTTATTCAGAATGGGATAAACCCGGTCTTTCTGAATAACTCGTGTATATAATAAACAAGTGTTACACAAACACAACATACGCCTCTTCCAATTCAGAATATTTTTTATTCAAATATTCTTATACTTTGGGAAAGGTTCCCATTAATTTTATCAAAGATAAATTCTTTAAATTTATTCTTTAATCTCCTTTTGAATATCAACTCAAATTAGTCGGGATTAACGAACCACACCGAAGTAATCATTTTTTTTAATTTCCCAATCCCAACCTATTCATCCCATGAAGAAAAACTAGTAATACTTCATATTTAACACCACGGTGTTATCGGTAAATTCAATTACCATTTCACATTCAAATCTAACTAAAGATTTAACTATCGCTTTGGAGAAAAACTGCTAATACACCATTCTCGATCATTTCAATCTAATTAAAGATTCATTAAAAATCCACTTAGTTTTAATCTTCCCATAAATCATATTAATGATTGTTTAACTTGGGAAACCATATCCTGTCTTTAACTGGGTTAAAGAACCAATGTCATCTAAAACACGGTTCACGATAAACCCAAAAATCAATTCAAATTCAGTTCCAATTAAATATCATTTAATTGGTATACTTCATTAATTCTAAATAAAAAGATTTAATCTTTTTCTCAGCTAGGTTTAAGAACAGTGTTAATGAAGACACTATTCACGACAAACCAAAATCTCATTTGATATTAAATACAAGGCTCTGAATAGTAAATATATCGGCTTATATTCAATATCAAATTCTATGACCAACAAATATCGTATTGGAAATAACGATATAGATATATCTTTCAAATTTCCATAACAATATCTTTATAATCACGAAATCCAACATCGAAATATTCCAAAGACAATTTCGATTCAAATCCATTTCCACTTTATATATTGGAAATTCTGGTTACGTTTAAAACCCCTTTCAAGTCCAATTTATTTATTTTAAAAATAAATGGATTATAACTCTAGTTCAAAACTAGTTCATTTCGATAAAAATCTATTTTTATCTTTTCAAATACGGAGTTTTCGTCCCAATTCTTTCCAAATCATTTCTTATGATTTTACACAAATTATTGCTATTTTTAATAATTTTATCAAGGCCCGTACAGTGGATTTCCATCAACGGCCATCGAACTGCACTTACAGCGACCTTTTCCAAATTTGATTTAGACATAATTCCAAATCCAACCGTTAGATTTCAAATCTTAATTAGAAAGCTCTTTTCGATACGAACCTAACGGTTCCGGTTTTAGGAGAATCCGGCGGTCGGATCTCCCGCCACGTCAATTTGAAGTCAATGGTCGAAATCCGCGAACTGCCGCGGCGCGGCGCATTCTATTCAGGCCATTATATATATAATATATATTATATATGTTTCATCGATTTCCTTTCAAAACGTATTTTATAAATCGTTTTAGATTCGTTTTCAAAACGATTACAACTTCTTATTCAATTACTGATCAAAATTGAATATTCAATATCATCGATATATAAATGATAATATTTTCAAAACATTATATTTTGAAATCAATTACTTTTCGATATTCATTATAAAAATGAATAAAATAAATATACATAGCGTTCACGTAAAAATGGCGTCATCTAATCAACACGGCTTTTATTCAACACATGAATGTTTAATCTATTCAACACATGAATATTTATTTTATTCAACACATGGATTTTTTATTTTATTCAACACATGAATATTTATTTTATTCAACACATGAATATTTATTTTATTCAACACATGAATATTTCGGTTATAATATTCCGTATTTTCCAAATTGGAATGAGGCCCAATCAATTACCATATAACGTTAATTATATGGATTCCCTACAACACATGTATATAATAGCAACGATAAATCATCAACCATCATCCAGAGTGCACCACACAACTGCATAAGCATTAAATATAAATAATTAACGCTTACACAGTCTGTCAACCCATCGATTGACATACAACTAAACAATCGGGATTAGTGTACGTCAAATATCATCCCAATACCCATGTGGGGTTTCAAATCAACAAACATAGATTTTTATTTGTGCAGTTGGGCGATGTGTAAAATTTATCGTCCCAATCAATATCAGTCAAATGGGTGTACATAAACAAATCATCCGATTTGTTTATAAATATTTATTTTATATGCACGTTAAAAATTATATTTTTAACTATAAAATATTTATAACAATAAAATATTTTATTTCATTTCCCATCACACAATCAAATTTCACAATACAACAATCAAACAAACAAGTCATCCATGATCTGTGGACGATGGGTGTCGGGTGCTGCTAAGCACCGTCTGCATCCTAGTATATATTTAAACTAGAAATCAAAATAAAAGTGAGGAGTTCTCACCGAGGGTCGTTCTTTCCTTCTGAACAGTTCAGCTTTGGTTTTGATTTCAGCCGATACCGTCGCCATCTTTTCCCGCTGTTCACAGTAAAAATCATATTTTTATTTCAATTTCATATATTTTACAATGCTTCTTTCTATATAAAAGTTATATTTTTATACTTCTACTTCTTATATAAAGATCGAATTTTTATTTCGCTACAATATTATAAAAATTATATTTTCTTGTAACTAAAGATTATATCTTTATCAACATAAAGATTATATTATTTTCAACGCTACTTTGAATATAAAGTTTATATTTTTATTCTAAACATTTTCTATAAAAATCACATTTTTATATGGTTATTAAATATATAAAAATCATATTTCTCTATTGCTAATAAATAAATAAAAATCATTGCCTTTCTTAAAGTAAAGATCAAAGCTTTTCAAACATAAAAATCAAAGCTTTCTATTCGTTTATTTTTAAAAATTCTAACTCATTTTATTTATAAAAAGATTGATTTTTTTTCTAGTTTAAATAAACTAACTACCTCATATTAAAGAAATAAGGGGAAAAACTCACTTTTCATTTTTAAAATCGATTCTCTATTGCCGGAGATGGTCCACGTCGGAGGTGGGGTTGAGATGGGCGGCGCCTGGTTGTTGGGGGTTGGGTGGAGGCGCGGTGGCAGTGGCTAGGGTTTCAAGGGGGTTTCAGGTTGATTTGGGCATCGTTTGGTTTGGGGAGGAGGGACAGGTGATCGGAGAAGAAGGGGGAGGGTGGCGCCGGTCGCGGTGGTGGTGGGGGACCCGACGGCGCGGTGGCACAGTGAGCGGTGGGTGAGATCGTGGAGCACGTTTTTTTTTTCATTTCTATTTGATTTGCGTTGACCGCTTTGTGAGGGAGAAAAGGTGGAGGGTAGGGATGTATAATAATATATATATTATTTTATTTTCATTTTTCTCCTTAAAGTTGAATTTTAATTCGAATCTCAAATCAAGCCCAACGACTGTCGTCCCTAGCTAATTTCCCCTATGCCGAACACAATGGGGTATGTTTCGTAAGCTGAGTCCATCATTTCGATCAGTTTTCATTTAAATTAACATTTAAATCGTTATATTGAATTTTAAACGTACATTTCAATTTACTGGGCCCACATATTGATTCTAAAAAATCTAAAAAAATATTTTCTAGCTTCGTATTGACGATATGGTCCTAACAAAACTAATTTCGTCAAATTTTGAGATCGTTTGAAAATGGCCATTTTCTGGTCGATCGAAATTGACTGAAACTGTCAAAACACGTTTTCCTTTACTACGCTCACATATTAATTCAGAAAATTACGAATTTTGGAATCTAGCAATAACTTGACAACGCGGATCCAACAAAAGTGGTTTTGTCGAAAACCGAGATCATTTGCAAAATTTCCATTTTTAAGGGCCAGAATTCCATAGCGACTATTCTGAATTTTCAACTGGGCATAACTTTTTATCCCCGCTATGAAATTTCGATTTTTCAGATTCGTTAGAAAGATATTCATAAACAGATTTAAATATTTTTGTTTTCACTAAAATCCGGTTTATTTTGAATCATGTGCGTTCATTTGAACTTTGAAATCGAATTTTCGAACTACCCCGCCATTTTCAATTCCTTTTATAATTAAAAATAATTATTTATATTCTAACAACGATTCAAATAAATATATTCATTCTAATTCTATTCAAAATAAATTTCTCATCATTATTATTTAAAATAATTCATTTTAAATATTCAAAATTCACTAAAATTGCCAAAATAAAAAATTTAAATTGGCTCAGATTTCCGGGTTATTACATCGGATCTTGTAAGTTCACTTATATTTATGCTTGTTTCCCGTGTCTAACAGCTTTTATGTCCATCTGCTCTTACGTCGGCAAACTGCAACAATAATATAACCCTCACAAACAGTGTCTCCACCCATAACTAGCAGCTACACTTGTACGATAGCCTATTCCATCGCTAAACCACCAGTTTTTTTTCAGCCCTTGCTTCAGTTCACGTAAACAAAGTTATCAGGTAAAATATATATGCGAACTAAGACCATCCAACAGAAGTTTAATATCTTAAGTGATTGGAGCTATTCCAAAACACACACCTTTAACCTACATGTTTGTAATCAGTTGATAAAACGTAAGAAAAGGAGCCCGTATAAAACAACATAATGATTGAACTAAATGGAAAGTAGCAAATCATTTTATGTTAAATAGGAAAATGTGATTAATGAGCTTGAATCATAGTTTAAGGCATGGAGATAATCTGTGAAGTAATTTGTCAACTGTGTGTGCTAGGAGAGTTTTCTGCTTGCGACGCTGTAGTTCCCACTATGACATATATATTTGAGCCATAATTTGATATGCGAAAATGCTAAAGCAACTGGAAATCAATAAGTAAAAATTTGCGGCACATATAAGAGTCATTGGATGCATTTTCATCCGTGAATTGCGTGAGTTTTCTTCCGCTTATTTCCAGATGCGGTGATTTTCATCGCAAATAAATCGGTCGATATGCCACAGGACGCATTCCCCTTTGATATGTTAGCCTATTACGTAACAACTGCTGAAGTAAAACACTTACTAATTGCTTAAAAATGAATGTAACAATTGCTGAAGGATGGATATACCACAAAACGCATCCCTGTCATAATAAACAAGAAATCTGAACTGTGATCTAAATTCACTTGTTGAACCAGCTTTATTTTGATCAATCGATAAAAAAGCACAAAAAGTCGGAAAAAACGACAGAATATCAATCTTCACTTGGACCAAATGAAAAGATAATGCAGAACCAATATCAATTTACCTTAAAATAAAAAATTGATATAAGCTTGGATATGAGATGAAAATTGACTTTTCATCTCTCTACTGTGTTCGCTGGGCAAGTACAAGGTTGAGGTATGGTTGTTTGTTTGACTGTATTTAATTACATAAGCTTTGGTTAGGTGAAAGTGAAACAATATCTATGGTTGTTCATTTACCTGTATTCAACTACATAAATGTTAGTTGGATGAAAGTGAAACAATATCTCATTCCAGGAAAGTATGATAGAAATAAAAGAGAAAAATATGTAATTTTGTGAAAAATGTGCAATAACAAATATCTATGGTTGTTGATTATTCCATATGCATGTAATTTTTAAAAAATGGAGAATATGATAGAACTAAAAGAGAAAAGTATGTATCTGTTATTGCACAATGCTTAGTTCGGAGACTATCAAGATTATAACAGACCCAGTTTGTATGCAGTACTTAGTCTAATATAAATTTGGCCTTTTTTATTGTAAATGTGAGATTACAATTATGCATTATGAAAGCATTGTCGTGTGATTCACATAGTTCTTATATTTTACTCCTCATTAATGGTTCGTTTTTGTTGTATACAGGCCGGCAAAGGGTGATAAGGCAATGAAAGTAAGACGGAGGTGCTAAGTTGCTTGGGGTGTTTTGTCTAGGAGGATCAGGTTGTTTTATCTAGCAGGATTGGGATGTTTTGTCCTGTGTCTTTTGTGTGTTAATTGAACAATTATGAATTATGCTTTGTATTTTGTGTACTCAACTTGACATTGAATTGAAAACATATGTATCGAATTAGGTGTTAACTCATGGATTGAATTTCCTTTGTTAGTAGATACTATATTTGCTATTAGTATGTTTTGTGTGTTCATCTTTAACTTGTTATGAAGATTCATTTTGATTATTATTATTAAAATGTACGAGTTGTAGGGAGATTTTTACTATAACATGTTAATTTTATAGCGTTCTATGGGAGCTATCAAAGATATACGTTATAGCAGTAAAATCACGTTATGAATAATTTGAAAATTATTGAGATTTAGATGTATAATAGCGGTAAAAATGAGCTATTGTATTGATGTAGCATGGCGGGAAAAATAAGCTATCAAAGGGTTTAGTAAAAACATAACACATTTAATCAATAGCGTTGGATATCTGCTATTGAATGCTTATGTTATAGCGGCAAAACTGTGTTATACCTATTTTTGCTTTGAATGAGATTCTGATGTATTATAGCAGTCAAAGTGAGGTACCGTAATAGATTAACATAACGGTAGGACATCGCTATTAAATGGGATCTTAAATAACGACATAAAAAATGTTATAAATATTTAGTAGTTTTTTATAACATGTTCATATACAACAGTTATGAAACCGTTGTAGTTCTTATCCATAGCGGCTATAGGCCGCTATAAAAACACAGTTCTGTTGCAGAGTAATCTTTCATGTTGAAACATTTTCAATCATCTCAATTACTAACCAGGCAGTCTTATTTCACATCACCATTTTGAGAAAATAAACAAGATAGTAAGAAAAACAAAAGGTAAGAAGGCTGTATAAATTTCATGCTAATAAACAAACGTAATATTGAGATAAAAATGCTAAAGTTCACAAACAAATGCCCTTATATTTAGCATGTGCTATGGGTCTACTGTCTGACAATTAAGTCGACATCCAATATATTTAGTTTATATAAATACACTACATTTTGGAGAATGCCAGTCTATATGTATGTACGTATTTCAATTCATTGAATTCATTTATTTTGTATTGACTTTGTTAAAATGATAACATTGCAGATGTCGACACAGGTGTACATGTTCAAAATGCACTAGTGAATTGATCAGGAATGAAGGAAAATGTCCATTGTGTCGTGCACCAATTCTTGAAGTAGTTCGAGCTAACGCTATGCAATGAAGAAAACGGACATGCAACGTAGCTGATTTTTGAGTTTTGATATTTGGATAATACATGAATCGTTGATTTTTCTCTTCGTTCTATGGTGGTTTTTTTATGTTTACTTGGAACATATGTTTTGGATGAGTTTCTTTTATGTACAAAGCTTGTATTGTAATATTTTTAATTAAAGAGTTGTATTTGCTTTCATTCACTATAGCTTTTGTCTTCTTCCACTGTTGCTTTTTTTGATGTTGCATTTCAAGATAATAGTGTTGCATTACATAATACAGTGGTGTTGCATTAAATAAAATATTATTAATTCCACATGGCAAGTGGGTCCCACAGCTGACGTTGCATGTGACACGTGGGCAGCTGATGTGGAGAGATGATGTGGCGTGTGACACATGGGCAGGTGACGTGGAGAGCTAACGTGGTGTATGGCAAGTTGGGAGCTGACGTGGAAAGTTCATGTAGGTCCCAGTACCGTGGCCTGAAAGCCAGGCTCTGACTTCTGCTTGAGGCAACGCTGTATAATGTTGCATTACTTGCAAGTACTATTGCAGTAGGATTATAATGCAATACTTTCTTTCCATGGCAGTAGTTGGGCAAAAGCGTTGCCTTAGAGAGCTAATGCAACGGCCGCGGATGCCATGCCCCTCTGGTGTTGCCTATTTGAAAAAATGGCCTACGGTAACGCTTTTTTGATCTACGGCCACAGAAATCTAGTGTCGAATATGCCCACTTTTGTAGTGTGTAGAACTTGATTTGGATTTAAAGGTGGTAGATTTATGGAAATTGAAAGGGGAAAAAAGATTTTGGCTTTGAGGGGACCCACAACTTAAGGAGAGAGAAGGGTAGGGGCTAGTGATGGCTGCTCATGGTGGAGGAGGTGCTGGAAGGGGCGATGTTAGGAGGAATGAGGCTTTAAGCGAGAGAGGAAAGGGAAATCGAGTTAAGGAAAAAGGAAGAGAAGAATTAATGGAAAAGGGAAGGAGAAATAAGAAGAAAAAGACAGACATGTCGCATGAACTACCATTGAAAAAAGAGAGGAGGAAAAGCTCGACACTTGTCTTGTGGGTACATGAGTTGTTTAGTTTAGGTAGCATATAGGATTTTGTAAGGTAGGTATTAATTACTCATATTTGATTATATGATGTAAACTTCGTTCTGGTCGTAGGACCACATACAAACTCCAAACATTACGAAACTTGAAATCTAGCTACATTACACAATTATGGTTACAATGAACCTAGTCATGTTGAGTTCGGAGACCGTTTGAAAAATCGCCTTATTTTTAGCTTTAACCAAAGTGAAAATCAGGAACACATCCATAAAAGGTAACAAAATGGAAACGAAATCTAGTCCAAGTTTCAAATTCAAAGCGGGTCCCGGTTTTGCCATGTTACATGTTTTCCAAAAAAATACGTTGGTACATAAAAAAATAAAAAAATTGCAAATATTTCGAAAAGCAATATGAAAAAAAATCAGAAATGTATGCAACTATTACCAATATATGCATACACGTATGCATATACTTTTCCAGCGTTTCTATTGAAAAATCTGGATAAAAATATGCATACAAGTATGCATATATTGGTAATAGTTGCATGTATACATATACAGTTGAACTAAGCTGCATGTGTTACAAATGGTTGCAGAAATGCATGCATTTATTCTGTATAAATGCAGAAATGTATGCAACAAAGTAGAAAGGATGAAGACTTATGAGTATATGAAGAAATGTATGCATTTATTCTGTATAAGCGCAGAAATATGTGCAATAATGTTTGAAAACTGCGTATGCTAGAAAATACAGGCCAGAATTGAATATATGCATAAAAAAATGCATTTATTGTAGTATTAGAGCATACATTTCTTCATAAAAACTGCAATTTGATGCATAAACACAATTTATGCAGGAATGTATGCATATATTTCAAATTGTTTGATGCTTAATACTGTATTTTCGGTGTTTTTTTTTTGGTTTTTAACGCTTTTTTTGTGTTTTTAACGCATGATTTTGATGAAGAGTAGTTGTTATATTTAATTACGAATTTATGTGATTTTTTTATTTTTACATGATTTTTTGATGAATTTTCAAAAGATTGGACCTACTTTATATCAAAATAACACAGGGATGTGAGCCTGATTTCCAAACGTATTAGTGATGTGAGCCAAACTTACCCTTAACCAAATTTGACTAAATTTTCAAATTACATTTATATATCATACGCTCACATATGAACTCTGTTTGACTTGACATTTTAAATCCTACCATATTTTGATGTTTCGGATCCCATAAAAGTGGTTTCGTCGGATTCCGAGATTGTCTCAAAATGGTCCTTTTACAGGTCATTAAAATAGCATTAAAATATTATTTTTCAAAATCTCCGCTTTTAAATTGATTTTAAAAGTTTACTGACCGTGTTTTAAGTCAAATAAAACATAAAACCAAGTTTAAAATTTATTTTCAAATTTTATCAAGCCTAATTTCAGCATTTTCCATTTTAAAATTCATTAAAATATATTAAAAATCAGATTTTAAATTTACTAAATATACGGGTTGTTACAAGTACTAATGAGGTGTCATGGAGGGAATGAATTATGGAAACTTGTCTCTTGATAAATATCAGCTTCGTTTAACTAACGACCTTTTACGTTTTCAATTTGCATGATCACACCATAAGTCCGATCGATAAGAAATTTGAAATTCTACTATATTTCATCGATACACATCCAACGAAATAGGTCTCGTCAAATTCGGAGACCGTTTGAAAAGTGGTCATTTTCTAAGCTTTTATTAAATTTCAATTGATTTTTCAGTGCACGTTTATATTGTGCATGCTCACATACTAACTCTGATTGATATGAAATTTTATACCTTATCGTACTTTAACATTCTGGATCTGATGGAACTAGTTTCATCGAAATCCGATGTCGTTTGCAAAATGGCTATTTCCCAATATTTAAGCAATACTAAATTATCAAATTTTGATATATTTACTTATGAATCAATTTTAAAAGTTCACTAACCTTATTTTATTCATATTCAAAAGGCGTATTCAAATAATACCAGAAAATATAAAAATTTACAATATTGGTGAACAGTGTTAAATTTTCATTTATGACGACATACGATAAGTTGTTTGAACTGGTAAGTTGATAAAAATTATATAAATAACTTATCTTTTTGTGGTAAGATCTGCCGAAGCAAGTAGCCTTAACCATGTGTGGAGAGAAAAGACCGAAGGCTGATTTTTTTGTCCTTGTTTGGGGAGATAACAACCGTCTCTCCTTTCACCGAACACATATAAATAACTTATCTGATCATTATACTTTTTGGAGTCGTATTCAAAAATGAGTGCATATATCCAAGTCCATGCACGGTTATTTCAAACTCTTAAAAACATGAATTTTCAAAATATTAGAATTTCTAGTTGTTACAAGTTGCATTCATTTGATCTGCATCATATTTTTACATAACGATTTCAAAAATACTTCTTATCTCAAAATCTTTTTTAAAACTGATGTTAAATCAAATACCACTTTTTATTTACAATTTTTTCTCAAATAACTTATTTTTTCAAAAAAATCCTTCCAAAAATATCATTTCAAAGATTTTCAATAAGAAAACTTTATTGTAACATTACTTTGAAATATTTTATACTTGTTAGACTTTAATATTTATACTTCTATACTTTAAGTTTAATAATTTACTATTATACTTTTAATGTAATTTTGGTTGTCTACTTACTTTGATACTTGTACTTTGATCTTCAATTTTGTACCCTTTATAATACTTTGGTTTTTATTAATAAATATACCTTGATTTATACTTATATATTTGATATTATATTTTACTTAAGATTTTAATTTTAGGACTATATTTTAAAATTTAACTAATATTATAGTCTTACTATTTTAATTCCATAAATTTTATTATATATAGTTTTATTATACAAATATTATTTTTTTTAATACTTTACATAAGATTCTTAGGTATTACTATGCTTGAATAATACATCTACTATAATTAAATATGTTTACAAAGTTTCAAAACATTATATATATATATGTTTGTAGTTTAAAAAAAAACCAAAATAAAATAGTTTTATTTTTTAATAAAGACATGTCGACATAGGGGTATTACACGTGTCGACATGTAACAATAAATTTTCAAAACCCAAATTTGAAAGGAAGTGTCTTTTTGCAATTTGTCGCTTCTAACTACCATAACTCATCACCACTGTATATACCCTTCTTCCAGAAACGAGAATTAACATCTTTCTTCAAATTTCTTCACTCTTTTTACTCCATTCCTGAAAATCTTCATTCTTTCTTTATACTTCCAATTTATCAACCAAATTAAGCTATTTCTTCTATGATTTGATTCTACTTCAAAGTCTCTCCATCTCTACCAAGATGAAAGTGCAAACCAAAGTTATAGGGGCAATTGTAATCAAGATCGAAAGATCCAATTCTGCATTTATTGTATAAACTACCCAAAATCTATATGGGTGTGTTTAGGTAGCCCTAAATCTCTTTAGGTTTGATTGTGCCTATCTAAAGCATTTCGAAGTGACATGTTTACTGGGGTGTGGCTAGGTAGACCTGAATCTAGTTGGGTTTGATTGTGCCCGTCTAAAGCAATTGGGAGTGACTTGTTTATTGGAAATCAAGTTGGGTGAGTGACCTGTTTATCGGGTTGTGGTTAGGTAGCCCTGAATATAGTTGGTTTTGGTTGTGCCTTCCTAAAGTAATTGGAGTGACTTATTTATCGAAAGTCAAGCTGGGTGAGGATCTATGGCCCGTAGATTGGCCTGCCCAGAGGTTGGTATTATGGAGTTCGCCTCCTTATGGTCATGAAATCATGGAGTGTAATTGTTGATATTAATAAAGACCAGATGCAATGCAGAATTGGATGTAGAAATACTCCAAACCAATATGACAATTCTAGATGTCTTCTTTCATTTATGGCTTTTTACCTTTATTGCATTTTTACTTATTTGATTTTGTGATCAAACTGTACATATAATCATAATCATAATAAAAAAGATTTCTAAAAGATTCACAGTTTTAAGTAAACACTATTCACCCCCTCTAGTGTTGATCTTTCCCTAAGATTCTTAATCCGCACCACTTTAATTGGGTATCGGATCATTAGTTTTTAAAAGTATCATAATCTGACTTTTGAGAAGTTTAAATGGTTACCAACATTGGTAATGCCAACATTATCAGCAGTTCATTACTAGAGGGCCAGTAATGAATTGTAGATCAAAAGGCAGTAAGTAATTCAAAGGTCATAGATATATTATTTGTTCACTAAATAAGAATGAATTTAATAAAGTACCTATTTGTAATTCTATATATGAAATTTTGCAAAACTTTGCAAGTCACTCATGAAGGGACTAGTAAAGCTAAACAAACTAAGAATTCCATGTTAACTAATCAGTTTTAGTTATTTAAAATGAATCCAAATGAATCAGTGTCTTAATGTATAATAGATTTCAAGATATAGTTCATTCACTTGTTGCACTAGGCAAGAACATTTCTGAAGAAGACCAAGTTAGAAAAATTCTTAATTCACTCACTCTTGACTGGGATCATCAAATTTTAGCAATTGAAGAGACTAATTACACTTTGAAAATTGAAGATTTTATTGGAAATTTAATGTTTTTTGAAGCTCAAATGAAGGGCAGAAAAAAGCAAGAAAGTCAAAAAGAAATCAATAGCATTCAATGCAATTACCGATGGATGAGACTCAAATAATGATGATAAAGAGATAGCACTGATAATAAGGAATATTATAAAAAATTTAAGATATAGAAGGATGAACAACGCTAAAAGAAACGATGATAAAAATCAGGGCAATGGAAATAGCATTCAAAATGAAACCAGATGCTACAATTGTGATAAGCCAGGTCATGTGTAACAATTCTGTCCATATTAAGATAAACAAAAGACTATTCCAAACACTGATTCATCTAGAAAAATAAAAAAGACATATGCAACAATAATAGATGATTCAGATTTAGACAGTACGTTGAGCGACAGGGCTTTTAAAACAAATGACAAATATCTGCTTTACAATGATATACAATTTAGAGAAATGAAGACTTGATCTAAATTAGTACTCGTTTACATTAAAAAAATATTTTGTTGATTTCTTTGTTTTTTTTCTTTCCTTAGTTGATTTGATCGCGTATTTTGATTAGAAGGAAACTCAGTGTATTCTCATCATCATATTCATTCGCTATTTTTTGTTATCTAATTTTATTTGCGTTGTATTAGTCATGAATTTTAGTCTATTAAGCATTACATACATTGTGTTCCTAAGTAGTAGTAGTAATAGTAAATGATGTTTATTATGAGTGAAAATCATTTTATTCTCTGTGAAACACCTATAGTAGCCTTTGGAAATTAAAAAAAAGATGATACATATCCTAAAAATTCAAAAACAAATAGTTTTATAATCTACCTTTTACATGTCGACATGCCCCCATGTACATGTCGATGTATAATAGCATGAAACCAAAAAAAATTAAATTTGAATAACTACCCAAGTATCTTTTCACTTCAAACAAATTTCTTCTCCTATATATAGCACTCTAGAACAGAAAACTAAAATAAAACTCTATTTTTATATTTCCATCTCATCCTTTGATCCCTAAACTAGAAATTGGATTATACCATCCTTAAGTTGTGCAAAAAATTGGAGCAAACACTAAAATCTTTCAAGAATGCACTGTCTTATATACTCAAAAATCAAAGGCATTTAGAACTTAGTCTAATGCAAATGATTGAAGAGGCACTTCAATGTGATTCAGTGGAAGATATCCTCACTCTCTAAAGATGAACCCGAAGCCAATCCTGAATGCACTACAACTAAAGATGACGATGACTGGAATGCTATAAGGCAGGATCCTTTCTTCGATAAAGATGGTTGGGTAGAAGTGCCAAGAAATGTTTAAAATGGTTTACTTAATTAATAATACTCAAAGTTTAAACTTGAATATTATTTTGTTTGTATAAAAACTATTATTGATTTGATTGGTATGGATTTTTTTTTTATCTGAGTGACTGAATATATATATATATTAATTTGGATTAGTTTGAAATGCTTAATTCCAAATTTATCTTCACATACGTATTCGACTTCTCTTGTTTATTGTAACACCCCGTAATTTGAACATAAAAATTCACAAATTAAAGTATACTTAATTAAGTGAAATGGGTTGTGCAGAGAAATATATATATTGATATATATATATATATAATTGAAAATTAAATAAATAAATATGCAAAAATGTTCAAAACAGCGAATTGGGAGAGGGGAATAACCGAACCGGCCGATTTTTGAGGTCGTCCCGAGCTCGCTGGGTCGACTAGGGGTTAATCCAGGGTGTTTGGCTGTCAACCCGTGGGTCGATTCGCTCAAATGCAGATTTTGCATTTGAATGGTTCTCATGGTTCAGCTTTAATCTAAAGGCCCTAGATGGTTCCTACACTTGACTTCTTCCCCAAGACATGCTTTGATGGCCTGGATTGAATCTAGGGTTAATCCTATGGCTAATACTATCCTAATCCTCTATAAAAAGACCCATAAACCTAGCCTAAATCACCATTATTCAATCCTACAACTAAACTATGTCAAATTTGTTCCTCTCATGGCCTCCACTCTCATGCTAAAATTCCTAAGCCTATTTCTATGAGAGATTGTGAGTTCATACAAGTGCTTTCAAACTTGTATGAGTGTTCTTAGTTTGCATTCAAGTCAAGTTGCAACATTTCTATTTCAAAGCAAGGATTTTTATTGATTTGGCGCAAGGGTTTTTCAATTGGGGTTTTCATATTTTGGTGCTTGCATAAGGGCTTCGTCTCAATCTTTATAATAAATATTCATTTGTGTCTTCATAGCGTAGTAAGCCCTTTTCTACTTTCTTTTTATTGAACTCTAAAGTTAAATGAATGATGCAAGTTTGGGGTTGATCATTATGATATGCAAGTTTGGTTGACCATTATGATATGCAAGTTTGGTTGATTATTATGATATTCAAGTTTGGTTAATCATTATGCTATGCAAGTTGGTTTAATCATTATGTATGACACATATTGCTATGTTATGCAAGTTAAACTTGATGTTGTGAGCATAAAGCTCCAAGCTTTATATCAAAGGTTGCATTATGATAACTTGCATGTGAGGCTAAATGCGAACTTCTAGCAACTTCTACATGTCATTTATCACCATGTATCACTCATATGCTAAGTTTGGTTTTATGCATGCTTTTGAAGCCTAACAATGCAATATGCAAGTATATGAACATATGTACATTTCATATGCCACCATGATAAACTTGTGGCTTCAACACCTTTTTGTCATGATTATGCCAAGTTCCCTATTTTACCCTTTATGCGTTGTTGCGATTATGTAAACGATGGGATTACGTTGGGGTTGGGTAAAATTATGACATGAACGTGATTTTTATAACATAACGTGATATGTTAACTTGTAATTATGTTTTGGAAACATAATGGACATGACACTTAGAAAATATGAGTGTGGCCAACTCGAGGTTGGGTTGAGTTTGTAGCATAAATCTACCCGGACCCGCCCGGCTTAACTAGTGGCTACAAACAATAGGACCCAATGTGAGAAGTTGGTCATGTTGTGCTCGAACCCGAGGTTAGACCAAGTTGTGGTGTAAAGCTACCTGGACCCGCCCGGCTTAACTAGTAACCACAACAAAGTCTAATGTGAGAGGTTAAAGCACATTAAGTTAATTAATGCCTCCTGATTAGGGTTAAGTCATGGTCCACTTAATACTTAATCAATTTGGGCTGGATGGGTTAATCGGGGTTAAGTCACGAACCTTGGGTATACTTAACCAATTTAATCCACGTTTGGATCGGGTTAACCACATTTAACCCGTTAAGGAAACCCTAGTTGCGTGGTCCTTTTCAGCAGTAATCCTCTTGATAGTATCATAAGACCCTAGGACTAGGCTAGTGTGGGGCATGATTACTGGGCTGACATGTAAGCGACCAAAACGACGGCTGAGTAGGTACGCCGGTGTAGGTCTAGGCGGATTATGGTCGTGCACATAGTCCGGAGTTGGAGAATCAGGCACGGGTACCAGTAGATCTAGACTGCGCATACTTGATTCGTGTCTGAGGTTGACACCCTAGGACTTGATACACCCTAGGGTGTACCTAGCGCAGTTTAACTACATTGCATGTTTGGGCCGTATGACACCGACACTTGACGAGTTAGGCTTATAGGGAGCTGATCGACTAGACCGTGTAGTTGGACCTTAATTTAGGTCACCTCATGATGATGGGCCAAGCTTGGGCCAAGGGATCAATTCTTGTTTTTACTTGACATGTTAGAATGCTAGTACACCCGTGGTGCAAAACTTAACCTTAATTATGCGATGACACCTTTATCTATCTTGTTAGTTAGTCATCATGCCAGTATGTTGTTATCCTTATGTTCATCTCAGCTTCTCATGCCAGTTAACTTTACTAGTTCATAGACAGATAGTAGTAGGGCTTACCAGTCTTTTTGACTGACCTGTTTTCTTTCGCCTCTTTTCTTCCGTTCCCCGCCCCCCTCAGGTTCTCAGGGTGGGAACATTGGAGCTTAACTTGGATCTTTACAGCTTGCTTACTGGGTTTGCTCATGTACGGTTTTGGACATTGAGCTAGCTATGGTTTATCACTTCATTTTGGGGATAGTACTTTATGTATTTCAGTTTTTCAGTTTATGCTTTTATCTAGACTTTGTTGTTGGAAAATAATGACCAAGTACTTTGTTGTAACATGACTATGGTTTTGAAATGCTAAGTTTTATCCGCTGCTTTACTACTCTGTTTTACTTATATGTTCTGTCTTGTGATATCTGCATGCATGTTTACCTTGTTTAACGCCCCTCCAAAGCTAATGTCCTTGCAAGAGTGGCATTGGCGGAGGTGGGGTGTTACATTTGGTATCAGAGCATAAGGTTTACAAGATTTGAGCAAAAGTTTTTTTGAAACTTACCTTTTGAAAAACTATTTTCAAAACCAATTAAGTATTTTCCAAGAAAAGTTTAGTTATTTTAAAAAGGCTATTCCCCAAAAGCCATAGCACTATCCTTCGTTTCTTCGTTCTGAATCTATCTTTTTCCTTTTTCAGTATGGCCGATCTTAACCTTCCTGAGGGAGTGACCATTCCCGGATGGTTCCGGAGATAATTGGAAGCTAGGGCCAACGATGTGGGCCCATCAAATACCCCCAATATAACTGAGGTTCCTCCTCCTCCTCCTCCTCAGAACCCGTAAGCAGATTTCGCTAAGATTTGCAAAGACTTTAAGGCGATAGGTGGCAAGAACTTTATTGGGACGGAGACTTTTGTGGAGGCAAGAAATTGGTTGAAAGAAACTGAAGATCTCTTCGCCATCTTTGATGTGCAAGATCGTAGAAGGGTTCTATTGGCAGCATGGTTATTGAAAGAAGAAGCTGCTTATTGGTGGGAGGTCACCAATGCTACGAGGCCTATAGAGACTTGGGACGACTTTAGGACAAGATTTGGGCTTAAGTTTCTATCATCAGCTGAGGCGAATTTGCAATTGGAGAAGTTTATATCTTTGAAGCAAGGAGACATGACAGTGAGGGAGTACGTGAATGAGTTTAACAAGCTCGCCCGATTTGGTTTGGACATGATTAATACTCCCCAGAAGAAGGCTTTGCGCTTTGCACGAGGGTTGAATGAGCCACTACAAGGTTTAGCCCTATCTCATATACCTATGGGGGCCACTTTCGAAGGTCTAGTAGACATGGCATTGCTTCAAGGAGACGATAAGAATGGCAAGAAGAAAGTGAAGGCTAATGAGACCCAAGCCAAGAAGACAGACTCCAAGTGGGGAGGAAATTAGAGCAATCAAAACAACAAAAACAACAAGAACAACAAGGGCAACAAGGCCAAGGCAAAGGACCCAAGAAAATGCCACTACTGTGGGAATGTAGGGCACATAGATAAAGACTGTAAGAAAAGGAAGAGGAAGTCGGGCGAGTGCTTTCATTGTGGAGAGACCGGACATTTTAGCAAGGATTGCCCCAAGAAGCAAGGGTAGATTCAGCGTGCAGGACCTTCTGGAGGGCAAGTGCATGCTCTCAACGCCGCTCCAGTTCAGGATCGAGGTAGCATTTCTGTAGAAAGTCTTGTTTATATTTCTGATTATCCTGTTCGCACCTTATTTGATTCTGGCACATCGCATAGTTTTATTTCTTCTGACATTGTTGAAAGTTTGCACCTAAATATTAGCTTAGTTGAGGATCCCGTTTGTGTTTCAAATCCAATTGGGGGGTCCGCCCATCTATCTATGATTTGTGTGGATTTGAAGATTTCTATCTTGACTGTAGAATTCGCGTGTAATGCTTATGTTCTCGGATTCACGGGATATGGGTTAATCTTGGGCATGGATTGGTTGTCCAGTTATGGAGCCATTCTCGATTGTGAACATAGGGTGGTGAGGCTCATGACCCGCCTCGGTAATACCCTAGAAATTTCTTGTAACCCTAGAGGTCCCGTCATGTTATGCTATCTTGAATCTCTCGACTCGTCCATCGATGATCTGCAATCTGTAAGGGTGGTCCGAGACTATCCTGATGTCTTTGAAGAAGTTAAGGGGTTACCCCCTAAACGAGAGATAGATTTCCGCATTTATCTAGTCGATAATGCCAAGCCAGTATCATTGCCCGTTAGGCACATGGCCCCTTGTGAGAGAAGGGAGCTCAGTAAGCAAATCAAGGAGCTGCTTGAGAAGGGTTTTATTAGACGAAGCATTTCTGAATGGGGTGCTCCGGTGGTATTCGCTACTAAGGCGGATAGTTCGCTTCGTCTATGTGTTGATTATCGAGAGTTGAACAAGCTGACAAAGAAGAATAGGCACCCGTTACCGAGGATTGATGATCTCTTTGACCAGCTTGTAGGTGCTTCTGTTTTCTCTCAGCTCGATCTAGCCACCGGAATCCATCAGCTTAGAGTAGCTGAGGATAGCATTGATAAAACTGCGTTTAGGACTCCGGATGGATTCTTTGAATGGCTTGTCATGCCATTCGGATTGACTAATGCACCCGCCTACTTCGTAGACTTGATGAGTAGGGTGTTCAGGGAGTTCCTCAACAAGTTTGTTGTTGTCTTCGTGGATGATATTCTGATCTTCTCAAAGGACGAGGAAGAACATGCCAGACATCTCAAGGAAGTGATGGATACGCTTAGAGCGCATCAGTTAAAAGCCAAGTTCTCCAAATGTCATTTCTGGAGAAGGGAAGTTCGGTTTCTTGGACATATAGTTTCTAAGCAAGGCATAGCGGTGGATCCCGCGAAAGTGGTTGTGGTTCAAGATTGGAAGACTCCTAGGAATGCGACCGAAGTAAGAAGCTTTCTCGGTTTGGCGGGCTACTATTGGAAGTTCATCAGAGACTTCGCTAAGATTTCGGCCCCTCTCACTAAGTTGATGAAGAAGAACTTAGTCTTTGCATGGGACTTGGAGTGTGAGCTTGCTTTTCAAAAGCTCAAAAGAGCCCTTACCTCAGCTCCAGTTTTGGCATTACCCGATAGTGGTAAGATGTTTACCGTGTACACAGATGCATGTGGCACAGGGTTAGGAGCTGTTCTGATGCAAGAGGGAAGAGTGATATGTTATGGGGGTAGGCAACTTAAAGTTCATGAGAAGAACTATCCCACTCATGATTTGGAGTTAGCGGCGATCGTCTTTGCACTCAAATCCTGGCGCCACTATCTTCTAGGTGAAAGGTTTGAGTTGTATACTGATCACAAGTCACTCAAATACCTCTTCTCGCAAAAAGATCTGAATCTAAGTCAGCAAAGGTGGATGGAATTTTTGGCATCTTATGACTTCGAGATAGCTTATACCCCTGGCAAGGGTAATGTTGTGGCGGATGCACTAAGCAGAAGGAGATTGACTTTAAGCCCCTTGTTCATTGAGATGAAGAACTTGGAATTCTTGGCAACCTTTGATTTCACGACGACTGTTGAGTTGATGACGGGTTCATTAGCATCCCTTGAGCTTAGACCCACACTTCTTGATCAAGTTGGGGCTTCGTAGAGGGAAGATCCACAGATAGTCGAAGTTATGGACAAGTTGATTCGGGGTGAGACGTCTAGTCACCTTGCCAGATATACTATTGATGATAAAGGATGGCTAAGGCGTGATGGGAGATTATGTGTTCCTCGGGTGGGAGATTTGGTCCATAGAGTTCTTGAAGAAGCGCATCACTCGAAGATGACTATACATCCGGGAGGAGATAAGATGTATAGAGATATGAAGCGCAGTTTCTTTTGGGATGGAATGAAGAAAGATGTGGCAGAGTATGTTTCAAGGTGCATGGTGTGCCAACGAGTGAAGGCCGAGTCAAAGAAACCAGGTGGGCTATTACATCCATTGGAGGTCCCACAATGGAAGTGGGAGAGTATTTCTATGGATTTTGTGGATGGATTGCCTAGGTCAAGGAGAGGGAACACAAGCATATGGGTCATAGTTGATAGACTTACGAAGAGTGCTCACTTCATCCCAGTAAAGAGAAAGAGGACCGCATCAAGGCTGGCGTCTATTTATCTAGGAGAAATAGTGCGGTTGCATGGAGTTCCTTCTAGCATAGTTAGCGATCGTGACCCGATTTTCACTAGCCAGTTCTGGAACAGTTTGCAAGAAGCGATGGGTACGCGATTGAATTTGAGTACAGCCTATCACCCCCAGACGGACGGCCAAACCGAAAGGGTGAATAGAGTGCTAGAAGATCTCTTGAGGCTTTGTGTTCTCGACTTCGGTGGTACTTGGGAAGACCACCTTCCTCTTGTAGAATTTGCTTATAATAATAGCTATCAAGCCAGCATAGGGATGGCACCATTTGAAGCTTTATATGGGAGGTCGTGTAGGTCACCATCTTGTTGGTGGGAGACAACAGATAGACTTATACTTGGTCCCGATATGATACGAGACACATCCGAGAAAGTTGAATTAGTAATAAGAAGGATGAAAGCGGCCCAAGATAGACAGAAATCATATGCTGACAAGCGAATGGCAGATTTGGAATTCGAAGTGGGAGACATGGTTTTCGTGAAGGTTTCTCCTTTGCGAAATGTGGTACGTTTTGGAGCAGCGGGGAAGCTGGCACCAAGGTTCATAGGACCCTTCCCTATCATAGAGAGAATTGGAAAGATGGCCTATAAGGTGGGATTGCCCGAGAAGCTAGCCGGAGTGCATAATGTCTTTCATGTCTCGCATCTCCGAAAGTGCCTACATGAGTCCGCTGAGGTGGTTGAACCAAGCATTCTTGAAGACATTGAGGTAGAGAAAGAAGAAACCTTGAGAAGAGCTCCGATTCGTATCTTGGGAACAGAGATCAAGAAGCTAAGGAATCGAGAGGTCAAGTTGGTGAAAGTTCAGTGGGGTGAAGCCGACGAAGATGCAACTTGGGAAACCGAGGAGAAGATGCGTGGGCTTTATCCATTTCTTTTTGAGGGTACATTCTCGATCTCTTTTCCTAATTAGCATATCTTTCTTTTTATCCGCGTTTATCTAGTTTATCTTGTTTCGTAGATCTTGTCATGAGAACCTTAGGTATAAACCCTTGGTTGAAACATGTATTTGAAACATGTTATGCTTGATGGTTGCAATTGGTTGCAAGTGTTTGCACGTGGATACTCGTGGATGCATGATACACATTAGGCACTAAGATCGGCTCACACACTTTCATGTTGCATATGCATGAGTGCTTATACTTATTCATGGATTAAACTTGTTGAGCTATCACGTGGATGTTGCATATGGATGAATATTATGTGCACTCATGTAGAGATTATAAATTATGTTAGGAATTTGCATACATATGGACTCATTTCACTAACATATTTTGCATTAAGGAGGTTTACTGTATCAGTAACCGCCTGATTTTTGCATTAGATAAGTACATATACACACACCTTTGCATATGATCATACAACATTTAGAATCCTTTAAGGACAATGACTGCACGTGGATGATGTTTTGAGTAGATGGATGATGGATAGTAGGATACGTTCTTCCTAACTTGGAGATTTCGGGGACGAAATCCTTTAAGGAGGGGAGAATGTAATACCCCGTAATTTGAACATAAAAATTCACAAATTAAAGTATACTTAATTAAGTGAAATGGGTTGCGCAGAGAAATATAAATATATTGATATATATATATATATAATTGAAAATTAAATAAATAAATATGCAAAAATGTTCAAAACAGCGAATTGGGAGAGGGGAATAACCGAACCGGCTGATTTTTGAGGTCGACCCGAGCTTGCTGGGTCGACTAGGGGTTAATCCAGGGTGTTTGGCTGTCAACCCATGGGCCGATTCGCTCAAATGCAGATTTTGCATTTGAATGGTTCTCATGGTTCAGCTTTAATCTAAAGGCCCTAGATGGTTCCTACACTTGACTTCTTCCCCAAGACATGCTTTGATGGCTTGGATTGAATCTAGGGTTAATCCTATGGCTAATACTATCCTAATCCTCTATAAAAAGACCCCTAAACCTAGCCTAAATCACCATTATTCAATCCTACAACTAAACTATGTCAAATTTGTTCCTCTCATGGCCTCCACTCTCATGCTAAAATTCCTAAGCCTATTTCTATGAGAGATTGTGAGTTCATACAAGTGCTTTCAAACTTGTATGAGTGTTCTTAGTTTGCATTCAAGTCAAGTTGCAACATTTCTATTTCAAAGCAAAGATTTTTATTGATTTGGCACAAGGGTTTTTCAATTGGGGCTTTCATATTTTGGTGCTTGCATAAGGGCTTCGTCTCAATCTTTATCATAAATATTCATTTGTGTCTTCATAGCGTAGTAAGCCCTTTTTTACTTTCTTTTTATTGAACTCTAAAGTTAAATGAATGATGCAAGTTTGGGGTTGATCATTATGATATGCAAGTTTGGTTGATCATTATGATATGCAAGTTTGGTTGATTATTATGATATGCAAGTTGGGTTAATCATTATGCTATGCAAGTTGGTTTAATAATTATGTATGACACATATTGCTATGTTATGCAAGTTAAACTTGATGTTGTGAGCATAAAGCTCCAAGCTTTATATCAAAGGTTGCATTATGATAACTTGCATATGAGGCTAAATGCGAACTTCTAGCAACTTCTACATGTCATTTATCACCATGTATCACTCATATGCTAAGTTTGGTTTTATGCATGCTTTTGAAGCCTAACAATGCAATATGCAAGTATATGAACATATGTACATCTCATATGCCACCATGATAAACTTGTGGCTTCAACACCTTTTTGTCATGATTATGCCAAGTTCCCTATTTTACCCTTTACGCGTTGTTGCGATTATGTAAACGATGGGATTACATTGGGGTTGGGTAAAATTATGACATGAACGTGATTTTTATAACATAACGTGATATGTTAACTTGTAATTATGTTTTGGAAACATAATGGACATGACACTTAGAAAATATGAGTGTGGCCAACTCGAGGTTGGGTTGAGTTTGTAGCATAAATCTACCCGGACCCACCCGGCTTAACTAGTGGCTACAAACAATAGGACCCATTGTGAGAAGTTGGTCATGTTGTGCTCGAACCCGAGGTTAGACCAAGTTGTGGTGTAAAGCTACCCGGACCCGCCCGGCTTAACTAGTAACCACAACAAAGTCTAATGTGAGAGGTTAAAGCACATTAAGTTAATTAATGCCTCCTGATTAGGGTTAAGTCATGGTCCACTTAATACTTAATCAATTTGGGTTGGATGGGTTAATCGGGGTTAAGTCACGAACCTTGGGTATACTTAACCAATTTAATCCACGTTTGGATCGGGTTAACCACATTTAACCCGTTAAGGAAACCCTAGTTGCGTGGTCCTTTTCAGCAGTAACCCTCTTGATAGTATCATAAGACCCTAGGACTAGGCTAGGGTGGGGCACGATTACTAGGCTGACATGTAAGCGACCAAAACGACGGCTGAGTAGGTACGCCGGTGTAGGTCCAGGCGGACTATGGTCGTGCACATAGTCCGGAGTTGGAGAATCAGGCACGGGTACCAGTAGATCTAGACTGCGCATACTTGATTCGTGTCTGAGGTTGACACCCTAGGACTTGATACACCCTAGGGTGTACCTAGCGCAGTTTAACTACATTGCATGTTTGGGCCGTATGACACCGACACTTGACGAGTTAGGCTTATAGGGAGCCGATCGACTAGACCGTGTAGTTGGACCTTAATTTAGGTCACCTCATGATGATGGGCCAAGCTTGGGCCAAGGGATCAATTCTTGTTTTTACTTGACATGTTAGAATGCTAGTACACCCGTGGTGCAAAACTTAACCTTAATTATGCGATGACACCTTTATCTATCTTGTTAGTTAGTCATCAGCCAGTATGTTGTTATCCTTATGTTCATCTCAGCTTCTCATGCCAGTTAACTTTACTAGTTCATAGACAGATAGTAGTAGGGCTTACCAGTCTTTTTGACTGACCTGTTTTCTTTCGCCTCTTTTCTTCCGTTCCCCTCCCCCCTCAGGTTCTCAGGGTGGGAACATTGGAGCTTAGCTTGGATCTTTACAGCTTGCTTACTGGGTTTGCTCATGTACGGTTTTGGACATTGAGCTAGCTATGGTTTATCACTTCATTTTGGGGATAGTACTTTATGTATTTCAGTTTTTCAGTTTATGCTTTTACCTAGACTTTGTTGTTGGAAAATAATGACCAATTACTTTGTTGTAACATGACTATGGTTTTGAAATGCTAAGTTTTATCCGCTGCTTTACTACTCTGTTTTACTTATATGTTCTGTCTTGTGATATCTGCATGCATGTTTACCTTGTTTAACGCCCCTCTAAAGCTAATGTCCTTGCAAGAGTGGCATTGGCGGAGGTGGGGTGTTACATTTATCATTTGGAATTTTAATATCCTTATATTTTATGTATGTATTAAATTCAGTTGACAATATACTTAGTCAATTTATTCTTAAATATGGTAGTTTTTGTTGATGACAAAATATAAAATATGCATAGGTTGAGTGTTGAGTCATTGAATTCAAAGGGAGTTATGAAGGGGAATATTTTATAAAATGGTTAACATCATTAAAGGTAGAGATCTTTAGTACTATGGATGGTCGTTTGTTGATAACAACTTCAGGTATTGAATATTTTATATTTAACATGCACTAGTCATTATCCAACATATGTATTGTATAATGTATTATGTATTGCTGGATGTTATGTGGGTAATTGATATTGAAGAATATACAATATCAAGATTGAAGACTCAAAATGTTGATTCAAGAATATGAAGACTCATGAGTTTCATTAGTTTAAGAATTCATGGTATTATGGAGTCTTAGAACTTATACTAAAACTCATGTCTCACTTACCTGATCTCTATCCAATTTTTACAAAATGATTTTTAGAACTATTTCTTATTTTAGAATATGTATTCAAAATGATTTTGAATCAAAATTGTAACAACCCGGAAAATCAAAACCAATTTAAAAAAAAAATTGGCGATTTTAATGAATTTTGGATATTTAAAATGATTTATTTTAAATAATAACGACTAGAAATTTATTTTGAATAGAATTAGAACGTTTAAATTTATTTAAATCAAAGTTAGAATATAAATATTTATTTTAATTATAAAAGGAAATGGAAATGGCGCGGTAGTTTGAAAATTCGATTTCAAATTTCAAATGAATGTGCAGGATTAAAAATAAATCGGATTTTATCGAAAGCAAAAATACTAGAATCTACTTGAACATATCTTACAAGAATCCGAAAAATTGAAATTTTATAGCGGGAATAAAAAGTTATTCCCAGTTGAAAATTCAGAATAGTCGCTATGGAAATATAACCCTTAAAAATAGTGATTTTGCAAACGACCTTCGTTTTCAACAAAACCACTTTTGTTGGATCCGAAATGTCAAGTTATTGCTTGATTCCAATTTTCATAATTTTTGGAGTCAATATGTGATCATGGCGGATTTAAACGTTTTGGGTAATTTCAGTTTGAATTTAATCGACTAGAAAATGACCATTTTTCAAATGGTCTCCAAATTCGACGAAATAAGTTTTGTTTGGACCGTATTGTCAAAACATAGCCAGATTTATTTTTTTGGAATTTTTGGAGTCCGTATATGGCCCCAATAAATTGAAACGTACGTTTAAATTAAATATATATTGACTTATACTGTAATTTAAATGAAAACTGATCGAAACATCCGAACTGGATTACGGGGCAGATCCCATTGTGTTCAGAATGGGGGTAATTAGTTATGAACGACAGTCAGTGGGTTTCGTCTGGAGGTCGAAATAAAAAGTTGCTTTTTGGGGTAATAAAATAAATTAATTATATAATAACCCTTACCCCTTAACTCAATTTCTCTCTCCCCGTCATACGTTGATTTCAGAACCAAAGATAAAAGGAGGAGACCGACAGAACCCCCCCTCGCGATCAGCGCCGCTACCCTGGAGGACCCCGGCTGGCGTCGCCCTTCCTCCATCTACGTCCATCCTCTCCAATCTCCCTTCCTCCAAACGATGACCCAAAATCCCCAAAAACAAGCCGCCATTCCCCTGAAACCCTAGCCGCCGCCAGTCCCATTCCACCACCGTGCAAGCTCCGATGCGCCGCCCTCCTCCTGCATGAGCTCCTCTCTCCACCCCCCTCCGGAAGAAAATGAGTGAGCCAGTTTTAATTTTAGTTATTTATTTTCTACGTTATGTAAGATAGATTCTCTATGTCACAAAAATGGGATTTTTATGCGTATGAAAAGCATATAAAAATATAATCTTTTACATATGAAGTAGAAAAGAAAAGGTCTGATTTTCAAAAGTAAAAAGATTAAATTTTTATATTTAGAAAGGTTTGATTTTTATAAAAATGAAGAAGACATGATTTTTTAAAAACAATAAAGTTAGACTTTTATTTTGTAAAAAGGAATGATTTTTATTTTTGATTCAAGATTTGATTTTTATACATTAAAAAGATTCTATTTTTATATGTGTAATAGTGATTTAAAATACGATTTTTAGTGGATAAAAAAACGATTTTTAGTGGATAAAAATATGATATTTATCGTATGAATGTCATGAATGAAGTAGTCATATTATGGAATAATTTTAGGAAGATAAAAATTTGATTTTTATGTTTATGACAACATAATAAAAATTCGATTTTTATATATATGAAGTAGCGATAAAAATTCGATTTTTATATATATGAAGTAGCGATAAAAATTCGATTTATAAATATGAAGTAGTGATAAAAATATGATTTTTATTGTATATGAAAGCGAGGTAAAGATATGATTTTTATAGAAAAGGTTTAGAATAAAAATATGATCTTTATAATGTAAACGTCGTGTTAAAGATGTGATTTTTACACATATGAAGTAGCGAAATAGAAATATGATTTTTAATGTAAAAATCGACATATTGCGTTAGAGTCAAAGCAGCGAATCTGAGCATCAGTAAAGAATGGAAGAGTGGATCCCAAAGGTGAGAACTTATCACTTTAAATTTTATTTTCTAGTTAAAATATATACTAGGATGCAAACGGTGCTTAGCAGCACCTGACACCCGTCATCCACAGACCATGGACGACTTGTTTGAGTGTATTGTGTTGTGAAAATTGATTGTGATGTAAAAGTGAAAATAATATATTCATGTGTCAAATAAATATTTTATAGTTAAAAATATAATTTTTAACGTGTATATGAATAAAATAAATATTCATAAACAAATCAGACGATTTTTTTTTTATGTACACACATTTGATGGATATTGATTGGGATGATATATTTTACACAACGCCCAACTGCACAAATAAAAATCAGTGTTTGTTGATTGAAACCCCACACGGGTATTGGGATGATATTTGACATACACTAATCCCAGTATTTAGTAGTATGTCAATTGATAGGTTGACAGACTGTTATAAGCGTTAAATATTTATATTTGATGTTTATGCAGTGTACGTAGAATGCACTCTGGATGATGGTTGACTGCGTTTGATTGTTGTTATGTACATATGTTGTATGAAATCCATATAAATAACAATACATGGTAATTGACAGTGTCTGATTACAGTTCAGAAAGAATAAATATTTTAAAATAACGAATATTTTAAAATAATGAATAATTTAAGATAATATTTAGTAAAAGATCAAAATCTGATTTTGGTGTCTGATTTGGGATGGACACGAAAATATTTAAATATATAAAGCCGTGTTGATTAGATTAACGTCATTTTGACGTGAATGATATTTATATCGGTTTTATTCATTTTTATAATGAATATCGAAAAGGAAGTGATTTCAAAATTTAATGTTTTGAAAATATTATCATTAATATATCGATGATATGGAATATTCAATTTTGGTTTGAAATTGAATATGAAGTTGAAATCGTTTTGAAAACGAATTTAAGACAATTTAAAATACGTTTTAAATGGAAATCGATGAAATATATATAATATATATATATATATATTATGTATATATAATGGCCTGAATAGAACACGCCATGCCGCGGTAGTTCGCGAATTTCGACCATTGACTTCGAATGGACATTACGGGAGATCCGACCGTCGGATTCTCCTAAAACAGGAACCGTTGGGTCTGTATCGAAAAGATCTTCCCAATGAATACAAGAGATTTGAAATATAACGGTTGGGTTTGGAATTATGTCCAAACCAAATTTGAAAAAGGTCGTTGTAAGTGCAGCTCGATGACCCTTTATGGAAATCGACTGTACGAGCCTTGATAAAATTATAAAAAATATCAATAATTTGTGTAAAATCATAATAAATGATTTGGAAAGAATTGGGATGAAAAATTCCATGATTGAAAAGATAAAAATATATTTTTGTCGAAATGAACTAGTTATGAACTACAATTAAAAATCCAATATTTTTAAATAAATAAATTGGATTTGAAATGGTTTTAGAAAAATACAACCAGAATTTCCAATATATGAATTGGAATGGATTTGAATCGAAATTATCTTCGGAATATTTCGATATTGGATTCCGCGATTATATGGACATTGTAGAGGAATTTAGAAGATATATATATATATATATATCGTTATTCCTAATACGATATTTACTGGTTTCAGAATTTGATATTGAATATAAGACGATATATTTTCTGTTCAAATCCTTATATTTAATATCAAAGGGTTTTTTGGGTTTATCGTGAATGGTGTTTTAAATAACACTTGTTCTTTAACCCGATTAATAATGGAATGAGATTTTGGGTTTGTCGTGAATAGTATCTTTAGTAATACTGTTCTTAGACCCAATGAAGATAAGAAAATTAGAAACTAACTGGAGATTAGCTAAGTTGAATGGTTTACTGGGTATTGATCTGATGTTGGTTTCGGCCTTCGGGATTAATACTTAGGGTATTGTTCTCTTACTAATTTACGGTTAGAGACTGATGGGACGGGGTCTTCAATAACACTGTTCTTAAACCCCATGTGAAAAGAATAAATCTTTCAATTAAGATTTAAAGAAGAATTGCCAATTAATTAACATTTAATTGGAATTGAAAATGGAATGTGAATTGGGTTTATTGTGAACTATATTTTTAACGACATTCGTTCTTTAACCCGATTTATAATGAAATGTGATTTGGAATTTATAAATCTTTTTATTAAGATTTAACGGGAATTTTCCAAAGTAAAGTTTTCCAATTTAATATATTAAATTGGAATTGAATGGAATTTGATTTGATAATAATCGAAATGTGCTTCTGTGTAGAAAGATTGTTAATATATATGGAATTTAAAAGGCTTTGTCGTTATTCCAATTATATTATTAGTCGGATACGGAAATTTATATCGATTATATATTGATTTGTTTTCCGTGAAGATTCCATTTTTATGGAAGAGGATTTGGGTATATTGTTAATCGTGTTTTAAATGACATTAGTTGATAAACCCAGTTAAAGACAGGATTACATATCTAACATTGTATTTCGAACTGTATGGTTGATCTCTGCTAAACATATATCTGTTTGGTGGCGGAGAATTTATTCACTTGCTTAACACACTTCTCTAAGACGTACGAGCATAGAGGTTATATATTGGAAGAAATCAATAGTACGGTTACAGATTATCGATGCGGCATGTTTGTGTTTCCAAAGTTAAATAATCATTAATATTGATTGTTGGGAAGATTAAAATTAAGTGAAGTTTTAATGAATCTTTAACTAGATTGAAATGGGAATTGATAATTTAAATTATCAAATTGGGTAAATGGTCGAGAATGGAGTATCACCAGTTTTGCTTCTACGATAGTCAAATCTTTAATTAGATTTGAACATAAAATGGTGATTAATTTTACCGATAACACCGTGGTGTTAGTATGGAGTATGACCAGTTTTGCTCCATGGGATGAATAGGTTGGGATTGAGAAATTAAATAAATTGTTACTTCGGTAAGGTGCGTTAATCCCGATTAGTTTGAAAACCTTAATATTGTTTGAATTTATATTCAAAGGAAGATTAAAAAACAAATTAAAAAAAAAATTATCTTTGATAAAATTAACGGGAACATATCCCTAGGAATGTGAATATTTGAATAAAAGAATATTCTGAATTGAAGTGAGGTGTATGTTGTGTTTTTATAGCAATTGTTTATTATATACGCGAGTTATTCGAAAAGGCGGGGTTTATACCCATTCTGAATAACTGCTTCGACGATAAGTCGACGATGAAGACGGTGGTTGAAGACCGGAGGTCTTCACATCATTTGGATGATTATTGATGTCTTGATTGGGATGTATACCCAAGATGAGGTAATAAGTGGTGATCCTCCAGACGTACTTGGAGATCGACAGATATGCGAAGGCCTCTCTCCTGTATTGGACATATAGGACGAGGAATAAAGTGCCTCCGGTTTCGTTCAGACCTAGAACGAACTTGTAAATGGAATGTGTGTCTAACATTGGATTTTATTCTATGTTGATTGATTTCTATTAAATATATATCTTTTTGGCGGCAGAGAATTTATTCTCTTGCTTAAGCCCTTCTCTGAGACGTACGAGCTTAGAGGTTATATATCAATAGACATCAGTCGCGTGGAGTGAATGGCCCGTGTGGCATGCCTAAGTGGCAAATGATCAAGGCTTCTATTGAAAAGCAAAGTCTTGTGGTTGATGATTAAAGCACGGCCTTAAATGGCATAGCTTTGTTATAGCGTTATTTCGCGAGCCTTACACCTTGGTATGAGTCAAAAACGTGATAAGGGGCCCATCGAGGACATGACGTTTCTTTCTGGCTATGGGTGCTTTCGGGATTTTGCAAGCCCTGATATTTTTATATTTTTACCTATGTGGCTATTGGAATGCGAGGCGCCTTGGATATATCGGGCTCTACGGAGCCAATGGATAGGTCCTATAGGACCGAGGAACGTGTGTTCAGGTATAATTAATCGTTATGTGTGGATAGGCCTTGGAGGATCCAAGGGATCATTGTGTGTGACCCTGAGGCACTTGCTAGAGTGTCTCGAAGCTGGCGAGGAGTACATCCCTTGCCTCGACTCATGACAGAAATCCAATTTCCAATACGTGACATTTCAGTTTTATTTGTAAAGCCTAATATGGCGACATAGTGCTATGGAGCACTATGCCGTTTATGATTGATACATTTATATTTGAAGTTGATTTCTTCACTTATAGTAATAATAAAAGATTAAATTTCACGTATCAAGCATTATTTGGCTATTATAGGGTAAAACCCTATCCTTCGGCTTGCATTGCATTGTGTGATGGGAACTGGGTCTTATAATAGCTTCATTTTCTTTAATTAGCATTGTGCTGTTTGTTTAATGCACTGGTATTCTTGGGGTTAAAACTCGTTACGTGTTATACGGCATGGTCCCTTGATTTACCGAACTTTAAGAATCAAATTAATAACTGTTTTAGTTCTCACACTAGTCACATGACTGACCTGGAGTTTATTGTTTTTACCTAAACTCTGGGTGCTCCTATTTTCCACACGGGCAGCTAGTGGTTTTGGTTTTGCAGATTTATATTCACAGGATCCTGGTTTACAGCTGGAACGATATTCGGAAAGCTCTGTATCCGTTTATCTCTCTCAGTTGTGTTTTAGTATTATTTTCCGCTGCATTGTAATTTGTAAATCTCTGATATTTATCAAATGTACATTATTTGTTCATACTCTGTACATTCTTGTACTTTGATGTAAATTGTTGTAATAAGAAATGAAACGTTCTTCTATTTGTGTTCTGATTTGTCTTATCCTCAAAGCCATCTGGGCTTTCCTTTATGGGGAAGTTCGGGTCGTGTCAGTTTGGTATCAGAGCTTTGGTTTACAGAGCTCGAGAACAAGACATATTAGAACTGAATGAAAGAATTCATCAGAGATTGGATTAGTAATATCCAATGTGAATGACTCGTTAGAGATAGGATCAGTAGTATCCTAGAACGGGTGTGAAGGGTAATGTTTTTAAAATTAAAATGAAAACAAAAATGTTTTGAAAAGTTAAACCATATTCTACGTATTTGAATATTTATTTCGATTTTTGGGCAATCGAGTATATGAAGATTTTTCATATGCACCTAGCTAGTGTGTATTCGAAGTCTCAAATATACTAGGTAGATATAAAATCACACTCCAGTCGCCCGGAGATGGTTCTTATGATCGCTGTAGTACGTACATCATTAGAATTTATACTCGAGTTTCGAAAGTGGGATTTCTATATATTTCCAATTGACTGGTGTGAGAACCAAAATTAGATAGGATTTAATTGTTGTGACTCGGCATTAAAAATATGATTTTTGAACATATATTAAAGTTATGCATTTGAAATCCTAATCCACTAATTGATTGATGGTTGTTTTGTGTGATTATTCATTTAAACCATTATGTGAATGTAAGGTAAATTTAGCCAAATTGTATCAAATGTTAGACTGAATTGAAAATGATTGCAACTACATGCATATACATGTATGTACATTGAACAGGTCATAGCAAGGAGGCTTGAGAAGAGGAATAAAATTGTAAGCCCAACAAACAAGTACATGTTTACTAATTTATTGGGTTTGGATGATTTTATGAGCCGATTGGCTAGCCGCTGGGCTTTTTCTTTTTCTTTTTGAGATAAGAGGGCCTGTGTGGCGGTTTGGGAATTTCCTGGTGCTCCCCGTACAAAGCAGGTTATGGCGATATTTTACGAAAATTTAGGGTGTTAGCCAAATTTTTGAAGAATTAGAAAATTCTTAGAAACTGTAACGTTGAAGAATGAAAGCCAGAATGAAAGCCATAATGAAAGTTGAGTTGATTAGTTAAACAACTTTCAGGTTCGTTCCTCTTCGAGGACGAAAATATTTTAAGTGGGGGAGATTGTAACAACCCGGAAAATCAGAACCAATTTAAAAAAATTTATTTTCGCAATTTTAGTGAATTTTGGATATTAAAAATGATTTATTTTAAATAATAACGACTAGAAATTTATTTTGAATAGAATTAGAACGTATAAATTTATTTAAATCGAAGTTAGAATATAGATATTTATTTTAATTGTAAAAGGAATTGGAAACGGCGCGATAGTTTGAAAATTCGATTTCAAATTTCAAATGAATGTACAGGATTCAAAATGAACCGGATTTTAGCAAAACCAAAAATAATAGAATTTATTTGAAAATATCTTTCCAACAAATCCAAAAAATTGAAATTTCATGGCGGGAATAAAAAGTTATGCCCAGTTGAAAATTCATAATGGTCGCTATGGAAATATAGTCCTTAAAAATAGCGATTTTGCAAACAACCTCTGTTTTTGACGAAACCACTTTTATTGGATTCAGAATGTCAAGTTATTGCTTGATTCCAATTTTCATAATTTTTGGAATCAATATGTGAGCGTGGAGGATTTAAACGTGTTTGGTAATTTCAGTTTGAATTTAATCGACTGGAAAACGACCGTTTTTCAAACGGTCTCCAAATTCGACGAAATTAGTTTTGTTAGGACTGTGTCGTCAAAACATAGCCCGATTTATTTTTCTGGAATTTTTGGAGTCCTATGTGGCCCCAATAAATTGAAATGTACGTTTAAATTAAATATATATTGATTTATATTGTAATCTAAATGAAAACAGATCGAAACAGCCGAACTGGCTTACGGGGCAGACCCCACTGTGTTCAGAATGGGGGTAATTAGTTATGGACGACAGTCGGTGGGTTTAGAGGTCAAAACAAAAAGTTGCTTTTTGGGGTAATAAAATAAAGTAATTATATAATAACCCTTAACCTTACCCCTCAACTCTATTTCTCTCTCCCTGTCATACGTTGATTTTAGAATGGAAAAAAAGGGAGGAGACCGATGGAGCCCCCCTCGCGATCAGCGCCGCCGCCCCGGAGGACCCCCGCCGGCGTCGCCCCTCCTCTATTTACGTCCATCCTCTCCAGTCGCCCCTCCTCTAAACGATGACCCCAAATCCCTAAAAACAAGCCGCCATTCCCCTGAAACCCTAACCGCCGCCAGTCCCATTCCACCACCGCGCGAGCTCCGATGCGCCGCCCTTCTCCTGCCTGAGCTCCTCTCTCCACCACCCTCTGGAAGAAAATGAGTGAGCTAGTTTTAATTTTATTTATTTATTTTCTATGTTATGTAAGATTGATTATCTATGTTATAAAAATGGGATTTTTATGCATATGAAAAGCATATAAATATATAATCTTGTACATATGAAGTAGAAAAGAAAAGGTATGATTTTTAAAAGTAAAAAAGATTAGATTTTTATACTTAGAAAGGTTTGATTTTTATAAGAACGAAGAAGACATGATTTTCTAAAAACAATAAAGGTCGATTTTTATTTTGTAAAAAGGAATGATTTTTATTTTTGTTTAAAGATTTGATTTTTATACATGAAAAAGATTCGATTTTTATATGTATAATAGTTAATTAAAAATATGATTTTTAGTGGATAAAAATATGATTTTTATCGTATGAATGTCATGAATGAAGTAGTCATATTATGAAATTATTTTAGGAAGATAAAAATTTGATTTTTATATTTATGACAACATAATAAAAATTCGATTTTCATATATGAAGTAGCGATAAAAATTCGATTTATATATATATATATATATATATATGAAGTAGCGATAAAAATTCGATTTTTATATATATGAAGTAGCGATAAAAATATGATTTTTATTGTATATGAAAGTGAGGTAAAGATATGATTTTTATAGAAAAGGTTTAGAATAAAAATATGATCTTGACAATGTAAACATCGTGTTAAAGGTATGATTTTTACACATATGAAGTAGCGAAATAGAAATATGATTTTTAATGTAAAAATCGTGTGAAACATATTGCATTGCAATCAAAGCAGCGAATCTGAGCGACAGTAAAGAATAGAGGAGTGGATCCCAAAGCTGAGAACTTCTCACATTAAATTTTATTTTCTAGTTAAAATATATACTAGGATGCAGACGGTGCTTAGCAGCACCCGACACTCGTCGTCCACAGACCATGGACGACTTGTTTTATTTGTATTGTGTTGTGAAAATTGATTGTGATGTGAAACTGAAAATAATATATTCATGTGTTGAATAAATATTTTATAGTTAAAAATATAATTTTTAACATGTATATGAATAAAATAAATATTCATAAACAAATCGGACGATTTGTTTAAATACACACATTTGACGGATATTGATTGGGACGATATATTTTACACATCGCCCAACTGCACAAATAAAAATCAGTGTTTGCTAATTGAAACCCCACACGGGTATCGGGATGATATTTGACATACACTAGTCCCAATATTTAGTTGTATGTCAATCGATAGGTGGATAGACTGTTATAAGCATTAAATATTCATATTTGATGCTTATGCAGTGTAGAATGCACTCTGGATGATAGTTGACTTCGTATGATTGTCGTTGTGTACATGTGTTTTATGAAATCCATATAAATAACATTATATGGTAATTAACTGTGTCTGATTCCAGTTCAAAATGAATAAATATTTTAAAATAATGAATATTTTAAAGTAATATTCAGTAAAAGATCAAAATCTGATTTTGATGCTCGATTTGGGATGGACACGAAAATATTCAAATATATAAAGCCGTGTTGATTAGATTAACGCCATTTTGACGTGAATGATATTTATATTGATTTTATTCATTTTTATAATGAATATCGAAATGGAAGTGATTTCAAAATCTAATGTTTTGAAAATATTATCATTTATATATTGATGATATGGAATATTCAATTTTGATTTGAAATTGAATATGAAGTTGAAATCGTTTTGAAAACGAATTTTAAACGATTTATAAAACAAGTTTTAAATGGAAATCGATGAAATATATATAATATATATATAATGGCCCGAATAGAATGCACCGCGGCACGGTTGTTCGCGAATTTCAACCATTGACTTCGAATGGAAATTATGGGAGATTCGACCGTCGGATTATCCGAAAACCAGAACCGTTGGGTTTGTATCAAAAAGAGCTTTCCAATGAATACAAGAGATTTGAAATCTAACAGCTGGATTTGGAATTATGTCCAAATCAAATTTGGAAAAGGTCGCTGTAAGTGCAGTTTGATGACCCTTTATGGAAATCGACTGTATGGGCCTTGATAAAATTATTAAAAATATCAATAATTTGTGTAAAATCATAATAAACGATTTGGAAAGAATTAGGGTGAAAAATTCCATGTTTGAAAAGATAAAAATATATTTTTATCGAAATGAACTAGTTATGAACTAGAATTAAAAATCCAATATTTTTAAATAAATAAAGTGGATTTGAAATGGTTTTAAAAAAAATAACCAGAATTTCCAATATATGAATTGTAATGGATTTGAATCGAAATTATCTTCGAAATATTTCGATATTGGATTTCATGATTAAACGGACATTGTAGAGGAATTTGGAAGATATATATATATCGTTATTCCCAATACGATATTTGTTGGTTTCAGATTTTGATATTGAATATAAGCCGATATATTTTCTATTCAGATCCTTATATTTAATATCAAAGGGGTTTTTGGGTTTATCGTGAATGGTGTTTTAAATAACACTTGTTCTTTAACCCGATTAACAATGGAATGAGAATTTGGGTTTGTCGTGAATGGTATCTTTAATAATACTGTTCTTAGATCCAATGAAGATAAGAAAATCAGAAACTAACTAGAGATTAGCTAAGTTGAATGGATTCCTGCGTATTGATCTGATGTTGGTTTCGGCCTTTGGGATTAATACTTAGGGAATTATTCTCTGACTAATTTACGATTAGAGACTGATGGGATGGGGTCTTCAGTAACACTGTTCTTAAACCCCGTGTGAAAAGAATAAATCTTTTAATTAAGATTTAAAGAAGAATTGCCAATTAATTAACATTTAATTAGAATTGAAAATGGAATGTGAATTGGGTTTATTGTGAACTGTGTTTTTAACGACATTCGTTCTTTAACTCGATTTACAATGAAATGTGATTTGGAATTTATATATCTTTTTATTAAGATTTAACAGGAATTTTCCAAAGTAAAGTTTTCCAATTTAATATATTAAATTGGAATTGAATGGAATTCGATTTGATAATAATCGAAATGAGCTTCTATGGAGGAAGACTGTTAATATATATGGAATTTAAAAGGCTTTACCGTAATTCCATTTATATTATTAGTCGGATACGGAAATTGATATCGATTATATATTGATATGTTTTCCGTGAAGATTCCATTTTTATGGAAGAGGATTTGGGTTTATTATGAACCATGTTTTAAATGACATTAGTTCTTAAACCCAGTTAAAGACAAGATTACATGTCTAACATTGTATTTCGAACTGTATGGTTGATCTCTGGTAAATATATATTTGTTTGGTGACGGAGAATTTATTATCTTGCCTAACACATTTCTCTAAGACATACGAGCTTACAGGTTACATATCAGCAGAAATCAATAGTACGGTGTAGATTGTCGATGCGGCATGTTTGTGTTTCCAAAGTTAAATAATCATTAATATTGATTTTTGGGAAGATTAAAACTAAGTGAAATTTTAATGAATCTTTAACTAAATTGAAATGGGAATTGATAATTTAAATTAACAAATTTGGGAAATGGTCGAGAATGGAGTATCACCTGTTTTGCTCCTAGCGATAGTTAAATCTTTAATTAGATTTGAATAGAAAATGGTAATTAAGTTTACCGATAACACTGTGGTGTTAGTATGGAGTTTGACCAGTTTTGCTCCATGGGATGAATAGGTTAGGAGTGGGAAATTAAATAAATGGTTTCTTCAGTAAGGTGCGTTAATCCCGACTAGTTTGAAAACCTTAATATGGTTTGAATTGATATTCAAAGGAAGATTAAAGAATAAATTTAAAAGAATTTATCTTTGATAAAATTAATGGGAACATATCCCTAGGAATGTGAATATTTGAGTAAAAGAATATTCTGAATTGGAGTGAGGCGTATGTTGTGTTTTTATAGCACTTGTTTATTATATATGCGAGTTATTCGGAATGGTCGGGTTTATACCCATTCTGTATAACTGATTCGACGATAAGTCGACGATGAAGACGGTGATTGAAGACCGGAGGTCTTCACATCATTTGGATGATTATTGATGTATTGATTGGGCTGTACACCCAAGACGAGGTAATAAGTGATGATCGTCCGGACGTACTTGGAGATCGACGGATATGCGAGGGCCTCTCTCCTGTATTGGACATATGGGCAGAGGAATAAGGTGTCTATGGTTTCGTTCAGACCCAGAACGAACTTTTAAATGGACTGTGTGTTTGACATTGGATTTTATTCTGTGTTGATTGATTTCTATTATATATATATATCTGTTTGGCGGCGGAGAATTTATTCTCTTGCTTAATGCCCTTCTCTGAGGTGTACGAGCTCAGAGGTTATATATCAATATACATCAGTCGCACGGGGTGAATTACCTGTGTGGCATGCCTAAGTAGCAAATGATCAAGGCTTCTGTTGAAAAGCAGAGTCTTGTGGTTGATGATCAAAGCACGGCCTTAAATGGCACAGCTTTGTGTATAGCATTAATTCGCGAGCCTCACACCTCGGTATGAGCCAAAAAAGGGGATAAGGAACCCAAGGAGGACATGACGTTTCTTTCTAGCTATGGGTGGTGTCGGGGTTTTTCAAGCCCTGACATTTTTATATTTTTACCTATGTGGTTGTTGGAATGCGAGGCGCCTCAGATATATCTGTCTCTATGGAGCCGATGGATAGGTCCTATAGGACCGGGGAACGTGTGTTCAGGTATAATTAATCCGCTATGTGTGGATCGGCCTTAAAGGATCCAAGGGATCGCTGCGTGTGACCCTGAGGCACTTGCTAAAGTGTCTCGAAGTCGGCGAGGAGTACATCCCTTGCCTCGATTCATGACGGAAATCCAATTTCCTATACATGACATTTGGTTTTATTTGTAGAGCCAAGTATGGCTACATAGTGGTATGGAGCACTAGATACATTTATATTTGAAGTTGATTTCTTCACTTATAGTAATTATAAAAGATTAAATTTCACTTATCACACATTATTTGGCTATTATAAGGTAAAACCCTATCCTCCGGCTTGCGTTGCATTGTGTGATGGGACCTAGGTCTTATAATAGCTTCATTTTCTTTAATTAGCAGTGCGCTGTTTGTTTAATGCACTTGTATTCTTGGGGTTAAAACTGGTTTCGTGTTCTATGGTGTGGTCCCTTGATTTATCGAACTTTAAGAATCAAATTAATAATATTTTTAGTTCTCACACCATTCACATGACTGACCTGGAGTTTACTGTTTTAACCTAAAATCTGGGTACCCCTATTTTCCATACGGGAAGCTAGTAGTTTTGGTTTTGCAGATTTATATTCACAGGATCCTGGTTTACAGCTGGAACGATATTCGGAAAGCTCTGTATCCGTTTATCTCTTTCAGTTGTGTTTTTGTATTATTTTCCGCTGCATTGTAATTTGTAAATCTCTGATATTTATCAAATGTACATTATTTGCTCATACTCTGTATATTTTTGTACTCTAATGTAAATTGTTGTAGTAAGCAATGAAATGTTCTTCTATTTTTGTTCTAATTTGTCTGGTCCTCAAAGCAATTCGGACTTTCCTTCATGGGGAATTTCGGGTCGTGTCAAAAATCCTCTTTACAAAAAAAATTCAAATAACCTTTGTTTTCAAAATAATCCTTTCAAAGATTCCAAAAAGAAATTATTACAGTAACTTTACTTAGAAATATTTTATACTTATTATATTTTTTTATTCCTTGATTTTAATACTTTAAGATTATACTTTTAAAGTAGTTTTTATTTTATACTTTGACACTCGTACTTTATTTTCAATTTTATGCTTTTATATATACTTTAGTTTTTATAAATAAATATAGTTATTTTATACTTATATATATATATATATATGATATTATACTTGAGATTTATATTTTACTTAAGATTTTAATTATAAAACTATACACTTTAGACTTAACAATTATAACTAATAATATTATAGTTTTAATATTTTTAGTTCCATACATTTGATTATTTATAGTTTTATTGTACTTAAATTATTTTAAATACTTTTGAATATATTTTTCTTAAGTATTACAATTCTTAAATTATACATTTACCATGATTAATTATGTTTACGAAGTTGTAAAATATTATACTTATGTTTATATTTTAAAAACAAATTCAAAACAAAATAATTTTGTTTTATAAATAATTGACATGTCGACATAGGAGAATGGCACATGTCGACATGTAACAGTAAATTTCGAAATTCAAATTTGAAAGGAAGTGCTTTTTCGTGGTAGGTTGATTCTAATTGCCATTAATTTTCATCACTATATATACTCTTCTTTTAGGAATAAGAACCAATAACTTCCTCCATTTTTATTCGCTCTTTATTCCTCTCTTGAAAATCTGAATTCGTATAACTATATGCCAATTTTTCAACCAAAGCAAATTATGTCTTATTCAATTTGATATCATATCAAACTCTCTTCATCTGCACTAAGATAATAGCGCAAACTAGAGCTATAACAGCAATTGTAATCAAGATCTAAAGATTCAAGTCTACATTTATTGTACAAACCACTCAAAATCTATAAGGGCGTAGCTAGGTATCCTTGAATCTATATGGTTTTTATTATGCCCAACTAAAGTAATAAGAAGTGACTTATTTGCCAGAAATCAAGTTGGGTGATTATCTATGACACGCAAATCACACTGACCTTCTAAGTTATGGAAAATTTGATGCAAGGTAGCTCCAAGCCAGTATAAAAATTCATGATGTATTTTTTTCTTTACTTATTTTTTTTTACTTTTATTGCATTTTTTTCATACTTATTTGATTCTGTGATCATACTATACATATACTCATAATAAAAAAAACCTTCTTTAAAAGATCCACAATTTAATGGGAATACTATTGACTCTTATGGTGTTAATCTAGCCATAAGATCTTTATTCCACATAACTTTCAAATTTTAAATTGGAATAAATAGAAGAAATTCTCATATTTGAAATTCAAACTTGAAATTCAAACTTAAGTGCATATAATTAAATATGTAAGCATAGGATAGGCATTAAGACATTAGTGAGAATTGAATTAACATAAATTCTATAATTACAAACATGTGCAAAGTTCTAGAGAATCACCCGAAAATGAAGGGCGGTTGACCGGCTCAAGGAGGGTGGCTGATCACTTTGTCAAGCAGATTATTGTGGCGGTAACATTTTATCCTGAAATTATAAAGATAAGGTTACTATTTATGGTACTAATTTTATCTTATAAATTAGAAGTCCATATTAGTTTTATCAACTATAAACAAGACCGTATACCCCTTATTTCAAATCACAGTTCATATCACAATGCTCTCTAGTTCTGTGTCTTTTCTAGTCAGGTTTACAGTTAGTTCTCTCTCCTTCTTCCCCAATCTATTTTATTTATTTATCATGGACTTAACACTTGTATATGTATATAATTCTCTCTCATATATTCATTTATAAATCTTAAAAGGAGGAATTTTAGATAAAAATATTGAGGTAACCAAGTCCAAGAAGGGTTCCAAATAGAAGTAGATACAACTTTGTATGTCCAAAGCCGTGAGTGGAATCTTTGAAATTTGCCTTTTATTTATAGTTATTTAGTGTAATACTGGATTTATTTGTGCCTAAAAGTGTTTTGGGGTTGTTCACCAAAAAAATTGAAGATGCCTTCAAATCTTTCTGAATTCGGAAGTGTCAATCTTCTATGTGTATGGATTTTATTATGGATGCAAAATAGGATAGGATTCTGTGTTCTTTTTCTAAAATATCTTGTAAGTGTAGTGTATTTAGCTTCATTTCCACTATTTTAGTTAAATCCTATATTTGTAGAAAAATAGTGAATTTTAGAATAGAAAAATATATACAATTCAAGTCCTTTTTTTTAATCCTATTATAAAGAATAGTGGATTTGAGGACTGTAAAACATATATGGTTCAAATCCTTTATTTTTACCCAAGTTTACAAAAATCGTAAAGGAAAGTGAAATAAAACTAGAAGGGAATTACATAAATTATTTTCAAGGAAGTCCCTTTGACTTACTGAACTAGTTGGAAATCCAAGTCTTATTTTGGTAGGTGTTAATTATTGCTCTACTTTCGTTTATACGGGTAAATATATGAAGGGTATTGTTGGATATTTCTTTATGGTGGTGTGGATCACATGGAAAGATTTCAATTGTACTATTTGGGTGCTATTGACATTCCTTACTGTTAGTGAGTTATTTCACATGCATTAATAAATGCATAGTTATTACTTATAAAATTTAACATAACCAATGTACAATAAATTAGATCAAATGTGTAGTAATTAGGTCTTTCAACTTCGTGTTGAAAGTCCCCATTAGGAACTTGTGTATTTATAAATATTATGTAATTAAATTTCCGTTATTACGTATTTAATGACATATGGATGTGAGGTTAACTTTTTACTGTAGTAGAAGCCTGCCCACACAACCTAACTACCGACAGATATAAAAAGGTGGGTTAATGTGAGATGTTCAGTGCCATGGGCCATTTAGCGATGCGAGACTTGCTTCAAGAGTTAGGTATTAAGTGGCTAATCCGCCTTCCCAGGGGTTTAAGTGATTAAGACTCGCCCCTTTCCATATGGATTAATCCTAAGGAGTATCAGTTGTAGTCATCAGATCTGCGGTCAATAGGTACTAAGTGATCCATGGGCCAGTCTCTCTTCCCAATGTTGAAGTATTAAATGATAACTTATATGGGTAGTGGGGAAATCTATGGGAGATTACACTTCTCTATGGGTAATAAGTGACTGGGTTGGAGTTCGCCCAGGGATAGGTTAATTAATTGATGTCTCATATCTTAAGCAAGGACTACCTACTTATGGGAAGTATTAAGTGCCTGAAGATTTCCTAATGATATCAACTAGATAGTTACAAGGGGTCCGACGGCGGTAAGGCAGTAAGTGGTGAGGTTCTCGTCTTCTTTCCAGGTACTATGTAGCTCGTGTTTGAGAAATTTATGGGCATGAGATTGTAGTATGCAACTCCCCACCCCGAGACCTACATTAATAAAGAACATTAACGAGTAATGTCGTCTACTAATATGGAGATAAGGAAAGTTATGAGCGACCATCCACGAGTCTCGTATTAAATAAGTTCTAGTATGTCGATAGGGTGCTCATATTTTTTCTTCTTACATCAAGTGAATAAACATACTTAACTCTTATCTAACACAATACCACATTGGCTATATAGCCTATTCAGAACAAAATGTGGTAAAAGCAGATCACTTAACAGGTAATACAACAATATACGCAAATATAATTCATCATACAGTACACTGTGTCTTAAAATAATGGTAACAATAACCACAATATATACAAGTAGTCCAAAATAAATAAATACAAGGACCAAAGTACATAGACCATCACTAAATAACTAATCAGAATATAATAGTAAAGATGTCTCAAAAAGTCAACATGGTCTAAATGTAGAAGTTGACTAACATATATCAATAACAAGTGCCAACCTATAAAATCTCGGTCTTACCCGAGCAATCAAATAGACAAGTCAGTCTAGTTTAAACAGAAAGTAGATAAGATAATAGCTATAAATAACTTCATATAGGCTAACTCTTTCTCGAGACGCGAATGAGTATTCTTTAATATAACTTAACCTAAGGCTTATGAAATGCTTTATCGCCATTAACATGAAGTGTCTCAAGGACAGACTTGATGAAAATATATGGAAGTTTTCTCCCAACAATGGATGCTAATCACATAGGCTAAGCCCCTAACACAATCTCCAAACTCCAAAGAACACAAAAGAGTTCCATCAAAGATCAACATACTAAACTCGTGTAATGGTTTATTAAATTTACTATTGATCACTATATATATACACATACACACACACACAAACACACACATATATATATATAATAAACACTAATGTATCTCTCATGAGAAAAGATTCAATATCGCCAAACAACATAAATTGGAACCATAACATTGAACAAAAACAAAAAAATACAATCAATGGATCCAAAACAAGCATTTACATGTTCATCAACAAAAGAACATTGAACTAATGGTCGAAGCCTACCAAGAACTTTTATATTAAGAGACCCATCAACTCTCAGTCATGCTCGCCAATCCAATAAAAACATAAATTAAGTGACTTGATAGCTCTCTATATTGAAACCCAACAGCTCGATATATGAATAAAAGTCCCAATAGCTATTATTCTGACCATTGGCCTTCACCATCACCAAACACCAAACGACTATATATGTATATCTAAATACATAAAGGACCCAACAACACCAAGTACCGACACACCAAAGAATGTGTCACACATTTCTAAATAGTAACTCGAAAAGTGAAAGCATACGTCTTATACCGCACGTTTCACTAATCGATCCACCACAAGTCAGTTTTACTTTACAGTGAAAATAATAATAATTTCAATCGACGAGTCTGGAATTTACTGATATAATTAATCAATGTGTCCCATACCATGTGATTTATTATATCTATCCCATACCATGTGATTTATTATATCGTTTAATCATATTCTCTCTTTCTGGTAGGTGAAAAAACATGTAGTGTAGTTTAATATGTATAGATATACATATATAACACTTAGCTTAATAAAAACAAGTTTGTAAAGCGATTTCACACATTTATTCATTTCTTTGAACATCAGTATATTAAAGAAAATATTGGTTGTATTATTACTTTGAGACGATTTTATAAAACATATATGGAGAATACTTTTCTCAAAGTTATATATATTACAGCTAAATAGGAAATCAGTTATAAAAATTGTCTTATAAAAATGTGTACATGTCAACAAACACAAAAAATTTCAACATAAAACACATTATAAATCAACATAAAAACATAAATTCAAAATACAAATTATCATGCATTGTAAGCTTACATCAAAATGATTTAAGCCATATGGAAATCATCAACAAAACATCTCAAAATTAGTAATATAGCAGAAAGGAAATTCTGAAAACATCCAAAAAATACACTACATGCAAAAAATGTTGCCTGCACAATTCACAGCGCCTGGGTCGACCTATGGGTCAACATAGCACCTTGCAGATCGACCTTCATGTAACTAGGGCTGTTAATTTTTAACACGACCCGAAACACGACTCATAATCCGCATGATAAAAACCCGACCCGACCCATTTATAAACGGGACAATTTCGGGTCAACCCGCTCTGACACATTTAATAAACGGGTTAATCCGACCCGACCCGTGAACCTGTTTCTGACCCATCATGAATCATTTAATATAAAACATATTTTTATTACTCTACAATCTATAAAACATAGGCCAAGCCCAGTCCACTACCCATTTTCCGCTTTACCCTAATTTACCAATTACCAAGCCATCACTCATTCAGTCATTCTAACTTCTACGGTTCTACCTCTTCACTCCTTTAGGCTTCAGTTTCCTCTTTCCTTTTTACACCAAGCCCTAGATTCTATGATATGCTTTTGAAATTGCGCATCAGATCGAAGAGCAACGGCGGCACTAGGAAAAAGCATCGGCAACAGCACTGTCTCGAGACTCTCGATACTCGACTGATTTGACAAGGTTTGTGTAATCTATATTCTTTACCAAAATTGTGATTGCTATTCACTTTGGATGATATAAGTATTTGAAACCCGCAAAGTTTTTTATACAAATATTTTTCTTAACGGGTTACATGAATCAAACCCGAAACCCGCATAATTATAAATGGGTCAAGCCGAAACCGACCCGTTTAATAAACGGGTTGAGGTAACCCGACCCGAACTCAACCGGAACACGACTTGACCCGACCCGAACCCGACCCAACCCGACCCATTGACAGCCTTACATGTAACTTTCAAGCTTTTAGGATCTATCCAATCGACAGGATTTTCACATGCAGTGAGAACATTGCCTGCATGCAACTTTAAACGACAATTTCAAATAGTAAATATGGTCGGATTGACTTGAAATTCGACATGGTCAAAGAGCAGAAACTCTACTATGATTTGGAAAAGAAAAGGCACATTTCATCAAGTATCAAACAGGATATAACAACCTAAAGTAGTGGCCAGGTATTTTTGCGCAACAGAGAAAAAGTTATGACAAAACTTACAGATTTCAACGTATTTTCACAAACCCAGCATAGACAACAATCAAAAATCACTGTAAACTAGAAAGTTTGAGTTAGAACTCATCTTATGTCGCGACCCTAACTTCCCTGTCGATCTAGACTGAATAGGAAGCCGAATTGCTTTGAGAACATGACACATCAGAACACAAACAGGAGAATATTTTATTATTATTACAACAAGTTACATTAGAGTACAAGATATCAGAACACAAATAAATAATATACAACGGAAAAATATCAGAGATTTACATTACAAAGCAGCGGAAATATAAAACATGAATATAATGTGCAGCGTAAAACATCAACTACCACAGCTGAAGGAATATAAACGGATACAAAGCATTCCATATATAGCTCTAGTCGTAATCCGGGATTCTATGGAAAGAAATATATGTGAAAACCAAAACTACTAGCTGCCCGTGTGGAAGATATGGGCACTAAGAGTTTACGTGGGAAATAATAAACTCTGAGTCAGTCATGGGACTGGTGTGAGAACTAAAGCAGTTATTAACTTTATTTTAATGTTGGGTAAATCAAGGGACCACACCCATAAAAAAAGGAACGGGTTTACCCCCAAGAATAACATAAAATAAACAACGCAATGTTAAAAGGAAAAATGAAGCTATTATAAGACTCAGGTCCCATCACACAATGCAATGCAAGCCAGAGGATAGAGTTTTACCTTATAATAGCCAAACATACTTGATACACAAAATTTACCTTTTATTATTATTATAAGTGTAGAAATCAATTTCAAATAAAAATGTTTCAATCATAGATGACATGGTATCCCATCCTACTGTGTCGCCATATAGGTTTACAACTAAAACCATGAGCTTGCGTACTGGAAATTTGATTTCCATCTACGGACCAAGGCAAAGGATATTCCTTTCCGATTTCATGACATTCAAGCACATGCCTTAGGATAACACCCTTAGTAACCCTTGGATCTTCTGAGCCGGTCAGTCGTCGCTGATTAGTTATACCATAAACAATAAGTTAGCTGGTTCTATCGAACCTGTCACAAGATTAGTCAGTCAACCACCAAGGGCCATTGGCTACCTAAATCAAATCCTCCCCTTCCATCATCCAAAATCCAACATCCACATAAGTAAAAGGTCTGGGCTCCATACCATGACATCACTTCTAGATAGAAGCTAACGTATGTCCATTTCTCTGCAGTCCCTAGTCCCATTTTAGGTTATAACCGAGGAATGAAATTCGCAAATTAACGCTACATAAATTTGTGTTATATTAAAGAGGAGATTTGATAAAAACCCACAAGACTTTGCTTTCCAACAAAATCCCTTATCATTGCATCTTAGCATGCCATATGTCAATCCATACCATACCATTGATTTCCACCAATATATAACCTCTAAGCTCATACATCTCAGAGAAGGGTGTTAAGCAAGAGAATAAATTCTCCACCACCAAACAGATATATATTTAGCAGAGATTAACGAATACAATGAAAAATATAATGTCAGACATACAGTCCATTTGCAAGTCCGTTCTGGGTTTGAACGAAACCGGAGGTACCTTATTCCTCGTCCCATATGTCCAATACGAGAGAGAGAGGTCCTCGCATATCCGTTCGATCTCTAAGTACGTCTAGACGACCACCACCTATTAACTCGTCTTAGGCATACATCCCATTCAAGACATCAGTAATATTCCATATGATGTGAAGATCTCCGGTCTTCTACCACCATCGTCAAATCTTCGACTTTTAATCATCGTAACAGTTATTCAAAATGGGTTAAACCCGATCTTTCCAAATAACTTGCATATCTTATAATGATGTTAAAGATAAACACATCATATGCCTAATTCCAATCCAGAATATTCTCTTATTCATATATTTTTGGAAATCATTTCAAAAGATTTTATAATATCTTTTCACAACTTAAACCAAATTAAGGTTTATCAACAAGTCGAGATTATCGAGCCTTACCAAAGAAATCATTCATTTTATTATCCCAATCCCAACCTATTAATCCCATGGAGAAAAAATGGTAGTACTCCATAACGAACACCTATTGTGTTATCGGTAAAATTAATCACCCTTAATTGTTCAAATCTACTTAAAGATTTAACTATCTTATGGAGTAAAACTAGTGGTACTCCATTTCGAGCATTTCTCGAATTTGGTAAATTTAATTACCATATTCACATTTCAATCTAATTAATGATTCATTAAAAACTCCACTAATTTTTAGTCTTCAAAAATCATTACTTAATGATTATTCTACTTTAGGAAATTAATCTTGTCGTTAACTGGGTTAAAGAACAAGGTCATTTTAAAACACAGTTCACGATAAACCCAAAATCATCTTTCATCAAAATGGATTCTTCATGGAAATCATAACAATATATAATCGACATAAATTTCTGTATCAGACTATTACTATAACCGGAATAATGACAAAGCCTTTTAATTCCATAAATAGTAACGGTATTCCTCCACATAAGCTCATCTCGGTTATCACTAAATCGAATTCCACTAAATTCCGATTTGGTTTATTAAATTGGAAAACTTCACTTTGGAAAATTCCATTAAATCTTATTTCAAAGATTTATAAACTCCAAATTTATCTTCACTGTTAATTAGGTTTAAGAACTAATGTCGTATAAAAAATCATTCACAATAAACCCAAAATCAACTTCTATTAAATTTCAGTTATATTTATTTATTGGAAAACTTCATTAGTCTTAACTAAAGATTTATTCCATTCTCAACTGGGTTTAAGAACAGTGTTATTGAAGACACCATTTATGACAAAACCCAAAATCCAATTTGATATTAAATATAAGGCTCTGAATAGAAATCATATCGACTTATATTCAATATCAAATTCTGACACAACAGATATTGTATTGGCAATATCGGCAACCGAACGTGGAATTTTTCATATCAATATTCAAATAAAAATTCCACGTTTTAAATATACATGGAATTTTTCATCCAAAATCATTTCATATCATTTATTATGATTTTACATAATTTATTCATATTTTTAATACATTTATTAAGGCCCTTACAGTCGATTTCCAATACCGGCCACCGAATTGCATCCTCAACGTCCTTTTTTGAAATTGATTTGGACGTATTTTAAAATCAAACCGTTTAAATTTAAATCTCATGTATTCATTTGAAAGATCTCATCAATATGAACCAAACGGTTCCGTTTTTAAGAGAATCTGACGGTCGGTCTCCCGTTACGTCCGTTCAAAGTTAATGGTCGAAATTCCCAAATGGTCGTTGTGTGACATGTTCTATTCAAGCCATTTAAATATATATAATATATTTCATTGATTTCCATTTAAAACATATTTTATAAAATGTTTGTAAATTCATTTTAAACGATCTCACGTCCATTTCAATTTTAAATCAAAATTGAAAAATATATATTATTATAATATCAAAATAATAATATTTTCAACATATCAGATTTAAAAATAATTCTTTTCGATATTCATTATAAAATTAATAAAAATCGATAGAAAAATACATTGGAGTTAAAATGGCATGCACTTGCTTAACTGGCTTCATATATTTCAATATATTCGTGTCCATCCAAAATCATATATCAAAATCATATTTTGATTCTTTACTGAATATTATACTAAAATATTCGATATTTTCGAATTGGAATGTGACTTAATCAATTACCAGGTAATTTTATTTATAAGGATTTCATACATCGCATGTATTCAACAATAGCTATAAACAACTATTAGACATTTAATTCACATCCAAAGTGCGTCTACAACTGTATAAGCATTAAATAATTAAATAATGCTTATAGTGGTATGTCAATCAATCGGTTGACATACAACTAACAGCAAGGGAGATGTGTGAATTAATTATCATCCCAAGACCCATGTGGGGTTTTTAACCAACATCCAATGATTATTACTCCCTCCAGTCCAATATATTGGACGTTTTTCAGATTTGCGCACATATTAACAAAAGTTGGCCAAACATTAACATGGTCTAATACTCCCTCCAGTTCATGCAGCCTTTATTCTTGATTTTACAGGTTTTATGTTGGCATTGGAGGAAAACTAAAAGTTGCATTGAAAGTGGTATTTGTATTTATGTTGCTGCATAGGAATAGGCATTTTTAATAATGCTGCTACATTGGAAACGTAAAAGATGCTTTGGATGTGCAGAACGTCCTATATTTGTAAAAATTTGCATTTTCCTAAAATGTCAATTATATTGAACTGGAGGGAGTATTTTCTTTGTATATTTGGGCGATGTGTAAAATTATCATCTCAATACCCATGTGGGGTTTACATCACAGTCCATATGAATATATCTACATATTTGGGAGACGGATGGGTAAATTGTCATCCCAGACTAATTCATAATATAAATGTTTTATTTATCAACAATTACAATCATAGTTTAATAATGATAACATTAAAACTATACACATCCATCAATTACCAAACAAATATTACAATCACATGCAATCAACATATATCCAGTCACAGACATAATAACTGTAAAAACAATTTGAGTAAGAGAGTTCTCACCTTTATCAGTTTCAGATTTGTTATAAAACAATTGCTTTATTAACATGTTTAAATAATTAAAAATTGTAGTTGCTTCAAATCTTGTCCACATTGGAGTCATTATGTAGAACTCGTTATCACAGTTCTAGCGGATCCAAGTTTGTCGAATTCTATTTCTGTTTGAATGAGTTATGATAATTTAAAAATTAAACAATTTAATTAACTTTAATTAATATTTTAAATTTTTCTTAATTACACCTTAATCAAAAACTTAGATCGCTTCTTCCTCTTTGTCCCGATGCCCTCTTGTGTAAAATTCGAACCCACGCTTCATGATGAACAACCATCTGCGCACACAACATTTCGTGGCCGGACCCAGATCAAATGGTACCACCTCGAAGACCACGACAAGCTCCTCCGATGCCTCGAAGGGCATGCAACTCGCACGCCTCCATGCACAAAAATCGGACATGAACAGTACGGATTTGAAACCCAAATTCACACTCCACACTCGATTAAATCCAATCACTAGCGTTGACATGTAAGTACTCATGGAGATCAATAATTTTGCAGAAGAAAATTTTTCATTTAAATGAGAGGATTGATTAGAAATTGGAGAAGATACATGGAAGAACGCTGGCCATTAAAAGAATAAAAGGTGGCTTCAGGAGAAGTTGACCAGACAGGAAATAAGATAGGGTTTTGACCAAAAATGTTTTTATATACAATATTTCTAATAATATTAAATTCATGAATAACTTGTTTAACGCTTCGAACTCTAACGGCTGTCGCTTCTAGCAAAATACCCTTATTCCGGACACAATGGGATATGTTCCGTAAGCCAATTCGACTGTTTCGATCAGTTTTTATTGCAATTAAAATATAAATCAATATAATGTCCAAAATTGATTTTCAACATACGTTTCACTTTGCCACGGCTACACACTGACTCCAAAAATTTCGAAATTTGAAATCTCGCTATATTTTTCAAATATGGCTCCAACAAAACTTATTTTGTTCAATTTGGAGACCGTTTGAAAAGTGGTCTTATTCTTAGCTTATTAAATTTATAACTAAAATTCAACATGCGTTTAAATTTACCATGCTTACATGCTAATTCCAATTGACTTGAAATTTTAACCCTGACAATAATTTGACATTCCGGATCCAAAAAAATTTGTTTCATCGAAAACAGAGGTCATTTGCAAAACGGCTATTTTTAAAGGCTTAATATTATATTTAAATATTAATAAATTCCATAGCAACAATTTTAAATTTTAATCTGGTCATAATTTATTAAATGAAATCTTTATTTTTCACATTGTTAGAAAGATATAATTAAATAGATTCTAACTTGTTTTACTGAAATCCGATTTATTTTGAATTATGTACATTAATTAAAAGTTCAAAACCAAAATTTCAAACTACCACGTCATTTCGAGTTCATTTTTATTAAATTTTAAATTTATACATTCAAACTTCGATTTTAATAAATTTTAAATCGTTAATTCTCAAAATAAATCATTCAAAAAATTTAAAATCAATTAAAAGTAAATTTTAAATTGGTTCCAAAAATCAGGGTTGTTACAACTTAGTTGCGAATTTTAGCAATTACACAACAATTTAAGAAGAATCAGAGCCTTAAATATGGAAAGTTAGAGCTTGAACACATGTGGAAGAAACAATAACAACATGCAAATAGTAATCTTAAATATACAGTAAAAATTCTTGAAAACAGATATTCTAGTTGAAACGGACTAAGTTTATGAGATGACTTACCTACTGTAGAATGTTGTTAGCAACCTAGATCTAGAGTTTTGACGGATTTGGAGCTTTAGTTATTAGCATGGAGGTAGTTTTTCTTAATTTTCTTTGTCTTCTTTTTGAAATGGAGATGCTGTGTTTTGGACAGAATAAGGAAACATACTCAAATTCTAGTTTCCAGACTTCTCTCCACTTAACACACAATTAGAGTCCCACTTAATTTAATTAGGATGGTTAGTAAGCAATTAGTCCTTATGCAATTAGAAGTGGTCATAATTGTTGATTCGCGGCATTTTCGATTCATGACAACATGGAAATGAAGATCAATGAAGATTGAATTGAAGAGCTAAAGTCGTATATATATATACATATATATAAGTATTTAGTAGTGTTAAAATCTATCCTCATAGTATAAAACAAATGCACGAATTTCTAAATAAATATATATATGTATGTATATATGAATATATGATCAGAAAGTAGCAATACTATACTGGTTACACACAACTAACCGACTGGTAAAAATAAGACCAGTCGACTGCTCAGTGTTACTAAGCCCAGTAATGGCTAGTTTCTTTTTATATTTAATATATATACGATTTTCTTTGATCAACCCGTTGACGGATGAATTGTGGATCGGTAGATTTATTTGAAAAAACAACTATTTTTGTGAAGAGTCACCTCCTTTCATGAATAGAATTCTATTCATTTCTGAATAGAAATGGTCATATATCTTCGAAATAATTATTCGTGAAAGGTTGCCGCTCTTCCACTCTTATATATACACTACAAACATGATTTCCAAATCACTGATTCTCAATTGTTCTATTCTAATTTCTGATTTACATCTCTATACTCTCTGCATTCTAAAAGCTCTCTAATATTTAAGTTACTTGTTGAATCATTGAAATTATTCATATCTCTTGATTCAGTAAGTAATATACTTCCTTCAAATCTTCACATGCACATCAAATACTTGAGGATACGATTATAGGAAGGGTGTACTTAATTGTTGACTATTCAGTGTTGAGACAAGAACACATTCAGAAGTCAAAATACTTTGTAATTGTGAAGTCCTGTGTTAGTGCTTGGGCGGGGACATCCTTGTTGGTGCTCGGGTGTATTGTGACCTGTTCCTCCGGGTGAAGAGAGGGCGTTGTTAGTGAATTCCGAAGAGGAGCTTCAGGACTGGACGTAGGGCGAGAAATCTGAACCAGTATAAAACTCCTGGTGTCTTTACTGCTTCTATTTATTTGCGATATATCTATATAGCTTAGTTTAATTTGCATAACTATTATATTATACCAGTTAGTATATAGTCATTTCTGCTTAAATCCATATACAAAGATCCTATTCCAAGTCACATCGACTTTTCATTTGGTATCAGAGCAAGGTCATCATTTAACCGTAAAACTGTTATTTGATACATAGTTAATATGGATGATAACACTAGTCCTAGCACTAATATTGGATACACTGAAGGCCTGTCTACTGCACGACCACCCTTTTTCAATGGCATGAACTATAGTATTGGGCTACATGTATGAGAATATATATGCAAGCCAACAGTTTTGATGCTTGGAATATTACACAAAAAGAATATGCACAACCCACTATACTATATATTTGAATGGTCTGCAACTGAAAAAACGGAGGCTACTGCCAATGCTAAAGCCAGAATATGTTGCATTGTGCCTCAGATATAAATGAGTTTAACCGGGTTTGTATGTGCAACACAGCATATGAAATCGGGCGAACACTTAAAGTAACTCATGAAGGAACTAGCAAGGTCAAACAAAGCAAGATATCCATGCTTAAAAACCATTTTCAAAATTTCAGGATGAATGAAAATGAGTCTATAAATGACATGTACTCACGATTTAAAAATATTTATCATTCTCTATTAGATTTAGGAGAAAAGTATTCAGACTTTGATATTGTTTCAAAGATATTAAACTCTTTAACGGATGAGCGAGAAAGAAAGGTTTAAGCTATCGAAGAAGCTAATGATCTTTCGACCATGAAACCCGAAGAGTTAATCGATAATCTTTTGTCATACAAAGTAAATTTGCAGGCAAAAAAGACTCAGGCTCAAGACAAGAAAAATCTAGATTTTCATGCTGAAAAAGATGAGTCAGATTCAGACAAAGAAGACAATGCCTTCGTAGCCAAAAATTTCAGAAGATTTCAGAAATATAAGAAGAGCCAAAATAAGAATATAAAGGAGAATTCTATAAAATAACCTGACCCAACCTTGGTGGAATGTTTTAACTGTCACGAAACCGAACATTGTCAAAAGAATTGTCCAGAATTAAAGAAGAATCACAACAAAAAAGGAGAAATAAAAAAGGCGAGCTTTCTCAGTCACTTGGGATAATTCAGATTCATCATCTTCTTAGAGTGACAATGATAGTGACAATGAACAAGCAAATGTGTGCTTCGTGGCAAAAGACATTGAGGTAAGTGAATTTACTTATGAAGAATTAATGAAAATTAATACAGAAGTTTTAGAATCTAGAAATAATTTCAATATAAAAAAATATAAACAAGCAAATGAAGATAAAAAGAAAGCAGAATTTGAAAGAGACTTATTAAGGGATGAAAAAGAGATTTTAGAGGATGAAATTAGAAAATTACAAGAATCTCTATCCAACGCAAATTCTTAGATTTCTTTATTGAGTCAGGAAATTGACACTTAGAAAGAAAAGAACAATTTGCTTGTTTCTGAAAATTTTGATTTAAATTCAAAAGTTAAACTTATTGAATAAATAAATCTAGTTTTAAGTTAATATTAGATGACAAAATGTGAATTATTTTCATAAAGGTAAAGAAAATTTATCTAGAATTTTAGAAAATTCACAACCTTCTCATATTAAAAAAGGACTAGGATTTATTCGAAAACTCAATAATAAGAAAAATTCTAGCAGCTTTGTTAATACTAAGAAGAGTATTAAGTTTGTTTCTGCTAGTATAAGGAAAAATCCTGTTTCAAAGAAATCTTATAAAAATATGTATTTGGGTACCAAAAACAAACAATGTATCAATTAGAAACAAGTATATCAAAGATTTTTTAGATACAATTCATAATAATATTAATTATATTTACAAAAGGGACTCTGACCCTCTTGGGTTTGGTTTCCTAAGATTTAAAATTAGAGATAATGACGGCTCCGCATATGTATAACATTATGTATTGTAATAAGCCTTTTAGGGCATATAGGCTTAGCCCAGTTTCTTTTCTTTTGCGCTATATAATTATTGTCGTGTGTATTATGTTACACAACGTTCATTTTACATTCTCAAGCTGAAATAATAAATCATTTTGAGATTGCTTCTTCAATTATCTTTCTGTACACAAATATTCTGAATTCTTGACTTGGTATCATAGCCGAGGATTTGCTTTTGCGTATTGATCTTCAGTAGTGTTGATCAATCATTGATCCATCAGAGTAAATTCATCATTTGGATCACCCTTCATCAAAGCTTCAGCCTCTCATTTGAAGGTTGTTGCCTTATTCATCAAATTAAGAGCTTCGCCTACAATTGTTTGTGGCTGCATCCTAATTTCAGAATAAGGTGTGCAGAGACAGATCTGTTTTCTCAAGAAACTGATCAAGACATATCAAGAAATCATCAATATTGTTAAAGTGCCGTCTACAGATTGCCAATCAGAGTTTGTATCTGTTCTTTCAGAGTTTAAATAGCTATTTCACCATTTTAGTAATCTGAGTTGCATCATCCATAACATCGAAATCCCCGGATTTATCTCAATTCAAAGCTCAAGAGATTAGATCTTACCTCTGTTTTCCTTGAGTTTCTACCATTGTTTTTTAGTTGTCATTATAGTTAATCCAACAGATGAATCAAGCCCACAAGTTTCCAGTAACAGGAGCCATCAATCTCAGTCTCATCCCATCCAAGAATTGATGAAGGCCATCACAAAACGCAAAGTCAGTTAATCTCAATTCATCTTGATGAATCCAATTACCTATTATGGAAATTACAGGTAGAAACTGCTGTTAGAGCTTATGGTTTAGAGGATGACATTCTTGGAACAAAGATTGTTCCACCTAAATTTGTTAGGGACAAAGAAGATAAACTAGTGAGTAATCCTGAATACATCATGCATCAGAGACAAGATGGTCTTGTATGTGCATGGATGATGTCCTCTATTGGACCTACAATATTACCACAATTAATAGGGGTCAAGACTGCCCAAGAAGTTTGGGAAACAATTCAAAGAAAATTTTCTAGTCAATCTTCAGCTAGAGTTATGCATCACAAAAGGCAACTGAATAGCATAAAGAAAGGTGAATCATCTATGAATGAATATTCGCTTAGAGTGAAAAACATATGAGATCAATTAAGTTCTGCAGGCCACCTGGATCTGAATAGGTAATAGCTATTGGAGTGGTTTAGATGATGAGTATGAAGTTGTTACTGTAATTATTCTTTCAATGGACCCAACACCCTCTTTACAATATGTGTACTCTACACTATTGTCTCATGAAGCAAAATTGAACATAAGAAAAATGTTAATTTTGATATGTCAGATAATTACACTTCCTATGGCAGAGGTAAAAAATCAAGAAAAAGGAAGTGGTTCAAGAAATTAGTATAATAACCAAAGAGGGGATTGGTCAGGCAGAGGAAGAAGAGGGGGTTGGTCAGGCAGAGGAAGAAGAGGTGGTAGGAGCAATAATAATAATAACAGAATCAGGTGTCAAATCTATGATAAAATGGGCCACAGTGCTAGCAAGTGTTATTTCAGGTTTAATTCTAATTATACTTCTTCACAGCAAAGTAACAGTGCTAATGCAAATACGGTGAATACTACTAAAGAAAACAATAAGGCTCAAGAAGAAATTATTAATACTGAAGCATCTACCAGTGATGATGTGTCAGATGATTGTTGGTATCCTGATTCTGCAGCAACCAACCATGTCACCAACAATTTAAACAATATGAATTTAGGAAACAAGGAGTACAAAGGTACACTGTTGGTAATGGTAGAATTGCACACATTTCACACATTGGAAATGCAAGTATTGATGGAAATAAACAGCTTATTTTAAAAAATTTGCTAAGAGTTCCATCAACTAAGAAAATTTTAAGGAGTGTTTCCCCAATTTACCAAGACAATAATGTTTACTTTGAATTTTACCCTAATGCATGTATGGTTAAAGACATGCTAACTCAAGAAATTATTTTGCAAGGTAAAAAGAATGAGGGATTATACACGCTTGATTTTAGTTATTCAAAAATTCTGACATTAGAAATAATCCCTATGTTATGTTTGTAGTAAACAATTCTGATTGCATTAAGGATTTTGATATGTGGCATGGTAAATTGGGACATCCCAGTGTTAAAATTAAAAAACCTGTCACGATAAATAATAATCTTTCTGTTAGTAAAGATTCTGATTCTTATTTTTGTACTGCTTGTCAATTGGGAAAGTGTCATAAACTTGCATTTCCAGACTCACAAACTAGTTATTCTAAACCTCTTGAACTAATAGTCATTAACTTGTGAGGGCCTGCACACATTAGTTCTAACTATGGACACAGATATTATATATCTTTCATAGATGCATATTCTAAATTTGTTTGGATTTATTTGCTTAAATCTAAATCTAAAACCAGTGATGTTGTTATACATTTTATTAATAAAGTGGAAAAGATTACTGGTAATAATGTCTATACTTTTCAAACATATGGAGGCAGAGAATTTTTACCTTTAAAAACCTTTTTTGGAAAAAGAGGAATTAATCATAGATATACCTGCCCCTATACATCTGAGCAAAATGGAATCATTGAAAGGAAACATAGACATATTGTTGAAACTGGTATAACTTTGTTAGCTCAAGCATCTATGCCTTTTAAATATTGGACTAATTCTTTTAATACAGTTGTACATTTAATTAATTCAATGCCTACAAAGGTGTTAAAGTTTAAATGTCCACAAGAGATGTTAACTAAAATTAAACTAGATTATATACATTTAATGTTTTTGGATGTCAATGTTTCCCATATTTAAGACCTTATCACGGTCGTAAGTTAGATTACAGATCTACTGCATGCATATTTTTAGGATACTGCAATAAGCAAAAAGGTTATAAATGTTTGGACAACTAAGGCAGAATTTATATCTCTAGACATGTCAAATTTAATGAGCATGTGTATCCATTTAGTAAAATCAATTCAAATTCTACAAAAAATACTGCATATAGTAAACAGGATAGATTTAATATACCTGAAGAAGATGAAGTATCGGTGCCTGTTCATCATAATGAACATAACACCAATACTAGCTCTTAACACCCCATGCCTTCAAGTAAGCCAGGTCAAGAGCAATTCACTCCCATTTTTGAAAGTGTAGAGCAACAGAGTCCAAATGTTAGTGAAACACATGGTGAGCAAATAACAGATAATAATGTTTCGTCTGAGAAAGAAACTGCAGATGTGAGAGATACAGGTAATACTACAGATGTGAGAAATACAGGTAATCATATCCAATGCTTACTAGAGCTAAGTGTGGCATCTACAAGCCAAAAGTTTACAATACTGCTATTATCATTGATAAGCCAATTTCTTATGATGAAGCAGCCTTAAATGTTAACTGGAATTTAGCCATGCAGGATGAGTATAATGCTTTAACGAAGAAAGGAACATGGAATTTGGTTAAAAAAAACAGATAATAAGAATATAATAGGCCGAAAATGGGTCTATAAGTTAAAAAGAAATGCAGATGGTTCAATTTGTAGATACAAAGCAAAATTGGTTTCAAAAGGGTATCCACAACAGTATGGCTTTGATTTTTTCAGAAACTTTCTCAGCTATTGTGAAACCAACATCAATCAAAATCATTTTAACAATTGCTTTGTATAGAAATTGGAATATCAAATAATTAGATGTTAATAATGCATTTCTTAATGGTGAATTGCAGGAAGAGGTATACATGGAGCAACCCCAAGGATTTATTCAACATGCTAATAAAAAATCTAATGTGCAAGCTTAATAAGGCAATCTATGGGTTAAAGCAGGCTCCAAGAGTTTGGTTTGACAAGTTGATGTCAACACTTGTCATCCATGGATATAAATCATCTAAATCTGATAACTCTATTTTTATTAAAATTTATGAATTTGCCACTACATATATTCTGATTTATGTTGATGATTTTATCATTACAAGGAGCAATGATGCTGAGATTAAAGTTGTTATAAAGTTGTTGGACACTAAATTTTCAACTAAAGACTTGGGAGACTTGCATTATTTTTTAGGTGTTGAAGTCTATAGATCATCTTGTTCTGAAATGCATCTTAGTCAAAAGAAGTATATTTCAGAAATTTTGGTTAGAGCTAAAATTGAAAAGGCAAATCCATTACCTACACCAATGATCACCAGTGCTCAATTCTCAAAACATAATGGTGAAATTTTTCAGAATGGAAAGTTTTACAGAAGCATTGTAGGTGCTTTACAATATGCTGCAATAACCAGACCAGACATTGCTTATAGTGTCAATAAAGTTAGTCAATATATGAAAAATCCTATGGATGATCATTGGAAGGCTGTCAAGAGAATTCTTAGATATCTAAAGGGTATAATTGATCATGGGCTTATTCGAAAGTGCGGTAATACCCTAAAAATCAATGCATATACTGATGCAGATTAGGGAATAGATAGTGATGATAGAAAATCTACATCAGGTTATTGCATCTATCTGGGTAAAAATAATGTTTCATGGTGTTCTAAGAAATTAAATACTGTATCTAGATCGAGTACAGAAGCAGAATTCAGAAGTGTTGTTAGTGCTGCAGCAGAAGTGATGTGGATTGAATCTATATTAAGTGAATTACAGATTATCTCTACAAACCAAGCTACAGTGTGGTGTGATAATGTCAGTGCAATTGCATTATCATCCAATCCTATCTTACATTCTAAGAATAAACATATAGAATTGGATCTATATTTCATTAGAGAACAAGTTATCAAAAATAAGCTAAAAAATGGATATATATATATACCATCAACTGATCAGAAAGCGGAAATTCTCACAAAGCCACTGTCAAAACCTAGCTTTACAAGGCTTAGAGAACAGTTAAATATAGAGCAGTAGTTTTAAATCACAGATCTATGAGGAAGATTTTAATACCTGACTGTTGACAGATCGTAACTTCTGTGTTGCTATGATCTTAATCGTTGGCGAATCAGGCTAGCTCAGCTAGGGCTTATGCAGATTCGCACTAAAAATCTGCTCTTATCCAATTTAACCTCTCTCAACGAATTACAAATTGTCTCAAGCCTTCAGCTTAAAGATTAATCTACAATTCATCTGTCGTGGAAAGCCTAAGGAAGTGTATTAACTCATCGATTAGGATTTTCTAAGATAAGGGAGCCGCCATTATTTTCCTTTTTCTATTTCTCTCGAAACCCTAGTTAGGTTTCGAGGGGAATTAGAGATAATGACAGCTCTGCGCATAGATTACATTATGTATTGTAATAAGCCTTTTAGGCCATGTGGGTTTAGCCCATTTTCTTTTCTTTTGCACTATATAATTGTTGCCATGTGTATTATGTTACACAACGTTCATTTTACATTCTCATGCTAAAATAATAAATCATTTTGAGATTGCTTCTTCAGTTATCTTTCTATACACAAATATTCTGAATTCTTGACTTTTAACCCTTAGGACACTAATGGAGGAAGTAGGGACCAATGAATTTTGAATTATTTTTTGCAGGTACCGCTTAACAGAAACAGAAGGAAATAGATTCTAGACAGTGGTTGCTCAAAACATATGACAGGAGACAAAGAGATGTTAATTAATATTATCTACTCAAAAGGAGGAGCTGTCATTATTGGAGATAATTCCAAGGATATATAATCGGCAAAGGCGATAAATTCAGGGAGAACTGAATATGTATACAAGCATACATCCAGGGGGAGCAATTTAATATTTCAACAGAATACGAGATGTTGTCATCAATCAAAAAGGGGGAGAATGCTGATTCGCGATATTTTCGATTCATGACAACATAAAAATGAAGATCAATGAGGATTGGATTGAAGAGCTAAAGTATATATATAAGTATTTAGTTGTGTTAAAATTTATCCACATAGTGTAATACAAATGCACGAATTTATATATATATATATATATATATATATATATAAATGAATATATGATCAGAAAATAGCAATACTGGACTGGTTACATACAACCAGTCGATGGGTAAAAATTAGACTGGTCGACTGGTCAGTGTTACCAAGCCCAGTAACGGCTAGTTTCTTTTCATATTTAATATATTAACGATTTTCTATGATCAACCCATTGATTGATGAAATGCAGATCGGTCGATTGATTCAAAACAATAACTATTTTTGTGAAGAGTCACCTCCTTTCATGAATAGAATTCTATTCATTTCTGAATAGAAATGGTCATATCTCTTCGAAATAATTATTTGCGAAAGGTTGCTGCTCTTCCACTCTTACATATACACTACAAACATGATTTCCAAATCACCGATTCTCAATTATTCTATTCTCGTTTCTGATTTACATCTTTATACTCTCTGCATTCTAAAAGCTCTCTAATATTTAAGTTACTTGTTGAATCATTGAAATTATTTCATATCTCTTGATTCAATAAGTAATATACTTCCTTCAAATCTTCACATACACGTCAAATTCTTAAGGATAAGATTATAGGAAGGGTGTACTTAATTGTTGACTATTCAGTGTTGATACAAGAACACATTCAGAAGTCAAAATACTTTGTAATTATGAAGTCCTGTGTTGGTGATCAGGCGGGGACATCCTTGTTGGTGCTTGGGTGTATTGTGACTTGTTCCTTCGGGTGAAGAGAGAGCACTGTTAGTGAATTCCGAAGAGGGGCTTTGGGACTGGACGTAGGCGGGAAGTCCGAACCAGTATAAAATTCCTGGTGTCTTTACTTACTTTTTTTTTTTTTTTTTTTTTGATATATCTCTATAGCTTAGTTTTATTTTCATAACTATTGTATTATACAATTTAGTATATCATAGTCATTTCCACTTAAATCCATATACAAAGATCCTATTCCAAGTCACATCGACGTTTCAAAACGTGGTTTAAGCCATGTTTTACACAAGTTTACTAAATTCTCAGTACACATTTTGTAATTCTAACTTCAGGTTACACTTCTAAAATGCAAACACATAGTTAAAACACTTTTAAGCCGTTTTAACATTGTTTTTAGAAGTTTTGCTCAAAAAATACAAATTTTACAAAAGTTGACATTTCACTTTTCTTTTGTGTATTTCTTACAAACAAAGTTCTAAAATTTATTTTTAACACATACACACACATATATATATATACATATATTTACAAGAAAATTTTTACATTTGCACATTTTAATTTACTCAAGAACACCGTTTTTTCTTTAAATTTTTTTCCATATATTTTGTATTTTTTTACAATAATTAGAATAAAATTTTATAAACACTTGTCTTTATCATAGATCCACATAATACAATGTTTCAAACTTTTAATTTCTGTTTTAACTTTTTTTTATCTCTAAATACTTAATCTTAAAGTCAAGCTTTAGGTCTTTATATATATATATATATATATATATATATATATATATATATATATATATATATATATATGTGTGTATATTCCTTAAACTTGAACACTTAAATTTGACTTAAGTTCCACCATTTTACACAAAATCCTTCTTAACTTTATTTTCCAGCCATTTACCGCAATTATAATTTATTACCACCAAGCTTCATATTTAATCATTTAAAATAGTTAAATAACCTTTTTCTCCAAATTTCCCCACAATAAAATTCCACAATTCCAATTTAAACCCCAACTTAGTAAATTAAGTTTAATTGGTTCTTTTAGTGGCATTAATATCTTGGTTAAATATTATAACTCTTATAATAATTCATTAATCACCCTAATAGGTATTCTGGGTTGTTACGTAGTGTCTACTTAGAATTAGGTATTAAGTGGTCGGATCTGTCATTGGGTATCAAGTAATCATTAAATCCACATTAGTATGAAGTGATTATCGGGTCAGCCTCTTTCCATATATGTGTGAGCATTAGACAACCTTTGTATTTGTGTGTTCACACCTTTGACATATTTTTGCTAATATTCATACTTCTTAGATATAGAAAAAGGTTTAGCTTGAGAGTTTATTCGCTAGAAAATTTTGTTCTAACCCCCTGCTCTTAACAACACACGTTAGGTCGGATGGACATGAAGGAAGAGACAGAGGGTGGAAGAATGATTCTAATGGTAATTGTTCATTAGTTATTGTCATTATGTGTGTGATTATTAGGGATATTTATGATGTACCTTGCTATTTTCATTTCTACGATTGTTGTATTCAGATATACTTTATTTGCTTTTATGAAATGAAAGGGTATATTATTTGCTATTATATTTTATCCATTCGCTTTGAGTTCTGATTATATTAGCATGGCTCTATGATATTATTTTTCTATATAAACCAATGATCATTTTGTGTGATTCTAAGTCTCGATAGGTCGTTTCTAAGTCAAATTTGGGCCCTTTCTGGAGTAGTTATTACATGATGAATAAATTATAATCCATTGTATGCATACCATGGCCTCTTAAGATTTTGTTCATGTCATAGTATGGTATTGATTCATCATTATTGACATGCTCAATGATGTAAATATTAGTGAACACTTCTAAAAAGGAGAAGGAATGACCACACTCCCTTTCCTAAAATAGTTATTATGCATTATTATATATGTAAGACTATACAAAGTACTAAGTATTTACAATCACAATTAATAAGTTTATCAGTAATTGAAGCTTACGCAGGAATAACTTTGAACTGACACGGTGTATGACATGATTTTTATTTTTTTATACATAATTACGCTTGCTTGTAAATCAAACATGAAAATTATACTTAATATTTGTAAATTGATGCACTTACCAAACTAATTCTACTTAATTTTAAATATATATATATATATATATATATACGGAACTGGTAAATTTACAATGGCATCTGGACATTTCAATTATCGTTTAGAAGTTGTCACATGCTTGCGCTCGACCAATCAGTCTATTTTCTCCCTTTTAATGCTCAACATTGAAATTCAGTTATCTTAATGCATTTTTGATCCATAATCCTTGTAAAGGGGGTAACCCACTTTCTTTAAATCCACTTTCATATGCATATTGAAAACAAAATGTGTTATACACTTTTCATTAGTCAACAAATTGCGCAGTTGCTATATAAAAAATGAAATATGCATTGTTGCACTAGAATAGATGATTCCTAATGGTTATAACCGATATAGGTAATTTTAATAACACTTACATGTGTTGCCATCAAGGTGTAGGCATCTATTTAAAACACCTATATCTATTACTAAATTTTCACTAACAAAATGCTGGCAAACATTTTCTTCCATTGATTATAAGCTCTGGAAAACATTTTCTTCCAACAGTTACAAGCATTGGTAAGGTCGTATTTACAACATTTATGTTTCTTTCTAAATTTTATCTTCTTACAAATATAATTGTTAGTAATATCTATTTTATAATAGGTATATCAATCGCAAAATTCATGGTACCAATAGATATATGCGGGAACAATAACAAAATAATAACATAAATAGGCATTTATGGCTTCTTTTTCCTAGCATTAAGCAACATTGCAAATTTCATGCACTTAGTTTATCATGAAGTAGTAAGCATAACTTGAATGTATGTTCTATTACAATTTAACTTTAAGTTCCCAAGTTCTCAAATATAACTATTATAATCATATAACATTACAATTTCAAATCCAAATTTTGTAATTCCAAAATACAACAAAGTCCTATTCAAATTACAAAGTGAAATTGAACAATAACAAAGTACAACGAAGGCTTTCGCATCTTCTATCGTCTTTATTTTACATTATGTGATGATTGCATGATATTAACTTTTCTTTCAATAAGGTAATTTTGCTACTCACTACAAGAAAAAGCTAATTTTGCAGCAGCATAGTACGCTAGTAATCCGTCACTATATAGGCCTTAGCGACGAAATACCGGCAGATCTAAATGGTCGGTAAATTTCAAAAATAGTATCTATGTTTAACTTGTGCGATGGATTTTAGCATGATTTCTCTGACCATTTCCGCTATTTAACTTAATATAAAATTTTAATTTTGAATTAATTTAAAATTCATTTATCGATGTCTTAGCGAGGGATACGTATTTTTTAAAAATTATTATCAAACCGACTTTGTCGGTTTTTCTTAATTCTACTGCATAAACAAAAACTTGTGTCCATCTGAAGCCTTGACTAAAAAGGTATGTTTGTGAGATCATTTATTTGAGCTCCCTGATTTAATTGTTAATGTAGTCTATTTCCATTTTTGCGAGATCATTTATTTGGAAATTAACTAAAAAGGTATGTTCCACGTGTACATATTAAGAAAATTAAATGCACATTAAATGCACTTTATATAATCAATTAATATACAAGACTTATACAATTTGATTCATTAATGCTCAAACCTGCAACAATAACTATACAATTCAATTTTTCCATCTTTTTTACCATATATACAGTGTATTGGTTTTGCAAACATGAAATTGGTCATGAGATAAATGTTTGATTTATGGAAATTAGGCAATTAGTTCAAGTGTTGATTTGTCACAAAGCATAATTTTAGTGTGGTGCTAAGGGCACCCCAATACATTCTTCCTAATACCGCAATTAAAAAAATAGAACTCATTTAATTTTGTATGCTTCCTAATACCACATTATTTCTCTATTTTGATGTCTCATTCAATCATTTTTGCCGAACTAATCACGTACTAAACTAATCCAAAAACCCTAATTTCTCGTAATCGTTGTCTTCTTCGCATCACTCGCAGGAAAATTCATATTCGTACGGTAATCTCTCAATTGTTTGGTGATCTGAAAACGCTAATCTATCACTTCCTCTTCTAGTTTTCTTAATTCAAACCTGATTCACGACTATTGTATATTAATCGGCATTGCGGCGTCGAATTTGTTGATTGGTTATAGATCTTGGGTTTAGCTCCTTGATCGGTTTTAGAAATGAGGATGAATGAATATCGAGTGAAATAGAATAGGGTAAAACAGTGTGGTAGCCCCTATTTTTTAAGTGTGTGGTATTAAGAAGAGGGTAATATTAATTCTTGTGGTATTTTTTAGTCGTGGTATTAGGAAGAACAAATTGGGGTGCCCTTAGCACCACACTAATTTTAATATGGACAAATTTTCAAAATAGGCTAATTTTTAAAACATATAGCACAAATAGGCTAGTTTAAAAAGTATTAGTGAGGTGGCAAAAATTTCAAAAAAATTAATCGGAGGCGCACTTGACAAGTGCGCCCCTTAAAATTAGAACGGGCGCACTACTTAAGTGCGCCCATTAAAATTATAACGGGCGCACTTGTCAAGTGCGCCCGTTAAAATTATAACGGGCACACTAGTCAAGTGCGCCCGTTATAATTTTTTCCAATCCTACCCATTTCCTGCTATTCTCTGCTACTCTTTATCATTCTGATTTTTACTATTTCGGGAAAAAAAGTACCAATTCGTACCATTCTTCCACTAGCTCTAAAAAAACCTAAAATCTACCAAAATTATCAAAACAAACAAGGTTTATTGATTGGGTTACTTCTATCAGCTATTGCACATCAATTTGAAGGTACTGATTTAGTTTAAACTCAAACCCTATCTCAAATTCTTATGTTTCTCAATTTCATTCAAACCCTAGGTTTAGTTTTTTATGCTTTCTTATGTTACTAATATTTATTTAACAATTAAGTATCCTTATGCCTTCCAAATTTTTCATTGTAGACTATGTTGGATTTTTTTCCTATTATTGTCTATTTTGAAGGGAAGCTGAACTTAAAAGAAAATAATATGCTAGTGTATGTTGGTGGCAAACAAAAAGGTTCAAAGATCAAACAAATTTGCTCCTACCATGAATTAAAGGAAACGGTGTATAGGGTTACAAAAATTGATTCACAAAAGTACGTTGTACGATTAGTAAGCAAGTGGGTGACGAATTCTGGATCTTCTGCTATCGATGTAAATGATGATGATGATGTCGATGCAATGTTTTTGGTTAGTATGAAAGTTATTGAGTTATTCGTGGTAAAAGAGCAGCCGAGACATTATGAAGAGGCAGTTGATACTAATTTAAACCAACATTCTGCTCAAAATATTGGAACTATTCCGAGTTGTGCTCATCAAAGCAATCCAAGTCCAATATTTCCTCCATTCATGAATACAAAGTAAGCTTGTAAATTTTACATTTGAGTAGTTAAAATTCATAGTTTTCTGATCTCATCCTTTTTTAAGTAGTTTTACGGTGCATGCGGGTGGTCCAAGCTTTAGACCAACAAATGATGGTGTAGGTTGTAGCTCACCACATACTGATAGCATGCAAATTGCATCAATGGATAATGATATGGCATGGATGGAAAATATGGAAGCTAACAATGATCCGCTTGAGTTTGGAATTCGTAATTGGATTGAAAACGAAAATTATGAAGCATCGTGGGTACAAGAAGATGAAGACGATAACAATGGACAAATGGAATTTGAGATGCCTTTGACAGATGATATATGTAGTGCACAAATTATGGCAGCATCGTTGATTCAAAATATAGCTCCTATTAGAGACGCATTTACTGCAGATTGTGTTGATTCGGGCTTTCACGTGGGAATGCAGTTTCAAACCAAGGAAGTGCTTATTCAACAACTTAGTGAGTGGTTTATAAATAATTCTGTCTCTTTTAAACCTGTAAAATCCCGCAAAAAAATACACTGCAATTTGTAATGTCAATAACAATTGCAAGTGGAGAATACATGCTATTGTCCCAAAAAAATCATTGACGGGAAGGTGGAAAATTAGGAAATATGAAGACAATCATTCTTGTGTTAATCCGGTCATCAATTCTAATCACAAGCAAGCGACAAGTAGATTTTTTTGCTAATAAAATACTTCCGTTTGTGAAGTCGGATTTGAATACCACTTCCTCTGCGATTCAAGTTTTAATGTCGGAAACTTTTTTTTATCAAAATAAGCTACTTCAAGGCGTATTGAGCATTGCGGAAACCACTTGAGACAGTTTTTCAAGATTGGGAAACATCATATGCTGAGCTGCCACAATATTTAGCTACTATTAAAAAACATAATCCGGGAACTGTTTTTAAGATTGAAAACGAAATAGTCACAAATGACAAAGCTCGTTTCAAAAGTGTTTTTTGGGCATTCGGTCCTTCTATTGATGGTTTTGCGCATTGTCGACCGTTACTTTGCATTGATGGCACACATCTATACGACAAATATCAAGGTATGTTGCTAGTCGCGACTAGAGTTGATGCAAATGATGGTATATTTCCATTAGCATATGCAATTGTAGACTCTGAATCAAAAGATAATTGGGAATGGTTTCTTATATGCATGTACTATCTCATACATAGTGTTCGCAATAGATGTTTGTCTATTATATCCGATCGAATGAAAGGCATTCCGGGAGCATTAGAAAATTGGCCTCAAGAGCACCATCACCGCTTTTGTGCTAGGCATCTCAAAGCAAACTTTCAAGTTGTCGGATTTACTCAAAAAAATTGGTAGACTTATTCTATTCATGTGCTAGTGCTACCGATGAGTTGCAGTACAAAGAATTAAGAGGCCACTTGAGAATCATTTCCCCAGATGCGCATGCTTGGATTGAAAAGAGCTTACGAGGTGCGGAGAAAAATTGGGCTCTATGTAAGGATAACGGTGGACGATTTATGATGATGACAACAAATGTATCCAAAAGTTTTAATGGAGTTCTACGAGGTGCTCGTGCTTTGCCGGTTAAGTCTTTAGTAGCACGAACGTTTTACCATTTAAACGACTATTTCATGAAACATCGTTCTGATGCCGAAGGATTTGAAATGCAAATGACTCCAAAAGTTGAAACTCTTTTAGCTAAAAGAGAAAAACAAGCACGACATTGCGGAATTGTTAGATTCAATCAAAACGAATGGCAAGTGAATGATCAATTTGGAAAAGCATTTACTGTGACTTTACATGATAATGTGTGTACTTGCACTTGCAACATTCCGCTATTGCAAAAATTGCCATGCTTGCATGTGATGGTCGCTTGTGCTCAAACCGTTGGAGGAGCAAATATATCGTACTATGAATTTTGTTCAGTGTGGTTTTCCGTGGAAAGATATAAAGAAAGTTACGCTCCAAGCTTCCATCCAATTCCCGATAGTAGATATTGGGATGCCTATCATGGTCCGACCATAATGCCTCCACATACAAAAAGGAAAACGGGACGTCCGCGTTCGACAAGAACTAAAGGTATGTGGGATAAAATGGGAGGAAGTAAACAAAATACTTGCAGCAAATGTGGTCAAAAAGGACACGATAGATCGACATGTCCGTCCAAATGATAGTTTGTAAGAGAATATTTGGAGATACATCTTGATATTTTGTTTGAATAATTTGTAATGTAATGAACGATTTGTAATTTCAATTCAGTGAATGAATGAATGATTTGCATTTCAATAGTGAATGTTTGCATTTTACAATATTATGAATTGTATTCGATTGTCTTTATTTCAAGTTTGAAAATAGAATTGTTCAGGCAGGGTAGCAGATGTATGCTACCAAATCTTGGGAAGGGCGCACCTGCAAGGTGCGCCCTGGTCAATTCTCAAGGGCGCACTTGTCAAGCACGCCCTTGAAATTTGTAAGGGTGCGCCTGGCAAGCGCGCCCTCGTTATTTCAGGAGGGCCGAGATGCTGCAGCTCCAAACTTCAGCCGGTTTACCCCTCACTTTTTCCAATCCCCCTTTTACTCCAAAATCCCTAAAAACTAAAAAAATCCAAAAACCTAAATTTCTAAGCTTTCAAATAATCGAATTCTCATAGGAAAATACATCAAATTACCTCAACAATGGAAGGATCTTCATCATCTCATGACGCTAAAGGTATATTGTTAAACAATACTTTCTTATTTTTTGTTTGTGTTGCATACAATAGATTTGGTTTGATCATTACTTGTTCAACAATGGAAGGATCTTCATAATTTTACTTCTTGTTTGTGAATGAAAACCTAGCTAATTCGTAGTTTAGTTATATGGTGAGTTAAATCCTAGCTAATTCCTAATTCATATGATATAGTAAAAAAACATTTTTTTCTATAAATTGTTAAAACTAGTTCATTAGACACAAGCGTGTTGCATCCGGTTCACTATTTGTTAAAACTATTAAACACAAGTGTCTTGCATCCGGTTCACATTTTATTCAATACTTGTTCACATTTTGTTCGCTACTTGTTCACAAGTGTCTTGCATCCAGTTCACTACTTGTTCACAAGTGTCTTGCATCCGGTTCACTACTTTTCCACTACTTGTTCACTACATGCATCTGGTTCACTACTTGTCCACTTCTTGTTTCACTACATTTTGTTCGCTACTTGTTCACAAGTGTCTTGCATCCGGTTCACTACTTGTCCACTACTTGTTCACTACATGCATTGTTCTTGCAGAGTTGGCACCGGGTCCTGGGGATGCTAGTGTGTTGTATCTTCAACATGAACATAGAAGCAATAATACGAACTTGATGAAGGTATTTCAAAAATTCTAATGAATAAACTCACTAATTTTTCATTTCTCATGGAGTAGCTAATTATTTTCATCTCGTATTGAATTTGTAGAGCGACGAGCCAATTGATTGTCAAGATCATTCCAGCAAGTTGGGTTTGATTACAGCAAATACACCTAGAGTTCAACATGCGCTACAAAGAGCTGGATTTAGAGAAATATCCAGATTGGGGTTTTTTAAGATAGATCATGCACTTGTTACATCATTGGTAGACAGGTGGAGACCGAAGACTTCCACATTCCATCTTCCCACTGGTGAAATTACTATCATGTTGCAAGATGTTAGCTGTCTTTTAGGCGTTGTAGTGGAAGGAAATCCTGTGACTGCTACACATCTCAGTAATTATAAAGATATTTGTTATGAGTGTTTGGGGGCGGTCCCAAATCAAAATGAGATAAGAGGTGAAACAGTTAAGTTGACTTGGCTTCGATGTACATTTCAAAATGAGCCATCAGAAGATGCATCAGACGAAGAATTTGAACGTCATGCGAGAGCCGTTATTCTACACTTGATATCTTTTCGTCTTTGTCTCGATCATTCGAAAGGACGATTAAATCTTTTTTGGCTATTATTTGTGAGAAATTTGGACGATTGTGCACGATATTCTTGGGGTAGTGCCATATTGACAACATTATACACTGAATTAACAAATGCTGCGCTCGGTAAATCCAAATCGATAGTCGCTTGTCTTTCTCTTCTACAGGTAAATATTAGAATGTATATATATTAATGGCCACTTGTAATACGCAATCTTATCATAATTATCTTTTATATATTTTACAGCTTTGGTCATGGACACATCTTCCTATCGGTCGTCCAAACATAACTTTATCTGCACAGATCGATAGGTCATTACCTTATAGTGCAAGGTAGTTTATGTACAATCACATGATGCTCAACAATAATGCTTACGCTTATGCTGTATTATTTACATTTACATACTTTATGTACATTACTTTATATCGCAGGTGGTTTGGAAATAGGAGCTAGATTGAATCTCCAAAGCGGGTTGCCACTTACTATCGTGACCAGCTTGACATGCTAACAGACGAGGTTGTTGTATGGAATCCCTATACACAGGATGTGCTAGTTCATCTGCCTCATATATGTCTAAGTGGCATGCCTAGTTTGCTATGCAATACACCGATCATATGCATGTGAACTGTTCAGATGTATTATCCTGATCGAGTGATGCGACAGTTTGGTCTTCAGCAACACATCCCTGAGCCTTGCGAACCTAAGCCAAATTTGGATTTTGTTGTCATTCAATGGAACGATAGACATAACTGTATCGTTCGTCAACACGTTCCTAGCACTCAACTTTCATAATACATGAGTTGGTATTGGACGATCACTCGAAGATTCATTCTCGCGGAACGGACTCAACATGAACGAGCATACACTGCTCGTGCACCGCTTGAGCGAGATGTCGTACGCCTTTTACTTTGCTTTACTGTTTCACTTTACTAATTTAAATCTTTAAATGTGTGATTATAAATAACAAAATTTGCAGGTCGATGTGCTAGAGACGGTTAGTAAAGAATTGGGAGATATTGGACGTGGTCGAGTACCGGAGCCCGACATCCAACCATGATGTATTAGCTTGAAGAAACTCATTGATGCATTACTATTTAGGCATAGATTAGAACGCCCAGGAGAGCGAAGAACTAAAAGAAGGCTTGATCCTTCTCAAGCTTCACTTCAGCATGACCCAGCTCAATCGTAGGCGGCAGGACCTTCTCAACCTCCTCCTACTCAAGATTGAACTTCACCATGAACGTTTTATAAGTATTGTATTAGCGTATGTTTGTAAGCGAACCATGTGCACTTTGTATTTGTGATCGAATCCTATATCGGTTCGTGTTTATGTTTGTAATCGAATTTTATTTAGACTCGTGTTTATGTTTGTAATAGAATATTAACGTTGATTTTACGTATTTATGTTTGAAATTGATACATATGTGTTTATGTTTTATTTAGGTTAGCGTATATTTGAAGTTGAATCAATAGAAAAGATCAAATCTGTATAAAAACTACTGTGAAACAGCAGGGTGGATGAAGAAAGGCTGCTGTAAAGCAGCAGATAGTATGGGCGCACCTTGCAGGTGCGCCTTAACAAAATAACAAGGGCGCACTTGGCAAGTGCGCCCTTGTTAATTTTTAAGGGCACATTTGGCAAGTGCGCCTTTGTTATTTTGTAGGGGCGCACTTGCCAAGTGCGCCCCCGGTAATTTTTTTTATAACTTTTGCCACCTCATCGCTGAGGTGGCAAAAACTAGCCTATTTCTGCTAATACTTTTAAACTGGCATATTTGTGTTATATGTTTTAAAAATTAGCCTATTTTGAAAATTTGTCCTTTTAATATTAATGGTAACTTCATTGAAAATATTATAATTACATTATTACTGGGATACCAAAGTTCTGCTATATTTGAATTATTTATTTAAGCACCCTGATTTAATTTTTAATGTAGTCTGTTTCAATTTTCTTGAGATCATTTATTTGGAAATCAACTAAAAAGGTATGTTTCATGTGTACGTATTAAGAAAATTAAATGCACATTAAATGCACTTTATACAATTAGCTGATATACAAGACTAATGATCATTCAAAAGTCTGCAACAATAACTATACAATTCAGTTTTTGTCGTCTTCTTTACCATATATACGGTGTATTGGTTTTGGAAACATGAAATTGGTCATGAGATAAATGTTTGATTTATGGAAATTAGGTAATTAGTTCAAGTATTGATTTGTCATAAAGCATAATTTTAATATTAATGGTATCTTCATGGAAAATATTATAATTACGTTATTACTGGGATACCAAATTTCTGCTATATTTGAATTATTTTATCAATCTTTTTTGATCTTTTTTATGTATATTAATTTGCATATTTATTCTTTGTACTTGCATGATTGGTTAAAATAATTATTTTGATTTGTATAATATACGTAAGTTTTTATATATATTGTAATTCATATGTAGTTTCAAACAATTAAAAAACTATAACAAAATAAATTTTTTGTTCAGTTATATAGTATTACAAAGTCAGTTTTCCCACCGTTATGCGGTTATACTAGTATATAATTAATCGTCGGTAAACCTTTGCTAATTAGCAAGGATTTGCGACAGAATATATTTTTGTAGGTAATATGTCGGTAAACCCTTGCAATTTAGCAAGAGATTAACGACAGATATTAATTTAGGATAACATTTAATCTAGCAACATCTGTTGATAATCTATCGGCAAACTCTTCCATCATATTGCTATAAATAAAATAACTTATAAATTTCAACGATACAAACTATAAACAAGAAAAATACTAATTTCTTCCATTCAAAATAAATCAACAATTTATTATAACCAACAATATTTATACATTAGTATAACTGCATAATGGTGGGAAAACCGACTTTGTAATACATCTTGATTTAGTTTCCATATAATGAAAAAAAATACATTTCCATGTTGTTGTTTTTTACATATGGACATATTGAAAATTTTACCCAAGTACCCTACCATTTGTTCATTCATAATTAATATTTATGACTAATTTGCGCATGGAATTCAAAAGTGATAAGAGAAAATAAGCATCATGATTTTGGCTTTAAAGGCAAGGCTATAAGGCTGCAATTAATGTGAAATAACTTTACATATGAAATGAATGTTCCTGGACAACTTCTTGCATGACATATATGGATATAAATAAGGTAAACAATTACCCTAAAAACACAATTATCCATAATTAGAAATTTGTTACACCAAATTGAATAAAATTTAACAAAACATGCTTTACTTCTTGCAATAAATTTTTAAAATTTTCAAAAAATTCTCAATTTTAATAGAATTGCTTAAATTTTAGAAGAAAAATATCAATATATTTAAATTACAACGATTATTTTTAATGTTGCTTTAATTAAAATTTCAAGTTTCATGATAAAATAATTCATTAACCTTTGAAACAAATATATATAATTCGTATCAAATTTTATTACTTTAAAGTTTATTTTATTTACTAATATTTTCTTATTTCCAAAAAATATATTTTGTTTTAAAATAAATTAATAACTTAAATAAGAAGTAATAAATAAATAATGATTAATAGTCCTTAATAATTAAGACTGAATAATCAATATTCGATTATAATTAAGTAAAAGTTACTAATTAACAATTGATGAATAAGAAATAATAATCAATAATTATTATTTTCAATGATTCATAATTAATATGAAATAACTAATATAAGAAAACGAGATACTGTTAAAAACAGTATTAAACAGGAATATGAATTTCCTAAAAACTTAGATTTATTGAATAGATGGACTATTCCTAAGATTGAACCAAAGGTAATATAACAATTAGGCACTTTTGAAAAACTTGGTTTGAAACAGATTGTTAAAACCACAGAAGAATCTATTTCACTTGATAACGAAGAAATGATTATTAAGTTATTAAGTGAAAAAGACTTACAGCCTTATAGGCAAACCCATAAATTTATTCACATAGGTTTAATACAAATTGCATTCAAACCTTTAACCCTCGAAGGACTGCCAGAAAGTTTTATAGCAGCCTTAAGAGATGGTAGAAATTTAGACTGGAAAAAATCCCTAATGGGATTAATTCAATCAAGTCTGGCACATGGTCCAGTCTACTTTAATGTTTACCCTAATTTGCAATTATCTTTATCTGACGTTAATATTTTAGAAGCCATTACTTTGAATGTTAAGACCCATGGATATAATTATATTCCAGGATCTGAAGTAATATGTATTTGTTACAGAATATATTATAAACCTTTATACACGTTAAATCCTCAATGTAAATTGGTAGATAAACCTTTAAATGAAACAATCCTAATAGAGACAAATTTTAGTCAGTCTAATATAACTACAAGAAGATCAATAAAATGGGAAGAAATTCCTCTTCCAGAAAGTTGGAAAATTGAAAGAGCTGTTCCTTCTCAGCCAAAAATCATTAATGAAATAACAAGTATTATTCAAACCCCTGAAGGAACTGTTCAAATACAACTAGAAAATAACAATTCTAGACCCAGTTCCAGCAAATCATATTTGTCTAGAACAAAATCTTTTCATTCTCATATTTCTCCTTTAGATTATATTATTGAAACCCCATCAAGGAGGTCTACATCTCAAATACGAGAATTTGAGAAAAAATCATCAGATGATGAATCTGTAAAAGATAGCCACGTTGAAAAATTACACGTAAACAAAAATAATATTGTAAAAGGAATATACAATAATCAAGAAGCGGAAATAACCGAATCGGAAATGAATTTTTCTATATAAAATCTCATGGATTATACGACCAAAATAGATTTTAGTCCTGGTTCTCAAGCCAGACAGAGGATTAAATCTGAATTTAAACTTCCAAAATGGGAATCATTTAGAAAATGGTTTTTTGAAAATATTTCAAAAGAAGAACAAAAATATTTCCAAGATGAATTTTATAAATTCACATCTGAAAAAAATATAATGTTTCCATTTGTTCCTTGGTTTGTAGCAAACTATATTGGACAATATGTCTCAGTATTAGAAAGAGATTATAAACTTTCAAATGGTGCTGTTCTAAAAGCAGTCTATCCTCCACAACAATTTTTTCAAATGGAAAAGCAGGGTAGAATTTTAAATTTTAATGCATTCTCTAAAATATTAGAAAACGATACTTTACAAGTCACTATAAAACAAATTAATCAATTATTTGAGCAACAAAATTATGCAAATCTTTATTTACACATCATTGGCCAACAAATTTTATCATTACATAGCAAATTAGAAAAAATATTTTCTGCAATCAATAATATAACGCCTAATGTTTCTCTTAATACTGAAGAAACTAGTGAAATAATTGCCACCTCCAGTCATCAGCCTCCTCCTGAAGTCAAAGAATTCAGACTAAATAAAGAAACAGAATTAAAAAAAGTTTTTAAACTAAAATCAGAATCTGAACTAGAAAATTTCTTAAGAGGGAGAATGGAAAATCTTAAATTAAACACTCTCGAGGAAGAATCTTCTGAAAACCAAACGGTTCAGGATGAGATTAATAAGCTTGAAAAGTATGCCTATAAGCCTTCTCAAAAATTATTTTATTTTAGGAGGCCCTCTCCTATGGATACTTTACCTGAAGAACCAGAATATATAAATAATAATAGCTATAGTGGGAAAAGTATTTATGAATGGAATATAGATGCATACAGTGAAAAACAAATTTATAATGTTGCTCATCGTATGTTAATGTATAGCACAATCTGCAAAAACAATGGTAATGATGATGTTACCGTTGCAAAAATGATAGTTGCGGGTTTTACTGGCCAACTTAAAGGTTGGTGGGATAATTATCTCTCTTCCTCACTTAAAAGTGAAATCTACAACACGGTAAAACAAGAAGATGGGAAAATGGTTCAAAATGTTGTGTATACCCTAATAGTGACTATTCTGGAACATTTTACAGGAAGAGTTTCAGATAACAACGAAAATATTCGTACTCTTCTACAGAATTTAAGATGTAGGACATTAACAGATTTTAGATGGTATAAAGATACATTTTTAAATAGGGTAATGGAATTACCAGAGAGCAATAGCTCCCATTGGAAATCAAAATTAATTGATGGCCTTCCTTCTTTATTTGCGGAAAGAGTAAGAAAGAATTTAAGAAAATATAAAATAAATATTCCTTATGAAAGTTATACTTATGGGAAACTAATTGGAACCTGTATTCAGGAAGGTTTATCTTTGTGCAATGAAATAAAACTAAATAATCAAATAAAACGCCAAAATTTGTCAGAAAGAAAACAATTAGGACAATTTTGCAGTCAATTTGGAATGGATGTTCCAGATATTAAAAAGACGCATAAGAAAAATAATAGATTTAATGAAAATTTCTATAAAAAGAAAAAGAAACATTACCCTAAGAAAAAATTAGAGCAAAAAGCCCAAAGAAAAGAAGAAAAAATAAATAAAAAGAAGGATAAAATCATTCATTGTTACAAATGTGGAAAGATTGGCCACTATGCTAATAGTTGTAAATTAAAAAAGAAAATTAATAATTTGCAGATTAATGATGAACTAAAAGATACATTAACAAAGATTCTATTAAATTCCAGTTCTGAAGAAGACTCTGAGGATGATTCAAACTATTCAGACTATTCGGACAATTCAGACAAACTTAAAGTTCTTAATGAAGAACCATTAGAATCTGATGATGATTGTTGCGAACCATGCAGTCAAGGGGGACCTTGTCTAAACCCAATAGTAGACAGTGAAAATGAGAAGGATGATTTTTATAAAGTCCTATCACAATTCCAAAATACAGAGATTAATGTTTTAACTAATAATAATATTTTAGAATTCTTGAAATTAGTCAAAGACCCAGAATTAAGATCTAAAATGATAGATCAAATGGCAGATATTCCAGAATCAAGCAAGAAAAATGAAATATTTCAAAATATTGGTATTTCAAATAACCCATATTCCATGAATGAAGTTCATAAACTTTTAAAAGAAAGACAAAAAATTGAATATCCTACTACTATTCAAGATCTCAATATTGAAATTCAAAATGTTAAAAAAGAAATTCAAGAAATTAAAAATGAAAACAAAAATCTTAATTATAGAATATCTTTCCTCGAACAAACAAAACAAGTAAATCCACTAGAAGATAATCTAGTAGATTGTTCTAAGTTCAATAGTTCAGAACAAGGAGAATTTCTTTCAAAATTAGATATTTTCATATCTCAAAAGTGGTTTATAAAAATAACTCTTTTGATTGATAATTATTTCACAAAGGAGCTAACTGCACTTGTTGATAGTGGTGCAGATATGAATGTAATTCAAGAAGGACTAATTCCCACAAGATATTTTCATAAAACCACTAGTGCTTTAAGACATGCTGGGGGAGAAAAACTTGAGATTAATTTTGAATTGCCACAAGCACATATATGTAAAAATAAAATCTGTATTCCTACAAGTTTTTTATTAGTAACAAACATTACTAACCAAGTGATACTTGGAACACCATTTATAGATAAAATTTATCCTATAACAAATATAAATAACAATGGAATAACAGGTACATATGAAAATAAGCCGATTAATTTTGAGTTTATAACAAAGCCATTTGCTAAAGTTTTAACTAAAATAAAAGATCTTTTGATACAAAAGAATTATCATCTAAACTTTCTAAAACAAGAAGTTATTTCTCTTAATATAAGTGAAAAACTGATTAACCCAAAATTACGAGAAAACATTAAAATGATTTATAACAAATTCTCATTAGAAATATGTAATGATCATCCAAATGCTTTTTGGGATAGAAAAAGACATATTGTTAGTCTTCCATATGAAGAAGATTTTGATGAAAAGAAAATTCCAACTAAAGCAAGGTCATGCCAAATGAATTCTGAGTATTTAGAATTATGCAAAAAAGAAATCGAGTCATTATTACAAAAAAGCTTAATAAAGCCATCCCAATCACCCTGGTCTTGTACTGCTTTCTATGTAAATAAACATAGTGAAAAAGAAAGGGGGGTGCCTAGATTAGTAATAAATTATAAACCGCTTAATAAAGCTCTAAAATGGATAAGACATCCAATCCCTAATAAAAAGGATTTGTTGGATAGATTATACGATTCAATCATTTTTTCAAAATTCGATTTAAAATCTGGTTATTGGCAGATTCAAATATCAAAATCTGACCAATACAAAACAACATTTAATGTTCCAATTGGCCATTATGAATGGACTGTAATGCCTTTTGGATTAAAAAAATGCTCCCTCTGAGTTTCAAAAAATAATGAATGACATTTTTATTCCTTATAGTGAATTTATTATTGTTTATATTGATGATATTTTGATTTTCTCTAAAGACATTGAAACCCATTTTAAACATTTAGATATATTTAGAAAAATTATCATTCAAAATGGTTTAGTAATCTCAAGGACAAAAATGTCCTTATTTCAAACAAATGTAAGATTTCTAGGACATAATATTGAAAAAGGAAAATTAATTCCTATAAATAGAAGCATAGAATTTGCTTCAAAATTTCCTGATATAATAACTGATAAAACTCAACTACAGAGATTCTTAGGAAGTTTAAATTATATATCATCTTATTATAAGAATTTAGCTAAAGATGCTGCTATATATATGAAAGATTAAAAAAGAATCCAGGACCATGGACTGAGAAGCATACTCGGGCTGTCAAGACAATAAAAGAAAAGGTAAAAAATCTGCCTTGTCTAATGTTGTCAAACCCAAATTGGGAAAAAGGTAATTGAGACAGATGCCTCAGATATTGGATTCGGTGGAATTCTAAAACAAATATGTCCAAAAACAAAACAAGAATGCCTTGTTAGATTTCATTCTGGGAAATGGTCTAATAGCCAGAAAAATTATGCTACTATAGCTAAAGAAATTCTTGCTATAGTAAAATGTGTTTTAAAATTCCAAGATGACTTGTATAATCAAAAGTTTATTATAAAAACTGATTGCAAATCAGCTAAATATATGTTTAATAAAGATTTCAAACATGATGTTTCAAAACAAATGTTTGCTAGATGGCAAGCACACCTCGCACCCTTTGATTTTGAGATTTTGTATAAAAAAGGAGAAGAAAATAGTCTTCCTGATTTCTTAACTCGTGAATTTTTACAGGAAAATGATCCCTAGAGGAAGGGGAAATCCTACTTACAGAGGAAGGGGTAGAGGAAATATCCTAGCCCAACATGGAAACAAAAGGCTCATAGCCCAAAATCTGACCAGTTCAGGGAGTAATACCTCTACTGATAGTTTATATAAGGAATTTCTTGAATTCAAGAAAAAACAAGAGGCAAATAGTCAAACAGCAAATAGTCAGTCAGCTTCATCTTCATATGCTAATATAGCTAGCAATGAAGAGAATGAGGAAAACATTACCGCATATGCTGAAAATCCTCATAAAGAAGTCATACTTCTTCTGGAGTTTAATGATCTAAAAAGAGATAATGATCCGTGGAATCTAATGCAAAGATATTTAGACACATCATCATTTATTGTGACAGCTTATAAGCAAAGAGGTTATTATGAAGCTATTCTTAAAACCTCTGAAACATGTGAAATAACATATTTTAATGCGGGAGATCCAAATATTTATAGCTTCAGCAAGATAATTGTGAAAAGGCTGATATTGCCAGAAGAATGGGGATTATCTACCCTTAAAGAAAAAGAAATGTTTTTGCCTGATAAAAAGGTTACTATTAGATATAACTATTGGGATTATGTTGATGCACTTAATAAAGTGCTTCTCTATGAAAATAATAAAAAAGAAACATTCATGGTTCATAAAGATATGTGGAGAAGTTTATAAACGACCGATTCCAAATTGGTTTTATGAATGGTGGACAAATTATGGACCACCTATTGATATTCTTCCTGAAAAATTCAAAGAATTATATTCTAAATGGATTAGTTCTTCACCAAAGATAATTGAACTAGATCAATACGTAATGATTGCAGAATCTGGTCCAATATATTTCTTTATTGAATTTTCCATTCCTTGGATTTGGAAATGGAAACCAGAAATTGGTTATACAGAAAAGGAAATTCCTTGCTTATACAGGTGTTTTTTCACTAAATTCTGGGACAAATTAATCAGAATTGACAATAGTACAGGACAAATATTCGGCCATGAATTATTGATAGAAATTGGAAATAAAATAAAGGCATATCAGGAACAACAAAGCTTAAAGAAAGAGAAGGAGGCTCCTAGTCCGTTCCAACATATTACCAGAAAATTAAAAATGCAGAAGGATGCTGTCACCAAAGAAGATATTTTATATGCATATATTGAAGAAATGAAAAAGGACTTAATAAAGAATCTTGGCAAGGATGATAATAAGTCAGACATGTCAATGGCATCATCAAAAATGTCAGATGATGAACAATACTCAGATCTCAATGATGAGGATTTTGCAGAAATGTTCGACAAGATAGAAAAAGAGGCCCACAATGTGGGACAGGAAAAAGGGAAAATGACGATGGAATAATACAGCTGTGCAAAAGCATTAATCTACTTTTATAAAGTAGTTTGTTCTCATTCATACCGTGGCAACAAAGTTTTATAAAGTAAAGGACAATGACTTTAATCATCGAGGGACAGCTTGCAAATATGCATTATGGATTTGAAATAATTTGAAGTCCGAAAGATTCCAAACCTCAGCTATTTAGGGGAAGCTCTTTCACTTCAAGAGGCAGACTTGAAGTCACAAAAAAAATCTTCATTATATATCTCCTCCAAAATCTTCTGCCATTATTAATATTTAGCTTGTAAAATATAAGTGTGTAAAGTAAGGAGAAGCCTCCATTAGTACTGTAAGTTTCTTTCTTTTTAAGTTTGTAATTATTATATTTGTGTAAGAAAAGCCTGTATGGCAGGCTAAATTAATTATGTGTTGAATTACTTCTGTTCTATATGTATGTGTTCATGTGTTCATATATATAGGAATACAAATTAAACTGAAAAAGATGAAGTCATGGGTTGAGGACAGTATCAGAAGATAATAGTTTCTGGTTTTGTTTATAATCATGTATTATGTCCACTTTCAAGCCAAGTTAAGGTGTTTTCGGACTTTGTTTACATGATTTATAAGCCAGAAACTATTTTCAGTATGCTACTAGACTTGTAAAATATTCCAATTTTGATTTTGTGGTTCCAGTTTGATATGTAAGATCCTGAAAACATTGTAGCAAAGTTTACACTGTAACAGTTTTGTCCTGTTGCGGTATTATTATAGAAATTGTATTAACTTTGTTCCAGGACGTGTTTTAGAATGGTAACTAATATATATATATATATATATATATATATATATATAGTTAAAAAGATGGCAAAAACTGGATTATGTAGTTATTGTTGTAGGTTTTTCATTGAGCATTAATGAATCAAATTGTATAAGTATTGTATATCAGTTGATTGTATAAAGTGCATTTAATAAACATTAACGTTAAAACTGATCATAAATGCACATAAAGAAAGAAAATACAAGGAACTGATATATAAGGCTTGTAATGATTATTCAATAGACATTGTAATTAATGCATCATTTAAAGTAAGAAAAATGGGTATTTCAGACGGGCACAATTTTTCGAAGGCTCAGTAGAATTAAGAAGAACCAACAAAGTCGGTATGATAAAAACACAAAGTTCTATTTATTTAAATCATAGGCAAATCCATTTATTTAAATCACTGGTGTGATTTCCGTCTGTCACTCATTCTCCTTTCATTCTTTTCAATGAAGTATTTTGCATGCGCCCTTCGTTCCATAAATTCCTCTGTTCCATTTCCAAGAACGAAGAACAACCATGAACACTGTCCAGATCTGATTCTAAACATGTGAGTTGCCAGTAAGTCCTCGATCTTCTAGAAAACACAAGCACTATTTAGTTTCACTTCTGAGATTTACTGATATCCGCAAATTCACGACTGATACTATGTTTAAGAATATTCAAATCAATCTAATCAGTAATGAACCTGGAAACTGATTATGACGCTTAACAAAATGTATAACTATTTAAGAATAAGGGTGTGATATGACCTTTAATCACAGACACAGAAGGACCATCCTTAAATGACATTTAGATTACGAAGGTTTGCATGTTTATTTTCATATGCAGTAATAATATACCACTCACTATATGTGCAAATTTCAGCAGACCAACAACGCTCCTGACTTCAACACTGCCATGCTGCAAGCATGAACTAGTAAAATATGTTATCCATGGTACAAAGCAAAGTTTGGTAATGATGTGCTAGTTTTTTTATATATGATCCAAGATCCACAGAAGTAAAAATGTCATAGGCACAAATAAGAAACTTTCAATAAAAATCAGCAATTTAACTTTCCTAGTACAAATTATCCGACTTGTTGCTAATTTCATGAAGGTTTCACCATAGTGATAAACATCAATTTCTAGAAACTAAAGCAAATAACCATAGTTATCAAATGAACCCATGATTGTTTCGTGCTATCGAGAAGCAGTAATTTATAGTAATGCCCACATAGCAATTTATAGTAACATATACTTGAAAACTGATGCAGGTAAGCTGATGTTGTCTTGCCAAAAAAAAAAAAAAAAAAAAAAAAAAAAAAAAAAAAGGTAAGCTGATGTTGATGAATTGGGCAAAAACAAAGCGTGCAGCAAAAAAAGTATACCACCATTCACTCCAAGCATACTAATTGCTTTCTGATGCTGTCTTGGCAACCTACATAGCAATAACATCATGTGTTAATTTATGATAGTTGTCATATCTTTTATAATATGTTTTAGTATTAATACTTATCCCCCTGTCCAAATGTGAAGGACATACAAACAGAATAGCACCACTCAGTTGACATTAAATCTTCAAGGGATAATGAGGTAGAAGGACTCCTTATTTGCTGATTGTTATCATCACATGTTGCGGACAGATACTCGTAAAGTTCTCTATGTTGCTTGTTTCTTTGTAATCCATGTACATCTTCTTCCTTAAATTCATTTGGCAATTGATTTGTAGTTTTCTTTGTTCTTAAATCTCCATTGTAATGTCCGTCACACCATGAAAATTCTCTAAAATGCTAATATGCAGCGTTAACCATAAACCTATCAATATAGGAATGATGAACATTTTTATTGATGAAAAATACTGACTTTGGTTTTGTTAGTGAGCTAAACTAGAAGACTACGTGACCCTACTATAAAATTTCTGCACTACTCAGCAACCTATTACTTTATCTTCTTTTCTTGAAGCTACCTCTTTTATTGCTCTATGCTGATAAATGCTGATAAAAATTTATATAGGTTGAAGATACATGTTAACATATCACATAAAAATTAAGAAATTTGGTAGTTGTTGGAAAAATGGTTCATTTTTTAAAGATGAATTATTTAAAAAAAAAATTGGATAAGTGTAAGCTGACTTATATATGAATAGTCTCACATCATGAGACTATATGAAAAGAAAAAAAAAACATTTTTTTTATTTGACTTGGTAAAAAAATTAAGATCCGTTTTTTTAGATCTGAACCGACTTCCTCTAAAAGTATGACCACGTTTATTTTTTGCCAAATGACTCAGAAAAAAAAACTTTTTATTTTTATTAAAAGTTCTTCAAAAACAAAATCATAATGAGTAGTTAAATTTAGATCGAAAGTGCAAATCTGAATTGGTTTGTTGTCCAAGCAAATCAATTATTTTTTTCTCTGAAGGCTGTTTTATCCCAAAGGCGGCGGCGGCGACAAATACGAACTGGTTTGCACCACCGACCAGATCGCCGAATCGTCTTCAAGAAAGCAACCTAGTCCGCGACTCAGCTATTGTTTCCCAACAATTTTGAAGACGATTCGAAACAATGGCTTTGACTGCAAGCTAGGTTGGAAAATATGCTCTCAAGATGCTTTAAGGAAAAGACGCAGTCTCCTTGATGAAGCTGTATTGCATTTTCAGCACAAACCGGAACGCTTGCATTTCTGTCAATGGCCACCTACAAACTCGCGAGGTGCATGCTTGTGAAGAATCGGAAAGCGGCAAATGAATCAGACTCAAGCTAGTTGATTTACTGATAGATTTAGGGATCGACTTGTATTCCGCACAGAGATAAAAGCTGAAATCGATCAGACCCATGGACCATCGTTCAATAATCGAACTTTTAGAAGGCAATGTCGATGAAAGTATGCGCTCTGGAGCAGACATGGAGGCTTTATCTGCCGCTTTAAATCGAGATATTGGTGGCGACTCTTCCACTTTCTCTAGGCTATCCGATTGTCAATCAGCAGGAAACTTGGAAACATAAATGAATAATATCCCTGAATCCAAAAATTGTGGAGCTTGGCATCAGAAATGGCCCAAGTTAGTATTTTTTTAACCTTTTACGCTTCATATTTTTGTAGCGTTAATTAAACCAGGATTTACCTTTATTCGACCTTGATGTCTTCGATTTGGGGCTCTCGTGTTAAACGATTTCTCATAAGAAAATATAAATTTAAATGGACTAGTACAATTTTTTAGGGATCACTAAAAGATACAAGTTCTGTTACCTAACTAATGTTGACATGGATAGGGAAATTTGAACTAGCATACATCAAACGTGATCTTCCCACTTAATAGTTGGTGTGGAAGAAAGGAACAAAGAAGTTCATGGTCATTTTGATAGTCTGCAATCTAGTATGCGTAAAGGTTGCATATTTGTTAAAATTAATTGATACTATTAACAGTATATAAACATTTGTGTTAAATTAGAAACTAAGACATCCTAGAAAAATGAGAAGGTGTCCAAGACAGATGTAGATGAAACACCTTTTAGTATGGACCATCAATTTTTGAAAGATGTATTTTTGCTTACTTGAAATCTTTGCACATTATTTTGGTCTTAACAATCAGGTCCATCACATAAAATGACTCAACAGCCTTTTCGGCTATACTACAGAATGGAAATCCGCAAGGAAACCATAAATGATAGCAGCGACCAACCTAAAAGAATGATTCTGGACAGTTGATTCTATGTTACAATTGTGAAAAACCAGGTCATATGGCACGAAAGTGTCGGAACAGGCCAGGCCCTGCACCGCAGACTTACCTGACTGAGGAGCCTCTTACGGCTATGATAACTGAGATTCACCTTGTTGGTGGATCAGAGGGTTGGTGGGTTGTAACACCCCACCTCTGCCAGGGTGGCTCTTGCAAGCACTCTGACTTTGGAGGGGCGTTTGAATCGGGTAAACATGCATAATGATATATCAAGGCAGAACAAGAACATATGTATATATGTAAACAGAGTAAATAAGATAAGTAAAATAGCGGAAGATTTCAAACTATTTCAAAACAAGTCTGGTACAACATAACTTTCCAAATAAACAAGTCTAGATAAAAACAACATCAACTGAAAAACTGAAATACATAAGTATTATCCCCAAAATAAGTGATAACCATAGCTAGCTTCACGTCGAAACCGTACATGAGCTGAAATCCCACAAGCAAGCAATCAAAAATCCAAGCTAAGCTCCAACGTTCCCACCCTGAGAACCTTGGGGGGGGGGGACGGAAGAAAAGAGGCGAAAGAAAAACAGGTCAGTCAAAAAGACTGAGTAAGCCCTACTACAATCAATGTAAACTGATAAAGTTAACTGGCATGAGAAGCAGGGATGAACATAAGGATAACAACATACTAGCATGATGATTAACTAACAAGATAGGTAAAGGTGTCATCGCATAATCAGGTTTAAGGTTTTTGCACCACAGGTGTACTAGCAAGCTAACATGACTTGAATAAACAAGTATTGATCCCTTGGCCCAAGCTTTGGCCCAATAACATGAAGTGACCCTAATACGAGGTCCAACCAAACGGTCTAATCGATCGGCTCCCTAAGCCTAACTCGTCACGTGTTGGTGTCAATACGGCCCAAACATAATTGTAGTCGGACTGTGCTGGGTCTCCCGTCGGGTGTATCAAGCCCTAGGGTGTCAACCCCTGGACACCATAAACATAAGTGCACAGTCTCGATCTACTGGTACCCATGCTTGACTTCTCCAAATACGGACTACGTGCACGACCATAGTCCGTCCGGAACTACATCGGCGTACCACTCGACCGTCGTTTTGGTCACTTATACCAGTCCAGTAATCGTGCCCCCACCCTAGCCTAGTCCCTAGGGTCTTAATGATACAAACTTGGGATTACTGCTGGAGTGGACCCCCATTGCTAGGATTTTCTAGTGGGTTAAGTACGGTTTAACCCTTTTACTAATCATGGATTAACTTGGTTAAGTGTAACGATGAGTTCACGACTTAACCTTGATTAATCTACCAAGCCCAAATTGGTTAAGTATTAAGTGGACCATGACTTAACCCTAATCATGAGGCATTAATTAATTAATGTGCCTTAACCTCTCACATTAGACTTTGTTGCGGTTACTAGTTAAGCCGGTCGGTTCCGGGTAGCTTTACACCACAACTTGGTCTAACCTCGGGTTCAAGGTACAACATGACCAACTTCTCACATTGGGTCCTATTGTTTGTAGCAACTAGTTAAGCCGGTCGGTTCCGGGTAGGTTTACGCTACAAACTCAACCCAACCTCGAGTTGGTCACACTTATATTTTCTAAGTGTCATGTCCATTATGTTTACAAAACATATTACAAGTTTTCAAGCATTTGGGTAGACCTAACTTAATAGGTAAATTCCCAATGGGTAGACCTAACTTAATAGGTAAATTCTCAATCTTATGTTTTTATGTCTTTTAAGTTTACCCAACCCCAAACGCAATCCCATCGCTTACATATCGCAATAGCGCATAAAGGATAGAAAGAGGGAACTTGGCATAATCATGACATAAAGGTGTTGAAGCCACAAGTTTAACATGGTGGCATATGAAATGTACATATGTTCATATACTTGCATATTACATTTTTAGGCCTCAAAAGCATGTATAAAACCAAACTTAGCATATTGGTGATACATGGTGATAAATGACATGTAGGAATGGCCATAAGTTCGCATTTAGCCTCACATGCAAGTTATCATAAGAGATATGATAACTTACATGTTGCCAAAATGCAACCTTTAGCATAAAGCTTGAAGCTTTATGTTCATATACTCAAGGTAAGCTTGCATAACATGATAACATGAGTAAAATGATCCATCCAAACTTGCATACATAACATGACAACTTGCATATCATAACATGGCAAACTTGCATAACATAACATGGCAAACTTGCATATCATAACATATCAAACTTGCATAACATGACATGGTAAACTTGCATATCATGGCAAACTTGCATATCATAATGATCAACCAAACTTGCATCATTCATTTAACTTTAGAGTTTAAATATGAAAATAGAAAAGGGCTTACAATGCTTATGAAGACACAAAAATATATATAGATTGAGACAAAGCCCTTATGCAATCAAATAAACCCAAAATGCAAGCTCCAATAGAAAAACCCTTGAGCCAAAATGATCAAAACTCTTGCTTTATGATGTAAATATGGAAACTTGACTTGAATGCAAGCTAATGATGCTCATACAAGCTTGAAAACACTTGTATGCATTGAAAATCTCTCATAGTAATAACTTAGGAATTCTTTGAAGAGAGTGGAGGCCATGAGAGGAATGATTTTGCCATAATTTAGTTACTTGAATGAATAATGATGATTTAGGGTTAGGTTAGGGGCTTATTTATAGAGATTAGGATTAGTTTTAGCCTTAGGATTAAACCCTAATTCCAATCTCAGCCCTCAAAACCGAATCTGGCCCCCAAACTCAACACAACTCCAAAATGGTGCACCAGGCAAAACTGCCCGGCTGAACCAAGTCGACACCCAAATCGACAGGGCTGTCGACTTGGGCCTAACCATGTCGACTGCCCAGTCGACAGACCTGTCGACATGGGTGGTCTGGCGGGAAATTTCCCGCCTACGCCCAACTGCCCTAATTTCCAAATTCAAACTTGAATTTGAAATCTGTTTTTACTTTGAAATTTTCTGAAAACTTCGTTGGGCCTTAATCGGGTCATACGGACTCCGATTTTCGAAAACTCAGACTCTATTTCGCGTATTTTTCCGAGACGAACGCAATGGCACAGCCCGTTTCCCTTGATTCAGATTTTAGAATTATATTCTGCCTCGATTTACATTATAATAGGTTATTGAAAATACGGGTTGTTACATTCTCCCCTCCTTAAAGGATTTCGTCCCCGAAATCTCTAAGTTAGGAAGAACATATCCTACCATCCAACATCCATCTACTCAAAACATCATCCACGAGCAATCATTGTCCTTACAAGATTCTAAACGTTGTATGAACATATGCAAAGGTGTGTGTATATGTACTTATCTAATGCAAATATCATCAATGCAAATTATGTTAGTGAAATGAATCCATATGTATGCAATTCCTAACATAATGTATAACATCTATATGTGTGCACATAACATACATCCATATGCAACATCCATGTGATAACACAAAAATTTTCATCCATGAATAAACATAAACACTCATGCATATGCAATATGAGGAGTGTGTGAGCCGATCTAGTGCCTAATGTGTATAATGCATCCACGAGTAACCACTTGCAAACACTTGCAACCACTTGCAACCATCAAGCATAACATGTTTCAAACACATGTTTCATCCAAAGGGTTTCTACCTAAGGTTCTCATGACAAGATTAACATGATAAACTAGATAATCAAGACAAACATGGATAGCAAAAGATATGCTACAAAGAGATCGGGAAGATAAGCAGGATATACCCCTTTCGGATTACTAGAAATCCCTTCCTAACCCAACCCATATTCTATAAAAGCCCAAAAGGTTTAGTCAACCTAACGGACCCCTTCAAACCCTGACATGTATTACTAGCCAATAAGTCATACCTCCCGACAGAAATAGGACCCAGAATGGGACCGAGAGGATATACGTAAAAAGATAACATGCGAGTAAGTTCCACAGGAAAACAAGGATCAAGGATATGCTCTTAAAAAGAGATATGATGCGCGTATCTAGCCTTCAGTCTTCTAAGTCACATTTCCTTGAGCTTAACTCCACTGTGCTTTGACCGTCTTTTACCTCATGATTTCTTGGCTTCTTAACTCTTATTTCCAAATATGAGTTGGAACCCATTTCATTGTCGCCTCTCGTCTTCCTTTTTCACTTACTCTTCTATCATTCTTGGCTTAAACATAACTATGACCTCATGGTTTCATGCAAGCTCTCCAAAATTCACCAGTGAATCCTGGATCTCGTTTACTTACTATAAAGTATTCCACGCAGCAGAACTTTTCTTGAAAATACCAATCCACGTTGCCAATTGCTCTTACTAACGTGATTTCCTATAACTCATGCTTGAACGAAATGAACCATCCGCCTGCGAATGATAGGCCGTACTTAGATTCAGTTGCTTGCCCATGACTTCCCGTAGACTATCCCAAAACTGGCTAGTGAAGATTGAGTCATGGTTACTAACTATACTTTAGGGAACCTCGTGCAACCGCTTTATTTCTTGAAAGTAAACTGTCGCTAGCTATGATGCAGTCCTTTCGCTCTTTACCGGAGTGAAATGAGCACTCTTCGTGAGTCTACCTGCTATGACCCACATGCTCGTATTCCCTTTTCTTGATCTAGGCAGTCCATCCACGAAATTGTAACAACCCGCAAAATCAGAACCAATTTAAAATTTTATTTTAGAAAATTTTAATGAGTTTTAACAATATACAATAATTTATTTAAATAATAATGATCACAAATTTGATTTAAATCGAAGTTAGAATGAATGATTTAATTTTAATTAACAAAAGAGTTAGAAATAACGCAGTAGTTTGAAAAGTCAAACTTGAACTTTGACTGACCATACAGGATGCAAAATTTAACGAATTTTAGTGAAACCAAAAATATTAGAATCTATTTAAAAATATCTTTCTAACGAATCTGAAAAATCGAAATTTCATAACGGAAATCAAAAGTTATGGCCAATTCAATTTTTAGAACGGTCGCTGTAGAATATATAGGGCCCGAAAGGCTACTTTTCACATATATAGGAATTTGAACTCGAAACCACTTCCATTGAGTTCGGAATGACGTTTCTGCATTGAAAAACAGTAAACACTTATATATTTTGAGTTTCAAAAATTATTTGTTTAAAAATGTATTTTTAATATTAAATATATTGGCCTTAAAAATAGTCATTTTTCAAACGACCTCCGTTTTCGACGAAACCACTTTTGTTGGAACCGGAATGTCAAATTATTGCTAGGTTTCAATTTTCAGAATTTTTCGAATTAATATGTGAGCGTGACGAAATAAAATGTGTTTTGACTATTTACAGTTAAATTTGAACGCCTTAAAAATAGCCATTTTTCAAACAGTCTCAGAATTCGACGAAAATAATTTTGTTGGATTCGTATCGTCATAAGAAAGCTAAAAATATTTTTTTTAGAATTTTCTGAGGTCGTATGTGGCCCCGGCACATTTAAATGTACGGTAGGAATTAAATAATTAATTTAATATTGTATTTTCAATTAAAACCGAAAATAAAACGTGTAGACATCAGAATTGGACATTGGGACATAGCCCATCGCGTTCAGAAGGCCTTAAAACGTTAAGATCGACAGTAAGCAGGCCCAAATCCGAGAAAGTTCAAAAATCCACTTTATTTCACGAAATTCGGAATTTAATATTAAAATAATATAAAAATCCGAAAACCCTAACCCTAACACTGTTCATGGCCAGCCGCCGCCCAGAAATGGAAGGCCAGAATTGCTCCAACTTCAAACGCTAATATCTCCCAATCCGTTCGTCGAAAATTTATGTATGACCTACCAAATCGAAGAGAATTCAGAGACCTTTCAATCTATACGGCTATGATCATCATTAGGTTCACGGATTTCACGAATTTCGAGGCCAAAGTCGCTGCGGTTTTGGTGGATTTTGAGGTGATTGGGGAGGCCGAGCTTCAAGGGGTTGGTGGTGTAGGTTGCTCTCGGCATGGCGGTCGCGGTGGTGGTGTTGGATCGGCGAACGGGGGCTTCGTTGGTGGTGCGTGCAGAAATGGGAGGGAGCGGTTATGGGTTCGGCGTGCGTGCGCATGGACAACGCGAGGAAGAAGGTCCTTTTTCTTTTTTTTATATTATTTTATTATTTAATTATTTAAATTATCCGATGTTTAAAAATTCATAACTCTCTCATACGAGGTCCGTTTGACAAACCGTAAATTGCGCTGGACTCGTCTTTCCGAGCTCTTCGCGATGGCGCAGACCACACCTGATTCTGAGACAGTTGATTTTCAGCCAAAATTTGGGGTGAGAGTTCAAATTCTATTATTTAATTAATTATTAATTTATTTTCCCACATGAAAATAATTGTATGATGATGATGATTTAGTTCTGAAATGTTTGGTATGTATGAATTATCGATTGTTGCTTGTGGTGTGCTTATTGTTCATGTTATGCTTAAATCCGTCTGTATATTGTATATGTTATTGAGTTTAAATTGCAGTTGGAAAATTAAATCTAAATTTAGATTTAAAACATATTTTATTCAAATCTAGACGTTCTAATTTATGTTATTTTAATGTCATTTTCATTCTTCCGAAATGAACAAAGAAATGGAACGATAAATAAAACTTTATTTTTATTTGTTCATGTTACAATGAAATTTGAACGACAAATAGAATATTATTTTTAATTGTTTTGTTTACAATAGACTATGAACAACGAATAAAATATATTTCTTTTTGTTCGCCTTAAAGGTTAACTAACAAAGTTCTCATTTTTGGTTGCATAAAAAGAAACAAAAACTCTCAATCTTGTTGCATTAAAAGTTAACAAACAAAAATTCATATTTTTGTCACCGAAGAAAAAAATGAAACGAGAACTGATATTTCTGTCATTGAATAAAGATGAAACAAAAATCCATACTTTTGTCATTGGAAAAAAAAAAAAAAAAAAAAAAAATGAAAGAAAAAAAAAGAAGAAGAAATTTTCCTTTTATTTGAATTGATGTGAAATATCAATTCAATGTTGATAAAAAAGGATTGTGTTTTGTTTGCATTTCTCAAACAGAAATGTACGAAGGAACAAAAAGATTGTATTTTGTTTGCTTCCCTTGATGCGAACAAAATGACAAAATATAGATTTACATTTAGAATAAAAAGAGTTATATTTTTCTCGCATTTCTCAATGCAAACAAAATGTTTGAATAAAAAGAGAATTATATTTTGTTTTGCATCCCTTGACGCGAACAAAGTATTGAAATAAAGATTTACATTAAAATTTATATTTTTATTTGTGTTTTCAAGACACAAATGAACTTGAAACATACTTTTTATCTTTATTTTATTTATTTACATTTCAGAATGTAAATATCACTTGAGAATAAAACTTACCTTTTTATTTATATTTTATAATGTAAATATGACCTGAAAACTGAAACTTATTTTATTATTTGCATATTGTAATGCAAATCAGACTTGAAAACAAAACTTACATTTTTGTTAACATTTCATGATGTGAATATAACTTGATGATAAAGCTATTTTATTTATTTATTTGCATACTATAATGAAAATATAACTTGAAAATAAAATTTACATTTTTATTTGCACTTTATAATACGAATATAACATTGAAAATAAAACTTACCTTTTCATTTGCATTTTATAATGCAAATACAACATAAGGATAGAATCTACTTTTTATATGCAATTTACAATGTAAAATAAAAAGTACATTTTTATATGTAATTAGAAAGGGGATTTGCAATAAAATATAAAATTACATTTTTAAATGTAATTTATAATGGGATATATAATTGTAAAATAAAGTTTACATTTTTATATGTAGTAAGAAATTGAAAATTCGCATTGATAATAAGATAACACTTTTGTTAAGATATTGCAAAAGATAATTTTTGTCGCTTTTTCTTTTAGAATTAAAAACATATTTTGTCACTCTTTTCTTTTTAACATGAAAAGGGTCATTTTGTCGCTTCTTCTTTTTAACATTAAAAGAACATTTTTATGTCATGTTTCTTTTTAGCATTAAAGGAAGCATCTTTGTTGTTTTCCTTTTAGTAATAAAAAGAACATTTTGCTTTCATTTCTTATGATAATATTTTATCGTCATTTTGAATGCGGTAAAATTAGAATTGTTAATGTTGAATATTTTATCGTCATTTTGAATGCGGTAAAATTAGAATTGTTAATGTTGAATATTTTATCGTCATTTTGAATGCGGTAAAATTAGAATTGTTAATGTTGAATATTTTATCGTCATTTTGAATGCGGTAAAAATAGAATTGTTAATGTTGAATATTTTATCGTCATTTTGAATGCGGTAAAAATTAGAATTGTTAATGTTGAATATTTTATCGTCATTTTGAATGCGGTAAAATTAGAATTGTTAATGTTGAATATTTTATCGTCATTTTGAATGCGGTAAAATTAGAATTGTTAATGTTGAATATTTTATCGTCATTTTGAATGCGGTAAAATTAGAATTGTTAATGTTGAATATTTTATCGTCATTTTGAATGCGGTAAAAATTAGAATTGTTAATGTTGAATATTTTATCGTCATTTTGAATGCGGTAAAATTAGAATTGTTAATGTTGAATATTTTATCGTCATTTTGAATGCGGTAAAATTAGAATTGTTAATGTTGAATATTTTATCGTCATTTTGAATGCGGTAAAATTAGAATTGTTAATGTTGAATATTTTATCGTCATTTTGAATGCGGTAAAAATAGAATTGTTAATGTTGAATATTTTATCGTCATTTTGAATGCGGTAAAAATTAGAATTGTTAATGTTGAATATTTTATCGTCATTTTGAATGCGGTAAAATTAGAATTGTTAATGTTGAATATTTTATCGTCATTTTGAATGCGGTAAAATTAGAATTGTTAATGTTGAATATTTTATCGTCATTTTGAATGCGGTAAAATTAGAATTGTTAATGTTGAATATTTTATCGTCATTTTGAATGCGGTAAAAATTAGAATTGTTAATGTTGAATATTTTATCGTCATTTTGAATGCGGTGAAAATAGAATAGTTAATGTTGTCATTTTTATCGACATTTTTGGTGCGATAAAAATAGACAATGTTAGTGATTCATTTTTATCGACATTTTTGGTGCGATAAAAATAGACAATGTTAGTGATTCATTTTTATCGACATTTTTGGTGCGATAAAAATAGACAATGTTAGTGATTCATTTTTATCGACATTTTTGGTGCGATAAAAATAGACAATGTTAGTGATTCATTTTTATCGACATTTTTGGTGCGATAAAGATAGACAATGTTAGTGATTCATTTTTATCGACATTTTTGGTGCGATAAAGATAGACAATGTTAGTGATTCATTTTATCGACATTTTGGTGCGATAAAAATAGACAATGTTAGTGATTCATTTTTATCGACATTTTTGGTGCGATAAAAATAGACAATGTTAGTGATTCATTTTTATCGACATTTTTGGTGCGATAAAGATAGACAATGTTAGTGATTCATTTTTATCGACATTTTTGGTGCGATAAAGATAGACAATGTTAGTGATTCATTTTTATCGGCATTTTTGATGCGAAAAAAAAATAGCAATGTTAATGTTACATTTTTATCATCATTTTAGATGCAATAAAAAGAATATATTTTTGTGTTACATTTTATTGTCTTTCTAGAGACAATAAAAAGAATAAAATTAAAGAATTACAATTTTATGTAAAATTGCTTTCATTGAAAAGAATAAATATAGAAGACGAGATTTTTGTTGTTAATAATAAACAATGAAAAAGGGAACATTTACATTTTGATGTAAATAAACAATAAAAAAGGAAAATTACATTCAAAATGTAAGTTAGAATAAAAAGGACATTTTGTTAAGTAAAAATGTAAATTACAATAAAAAGTATAGAAATAAAGATCACATTTTTATTGACCGTTTATAGGCAATAAAAGGAATGCAATTAAAAGAGGCATTTTTATCGTCGTGTTACATATTGTATAATACACTTCCATAGACAAGTTACCCGACTTGTGTATGTGATTGGGACGATAATTTTCACACATCGCCCAAGTGCACAAATTAGTTTATCATTTGCTTGATTGGTTGAAAACCCCACACGGGTGTTGGGATGAAAATTTACATACACTAATCCCAATATTAGTTGTATGTTGATCGTTAGATCGACGGGCTGTGATGAGCGTTATTATTTAATTTTAACGCTTACACAGTGGAAAATTACACTTTGGATGTAATGGATGACTTGATGATTGTACTGTTATTGTCATATATATGATGTGTGTGAAATCCATATAATCCAAATTATATGGTGAATGTTTTGAGTCGCATTTCGATTCAAGTGTTCTTTTAAATAAGACTATTTTTACATTAGAAATCCTTTTTATATAAAGTATATATATTTTAAAAAAATATAGAATTTTAATTAAGTAGATGTTAAAGCAAGGAATATTTGTAGAAGATAAAGATTTGTAAAATAAAGAATACTTCTCATTTAGAATCTTTTATATAAAGAATATTTTTATGATTATTTTAAAATATGTTTTTAAAGAGATTACTAGCATTTGCAATCATATTTTGTGATATGTAATAAATTGAGATGTGAAGTGGGTTTACCGTGGACGATGTTTTAAACGACATCTATCCTTTAATCCAATTTGCATTGAAATCATTATTTGGAACTTATAAATCTATTTTATAGAATTAAAAAGACATTTTCTATAAATCAAGTTTTTCAACTAATATATTAAATAGGAATTAAGTGGAAATTCTATTGGTAATAATTGAGATGGGCTTCTGTAAAAGAAGACCGATATTATATATGGAGTTTAAGAGGCTTTGCCGTTATTCCATTTATACTATTAGTCTGATACAGAAATCTATATCGAGTATGTATTGATTGGATTTCTGTGGAATTCCATATTTTTAGAAATTGATTTATAGATTTTATTTTAAATATTTATCTTTGATAAAATTAATGAGAATCTTCTAAAACGAATATCTTATTAAAAGAATATTCTGAGTTGAGATGTGACGAAATGTGTGATTTTCCAACATTTGTTTAATCCCAAATTACGCAAGTTATTTAGAAAGACCGGGTTTAACCCATTCTGAATAATCAACACGACGATCAAGAGTCGAAGACGAAGACGATGATTGAAGACCGAAGATTTTCACATCGTTGGGATGATGATGACTAGTATCTTGAATTGGGATTGGCCTTCCAAGGCAAGGTATTTGGTAATGATCGTCCAAACGCATTTGGAGATCGACGGACACGATGTTTCGTTCAGACCCAGAACGGACTTATAAATGGATAGCATGCCTGACATTGAAATTTATTTCATGTAATTAAATCGGTTTTTATTTAATATATAAATGCATGGTGGCGGAGGATTTATTCTCTTGCTTAACACCCTTTTGTATGTTAAATAATTACCGATCGCATGATATGAGTTGTTGATGTGGCACGCCAAGTTGCAATTGAACAAAGCTTATTGTTGCAAAGCAGAGCCTTGTATGATGATCAAAGCATAGTCTGGTATGGACATAGCTTTGTGTAATACGTTACTTCGCGAGCCTCACACCCCGGTTGAGTCTAAAACGGAGTAAGGGAACGCAGGGAGTGCGCACGTTTCTTTCTAGCTAGAAGTGGTGTCGGTGCTTAAACTGGCTGACATTTTACTTATGTGGTTGTTGGATTTGAGGTACCTCAGGTATATTGGTCGTATTGTGGCCAATCAGAGATCCGTTAGGATCGGGAAACGTGTGTTCAGGAATAACTAATCCAGTCCATTGCACCAGTTGGACAGAGTACCAACACGGGGACGGACCGGCCCTGCAGGATCCAAGGGTTGGACAGAGTACCAATCCTGGGGCATTGCTAGAGTGTCTCGAATCGGTAAGGAATTCGCTCCTAGCCTTGACTCAGATGGAAACCCAAATTTCCAATACGACATCACGCGGTTTTGATTGTATACCTATACATGGCGACATAGTGGGATGGGGCACTCATGCCGTCTAGGATTGATATATTTACTTTAATGTATTTCAAATTGGTTGCACACTATTATTATATACTACCGTGTTTATCGTATCAAGCATCTTTTGATCATTATAAGGTAAAACCCTATCCTCCGGTTTGCGTTGCATTGTGTGATGGGACTTGGGTCTTATAATGGTTTCATTTTTCTAAAAAGCATTGCGTTATTTTGACGATTTACTTTAGTCATGCACTGGCAATCCATAGGAGAAAACCCGTTCCGCGAAAGTGGCGTGGTCCTGTGATTAGCCTTATTATATTATATAGGTTAAGTAGAATTCTCACACCAGTCCCACGACTGACCTGTAGTTTGTTTCACTTTGCAAACTCGGGTGCCCTCTTTCCACACGGGCAGTCGAGTAGCTTATTTGACAGATAGATAAAACAAGATCCTGGATTGGAGATTGAAGCTGTGGCCATAGCGTTGATAGCCTTCCACCGAGATTAGTTCCGCTGCAATGTATTCATTTATTGTAATTTATTCTTCCGCTGTAAATATTTTCCAATGTACTCTGATATGTATATTCTGTACTCTGATGTAACATTTATTATTGATGTTATAAAAGTCTGTGTTTTTGTTCTGATGTGTTGTATGCCCAAAGTTAAAGTATTCGTAGGTTTCCGCTTTTTGGATCAGACCTGTGTGGTTTATGGTCGATTCAAAGGGAGGGAATTTGCGGGTCTTTACAGTTGGTATCAGAGCTCAGGTTAGCTCAAATCTTTGGGGTACAACTCGTTAGAACTGAACGGAAGACTCATCAGAGATTGGATTAGTAATGTCCAATAAGAATACTCATTAGAGATAGGATCAGCAGTATCCTAGAATGAGTGAGCTCGTTAGAGATGGGGTTAGTAATGCCCTAGAACGAGTTAAGAGTTACGAATTTATAATTAACGTATTTTTGATATTTATAATCTATTCTTTGAAATATGATTTTCATAAATGTAAAGTTATGTATACTTTGAAAAGATAATCAACCATTAAAAATTAAAATTGAGATAGTTAATTTTACAATTTTTAGCTACGTTCCTTTTCGAGGACGAAAAGTTTTTAAGTGGGGGCGATTGTAACAACCCGCAAAATCAGAACCAATTTAAAATTTTATTTTAGAAAATTTTAATGAGTTTTGACAATATACAATAATTTATTTAAATAATAATGATCACAAATTTGATTTAAATCGAAGTTAGAATGAATGATTTAATTTTAATTAACAAAAGAGTTAGAAATAACGCAGTAGTTTGAAAAGTCAAACTTGAACTTTGACTGACCATACAGGATGCAAAATTTAACGAATTTTAGTGAAACCAAAAATATTAGAATCTATTTAAAAATATCTTTCTAACGAATCTGAAAAATCGAAATTTCATAACGGAAATCAAAAGTTATGGCCAATTCAATTTTTAGAACGGTCGCTGTAGAATATATAGGGCCCGAAAGGCTACTTTTCACATATATAGGAATTTGAACTCGAAACCACTTCCATTGAGTTCGGAATGACGTTTCTGCATTGAAAAACAGTAAACACTTATATATTTTGAGTTTCAAAAATTATTTGTTTAAAAATGTATTTTTAATATTAAATATATTGGCCTTAAAAATAGTCATTTTTCAAACGACCTCCGTTTTCGACGAAACCACTTTTGTTGGAACCGGAATGTCAAATTATTGCTAGGTTTCAATTTTCAGAATTTTTCGAATTAATATGTGAGCGTGGCGAAATAAAATGTGTTTTGACTATTTACAGTTAAATTTGAACGCCTTAAAAATAGCCATTTTTCAAACAGTCTCAGAATTCGACGAAAATAATTTTGTTGGATTCGTATCGTCATAAGAAAGCTAAAAATATTTTTTTTAGAATTTTCTGAGGTCGTATGTGGCCCCGGCACATTTAAATGTACGGTAGGAATTAAATAATTAATTTAATATTGTATTTTCAATTAAAACCGAAAATAAAACGTGTAGACATCAGAATTGGACATTGGAACATAGCCCATCGCGTTCAGAAGGCCTTAAAACGTTAAGATCGACAGTAAGCAGGCCCAAATCCGAGAAAGTTCAAAAATCCACTTTATTTCACGAAATTCGGAATTTAATATTAAAATAATATAAAAATCCGAAAACCCTAACCCTAACACTGTTCATGGCCAGCCGCCGCCCAGAAATGGAAGGCCAGAATTGCTCCAACTTCAAACGCTAATATCTCCCAATCCGTTCGTCGAAAATTTATGTATGACCTACCAAATCGAAGAGAATTCAGAGACCTTTCAATCTATACGGCTATGATCATCATTAGGTTCACGGATTTCACGAATTTCGAGGCCAAAGTCGCTGCGGTTTTGGTGGATTTTGAGGTGATTGGGGAGGCCGAGCTTCAAGGGGTTGGTGGTGTAGGTTGCTCTCGGCATGGCGGTCGCGGTGGTGGTGTTGGATCGGCGAACGGGGGCTTCGTTGGTGGTGCGTGCAGAAATGGGAGGGAGCGGTTATGGGTTCGGCGTGCGTGCGCATGGACAACGCGAGGAAGAAGGTCCTTTTTCTTTTTTTTATATTATTTTATTATTTAATTATTTAAATTATCCGATGTTTAAAAATTCATAACTCTCTCATACGAGGTCCGTTTGACAAACCGTAAATTGCGCTGGACTCGTCTTTCCGAGCTCTTCGCGATGGCGCAGACCACACCTGATTCTGAGACAGTTGATTTTCAGCCAAAATTTGGGGTGAGAGTTCAAATTCTATTATTTAATTAATTATTAATTTATTTTCCCACATGAAAATAATTGTATGATGATGATGATTTAGTTCTGAAATGTTTGGTATGTATGAATTATCGATTGTTGCTTGTGGTGTGCTTATTGTTCATGTTATGCTTAAATCCGTCTGTATATTGTATATGTTATTGAGTTTAAATTGCAGTTGGAAAATTAAATCTAAATTTAGATTTAAAACATATTTTATTCAAATCTAGACGTTCTAATTTATGTTATTTTAATGTCATTTTCATTCTTCCGAAATGAACAAAGAAATGGAACGACAAATAAAACTTTATTTTTATTTGTTGATGTTACAATGAAATTTGAACGACAAATAGAATATTATTTTTAATTGTTTTGTTTACAATAGACTATGAACAACGAATAAAATATATTTCTTTTTGTTCGCCTTAAAGGTTAACTAACAAAGTCCTCATTTTTGGTTGCATAAAAAGAAACAAAAACTCTCAATCTTGTTGCATTAAAAGTTAACAAACAAAAATTCATATTTTTGTCACCGAAGAAAAAAATGAAACGAGAACTGATATTTCTGTCATTGAATAAAGATGAAACAAAAATCCATACTTTTGTCATTGGAAAAAAAAAAAAAAAAAAAGAAAAAGAAAATGAAAGAAAAAAAAAGAAGAAGAAATTTTCCTTTTATTTGAATTGATGTGAAATATCAATTCAATGTTGATAAAAAAGGATTGTGTTTTGTTTGCATTTCTCAAACAGAAATGTACGAAGGAACAAAAAGATTGTATTTTGTTTGCTTCCCTTGATGCGAACAAAATGACAAAATATAGATTTACATTTAGAATAAAAAGAGTTATATTTTTCTCGCATTTCTCAATGCAAACAAAATGTTTGAATAAAAAGAGAATTATATTTTGTTTTGCATCCCTTGACGCGAACAAAGTATTGAAATAAAGATTTACATTAAAATTTATATTTTTATTTGTGTTTTCAAGACACAAATGAACTTGAAACAAACTTTTTATCTTTATTTTATTTATTTACATTTCATAATGTAAATATCACTTGAGAATAAAACTTACCTTTTTATTTATATTTTATAATGTAAATATGACCTGAAAACTGAAACTTATTTTATTATTTGCATATTGTAATGCAAATCAGACTTGAAAACAAAACTTACATTTTTGTTAACATTTCATGATGTGAATATAACTTGATGATAAAGCTATTTTATTTATTTATTTGCATACTATAATGAAAATATAACTTGAAAATAAAATTTACATTTTTATTTGCACTTTATAATACGAATATAACATTGAAAATAAAACTTACCTTTTCATTTGCATTTTATAATGCAAATACAACATAAGGATAGAATCTACTTTTTATATGCAATTTACAATGTAAAATAAAAAGTACATTTTTATATGTAATTAGAAAGGGGATTTGCAATAAAATATAAAATTACATTTTTAAATGTAATTTATAATGGGATATATAATTGTAAAATAAAGTTTACATTTTTATATGTAGTAAGAAATTGAAAATTCGCATTGATAATAAGATAACACTTTTGTTAAGATATTGCAAAAGATAATTTTTGTCGCTTTTTCTTTTAGAATTAAAAACATATTTTGTCACTCTTTTCTTTTTAACATGAAAAGGGTCATTTTGTCGCTTCTTCTTTTTAACATTAAAAGAACATTTTTATGTCATGTTTCTTTTTAGCATTAAAGGAAGCATCTTTGTTGTTTTCTTTTTAGTAATAAAAAGAACATTTTGCTTTCATTTCTTATGATAATATTTTATCGTCATTTTGAATGCGGTAAAATTAGAATTGTTAATGTTGAATATTTTATCGTCATTTTGAATGCGGTAAAATTAGAATTGTTAATGTTGAATATTTTATCGTCATTTTGAATGCGGTAAAATTAGAATTGTTAATGTTGAATATTTTATCGTCATTTTGAATGCGGTAAAAATAGAATTGTTAATGTTGAATATTTTATCGTCATTTTGAATGCGGTAAAAATTAGAATTGTTAATGTTGAATATTTTATCGTCATTTTGAATGCGGTAAAATTAGAATTGTTAATGTTGAATATTTTATCGTCATTTTGAATGCGGTAAAATTAGAATTGTTAATGTTGAATATTTTATCGTCATTTTGAATGCGGTAAAATTAGAATTGTTAATGTTGAATATTTTATCGTCATTTTGAATGCGGTAAAAATTAGAATTGTTAATGTTGAATATTTTATCGTCATTTTGAATGCGGTAAAATTAGAATTGTTAATGTTGAATATTTTATCGTCATTTTGAATGCGGTAAAATTAGAATTGTTAATGTTGAATATTTTATCGTCATTTTGAATGCGATAAAATTAGAATTGTTAATGTTGAATATTTTATCGTCATTTTGAATGCGGTAAAAATAGAATTGTTAATGTTGAATATTTTATCGTCATTTTGAATGCGGTAAAAATTAGAATTGTTAATGTTGAATATTTTATCGTCATTTTGAATGCGGTAAAATTAGAATTGTTAATGTTGAATATTTTATCGTCATTTTGAATGCGGTAAAATTAGAATTGTTAATGTTGAATATTTTATCGTCATTTTGAATGCGGTAAAATTAGAATTGTTAATGTTGAATATTTTATCGTCATTTTGAATGCGGTAAAAATTAGAATTGTTAATGTTGAATATTTTATCGTCATTTTGAATGCGGTGAAAATAGAATAGTTAATGTTGTCATTTTTATCGACATTTTTGGTGCGATAAAAATAGACAATGTTAGTGATTCATTTTTATCGACATTTTTGGTGCGATAAAAATAGACAATGTTAGTGATTCATTTTTATCGACATTTTTGGTGCGATAAAAATAGACAATGTTAGTGATTCATTTTTATCGACATTTTTGGTGCGATAAAAATAGACAATGTTAGTGATTCATTTTTATCGACATTTTTGGTGCGATAAAGATAGACAATGTTAGTGATTCATTTTTATCGACATTTTTGGTGCGATAAAGATAGACAATGTTAGTGATTCATTTTATCGACATTTTGGTGCGATAAAAATAGACAATGTTAGTGATTCATTTTTATCGACATTTTTGGTGCGATAAAAATAGACAATGTTAGTGATTCATTTTTATCGACATTTTTGGTGCGATAAAGATAGACAATGTTAGTGATTCATTTTTATCGACATTTTTGGTGCGATAAAGATAGACAATGTTAGTGATTCATTTTTATCGGCATTTTCGATGCGAAAAAAAAATAGCAATGTTAATGTTACATTTTTATCATCATTTTAGATGCAATAAAAAGAATATATTTTTGTGTTACATTTTATTGTCTTTCTAGAGACAATAAAAAGAATAAAATTAAAGAATTACAATTTTATGTAAAATTGCTTTCATTGAAAAGAATAAATATAGAAGACGAGATTTTTGTTGTTAATAATAAACAATGAAAAAGGGAACATTTACATTTTGATGTAAATAAACAATAAAAAAGGAAAATTACATTCAAAATGTAAGTTAGAATAAAAAGGACATTTTGTTAAGTAAAAATGTAAATTACAATAAAAAGTATAGAAATAAAGATCACATTTTTATTGACCGTTTATAGGCAATAAAAGGAATGCAATTAAAAGAGGCATTTTTATCGTCGTGTTACATATTGTATAATACACTTCCATAGACAAGTTACCCGACTTGTGTATGTGATTGGGACGATAATTTTCACACATCGCCCAAGTGCACAAATTAGTTTATCATTTGCTTGATTGGTTGAAAACCCCACACGGGTGTTGGGATGAAAATTTACATACACTAATCCCAATATTAGTTGTATGTTGATCGTTAGATCGACGGGCTGTGATGAGCGTTATTATTTAATTTTAACGCTTACACAGTGGAAAATTACACTTTGGATGTAATGGATGACTTGATGATTGTACTGTTATTGTCATATATATGATGTGTGTGAAATCCATATAATCCAAATTATATGGTGAATGTTTTGAGTCGCATTTCGATTCAAGTGTTCTTTTAAATAAGACTATTTTTACATTAGAAATCCTTTTTATATAAAGTATATATATTTTAAAAAAATATAGAATTTTAATTAAGTAGATGTTAAAGCAAGGAATATTTGTAGAAGATAAAGATTTGTAAAATAAAGAATACTTCTCATTTAGAATCTTTTATATAAAGAATATTTTTATGATTATTTTAAAATATGTTTTTAAAGAGATTACTAGCATTTGCAATCATATTTTGTGATATGTAATAAATTGAGATGTGAAGTGGGTTTACCGTGGACGATGTTTTAAACGACATCTATCCTTTAATCCAATTTGCATTGAAATCATTATTTGGAACTTATAAATCTATTTTATAGAATTAAAAAGACATTTTCTATAAATCAAGTTTTTCAACTAATATATTAAATAGGAATTAAGTGGAAATTCTATTGGTAATAATTGAGATGGGCTTCTGTAAAAGAAGACCGATATTATATATGGAGTTTAAGAGGCTTTGCCGTTATTCCATTTATACTATTAGTCTGATACAGAAATCTATATCGAGTATGTATTGATTGGATTTCTGTGGAATTCCATATTTTTAGAAATTGATTTATAGATTTTATTTTAAATATTTATCTTTGATAAAATTAATGAGAATCTTCTAAAACGAATATCTTATTAAAAGAATATTCTGAGTTGAGATGTGACGAAATGTGTGATTTTCCAACATTTGTTTAATCCCAAATTACGCAAGTTATTTAGAAAGACCGGGTTTAACCCATTCTGAATAATCAACACGACGATCAAGAGTCGAAGACGAAGACGATGATTGAAGACCGAAGATTTTCACATCGTTGGGATGATGATGACTAGTATCTTGAATTGGGATTGGCCTTCCAAGGCAAGGTATTTGGTAATGATCGTCCAAACGCATTTGGAGATCGACGGACACGATGTTTCGTTCAGACCCAGAACGGACTTATAAATGGATAGCATGCCTGACATTGAAATTTATTTCATGTAATTAAATCGGTTTTTATTTAATATATAAATGCATGGTGGCGGAGGATTTATTCTCTTGCTTAACACCCTTTTGTATGTTAAATAATTACCGATCGCATGATATGAGTTGTTGATGTGGCACGCCAAGTTGCAATTGAACAAAGCTTATTGTTGCAAAGCAGAGCCTTGTATGATGATCAAAGCATAGTCTGGTATGGACATAGCTTTGTGTAATACGTTACTTCGCGAGCCTCACACCCCGGTTGAGTCTAAAACGGAGTAAGGGAACGCAGGGAGTGCGCACGTTTCTTTCTAGCTAGAAGTGGTGTCGGTGCTTAAACTGGCTGACATTTTACTTATGTGGTTGTTGGATTTGAGGTACCTCAGGTATATTGGTCGTATTGTGGCCAATCAGAGATCCGTTAGGATCAGGAAACGTGTGTTCAGGAATAACTAATCCAGTCCATTGCACCAGTTGGACAGAGTACCAACACGGGGACGGACCGGCCCTGCAGGATCCAAGGGTTGGACAGAGTACCAATCCTGGGGCATTGCTAGAGTGTCTCGAATCGGTAAGGAATTCGCTCCTAGCCTTGACTCAGATGGAAACCCAAATTTCCAATACGACATCACGCGGTTTTGATTGTATACCTATACATGGCGACATAGTGGGATGGGGCACTCATGCCGTCTAGGATTGATATATTTACTTTAATGTATTTCAAATTGGTTGCACACTATTATTATATACTACCGTGTTTATCGTATCAAGCATCTTTTGATCATTATAAGGTAAAACCCTATCCTCCGGTTTGCGTTGCATTGTGTGATGGGACTTGGGTCTTATAATGGTTTCATTTTTCTAAAAAGCATTGCGTTATTTTGACGATTTACTTTAGTCATGCACTGGCAATCCATAGGAGAAAACCCGTTCCGCGAAAGTGGCGTGGTCCTGTGATTAGCCTTATTATATTATATAGGTTAAGTAGAATTCTCACACCAGTCCCACGACTGACCTGTAGTTTGTTTCACTTTGCAAACTCGGGTGCCCTCTTTCCACACGGGCAGTCGAGTAGCTTATTTGACAGATAGATAAAACAAGATCCTGGATTGGAGATTGAAGCTGTGGCCATAGCGTTGATAGCCTTCCACCGAGATTAGTTCCGCTGCAATGTATTCATTTATTGTAATTTATTCTTCCGCTGTAAATATTTTCCAATGTACTCTGATATGTATATTCTGTACTCTGATGTAACATTTATTATTGATGTTATAAAAGTCTGTGTTTTTGTTCTGATGTGTTGTATGCCCAAAGTTAAAGTATTCGTAGGTTTCCGCTTTTTGGATCAGACCTGTGTGGTTTATGGTCGATTCAAAGGGAGGGAATTTGCGGGTCTTTACAAAATCCTTCGTGACGCTCTACTACTTCCATTGCGGGGACCTCCAATGGATGTAATAGCCCACCAGGCTTTTTATGACTCGGCCTTAATCTGTTGGCACAACATGCACCTTGGGACAAACTCGGCCGCCTCCTCGAGTGATGTGCATCTTCAAAAGCCTTCTTTCTCTCATTGCGTCGTAGCCATCCCTTGTCATCTATAGCGAGGTGTCTTAACATCTCGCCTCGAATCAACTTGTCCATGATCTCGACTAACTGCAGGTCTTCTTTCTGCGAAGTCCCTACTTGATCCAGAAGGGTAGGTCTAAGCTCAAGGGACGCTAACTAACTAATTAAACTGAGAGAACTTCTTACTTTAATTGTCCTCGTCCGAGCTTTTCGGTTTTGAACCGCGACCACTTTAACAGGATCCACCACTAAGCCTTGCTTAGAAACTATGTGCCCAAGAAATCTAACTTCTTTTCTCCAAAATGACATTTGGAGGACTTGGCTTTCAACTGATGGGCTCTAAGCGCATCCATCACCTCCTTGAGATGTCTAGCGTGTTCTTCCTTGTTCTTTAAGAAAGTCAGGATATCATCTACAAAGACTACCACAAACTTGTTCAGGAACTCCCTAGGCACCCTACTCATCAAGTCCACGAAGTAGGCGGGTGCATTAGTTAAACCGAATGGCATGACCAGCCATTCTAAGAATCCATCTGGAGTTCTGAACGCAGTTTTGTCTATACTATCCTCAGCTCCTCTGAGCTGAAGGGATCCAGTAGCAAGATCAAGAGAAAACAGATGTTCCTACAAGCTGATCAAACAAATCATCGATCCTTGGCAATGGTTGTCTATTCTCTTTGTTTAACTCACGATAACCAACACAAAGTCGAAGAGAACCATCTGCCTTGGTAGTAAATACTACAGGCGCTCCCCATTCAGATATACTTCGTCTAATGTAGTTCTTCTCAAGCAACTCCTTGACTTGCTTTCTTAACTCTCATCTTGCGGGGCCATGTGCCTAACCGGCCACGAAACTATCTTGGCATTATTAACCAGATAAATGCGGAAATCTATCTCTCGTTTAGGGGTAACCCCCTTCACTTCACCCAAGATATCAGGATATTCTCGGACCACCCTCACCGATTGCAAACTATCGATAGATGAGTTGAGGGATTCAAGATAACACAACATGACGGGACTCATAGGGTTACTAGAAATTTTTAGGGTATTACCGAGGCGAGTCATGAGCCTCACAACCCTATGCTCAAAAATCAAGGATGGCTCCAAAACTGGACAATCGATCCATGCCCAAAATCAACCCATACCCCATGAAACCGAGAATATAAGCATCACACGAGAACTCTACACTAAAGATAGAGATTTTCAAATCCACGTAGATAATAGACAAATGGGCGGAAACCCCAATTGGATTTGGAACACACACGGGATCATTAACTAGACTAGTACTTAGGTGCAAACTTTCAACTAGATCAGATGAAATAAACTATGCGATGTGCCAGAATCAAACAAAGTACAAACAGAAAAATCAGAAATGTAAACAGGACTTTTAACAGAAACACTACCTCGATCATGAGCTGGAAGAACGATGTTGAGGGGATGAATTCGCCCTCCAGATGGTCTTGCACACTGAGTCTGACCTTGCCCTTGCTTCTTCGGGCAATCTTTGCTAAAATGTCCAAACTCACCACAATGAAAGCATTCACCACTCTTCCTTTTTCTCTTCCTACAATCCTTAATAAGATGCCCAACTGAACCGCAATAATGGCACTTCCTCTTGTCGTTATTGCCCTTGCTATTGTTCCCCTTGTTGCCTTGACTCTTGTTCTTGTTCTTGCGGTTTTTGGAGTTCTTGCCTTGCTTCTCGGAATTCACCGTTCCTTCCGACGTAGGCCCTCCCTTCTTCGGGCAGTCCCTAGTGAAGTGTCCCATTTCTCCACAGTCAAAGCAAGTGCCCTTCCTCTTTCTGCAATCCTTGTTTAGATGAGTCAAGCTTCCACAAGTAAAGCACTTCTTTTCCTTCTTATCTTCAGACTTCTCCTCCTTCTTTTTCATTTCCTTTTTGGGCTCCGTTTCCTTGTTTTGAGACTCATTCATCTTGACCTCCTTCTTGTCACTCCTATTCTCTTCATTGAGTAGGGCCATATTCACCAAACTCTCGAAAGTTGCCCCCAAGGGTATATGAGTCATGGCTAAACCATGTAATGGCTCGTTTAATCCTAGAGCAAAGTATATGGCCTTCTTCTGAGCTGTGTTAACCAAGTCTAAACCGACCCGAGCCAGTTGATTAAACTTATCTATGTATTCCTAATAGTCATGTCCCCTTGCTTCAGTGATAGGAACCTTAGTCCAAACTTTCTCCGAAAGTCATCCCAAGTCTCAATTGGCCTAGTAGCGGTGGTGACCACCCACCAACATGCAGCTTCTTCCTTTAGCAACCACACTGCAAATAAAACCTTCCTACGGTCATCTATATCAAAGAAGGCAAAAAGATCTTCGGTTTCTTTCAACCAATTCCTTGCCTCTACATAAGTCTCGGTTCCAATGAAATTCTTGCAACCCATCGCCTTAAAGTCTTTGCAAATTTCCGCGAAATCCTCTTGTGGATGTTGAGGGGGAGGAGGAAGAGGAACCTCAGCGACAGGAGGAGGAGGAACATTAACTACCGGAGGAGGAGGAGGAACAAGTCTCCTATACCAAACAGGTACGTGTACTCCCTCCGGAATGGCAAAGTTATTGGCCATACTGAAAACGAAGAAAAAGATAGATTCAGAATGGAGAAAAACGAAGGAATTTTGCTAATGGCTTTTTGGGGAATAGCCTTTAAAATAAACTAGACTTTTCTTTGGAAAATACTTTATACTTAGTTTTGAAAATAGTTTTCCAAAAGTTTTCTAAAAACCTTTTTGTTCCTTCTCGTAAACCATATGCTCTAATACCAAATGTAACACCCCACCTCTGCCAGGGTGGCTCTTGCAAGCACTCTGACTTTGGAGGGGCGTTTGAATCGGGTAAACATGCATAATGATATATCAAGGCAGAACAAGAACATATGTATATATGTAAACAGAGTAAATAAGATAAGTAAAACAGCGGAAGATTTCAAACTATTTCAAAACAAGTCTGGTACAACATAACTTTCCAAATAAACAAGTCTAAATAAAAACAACATCAACTGAAAAACTGAAATACATAAGTACTATCCCCAAAATAAGTGATAACCATAGCTAGCTTCATGTCGAAACCGTACATGAGCTGAAATCCCACAAGCAAGCAATCAAAAATCCAAGCTAAGCTCCAACGTTCCCACCCTGAGAACCTGGGGGGGAAACGGAAGAAAAGAGGCGAAAGAAAAACAGGTCAGTCTAAAAGACTGAGTAAGCCCTACTACAATCAATGTAAACTGATAAAGTTAACTGGCATGAGAAGCAGGGATGAACATAAGGATAACAACATACTAGCATGATGATTAACTAACAAGGTAGGTAAAGGTGTCATCGCATAATCAGGTTTAAGGTTTTTGCACCACAGGTGTACTAGCAAGCTAACATGACTTGAATAAACAAGTATTGATCCCTTGGCCCAAGCTTTGGCCCAATAACATGAAGTGACCCTAATACGAGGTCCAACCAAACGGTCTAATCGATCGGCTCCTTAAGCCTAACTCGTCACGTGTTGGTGTCAATACGACCCAAACATAATTGTAGTCGGACTGTGCTGGGTCTCCCGTCGGGTGTATCAAGCCCTAGGGTGTCAACCCCTGGACACAATAAACATAAGTGCACAGTCTCGATCTACTGGTACCCATGCTTGACTTCTCCAAATACGGACTACGTGCACGACCATAGTCCGTCCGGAACTACATCGGTGTACCACTCGACCGTCGTTTTGGTCACTTATACCAGTCCAGTAATCGTGCCCCCACCCTAGCCTAGTCCCTAGGGTCTTAATGATACAAACTTGGGATTACTGCTGGAGTGGACCCCCATTGCTAGGATTTTCTAGTGGGTTAAGTACGGTTTAACCCTTTTACTAATCATGGATTAACTTGGTTAAGTGTAACGATGAGTTCACGACTTAACCCTGATTAATCTACCAAGCCCAAATTGGTTAAGTATTAAGTGGACCATGACTTAACCCTAATCATGAGGCATTAATTAATTAATGTGCCTTAACCTCTCACATTAGACTTTGTTGCGGTTACTAGTTAAGCCGGTCGGTTCCGGGTAGCTTTACACCACAACTTAGTCTAACCTCGGGTTCAAGGTACAACATGATCAACTTCTCACATTGGGTCCTATTGTTTGTAGCAACTAGTTAAGCCGGTCGGTTCCGGGTAGGTTTACGCTACAAACTCAACCCAACCTCGAGTTGGTCACACTTATTCTTAGTGTCATGTCCATTATGTTTACAAAACATATTACAAGTTTTCAAGCATTTGGGTAGACCTAACTTAATAGGTAAATTCCCAATGGGTAGACCTAACTTAATAGGTAAATTCCCAATCTTATGTTTTTATGTCTTTTAAGTTTACCCAACCCCAAACGCAATCCCATCGCTTACATATCGCAATAGCGCATAAAGGATAGAAAGAGGGAACTTGGCATAATCATGACATAAAGGTGTTGAAGCCACAAGTTTAACATGGTGGCATATGAAATGTACATATGTTCATATACTTGCATATTACATTTTTAGGCCTCAAAAGCATGCATAAAACCAAACTTAGCATATTGGTGATACATGGTGATAAATGACATGTAGGAATGGCCATAAGTTCGCATTTAGCCTCACATGCAAGTTATCATATGAGATATGATAACTTACATGTTGCCAAAATGCAACCTTTAGCATAAAACTTGAAGCTTTATGTTCATATACTCAAGGTAAGCTTGCATAACATGATAACATGAGTAAAACGATCCATCCAAACTTGCATACATAACATGACAACTTGCATATCATAACATGGCAAACTTGCATAACATAACATGGCAAACTTGCATATCATAACATATCAAACTTGCATAACATGACATGGTAAACTTGCATATCATAATGATCAACCAAACTTGCATCATTCATTTAACTTTAGAGTTTAAATATGAAAGTAGAAAAGGGCTTACAATGCTTATGAAGACACAAAAATATATATAGATTGAGACAAAGCCCTTATGCAATCAAATAAACCCAAAATGCAAGCTCCAATAGAAAAACCCTTGAGCCAAAATGATCAAAACTCTTGCTTTATGATGTAAATATGGAAACTTGACTTGAATGCAAGCTAATGATGCTCATACAAGCTTGAAAACACTTGTATGCATTGAAAATCTCTCACAGTAATAACTTAGGAATTCTATGAAGAGAGTGGAGGCCATGAGAGGAATGATTTTGCCATAGTTTAGTTACTTGAATGAATAATGATGATTTAGGGTTAGGTTAGGGGCTTATTTATAGAGATTAGGATTAGTTTTAGCCTTAGGATTAAACCCTAATTCCAATCTCAGCCCTCAAAACCGAATCTGGCCCCCAAACTCAACACAACTCCAAAATGGTGCACCAGGCAAAACTGCCCGGCTGAACCAAGTCGACACCCAAGTCGACAGGGCTGTCGACTTGGGCCTAACCATGTCGACTGCCCAGTCGACAGGCCTGTCGACATGGGTGGTCTGGCGGGAAATTTCCCGCCTGCGCCCAACTACCCTAATTTCCAAATTCAAACTTGAATTTGAAATCTGTTTTTACTTTGAAATTTTCTGAAAACTTCGTTGGGCCTTAATCGGGTCATACAGACTCCGATTTTCGAAAACTCGGACTCTATTTCGCGTATTTTTCCGAGACGAACGCAATGGCACAGCCCGTTTCCCTTGATTCAGATTTTAGAATTAAATTCTGCCTTGATTTACGTTATAACAGGTTATTGAAAATACGGGTTGTTACATGGGTAGACACTAGTGCTTCTCGCTATGTCTACTATGACCGTGATATGTTCACTATATACACGGCTGCTGAAGATCAGAAAGTGTTGGGAAATTCTCACACTATTAAAGTTGCAGGGATAGTTGTTCTGTTTTCACCTATGCATACCTTATGAAAAATTAGATGTGACTCATTTGACATGTTTGAAACATTTAAAACTGAATTGAGAATAAAAATAAAAATTAAGAGACTACGTAGTGACAGAGTGACAAAATATGAACTTAGTTTTATTCTGGATTTTTATAATGTACATGGTATTATATATGAGAGAACTGCACCCTATTCACCTAAAATGAACGGTAAAGTTGAAAAAAAATAACCTTTACTGAATTAGTAGTTGCCATTTTATTAAAATTCTGGTGCAGTAAAACATTGGTGGGGGGATATATATTATTAACCGTATGCTATGTTTTGAATAGAATCCCTAAATCTAAGAATAAAATTTCACCTTACGAAATTTTAAAGAATTATAAAACCAATGTATCCAATTTTAGAATTTGGGGTTGTTTAGCACATGTTCGCATTCCAGACCCCAAGAGAATAAAATTGGCAAGTAGAGCATATGAATGTGTATTTATAGGCTATGCTATTAATAGCAAAGCAGACAGATTTTATGACCTAAATGCACATAATATAATTGAATCAAATTATGCCGATTATTTATGTAACAAAATTTCCTTTTAAATTAAGGAATAGTGGGGGCACTTCAAGTATGCCTATTAGAACAGAATTTAATGAAAATTCTGAAACTGAACCTGAAGTAAAAGAGCAAGAACCATAAAAGATTTTGATTCAGATTTTTTATGCTTTTACTATAGAGGAGGATCCATTAAACCTCCAAGAGGCCTTATCTTCTTTAGATGCCGATTTTTGGCAAGAGGCTATAAATGATGAGATGGATTCTTTGGACTCCAATAAGACTTGGCACTTAGTTGATTCACCACATAGTTGTAAATCTATAGGCTGTAAATGTGTACTTAAAAGAAAAAAAATTAAACCTGATGGCACTGTTAATTAATATAAAGCACGATCAGTAGCTAAAGGTTTTAAGCAAAGAGAAAATGTAGATTTCTTCGACACTTTTTTACTTGTAACTAGAATTACATCCATTCGGGTATTAATCTCACTTGCATCTATTCGTAATTTATTAATACACCAAGTGGATGTTAAAACCGTCTTTTAAACGGTGAATTAGAAGGAAAAAAATTATATTGACCAACTTGAAGGATTTGTAGTACATGGTTAAGAACATAAAGTATGAAAATTAGATAAATCATTATATGGTTTAAAACAAGCACCTAAAAAACAATGGCATGAAAAAAAATTTGATAACTTAATCATTTCTTATGGTTTTAAAGTTAATGAAAGTGACAAATGCATTTATTACAAATCTGAGAATGACATTTGCACTATTATATGTCTTTATGTAGATGACCTTCTCATCGTTGGGTCAAATATTCATGTCATAAACTCAGTCAAATCCTTATTAAGTGCCAATTTTGATTTGAAGGATCTAGGTAAGGCGAGTGTAATCCCTGATATTAAGATTACTAGGTAAAAACTGGGATTTTCTTTGGATTAATCTCATTAACTTGAGAAGACTCTAAAGAAATACGATTACTTTGACTGTAAATCTGCATGTACACCATATGATCCCAGTGTAAAGTTATTTAAGAACACTAGTGAATGTATAAGATAGTCTGTTTAAGCGAGCATCATTGGCAGCCTTCGAGTGCCATTGATTGTACTAGACCCAACATTACCTATGTCGTGGGAATATTATGCATGTTTTTCAGTAGACCTAGTATAGAGCATTAACATGCTAATGAGTGGGTTATGAGATACCTATAATAAACTATAAACCTTGGATTACATTATGAAAAGTTTTCAGTTGTACTTGAAGGATATTCTGATACAGGCTGAAATACTTTATATGATGATTCTAAAGGACCAGTGGTTATATATTTAGCATCGCTGAAGAAGCTGTCTCTTGGAAAACCAAAAAACAGACTATTTTGACTCAGTCTACTATAGAGACTGAGATAATAGCACTATCCACAGCTAGTTAAGAAGAAGAGAACTAAAGAAATCTGCTATTTGAGATCCCCATAAGGGAAAAACCGACACTAGTGGTGTAATCGATTGCGATAGTACCACGACCATTGCAAAAAGTATAGAACCGTTATTATAACGATAAAAGACGACGTCATAAGTACAATATTGTAAGAGAACATCACATACATAGTGAAGAAAAGTTGACGACTATTGAAAGAAGGACAGAACCGATATTACAACGGTAAGAAATGACAGTCGTATGCACAGTATTGTTAGAGAACATCACATATGAAGTGATGACAATTTGGCAGATCCTTTAATGAAAGGACTGACCAGAAAGAAAGTCCTTAATGATTCTAAAAGAATGGGACTATTGCCCTGAGATTGTGGAATCACACACAATGGTAACCCGACCTAAATGACTGGAGATCCCAAGAACTAGGTTCAATGGGTAAAAACAAGTTGTGTAGTGATAGTAGATGAACATGCTAAATTTATATATTAATAAGCATGTATTCCTGAAGTGATTAGAGGATGAGTTGATAAAAACTCTTAATGAGATTTATACTATAATTGGAGTGGAGTACCTACCTTCAGGAGTACTCTTGATAGACTCACCTATGTGAATGTGGAAATGTGGCCGTTTCCTATGGAGTTTTGGGCAAGATTCCTAGAGCGTTCACTAAATTGGGATAGACGTGCATGGCCATTAATGCACGGGCTTATTTGATTGCACTATAGAAAAGGTTGTTTGTCGTCTGATGTTAGGAATAGAGTTCAAGACTACGTGTTACTCTAGTAAAAACTGAATCTTATCCACTATGAAAAGGTTCAAGTGGGATGACACCTTTGTTTCTGCATAATCTTATGTTTTTAGAAACTGCTCGAAAAATATATTTTTAAAAATTCAAGTGGGGGATTGTTCGAAAAATGGTTCATTTTTTAAAGATGAATTATTATAAAAAAAAATGGATAAGTGTGAGGTGACTCATATATGAATAGTCCCACATCATGAGACTATATGAAAAAAAAAAAAACAGTTTTTTTTTATTTGACTTGGTAAAAAAATTGAGATCCATTTTTTTAGATCTAAACCGACTTCCTCTACAAGTATTACCACGTTTATTTTTTGCCAAACGACTCAGAAAAAAGACAACTTTTTATTCTTATCTCTCTCTTCTTCTTCCTCCACTATTAAAATTTTTTCAAAAACAAAATCAGAACGAGTAGTTAAATTTAAATCGAAAGTGCAAATCTGAATTGGTTTGTTGTGCAAGCAAATCAATTATTTTTTTCTCTGAAGGCTGTTTTATCCCAAAGGCGACGACGGCAAGTACGAACTGGTTTGCACCATCGACCAGATCACCGAATCGTCTTCAAGAAAGCGAGCTAGTCCGTGACTCGGCCATTGTTTCCCAACAGTAGCCACCTGAAAGTAAGGGTACTGGACTTTTTATATTTCACCGCAAAATTGGAATGTAACGTTTTGTAGTTTACTGGGAAGAATTATTGTTTCCTTTCTATAGACATGGCTAAATAGCTTGCTAGGTCTCGATGCAATTAAGAAGCAGTTATCGTCACTTTTGACCAAATATCCCCAAATATGACAATCTAGTAAACCTAGTCAACAAGTAAAAAGCAGTTAACAAAAGGTTCCACGTTACTCTACTTACATACTTGCAGTCACCGATTTACATGGATTTAAATAGATGAAGTATTGGAAACCAATAAATAAAAAACATCCAAATAATTTGATTTGAGGAGCGAAATCGACCTTTAAATTGGGGTAAAAACCGAATATTAAAAGGGATCTTAAAAAAAGTTTAACAATGAAATTGTAAAATATGAATCTCAAGGATTTTTTCGTTATAGTTCATCCATAGAATCAATTAAGAACAACTAATTTGGAATTGGAGAGAGAAACCTCAAGATAGCATAAGAGCACTCCCAGCAGTATTTGATTTTTTGAGCTTGAATTGCTTATCTTAAACGGTGATTCCCCCCGCTGTTCCAGCTTATCAGTTGGGGGACGCCGAGTTATATATATATATATATATTAAATTGGACATTAAACGGTTTTCTGAAAACCGTTTAGTGACTAAACGGTTTTCAGAAAACCGTTTAGTGTTCTGGAAAATAAAATAAAAATATCGCAAGCTGCTGTTTACAAAGTCATTATTCTCTGTAAACAGAAGCTCGCAATTTTCTTCAAAACCCCCAAAAAATCAAAACCCTAGTTCAAAAATTATTTGAAAATCAAATGATTTTTGCTATAATGTCAAACAAATCAATATCTACTTTTTCTCATCGCTTTAGCACCATCAATTCCATCATTCCCCACCTTAAACCCATCATTTTTGACATTTTTGTTGATTTAGCAAATTAGTTGCACTGGTTGATGATGGAAGAAGAAATCATTGAAGGCACTAGCATTGTGAGTGGATTACGTAGGAGAAAAGTTTCACGAAAGAGTCGAAAAACGATTGAAAGCGAAGAAGGTGGCTACGGAGGAAGGAAGGAAGGAGACAACAATTGATCCGACGTTTCCATTCATGTCTATCACGAGTCTACAAGAAGGAGTTACACATATCTACAACAGTGGAAAAGAGCTTACGGTATATTTTTTTGTTTTAAAGTGCGTTAAATAGAATTATTCGATACGAAAAGATTATGTAACTGGTTTAGTTTTATAACCAGAATCGCTGACAAGATGAGATGTCATGGGGCATTTACGACAATGTTGAAATGATGGAAGAAAGTTAAAGTGTATCTGCAAATTCGAGATCCGATAGTGAGTATATTTGGAAAATTTATGGAAATTGAATTGAAAAACTCCGATAACAGATGCATACATGCTATTGTTGAGCGTTGGTGGCCGACCACGCATACCTTTTTATTTCCTAGTACGGATATCGGGTTTACACCGTTAGATTTTACCATGCTGACATCCATTCCCGTTTGAATGCATAATCTAACGATACTGTATGATGAGAGTTGGGGGCAATTAGAAAATGTAAAGCAAATATTGCCACTTCTTGAGGCGAAAGATATTCGGGTAGGAAATGTTGCTTTATCGCATCTTGTAAATGTTGCTTTATCGCATCTTGTGAAGTACTTTCATGACGGGTATCTTGAGGCCACTGATAACAAAAGTCATATTGCCCGCATTTTTGTTTTGTATACGATGGGTACTCTATTTTTTACGACAACAAATGACATTATTAGTCTGCGATATTTGGAGGCCGTATTTGATTTATGCTTCGTGGAACAGTTCGATTGGGGTTCGACGATTATGGGTTACCTCTACCAGAGTTTGGATGTTGTTGTAACTAAGGGAGGACATATAACTGGTTTCGTGAGCTACTACAGGTATGGTTACCTATAGTAAACACAAAGTTTTTTATGTCCCAGTGGTTTATTCTAGTGTTTAATATTGCATCTTTTGTTATTGCCGTACTGGTTTTTGAGTGCATGACGGTGTGCGGATATATTGTCAAAGAAGAGGTGAAACAAGCTTCATATCCGAGATTGAGAGCCTAAGAGAAATAAAATAGGATTATCACGCATGATACTTCGGCTCATTTGTTCTCTAGCACATGGTATCATATTAATCATCGCCACGTAGCGTATATAAATTGGAATCCGTGGCAAAATTCAGTCGCATTGGCTAATGCTGAGGTTGTCCATGCACGCAACCTATCGATGAAACGGTTGACTTTGATTGTTCCACCCGGTAGCTCATATGAGATGTATTTAGGAGAGAGATGTATGCGGCAGCTTACAGGCTGGGCGACTATTCCCATTGATCCTCCCGCATACATGACCTGCAAGATGACATATTCTACATATGCGGAGTTGCAACAAGCCTTATACCAAGATGATTGTCAATAGTATATATATAAAGAGCCAAGCATGGACTACGACATGTATTGGCGCTCAGTGGGCACAGATGTGGGTCCATTACTAGATGCTTCAGTCCGTATCGGTAATATGGGTTTTTTCGGACATTCTGCTTTGAAGGCGGGAATTGAAGCTCTAATCGTCACGTCTTTAGAAGTTAATTACGCATCTTAGTTTTACCAACAACCACAACAAAATGAGTGGGCCGAGGATCCTGGATGGAACTTGCAATGGACAGGACATGATTCGTTACCTATTCCTTATTTGATTGATATACCGCCCGTTCCGTCCCATTACACCGTTGATAGTCTATGGGAAATGAATATGGGTATGCGGTAATTAGCTCTTGAACAGTCGAAGTATTATGAAGAGGGCTTGAATAGGATTAACACAGTTGCAGATGATTTTGTAAGTTATCGATTTTATTTTTGTGAAACATGTTTGTTTTTCAATATTGCTCAGAACATAGAATCCCTAGTATTATTTGTATAATGATATTGTGTTTGTTTTTAAATATTGTGCAGAACATGCAGGTTTTTAGGGAACCAGTGTTGGGTTTGGGGTCTAAACGGTCAGGTCGAACAAAAAGCAGGAAAAAAAAGAAAAACTCGTGTACAGATGGAAGAGGAGGAGGAAGAAGATGAAGAGGGTGATGAGCAGGGTGATGAGGAGGATGACGAGGAAGGTGATGAGGAGGATGACGAGGAAGATGATGAGGAGGATGACGAGGGTGATGAGGAGGAAGAGGATGACGATGATAGCGATGAAGGTGGTCAATCCAGTGATGTACGTACTAATCAATATGGCGTTAAGTTTAGATATCCAACCTCATCATTGTCGACGCCAGGTACTTGTTAATTTAACTCCATACGCACTTGTAACTTGTGCACATACAAATATTTATTTAGTTCTAAGTTTATTAAAGTTCACAAGTAACAAAGTGTTTATGTATGTGCAGGCAAGAGTCTGGACAAAGGTACGCAGAAGAGTAGTGGTTTAGTCAGCAAGGTTAAGTCTCTATTTAAGGGAAAAGGAAAGAAGAAAGGATGTGGGATTTACATTCCAGGCATTAAGGACATTCAATGAAGTTCGAAAAGATGTTTGTAATAGTGTAATGGTTTGTTAGTTTAATGGTACTGTAATATTGTTATGTGTATTGTTATGCGTATTGTAATGGTTTGTTCGTGTAATGGTTTGTTAGTTTAATGGTAATATAATATTTTGTTGTTGTTATGCGTATTGTCAGGTGCTAATGGTACTGTAATTTTGTTTGTTATATACTGTTATTGTTTGTGTATTGTTATGTTGTATAATATTTTTCATTACATTATTGAGAAGCTTACAACAACGACGATTACAACAGTACGAAATGCAAAATACAATTATACGAACTACAACAACTAAACATACAAACGTCAAATTCAAGGTAAACTAAAAAACATTACGATAGTTTCCACGTACACCTACCACGGACGTGGGAAAAATCCAGCTCTAGCTGCATCAGCAACATTCTTTTCCAAGCGTCTTACTTCTGCTTGCGCTTCCATTGCATACTGAACCACGTTCACACATCGAAGGGTCAATCCACTGCTTAAAGTAACAACAATCAATTTCGTCAGGATAAATCATGTGGACCTCGTAGGTTTCACAACCAAAAAATCGATGACCAGCATTTTTCAGTTTTCGAAACAACCACAACCGATTTTGCTCTACAACAGCAAATAAGGTTGGATCCACCAGGACGTAGTGGCTGGACAACGCAACCTTCAACTACTCTTTCTAAAATAGGTTGTTGATTAGTGTCGTTTGGCTAGTGATGTTATAATGAACATCTGTTGTATCATACGTGTTTTGTGGAATTAGTGTCTTTGATACCATTGTTAATAACTAACAAAAGATTTAAAACATTTAATTATGCGTATATAATTTTAAATACAAAGGAAAAATAAAATTTGATTTTAGGTGATTCTGTGATGTAAAAGCAAATTTAAAACTTAAAAATAAAAAAAATAAGTTACAACTATAATTTTAAAACAGTTAACCTAATGTTAAGATTAAAAAAAATTCAAACTTAAACAGAATTAACAAATTTAAAAAATATATTTTCAAACTTCAAAAATCATTGAATTTAAAAATAAGAAACAAATTTAAAAACTTAAATCCAGTGAAACAAATTTAAAAAAAAATTAAACTACAAACTTTAAAATTTTAAATAGGAAACAAATTTAAAAACTTAAAATGTTTAACAAATTCAAAAAGGTTTAAAGTGCTCAAGGATGTGCATTTAAACAAAGTGGACCATATCATATAAACGGTTTTCTCAAAACCATTTATATGATAAACGGTTTTCAGAAAATCGTTTATCATATAAACGGTTTTCTCAAAATCGTTTACACGACGCCACTCCAAATTGCAAATGGCGAGCGTCGCCATTTCATTCTCTCGCCCACACCCATCGCGCTTCTGCTCGAGAACGGTAATATACTTTTCTTCCCCATTTCAAATAGTTTTACAACTGCTGGGAATGCTCTAAGGCATACACCGTCGAAACATTTATAGTAGCAACAGAAATGACCGGATCCTTTTGTTTTGTGTCTCCATTTATTCGTCTAAACATCCTCGGATAGTAAAATAGATGAATAAATTAGGGGTGCCTCTATTAACACCTCATTAATTGCTCTTCACCCCCTACTAATTAAAAGATAAAATATGCATTCCATCATTTGCTCTCCCCACCCCGTTTAATCCAAAAATGCCCTTATTGCATGTTATTTCAACGTCTATTTATTTGAATAATATCATCTATATTATTTATTTACTGTTTAGATCTTTGCAATTTCCGTATACTGCTAACATACTCGATCTCAATGGATAACGATACACATCATTGATAGTACAATTTTTAAATTTTAATATTTGTTTTAACTTTTTTAATCAATATTTGTAATTTCTATCTTTTTTTATAAAAATCATGTACAATACTGATTTTAAATTTAGTCATAGTTCGCAATTTAGCATCGAATACCCATATATATAGTTGAAATTATTATTTTTTAATCATTTTGAAACATTAGACAAACTATCTAATCGGCTGTTAAAGGGCAAATTTGAAAATGAAATTTTAAAATTTTATTCGGGGGGTAAAGAGCAAATAATGTGGTGCGAATAGCTAAACCCATAAATTAGATACTTTTTCAACCTCTCATCGTTGCTAAGCTGCGCAGCTTCTTAATCGATGAAGGAAATATGACGGTTTCTACATAAAAGATGGACTCGAAAAGAGGAGAAAACAAAAGGATAGGTGGGAAACTGGATTTCTTTGGGAACAGAAACCAAAATATTTTAATAAAAACGCAATCTTGGAGCAAAATAGGGCATTTATTCATCTAAATATCCTCGGCTGATAAAATAGATGAATAAATTAGATGCTTTTTCAACCTCTCATTGTTGCTAAGCTGCGAAGCTTCTTAATCGATGAAGGAAATATGACGGTTTCTACATAAAAGGTGGATTCAAAAAAGGAGAAAACGAAAGGATAGGTGGGAAACTGGATTTCTCAGGGAACGGGAACCGAAATATTTTAATAAAAACGTAGTCTTGGAGCCAACCAAAACTTAAGGGATTCATTTGGTTTATGGTTTTTAATTTTGAGTTTTCGCATATACAAAAGTATCGACGACACATACATATTGTGAAAAACGATCGTTTTACAAAACAAAGTTAATACACAAAACTAAAAACAAATTTTTATTATTTTCCATATTTTAAGGAACAATGAAAGGACGATAACAAATTCATCTATCCACCATCCCACGGTCCCCTCCGTCGCTCCCTCCGCCTTTGACCCGTCACCTTCGCTATACTTCAAATTTTCCCAACTTTCATAATTAACCTAAAAACTAAAAACTCAAAACACAAGATAAACCAAATACTACCTAAAGTTTGGAGCCAAAAATTTCATCTTGGAGGCAAAATAAAATTTCATAGAAAAAGGTAAAAGGGAAATATTTTACAACTGCCTGAAAAAAGTGTAATAATCATCTATTACAACTATCAAACAAAAAAGTAACTAAGAATACGTTTATTACAACTCCAAAAATAACTTTTGCGAATTTTAAAAATACATTTGTAATAAGGTCTTTTTGTTGTAGTGCTGTTAAGAGTAATTATTTATTTTTTGTTATTAGTATATTATTATTAACATTAATTATTTAAAATTTATTTTACTTGTTAATTATTTAGTAAAAACATAACAATAAAGCATTTTATAAAGAATAAGCATAACAATACCTTGCAAATCTTTTGAAAACCTGTTGCAAAATAGCTTCAAAATATATAAGACGGTAATCTGTTTCCATTTGCACCAGAATTTAGCGTTGAAAATAAAATAAAAAAATATAGCAGTAAATCGCTGTAATTTGCTACAATTCAGCGACAGAAAAAAAAGTGATAGTAATATTTTAAAACAAGTTGAAATAAAATATCTTAAATAATATCCTTACAGATTTCACGGAAATCCGTCGCTAATTTACGACAGAATTTTCCGCTGCTAAAATCTACCGCTATTTGCGGGTTTTCATGTAGTGATTGTATAAGCTTTGACATGTTATCACCATTAAGTACCAACTCTTTCTTGTCTTCCTTTCTCTCTAAAAGTGTCTGCCTTTAGAATGTGAAAATTAATTTTGGTTAAAAATGGTTGAGCTATAGCAAGTTTCGCAGAACTGAGCTACTAGTTTTAAAAGCAAGTTTGTAGCTCAGTTTTTAAACTGAGTTGAAGCTTAGTTATGCAAAACTGAGTTGTAAGACCAGTTTCAAAAATTGCAATTGAGCTCTGCAGCTCGGTTTGAAACTGAGCTATTCAACTTAGTTTTCAAAATAGTTGCAACTTAGTTTCTAAAATCTAAACAAAGTGAGTTTTTTAGTTCAATTTAAAGTAGAGCAATGTATTTCGAAACATAGTCTAGAAATTGAGTTTCCAAACCAAGTTGCAAGTTCCTAAACACTTTTTGGATGCCAAGTTTTAGAACATGGTTTTCAAATTAAGTTTGAAAACTATAATTCAAATTAAGTTTGAAAATTGTATTATACTGAGTTTTAAAGCTTTGTAGGAAACTTAGTTGGAACTGAGTTTCGAACGTATATCTCTTCGGTATACCCGACCGTAACTCGTTTCTTTCCAAATCTAGGGTTTGAATAAAAGAAATCAATCAACCTGAAAATAAATACTTCTAATTTTGATTTGTGTTGAATTCATAATGTCTTGTTGTCACAGTTGCCTACATACATATACACAAACAAACATATATATACATACATATATTTTTTTTTTGAAAGTAGCACACACACACACACACACACACACACACACACACATATATATATATATATATATATATACCAGTACACATGCACGCCCGATGGGCGTGTGCGTAGAAGAATTTGACCAAAGTTGAAAATGAACGTGACCTCATATATATATGCAGAACGTAAAAACTGGAAACATGTACATGCAGAACTTAAAAGCACCAAAAAATGAGGTTGAAAACGAATAGAAGACAAAGGAGCAGAAATGACAGCATTGTTTAATATGACAGTGAAACAAATGGAGACAGGTACAAACATGCAGAAAACATTCATATACTGATTTTATACATAAATTTGGTTGTTCTGTGAATGCTGAAGGGAGAAGAATTCATTATGCTCAAAGTTTATAATTTGGAGTGTCTATTAATACAACCATGAGAAACACAAAAGTCTAATGCACACATGCATAAGTACATATACATGTACGCAAACAAAACGTAATCATTAATCAGGTAGAAGATGAATTCCTTGCTCTCCCTCATATACATGCATATTTTAAAAGGAAAATTTGTCATATTTGCTGCTGGAACACAGTGAGAGGAATTTATGCATTTTTTCTTTCTTCTCCTCTCAGCTCGTCTACGGGAGAAGCTCCTGTGAAACAGACATTTTCCTCCTCTCAGAAGTCGCCCCATTTCTCTCCCTCTTTCTCTTTTCCTCTAGATGCTTGCAAAAAACAATGATAACTGTACACATTAATTATTATCAGATTAATATAATAATAAATGCTGACCTAACCTAACCTGAACAAAGTTGTACATTACCTACAACCATGAATATTCCCATAAGGGAGAAATACAAAAGTTCTCCAGTCAGTGAATTTTTTTTCTTTCCCTATCCTGAAATATGATTCAATTTTCATAGTTGTGGCAAATATACCCATTCATTTACATTTGGATAAATACAATAGCAACTTCAAGCTTTGATCATTGACAAAAAAGTACTCTGTTTAATTTTATTAATTCTAGAAAGAAGAAGTGATTAATATAAAAGGATTTTAATACTCATAAATTAAGTGGTCATAATATAACTAATATTACTTATGCTTGTGAAACTTGTACAACCTACCGTTGATCCTCATTGGCAATGAAGGCGTTGCAAATTGAACCCAACAAATTGTATAATATACCAAATCAATGCGCTTCGTGGCTAGTTTTTTTAAAACTTTTGTATGGTCAGAGTGGGACTTTGTTTAAGCTACTCATTTGTAGTTTATTCATGTACAAAATTAAAGTCTAGATGAACTATCATTAACTGTCCAATTTTTTCATATTAGGAAACAAATCAGAAATGTCTACATTGAAACCCATTCAAGGTCATTGTAAAAGCGGTTTGTTTATAAACTCGTATTCTACTCAACTTGAAAACACATGGTTTGCACCAAATTCTCTAAGAATAAATAATAAGGTGGGTGTTCTAAAATATTTTCATCAGTTCAATATGATGTTAAAAACTCTATAGCCAAGCCCAATAGCCACATAATCAAGTTCGGTTCCTTTGCTAATCAAAATAGCAATTCTGACATGCATTTTCAATGGCATGCAGCAGTAATGTGGTTTATGTGATGACCGCTTACTTCATTATAACCGCTTCCACAAAACTAAATTATTGAAAATCACGTGGATACATTCTTCTCCACCATTTTTCATGTATCTTCACGGAAGATGTTCTTGCTTTATTGGAAACAATATCATGAATTGCTTCCATCTCTCCTCACACATGTTATCGTTGGTGTTATATGTCCGTTTAATCTGCATTACTGCTTAAACACAATCATATACTCATCACTAAATTAACTTTTAATTTCTCCATAGAGACAACAATAATGACTATACTGACAACAACAATGGTCCATAAAACGCCAATGTTTGATGAATCGATTTCATTGTGTATATCTGCAAGATATGGGATGAAAAATATAATTGCAATTTTCCATATAGTATCCAACATGTTAAGGAAATATAACTTTAACTGACTGTATATTTCTTCCATTTGGTCAGATCTGCATATTTAAGGGTACTCCAGCAGCCAATTTTGGCCTAAATCTTTGTCCAATGTTCCTATTATTATTGTCAGCTGAGCGAGCATAAATGATAGATTACGATATACTGTTCCATTATGTAATTGTCGTTGTTAAAACTGAATGCTATGTACAGAACATGCATGTGCGAAAATAAAAAAATGAGTAAAAAAACTCTAATATCTTTGACTAAGTCTATATCAAAGCAATTAGAGTTATCAAAAGAATGAAAATTTTGAGAAATCATTGGATTCCTTTACTGGTGGTTACCACCAAAATAGCACTAAGACAAATATAACATTCCTGTAGAATTTTTGTATGATCGTAAAGTCATTTAGACCATAAATTTAACCAACCAAAATAAACAACGCAAGCTATATCTAACAAAAACAGCATATAAAATCAAACTAAACATATATACCTCTTAACAACATCAGACTCGCTCAACAAAACACTTTGAAACAGCTTCAATCTTGTCCTCAACTTTCGAAGGATTTACCAACTCATAAGCAACTTCATATGCATTTTCCTAAAGCTTCCTCCCTGTATCTAAAACAGTGATGAAAATAAGAAGGTACAGAATAATTTTTCCCTTATATTAGAACAAAGGTATCATCTCCTTCAATCCCTTATATTGGAATAATATTAGAACAAAGGTATCATCTCCTTCAATCCCTTATATTAGAATAATTTTTTCCTTATAGTAAATGCAATACATTTAAACATGTGCTTGAAAGTGATTACCTGGCGGTCATGCATGCCTTCACTTCCTAGAACACCATTATCATTGTAACAACCCGTATTTTCAATAACCTGTTATAACGTAAATCGAGGCAAAATTTAATTTATAAATCTGAATCAAGGGAAACTGGCTATGCCATTGCGTTCGTCTCGGAAAAATACACGAAATAGAGTCCGAGTTTTCGAAAATCGGAGTCCGTATGACCCGATTAAGGCCCAACGAAGTTTTCAGAAAATTTCAAAGTAAAAACAGATTTCAAATTCAAGTTTGAATTTGGAAATTTGGGCCAGTTTGGGCCAGGCGGGAAAATTCCCGCCAGAGCACCCAAGTCGACAGCCCTGTCGACTTGGGAGTCGACTTGGTTGGACCCAAGTCGACAGCCCTGTCGACTTGGCTCAGCCGGGCAGTTCTGCCTGGTGCACCATTTTGGGGTTGTGTTGAGTTTGGGGGCCAGATTCGGTTTTAAGGGCTGAGATTGGAACTAGGGTTTAATCCTAAGGCTAGAACTAGTCCTAATCTCTATAAATAAGGCCCTAACCTAACCCTAAATCATCATTATTCATTCATACAACTAAACTATGGCAAAATCAATCCTCTCATGGCCTCCACTCTCTTCATAAAATTCCTAAATAAATTTCTATGAGATTTTCCATGCATACAAGTGTTTTCAAGCTTGTATGAGCATCATTAGCTTGCATTCAAGTCAAGTTTCTATATTTGCATCATAAAGAAAGAGTTTTGATCATTTTGGCTCAAGGGTTTTTCTATTAGAGCTTGCATTTTGGGTCTAATTGGTTGCATAAGGGCTTTGTCATATTTTTGTGTCTTCATAAGCATTGTAAGCCCTATTCTACTTTCATATTTAAACTCTAAAGTTAAATGAATGATGCAAGTTTGGTTGGCCATTATGATATGCAAGTTTATAATGTTATGTTATGCAAGTATGCCATGTTATGATATGCAAGTTTATCATGTTATGTTATGCAAGTATGCCATGTTATGATATGCAAGTTTATCATGTTATGTTATGCAAGTTTGCCATGTTATGATATGCAAGTTTATCATGTTATGTTATGCAAGTTTGCCATGTTATGATATGCAAGTTTATCATGTTATGTTATGCAAGTTTGATATGCAAGTTCGTCATATGATATGCAAGTATGTTAAGCAAGTTTGGGATGATCATTTTGTTCATGTTATCATGTTATGCAAGCTTATCTTGAGTATATGGACATAAAGCTTCAAGCTTTATGCTCAAGGTTGCATTTTGACAACATGTAAGTTATCATATCTCTTATGATAACTTGCATGTGAGGCTAAATGCGAACTTATGGCCATTTCTACATGTCATTTATCACCATGTATCACCAATATGCTAAGTTTGGTTTTATGCATGCTTTTGAGGCCTAAAAATGTAATATGCAAGTATATGAACATATGTACATTTCATATGCCACCATGTTAAACTTGTGGCTTCAACACCTTTATGTCATGATTATGCCAAGTTCCCTCTTTCTATCCTTTATGCGCTATTGCGATATGTAAGCGATGGGATTGCGTTTGGGGTTGGGTAAACTTAAAAGACATAAAAACATAAGCTTGGGAATTTACCTATTAGGTTAGGTCTACCCTTTGGGAATTTACCTATTAAGTTAAGTCTACCCAAATGCTTGAAAACTTGTAACATGTTTTGGAAACATGATGGACATGACACTTAGAAAAGATAAGTGTGACCAACTCGAGCTTGGGTTGAGTTTGTAGCATAAACCTACCCGGAACCGACCGGCTCAACTAGTTGCTACAAACAATAGGACCCAATGTGAGAAGTTGGTCATGTTGTACCTTGAACCCGAGGTTAGACCAAGTTGTGGTGTAAAGCTACCCGGACCCGCCCGGCTTAACTAGTAACCACAACAAGGTCTAATGTGAGAGGTTAAGGCACATTAATTAATTAATGCTTCATGATTAGGGTTTAAGTCATGGTCCACTTAATACTTAATCAATGCGGGCTTGGTAGATTAATCAGGGTTAAGTCGTGAACTCATCGTTACACTTAACCAAGTTAATCCATGATTAGCAAGAGGGTTAAACCGTACTTAACCCACTAGAAAATCCTAGCAATGGGGGTCCACTCCAGCAGTAATCCCAAGTTTGTATCATTATGACCCTAGGGACTAGGCTAGGGTGGGGGCACGATTACTGGACTGGAGGTAAGTGACCAAAAGCGACGGCAGAGTGGTACGCCGGTGTAGTTCCGGGCGGACCATGGTCGTGCACATAGTCCGAAGCCGGGGAAAACATGCACGGGTACAAGTAGATCGAGACTGTGCACTCATGTTTATGGTGTCCAGGGGTTGACACCCTAGGGCTTGATACACCCGACGGGAGACCCTGCACAGTCTGACTACAATTATGTTTGGGCCGTATTGACACCAACACGTGACGAGTTAGGCTTAGGGAGCCGATCGACTAGACCGTTTGGTTGGACCTCGTGTTAGGGTCACTTCATGTTATTGGACCTCGTGTTAGGGTCACTTCATGTTATTGGACCTCGTGTTAGGGTCACTTCATGTTATTGGACCTCGTGTTAGGGTCACTTCATGTTATTGGACCTCGTGTTAGGGTCACTACATGTTATTGGACCTCGTGTTAGGGTCACTTCATGTTATTGGACCTCATGTTAGGGTCACTTCATGTTATTGGGCCAAAGCTTGGGCCAATGGATCAATACTTGTTTATTCAAGTCATGTTAGTTTGCTAGTACACCTGTGGTGCAAAAACCTTAATCCTGATTATGCGATGACACCTTTATCTACCTTGTTAGTTAATCATCATGCTAGTATGTTGTTATCCTTATGTTCATCCCAGCTTTCATCATGCCAGTTAACTTTAACAGTTTACATTGATTGTAGTAGGTCTTACTCAGTCTTTTTGACTGACCTGTTTTTCTTTCGCCTCTTTTCTTCCTTCCCCCCCCCCCAGGTTCTCAGGGTGGGAATATTGGAGCTTAGCTTGGATTTCTGATCGCTTGCTTGTGGGATTTTATCTCATGTACGGTCTTGACATGAAGCTAGCTATGGTTATCACTTATTTTGGGGATAGTACTTATGTATTTCAGTTTTTCAGTAATGTTGTTTTTATCTAGACTTGTGTATTTGGAAAGTTGACATTATGTTGTACCAGACTTGTTTTGAAATGGTTTGAAATCTTCCGCTGTTTTATCTATGTTATTTACTCTGTTTACATATATACATATGTTCTTGTTCTGCCTTGATATATCATTATGCATGTTTACCTGATTCAAACGCCCCTCCAAAGTCAGAGTGCTTGCAAGAGCCACCCTGGCGGAGGTGGGGTGTTACAATCGTCGTCATATTGAGTTTCTTTGGCAGTCTAAGTTTCTTTGTCTTTATTTTGATCTTTTTTACTTTAGAACACTTCTAATCTTCTTTGGTAGAATGTAAAATTATTGTTTTAAAGGACCATTAACTTGTAAAGGAAAAACTAATCCAAAATGAAAGCCTTAGAAAACGATATATGTACTTGATAGTTGATACACATGGCTGAATCTATCATACAAATAATGTAATTGATTTTGAACAAAATTTGTATTATTTAAAATATTAACAAAACAAACAAAGTGAATCCAATATTACTATTTCAACCATTTCATCAAACAGTTAGACTACAAAAACTAAACATTACTATTGCATAACTCAAGGCATGTATAATGAAGCTGGACGATTGTGAGCAACAGAAAACAGATAAAAATATCAAAATGAAAAGAAGAACTCACAGTATCATGCCTTTTCTAGCCAACTACCGTTAGCAAAAATAGATCTAAGCTTTCTCCATCAATATTCCATACGAAGATAAGAAAGATCCAAGCTTTCTCCATCAATATCTGATAGAAACATAGGAAACAAAGTAGCAGTAGTAATTAAAAGAAACGAAAATCAAGTTAAAGGAAAAATGGGGCAGGAAACCTTACCCAAATGTTGTACCATAATATTTCTACCCAACCACCGTTAGCAAAGACAGATATAAGCTTTCTCCATCAATATTCCATGGAAACATAAGAAAGATCCAAGCTTTCTCCATCAATATCTGATGGAAACATAGGAAACTACATAAAACAAAATCGCATGCTCTTTGATAATAAGTAATAGATGATAACCTGAGGATCATCTGAACTGAAGAGATATAAAGTGAGGAATTGTATATTCAACATGGTGGCAGGAGATACAGTTGCAATTTTGATGCAGATCCGGTAGCACGACTGGTGCCAGATTTGCCGATTTCGTTGATTCATCTTAAATCTAGAGCCTGCATGCCATTCTGCCATTATTGACGCGGTGTTATTTCCGGAAAGTGAGAGAAAAGGTGGAAATAGTAGTGGAATGAGAAATGGGAAGGACAGTGGGAAGAAAAAGGAAAATGGGAAGAAATCGTGAGAAGTGAGTTAGTGGGAGTAGAACGTGGACAAAAGAAATGACATATGTATCCTCCTTCCTTTTGCACGAATTAATCCTTTGTTCCTATGTGAATGGGTAAATCGGGAAGTTTAAAAAAGCTTCACCATGGAATGGTATTTGTATTATTAGTATATATATATATATATATATATATATATATATATATGTAAAGCCTATATGAATACAAAATGGTGACATGAAATTAAATTCCCAAATTATGGTTCATTAGATCTTCCCATGAATTTCACCTCTAATGTAAAGATGAACAAATTCAAATGGTCTACAATTTGTGTATTTAATTTTATGTTAACATCTTGTGATGTGTGTGTGTATGTGTGTGTGCGTGTGTGTGTGTGTGTGTATATATATATATATATGTATATATATATATATATGAAAGTCTGTTTGGACGCAAATTTTTGACACAATAAACCTACATCATTGGATCACCCTTTGAATTCCACATCTCCACATGAATATAAAAGAATCCAACGGTAATGATTCTATGTCTCTTCATTTGTGTCAAGTTTTGTGTCTAAATAGTTATCCCTTAATATATATGTATATATATATATATATAGAGAGAGAGAGGTTCAGTGGCACCCCCAAACAGTTGGGCACCCCTTTAGCCTTCCTCTTTTCCACCACAAGTGGAAGGAGAGAATAAGTGGAAAGAGAGAGGAAGAACTTGCGGTGGAAAATAGAGGGCTGAAGGGATGCCCAACTATTTGAGGTGCCAATGAAAGCTGGCCACAAACACACACACACACACACACATATATATATATGTGGTAAGAAATTGCTCTTTAAAAATGGCGGACTCTGTCCCGCCAGAATCTAGTTCTATTCCTCCTCAAAATTCACAATTCGATCAATCGAATACTCCTAAATCTGATCATAATCCTCAAGATCAATCGATCGAAGATGATTTTGAATATCTCCACTTCATTCAACCTACAGAGAATTGTGTTTTTCTTCCTGAAGAACCTTTTAAAGCTTCAGCTAAGTCATGGAGAAATACTGTTGTTCTGCATCCTGTGGACTTTAAGCTAACTGTGATTACGCTTAAGGATTACATCTCAAAGGTATGGAAGCCAAAAGGTAAGTTTAGAGTTCATATTGCTCCTGGATTTAACTACACAGTTCAGTTTGATGAAGTGTTCGACGTTTTGTCAGTGCTTAGAACTTCAACTTATTCTTACTTTGAGAGATTATTGATGGTGTTCAAATGGTTCCCTGGGTATAAATTTGAGGATTTCTATGCTAGTAGAGTTCATATCTGGATAAAACTTTTGAATCTAGACATGGAAATGTGGACTAATACAGGTTTCTCTAGAATTGCTAGTTTTATTAGGGATCCTATTCAAACTGATAATAATACTACTTGTAAAAGGATAACGAAATATGCTAGAATTCTTGTTGGAATCGATTTGGAATCAAAACTTGTAGAAAGAATTCCAATCAAATTGCATAGTGGTACTATGAAGGAAATAACAGTTGAATATGAATATATTCCTCACAGATGTGGAAAATGCAAGAAGTTTGGTTATAGAACATTAATTCATGAGCTTTCTAATGAGCCATCATGGACTTTTAACCAGTCAGATCCTGCAAGGAATGTCAGTTCTTATTCGAATGTAGCTATCTCTTCTAAAATATAGAAAATTCTAATGAAGTTAATACCCAAGCTCAAATTCCAGATGAAGTTAATACTCATGTTCATAATGGTGGTTTGAATGGAGATGAAGCTGATTTGGATTTCCTTAATTCTAATTTACCCACAGATGTATTACCTGATCTATTGAACCTTCCAATAAACAGAATGATGTATTAGCTAAAATTACAAAGAATGCAGAATATCTTGCTAATATTAAAGGTAAGACAAAGATCTCTACTACTGCTCCTCCTAAAAGCCCATTAAGGAGCAATGATCCTATTAAATGGAGATAATGGCTTGGAATGTCAGAGGGATGAATACATTAGATAGGATGTCCGATGTGTTATCCTTGCTGACAAAATACAAACCAACAATTGTTGATTTGGTGGAGAATAAACTTAATCAAAATAATTTGCAGAGTTTTAATAGATTAACACCTAATAGATGGGATCTTATGCCTCGTATAAGTACACGGTATTCTGGTAGAATCTTACTGTTGTGGAATTTTGATATTTGGACTGTTACTGAATTATCTTCTTCAAGTCAGAATTTAACTATACAAGTCAATAATGCTGGGGTCTTTCTTTATTTCTTTCTATTATATATGCAAGCAATAGTTTTAATGAGAGGCAAGTACTTTGGCAACATATTATTCAAGAGTATGGTTCTACGAATGATGAATGGGTATTGATAGGTGACTTCAATAATTCAACCTCTCACTTGGATAAGAAGGGGGTTACCAATACCATTTCAACACATTAGAGCTCTTAATAACTGCCTTACACGGTCTGGTTTAATTGAGATTAAGTCCACATGATTTAATTTCACTTGGAGACATAGGAGAATTGCAAATAATATTGATAAATTTTTTGTTAGTCACCTGTGTCTTTAAAAATTCACAGATATGAAAGCACTTACCTTATCTCATCTATCAAGTGACCGCAATCCTCTTCTTTTAGATCTTATTATTCGAGATAAATCAAAAGTCCTTTTAGATATTCAAATGGGTGGAATTTGAAGGAAGGTTATGTGGAGCGTGTTAACAGAGGACTTCAGATTAGTGTATGAGGATTTGCCTATTATGTATTTTTGCAAAAGTTATATTCTTGTAAGGCAGAGTTGAAAAAATGGAATAGAGAAAGACCAAATGATAATGAACTTCTTATGGAAGCTGAAGCTTTATTCATGGACATAGAAGTAGCAAGTGATATAGACCTTGAAAATTTAACTTTGTTTGAAAGGATGCTTGAAGCTAAGCAGGCTTTATATGTGCAAAAACATATTAAGATTTGGAGTTATAAACAAAAAGATAAGGTTTCATGGTTACAGGATGGAGACACCAATTCAAAAATTTCATTCTAAAATGTCTACTCGTAGACATGTTACTAATTTGAAAGCTCGGTTTAAGGAAGATGGTACTCTTTTGTATAAACCTGAAGAAGTTGCAGCAGAAGCAATAAACTGTTTTAGTAGTTTGTTCAATGGTGAAGATAATTTTGAGCTTCCTTCATTCCAACCGATTGCTACAATTAATATGCAAGGTCAACAACATCTACTCCAAACAATAACTCTAGAAGAGGAGAAGAAGGCAGTTGACTCAGTTCACATAGAATCAAGTCCTGGCCCTGATGGAAAATTGCCAAAATGTAGGAATCATACGTTTATAACTTTAATACCTAAAGTAGATAGACCCACTGAATTGCACAATACCGCCTTATATCATAGTGCAATATGTTTTACAAAAATTTTAGTAAAATATTATGTAATAGGATAAAATGGTACATGCCTCATATCATTTCTCCAAATCAGTGTGCATATATTCCTAATTGACATATAGGGGAAAATATTATGCTAGCAAATGAAATGTTAAGGGATTTTAAGAAGAGAGGAGTTAGTAAATTGTGTGTGAAGGTTGATTTACATAAGATGTATGATATGATTAATATGAGATTGATTTGTCATATAATGTTAAAGATGGGTTTCCCTGTTCATTTTATAAACATTATTTATGAGTGTATAGCATCTCCAACCTTCTCAATTTTGATCCAAGGAATTCCTAATGGCTTTATATCATCGAATAGAGGGCTCATACAAGGTGATCCCCTCTCTCCTTATCTCTTTTCTCTAGCAATGGAGTATTTTACCAGTTGTATGAATGATGCATGCAGTTGCTATGAAGAAGTTCTTACCAGTGCATAATTTTGAACCAATAACTTCTCACCTGATGTATGTGAATGATCTAATGATATTTGGTAGATGTGCTCATCAATGTGCTACTTTGTTGAATGATAGTTTTGAGAGATTAAAGAGATACTGTGGTTTTTCAGTACTTAAATCAAAGATATATTTCAGCTTGCAGGCAAGATATACGCTTGAAATATCATCAGTATTGGGATTTTAGGTTGATCACTTACTAGTTAGATATTTGGGTGTGCCATTATCTTCTAACTATATTCATCATAGTGAATGTCAATCTTTGCTTCAGAGAATTCAATTAAAGATTCAGTTATGGGATGTTATTTTTCTTAGTTATGCTGGTACAGCAGAATTAATACAACCAGTAATAACTCCTACCATTTTATATTAGTTATCAGTTTATCAAATACCTGAACATATCATATCTAAATTGCATTTAATGTGTTCTGATTTTTTTTGGGGAGTGTCTTCTCACAAGGTCATTTGGGATAAACTTTGCTTACCGAAGTCTGAAGGAGGAATTGACATTAAATATTTGTCTTATTTGAAGAAAGCATCATGTATAAAGATCATGTGGAAATTTTTAGATGGTTCTTCTTTGTGGAGCCAATGGATGAAGAGGAAGCACTGTGAAGGTAAGTATTTTTGGAGTATGCATGTTCATAAAAACTCGCCTTGTACTTGGAAATCCATCATGATATTAAGAACTAATAGTGAGCAGCTATTTCGTAAAAAAAATTCTACAGGAAATAACACCCTAATTTGGTTTGAACCTTGGATAAACTCAAAATGTCTAGTTGATATTTTAGGTTTTTCTAGATTCAATAGCATTGGTTGAAATGATGAATTTGTTTCATCTTTAATTATTGATGGGAAAATTAATGGTAGCATGCATGCGGCTACAAGAGAAATTAAGGATGAAGTTAATTCTATTATTCTGAATATTGAAGCAGGTGAGGGTTTTTAGGAATGGAAAGATGGTAGTAAGTTTTCTTTTCATAAGGCTTGTGATCATGTGAGAGATAAGAAGCAGGGTAAGCTCTGTTTCAAGGTTATATGGCATACGAAGAATACAAATAGAATGGCACTAATATCATATTTAGAAGTGATTGATAGGCTTTCTACTAAAGAGAGATTGATGAGGTTTGGCTTGAGAGAAGAAAAAGTATGTGTTTTATGTAAAAGACATGATGAAACAATGGGTCATTTGTTCTTCACATGTGAGTATTCGAATTATATCTAGATGCTTATACCAGTAAAATTGGGTTTAGCAACTAATATCTTGGGTTCATTGGAGTATGAAACTGAGAAAATTCTGTATGTTTTCAAAGAAAATGATCAAACTTTAGATTTAGCTTATGCAACCTTTACCGCTATTGTTTATCACTTATGGAAAGAGAGAAATATAAGAACATTTAGTGACAAGAAGATTGCTAAGGATACCCGACTGAAGTTAATTGAAAGAGATGTAGTATTCCTAGTGAAGAATAATGGTAATTCTTTTATTCACTCGCGGATGAAGGTAGATTTGGTGAAGAGATGGGGGGGATTGAGCTTCAGGATTTTGGTTAATGATTTTGTATGTTTGTTTTGTTGAGAGTTTATCTTGGTTTTGTATGAGTGAGTTGAGCGGTATATTTGAGTGAGAGATGTTTTGGTGTTGTATTTGGTTTTGTTTTGTATTGTTAATATATGGCGTTTATATGTGCTTTTTTCCCTTATGTGGTACCCATCTAGGTTGGGGGGATATAAGGTTTTGATGAGGCACATAAACAAAATATATGATTGGTATAACAATAAAGAATACCAATTTTCAAGTACACACACACGCACATAGGAGGGTTTCAAGGCACCTCAAATTTGTGGCACCTCATTTGTCCCTCAATGATTACCACTCATTTATAATTAAATATGTTAGGTGGTGGAAATCAGTGGGCTAAAGGGGTGCTGCACTGTTTGGGATGCTCTTGATCTTATCTCATATATATATATATATATATATATATATATATATATATAGAAAGTCTATTCGAACACAAAAACTTACATAAACTGGATGACATAAAATCTCAGTCATCAGATTGTCCTCTTATTTTCATCCCTCACATATAGACAAGTTGATCAAGTGGCTGGGATTTTGTGTCATCTAGTTTATATCAATTTGTGTGTCCAAATAGTTTTTCCCATATATATATACATACATATATATACATATATATACTTTTTTTTTTGAAAATTGGTTCTTTATTAATGATGTTCAGGAATATCTAGTTGATTCGTCTCCTTAAAAACCCCTACCAGTGTAGTAGGGAAAAAGAGTACGACATCAACTAGTTACAATAAATCATCCATTAACAAAAATAAAAAGAATCAAATGCACAAGGCCCGTTCTCTCTAAAAAATACCCAGCCCAAAAACTCAGTTACAATAAAATGCATCCCTTCTACGTTCTATCAGTTATTCTTCTTCCTCATGAAAAAACCAGACTCCTAAACATTTGACTAGCAATTAGGGTTTCTTCTATCCATTGTCAAGTAATTCAATTCCTCGATTTCTTAAGATTTGATCTTGTATATTGTTGCCGCTATCTCTTCTCGCCTTCGATTTGGTCATTAGGTAAGTAATATCCGCTTGAATAACTTTAGCTCTTTCTATTTTATTCTTGCTTCTCTAATTGAAAATTCGATCATTTCTCTCCTGCCATATGTAATAGGTTGTCATCACTAAAGCTGCCGCTGCCAGTTGGTTGAGAATTCGATTTTTTGGATCTTCTTGATTTTGCTATGGAGATATAGGGGAGTATCACTATTTTCTGTTATTCTAAATTTTATTTTTATTAGAGTCCATATATACCTACTGTATGTGCAAATGAAAAAAATATGGTTTATTGTTTCTTCTTGCACCTCGCATAACACACATTTTTTGTCAATGTTCATTCCCCATTATATGAGCTTTTCTTTGATGTTAACTCTCTGTAATATTATCCTGTAAGAACAACACGACATTTTCCTGTAATTAATTGTGTAACGACACGCATTCTACGCATCAAAGGATCGTAGAATATTTATTTCCATCACATACGAAGTCGTATGGTCATATAACTTTGGGAGACGACTATTGGGGTCATTTCTCATGTTCATGATTTTTGTCGATTTTGAAATGACCGTTTTGCCCCTAGCTGATCTTGTTTTGGCCATAACTTTTGATTGGAAAGGAATTTTGACCTAAAACCACTTCCATTAGATCCGGATGATGGTTTACCTTTCCGTAGAGTGGTCATATGCAAAAAACGGACTTACTGTTTGGGAGATATGAACGAAATAATGTTTAGAAGGTGAAAAACTGCTTAACCGGGCCAAATGAGGTGATTACTAAATGGGCCCGTAACCCATTTCGGAATTAGGGTTATGGGGAGGCTGAAATGAGTTAGATTTTCATTCTATTTCAGTTTTCTAGTCGCCATTTACCTCTTAGAAACCCTAACAATGGCCTCCACCTTCTAATTTCATCCCAAATCACTCTCTAATCAAGGATTAAGCTTAGCAACATCAAATCAAGAAGAAATAGCACCATTTCAGAGTTAGACCTGCTGTTAGACATTGGTATTCGCCCAAATCAGTGGAGTTTCAGTTCTGAAAGTTTTAATTGTGGCAAAGGTTAGTGATTAGCATTGTTTTTACACTAATTACAGTTAATTAGGGCGATTAGTGTTAATTAACGAAATTATGCGTGTCAAAAATCTGGAAAAATGTTTAGAAACTATTAAATATTATTTTAAGCCTTTGTTAGAAGTTTGAGTTAATTTGGTTAAGTTTTGTTAATCCTATCATTAGTTATCGTTAAACATGCTTAAGGGGAAAATATGGGTTTTGTGTAGATTTGATCCATTTTGACATATCAAATTGTTGTTTTGGTGTTTGTGGTCAATTCTATATGTGGCTATGACTGTATGGTATACTTTGTGATTGATTAGGACAGTTAGAATAGTCGAAAACGCCGTCGTATGGCATAAAATAGTCATAGGAAAAGTTGCAGGAAATGACCCAGAGTCGGACCGGATCGCCCCCCCCCCCCCCCCTTTTTTCTGAACCGACCCGTTCGTGAATGTGAAGACCACGAGCTGGAGGACTGCTCACACCTGAAGCTCACGACCCGACCCGACTGTGGAGAGCTATCACGACCTGACCCGACCGTGGAGAGCTATCACGACCCGACCCGACCGTGGAGAGCCATCACGACCCGAGCCCTCCATTCGTGAGACAGCCTCACGAGCCAAGCATGACACCAACGACAGATCACGAGCTAAGCCAAACAGGAAACCACAATCCGTGGAGCATCCATTATCACGAACCATAGGGTCCCACGATCCGAATGTAGTGTCACGAGCCATGGGTCACGAGTGGAGCATCATCACGAGCCGAGGACAGGAGGATGATCCACGAACCAATCTTTAAGTCTGGACAGCGAATGAGCTAAATGGAACTGAAGTACGAACGGGATGATAATGACCAAAACCCGAGACGTAAAGGTAGTCCAAATGAGAAGATTTTACTCAAGATCCAGTTGGGAACCAACGAGTCAACTTCATGATTGGGCTTTGCTACGGTACGTGTGCTAAGGGGTTATCGACATCCATAACTTTGATTCACCGCCAAGACGGATGTTAGGCTATGAATCTGTGCAGTGGGGTAGTTATTACTCCATGGGGCAAAGTGATCATAGCATGGCTATGAGCCAGTGCAGTGGAGTCGTTATGACTTCATGGGGCAGAGTGGACATAGCAAGGACTAGTGGCTATGGATCAGTGCAGTGGAGTCGCCATGACTCCATGGGGCAGAGTGATCATAGCAAGGATTTGAGTGATCAAAGTGGTGGATATCGTATGCTTTACGCACTGAGTGAGAGATGTGAGGATGGTTGTTATGCTTGACTGTTTGCCATCATTATGACATGCATACCCCCACCCCTGTATCTTACACAATATGTTAGTATCACCTTAGAGTATTGTACATCTTGTTATGCTAAATCTTTGGTTGCAGGTCCAGGTTCAAGTATGGTTTAGTATACCTGTTATTGTTCTGTTTTGCTTCTTATCACTCATACCAGAATTTTGTCTAACCCAGAGTTTTATGTATCTTCTTGTTACTCTGGGTGCTCTTAAACAGGCAGATTAGAGATAGGTTAGCTGGTTGTGCACGGGTAGCTGTCCGGAGACGAGCAGGAGGCTTACACGTATTATTCTCTATATATTCTCCCAGTGTCGCTGTTGGTCACTACTTTGGGCATTAGTAGTGTACCTTCCTTATTTTTCATTAGAGACAGATTTTTTAAACGTTGTAATAACGATGATGTGGAACATAAGTTGTATTTGGATTTTCCGCTGCTACGATGGTTTAAGTTTTCAGCTTATGCACTGTCTCGCCTGTTTTATGTCAAGTTATGTTATTATTATATTTTATTCCATGCGCTGTGAGATATAATACAAATTCCTTGTTAGTTCAAATTTATTTCTTTCCTTTCTTTGATGATCGTCCCGTGGACATTGGTACAGCTTACTTTAATTGGAAATGTCGGCTGGTGCGGGGTGGCCGTCACAAATTGTATTCCAAATAATAGGGCACCAGCCTACATTATTATGTCTTTGTCTGGTTTTTTCCCATGTCTGTGAAAAAGAGAAATTATATGTGTCCAACCATGTCCAGTAGTCTTTGTTATGATTACCATTAATCTGCACTTGATTAATCATTCCTTCTATTTCTCTAGTTTCTGTGTATCTTGATGTGCTCCATTGTTTGTCTTGTATGATTTCCAATACATTCTTATCTTTGCATCAACTAATATGAAATTTGTCCTATCCAAGTATGATGACCAAACAGTTGATGTTTATCCATGGATTAGTCCATATATTAGTGGTTTTTCCATTTACGATCTGTCTATTGATACATTGCAGTGCTTCTGCTCTATGTCTCAACATGTTTGTGTAAGTGCATGACATGTTGTAGTTGATGTTGATGACCCAAAAAATTTCCTCGTTGCAATATTTTCCTTTCATCCATTTGGTCCATAGATTATCTGCAAAAAAAAAAGTTTGTGTATTAGCTTAAGATTTGCCACTGTTCTTAAGTCTTCAAAACTTTTAATGCCAATCCCTCCTTCCTTGTTTAGTCTACACAGTTTATTTCAAGCTATTTTATGTGTTTTTCCTCTCCGGAAAAAATCAGCACATAAGTTATCAATCTTATTAATGGTTGTTGTTGGTATATAATACACAAGAAGCTAGTACAGCACCATTGGTGTTATGACTGTGTGTATTAATTCTGCTCTTCCCGCCAATGATAACATATTGCAATCCCAGCTGTCGAATTTATCCAGTATTATTTGAAATAAGCTTGAACATTCTGAGTAGTGTAGGTAGTCACTAGACATTGGTATACCAAAATATTTAACAGGGAGTTGTCTTTCTTGTAGCCCTAAAACTTACAGTACATTCTCTTTGTTATTACAATTTGTGTTGAAGTACACTTTGCTCTTAAGTTGATTGAATTTTAGGCCAGCGAATTTCTCCATTTTCTTTGACAATTCGTGTATGCATTGGGAACTTTTGACATCAGCATTAGCATATATCATAATGTCATTTGCATATAAATGATGTGAAATACATGGATGTATGTTGTTTATAGGATTGATTTGCTTTTTTCTGACTGCTTCTTCCAGCTTTAAGGACATGAACTCCATAACAATTGTAAAAGATAGGGAGATAACGGATCTCCCTATCCCTCTTGTAGATGTAATATAACCTCTTGGTATTTCATCTATATTAACAGAGAAAGTTGGTGTGTTTACGCACTCATTTATTAGCTGAACGAGTTGTTGTGGAAAGCCCATTCTCTCCATCATATAACAAGTGAATTTCCTATTGACTTTATCATATGCTTTTTGTAGATCCAGTTTTATGCAGAACTTTTTTGTGCCCTTTTTCTTGAAATTTCTGATTATCTCATGATATAATAATATGTTCTCTGCTATATTCCTCCCTGGTATAAAAGCAGATTGAGCTTCAGATACTAAATGCGGCAAAACATGCTTAATTCTGTTACATATTATTTTTGTTATAATTTTATATAACATGTTGCAGCAAGCAATAAGTCTGTAATCTGAAATACTTGAAGGCTTATATTTTTTTGGTATAAGAGTTATAAATGTGTGGTTTAAACCTTTAGGCATTTCTGGATTCATGAAAATATAATTTATAGCAGAATTTAACTCATCTTTGATCATATACCAGTTTATGTTGAAAAACTTGGCTGATAATCCGTCTTGTCCTGGTGACTTCTCATCTTTCACTAGAAAAAACAACTTGTTTTATTTCGTTCTCAGTGATTTGACTACATATGAATTTCCTGCCCTTTTCATTCACCATCTTTTGACAGTTTATATCTTCGAATTGCTCACACTCTGGGTCTTCTGTGTTATACATGTCTTTGTAGTATTGAATGGCTTGTTCTTCTATTACTGCTTGATCATACACCGTTTCCCCTATTTTCTTATCAAGGCTTGAATATTGTTTTTATACCTTCTCATGGACATTCTTGCATAGAAAAATCTGTTGTTGTATTCTCCTTCAGTGAGCTAATTTATTTTTGATTTCTGGATGGCATCGGTATATTTCATATGTAGAGTCTTTATTTCTGCATTAGCCTCCATCATTCCTTCAAAATACAAAGCATCTTCTGGCTGTTTATCCACTTGTAGCAACTTTTCTGTGAAATTGGTTTCCAAGCTTATGATATATGCACTGTTCTTTGCTCTTGTTTTGTTCCAGGCTTTTAGTTTGGTCATGATGAAACAGTGGGTCTTTTGTTCTTCACATATGAGTATTTGAATTATATCTAGATGATTATACCAGTAAAATTGGGTTTAACAACTAATATCTTAAGTTCATTAGAGTATGAAGCTGAGAAAATTCCATATGTTTTCAAAGAAAACGATCAAACTTTAGATTTGGTTGGTCAGCCTTTACTGCTGCTGTGTATCACTCATAGCAAGAGAGAAATATAAGAAGATTTCTGAGGAAACTTGAATGAAGTTAATTGAAAGAGATATATATGGCTAGTGAAGAACAATGGTAATTCTTTTATTCACTCGCAGATGAAGGTAGATTTGGTGAAGAGATGGGGGATTGAGCTTCATGGTTTTGGTTAATGATTTTGTATGTTTGTTTTGTTGAGAGTTTACCTTTATTTGTATGAGTGAGTTGAGTGGTATGTTTGAGTGAGAGATGTTTTGGTGTTGTATTTGGTTTTGTTTTGTATTGTTAATATATGGCGTTTATATGTGCTCTTTTCCCTTATGTGGTACCCATCTAGGTTAGGGGGGATATAAGGTTTTGATAAGGCATATAAACAAAGTATATGATTGATATAGAAATAAAGAATACCAATTATCAAATATATATATACACACACACACACATAGGAAGGTTTGAGGGCACCTCAGATTTGTGGCACCTCATTTGTCCCTCAATGATTACCACTCATTTATAATTAAATATGTTAGGTGGTGGAAATCAGTGGGCTAAAGGGGTGCTACTATTTGGGATGCTCTTGATCTTAGCTCATATATATATATATATGTATGTATGTATGTATGTATATATATATATATATATATGTATGTATGTATGTATATATATATAAAAAGTCTATTTGAACACAAAAACGTACACAAACTGGATGACACAAAATCTCAGCCATCGAATTGTCCTCTTATTTTCATCCCTCACATATAGACAAATTGATCAAGTGGCTGGGATTTTGTGTCATCCACTTTATATCAAATTTTTGTATCCAAATAGTTTTTCCCATATATATATATATATATATATACATACCTATACATATATACACACACATATATATACATATATAATTTTTTTTGAAAATTGGTTCTTTATTAATGACATTAAAGAACATCTAGTTAATTCGTCTCCTTAAAAACCCCTACTAGAGTAGTTGGGGAAAAGAGTACAACATCAACTAGTTACAATAAATCATCCATTATTACAAAAATAAAAAAGAATCAAATACACAGGGCCCGTTCTCTCTGAAAAATTGCCCAGCCCAAAAACTCAGTTACAATAAAACGCAGCCCTTCTACGATCTATCAGTTATTCTTCTTCCTCGTGAAAAAACCCAACTCCCAAACATTCAGCTTGCACTTAGGGTTTCTGCTATCCATTTTCAAGTAATTCAATTCCCCAATTTCTTAAGATTTGATCTTGTATATTGCTGCCACTATCTCTTCTCTCCTTCGATTTGGTCATTAGTTAAGTAATATCCACTTAAATAACTGTAGATCTTTCTATTTTATTCTTGCTTCTCTAATTGAAAATTCGATCATTTCTCTCCTGCCATAAGTGATAGGTTTTCGTCACTAAAGTTGTCGTTGCCAGTTGGTTGAGGATTCGATTTTTTGGATCTTCTTGATTTTGCTATGGAGATATAGGGGAGTATCACTATTTTCTGTTATGCCAATTTTTATTTTTATTAGAGTCCATATATACCTATTGTATGTGCAATTGAAAAAAATGTGGTCTATTGTTTCTTCTTGCTCCTCGCATAACACACATTTTTCGTCAATGTTCATTCCCCATTATATGAGCTTTTCTTTGATGTTAACTCTCTGTAATATTATCATGTAATAACAACATGACATTTTCCTGCAATTAATTGTATTCCAAATAATAGGGCACCAGCCTACATTATTATGTCTTTGTCTGGATTTTTCCCACGTCTGTGTAAAAGAGAAATTATATGTATCCAACCATGTCCAGTAGTCTTCGCCATGATTACCACTAATCTGCACTTGATTAATCAATCCTTCTATTTCTCTAGTTTCTGTGTATCTTGATGTGCTCCATTTTTTGTCTTGTATGATTTCCAATATATTTTTATCTTTGCATCTACTAATATGGGATCTGTCCTATCCAAGTACATTGACCAAACACTTGATATTTATCCATGGATTAGTCCATATATTAGTGGTTTTTCAATTTACAATCTGTCTATTAATACATTATAGTGCTTCTTCTCTATGTCTCAACATGTTTTTGTAAGTGCATGACATGTTGTTGTTGATGACCCAAAAAATTTCCTTGTTGCAATATTTTCATTTCATCCATTTATTCCATTGATTATCTACAAAGAAAAGTTTGTGTATTAGCTTAAGATTTGCCACTTTTCTTAAGTCTTCAAAACTTTTAATGCCAATCCCTCCTTCCTCTTTTGGTCTTCACAGTTTATTCCAAGTTATTTTATGTGTTTTTCCTCCCTAGAAAAAAATCAGAACATAAGTTATCAATCTTATTGATGGTTGTTGTTGGTATATAATACATTAGAAGCTAATTAATTCTGCTCTTCTCGCCATTGATAACATATTGCAATCCCAGTTGTTGAATTTATCCAGTATTCTTTGAAATAGGCTAGAACATTCTGAGTAGTGTAGGTAGTCACTAGACATTGGTACACCAAGATATTTAACAGGGACTTGTCCTTCTTGTAGCCCTAAAACCTACAGTATATTCTCTTTATTATTACAGCTCATGCTGAAGTGCACTTTGCTCTTAAGTTGATTGAATTTTAGGCCAGCGAATTTCTCCATTTTCTTTGACAATTCGTGTATGTATTGGGCACTTTTGACATCAGCATTAGCATATAATGTAATGTCATTTGCATATAAAAGATGTGAAATACATGGTTGTATGTTGTTTATATGATTGGTTTGCTTTTTTCTGACTGCTTCTTCCAGTTTTAAGGACTTGAACTCCATAACAATTGTAAAAAGATAGGGAGATAACAGATCTCCCTATCCCTCTTGTAGATGTAATATAGCCTCCTGTTATTCCTTCTATATTAACAGAGAAAGTTGGTGTATTTATGCACTCTTTTATCATTTGAACAAGTTGTTGTGGAAAGCCCATTCTCTCAATCATATAACAAATGACCTTATTATATGCTTTTTGTACATCCACTTTTATGCAGAACTTTTCTGTGCCCTTTTTCTTAAAATTTCTGATCAGCTCATGATATAATAATATGTTCTCTGCTATATTCCTCCCTGGTATAAAAGCATATTGAGCTTCAGATATTAAATGTGGAAAAACATGCTTAATTCTATTACATATTATTTTTGTTATAATTTTATATAACATGTTGCAGCAAGCAATAGGTCTGTAATCTAAAATACTTTAAGGCTTATCTTTTTTTTGGTATAAGAGTTATAAATGTATGGTTTAAACCTTCAGGCATTCCTGGATCCATGAAAAAATAATTTATAGTAGAATTTAACTCACCTTTGATCATATTCTAGTGTATTTTGAAAAACTTGGCTGATAATCCATCTAGTCCTGGCGACTTCTCATTTTTCACTGGAAAAAAACAGCTTGTTTTATTTTGTTCTCAGTAATTTGACTGCATATGAATTTCCTGCCTTTTTCATTCACCAGCTTTCGACAGTTTATATCTTCGAATTGCTCACACACTAGGTCTACTGTGTTATACATATCTTTGTATTATTGAATAGCTTGTTCTTGTATTACAACTTGATCATACATCATTTCCCCTTCTTTTCTTATCAAGGCTTGAACATTGTTTTTATGCCTTCTCATGGACATTCTTGCGTAGAAAAATCTGCTATTGTTGTCTCCTTCAGTGAGCCAATTTATTTTTGATTTCTGGATGGCATCAGTATATTTCATATATAGATGTTACTTTATTTCTGCATTAGCCTCCATCATTTCTTCAAAATATAAAGCATCTTCTGGCTGTTTATCCACTTGTAGCAACTTTTCTGTGAATTTGTTTTCCAAGCTTATGATATCTGCACTTTTCTTTTCTTTTGTTTTGTTCCATGCTTTTAGTTTGGTTTTGACCATTTTCAGTTTATATCTAAATTTCTGTGTAGGGTTTCCCCAAGCATGGTAGTTAAGTGCTGAATTGATCTGCTCTTCATATTCTTCCATATTATGCCACGAGTTTGTGTATTTGAATGGTTTGCCTTTGTCATGTATTCTATGTGTATGCAATTTTGTGATGATAGGAGTACGGTCACTTATAGCATTTACCAAGGCAACTACTGATATATTTAGACATCTCTATAGCGTATCCATGTTTATTAGAACTTTATCTATGTTTTTTGCAATACCTTTTCTCCTCCATGTGAAATTATACCCTTGTATCTTTGTTTCAGCGAGTCCACACATTGCCATGCAACTTGTAAAACCTCTAATGTGTGAAAATGGAACAGGAAGTCCTCCTCTTTTATCCTTTGGTTTAAACACACTATTAAAATCTCCTACAAGCATCCATGCATCATCAATGTGTGCCTGCATATATATTAGTTGTTGCCATAGCAATTCCCTTTCTAAAAACATATTTTTTGCATATACAATAGTTAAATACATGATAAATCCTCCCTTATTTATGGATTTACAAGTGATTTGTTGAATGCTTTTCTTTATCCCATTCATCTGCAAGCATCTTTTATCCCACATACATAATATTCTGCCCTCGGCTCCACAATCATTATTATGAAAAAATCCCAATCTTTATTAATTTTATACATAAACTTGTCTATCATTTCATTATTTAATTTATTCCCCAATAAACCTTCTATGCTTGGTTTATTTTTATTAAGTAAGGTTAATACTTGATTCATCTTGAAATCAGTATTAATCCCCCTTACATTCCAAGAAATAATTGTCATTTACCTGATTTTTATCCCTTATAATTCTTTTAAGGGGGTTGCTTTTGCTTTCTTGTGTCGCTGTTCCTTTAGATTTTTCTTTTAAATATTCGGGATTGTCTTCAACCATATCATTCCAGTGTTTGTTTCCTCTGGTTGTTGATTCATCTCTTCTATATTTTTTGCAATGCTTTCTATGAACACCAACTCATTTTCCATTTTCTCCATTTCAGGTGTTGCATTTTCTTTCATGCTCTGATCTTCCTCCTCATCTTAAATATTTAGGACTTCAAACTGTTTTGATGTTGATGTGTTATCAGTTCTCATTGCTGGCTTTGAAATAGGTGTGTTTTTTCCTTTTTCTTGTTGTGCTTCTTTGTCTTGTTGTTCCTTTATTTCAGTCTCACTTTCTTGCATTATTTGTTTACCCTTCTTTATTTCCTTTGTTTGATTGTCTATTTCAGCTTGTTTCTGCTTTCTTTGCCATGTTGCCTTTGGTTTATGAATACATGCCTCTGATTTATGTCCAAAAACATTGCAATGTGTGCAACTGTAAGGTTTGGACTCATACATCACTTTAATTTTTGACATTTCACCACTATGTGATTTTACGTTGATCTCTTCCTTGTATTCATTTGCAGGTTCAATATTGACCAGTATACGAGCATATTTCATTCTTGCCATCTCAGCAGTTACAACATCCAGTTTTAGTGGTTCTCAAATGGCAATAGCAATTTGACTTAGAGCCTCATCATCCCAATGTTCCAGCTTCAACTTGAACAGTTTTATCCATATTGGCATTTTCGCGATATTATCAGTAAAAAATTCCATTCCTGGTATCCATTGTTGCATGATATTATATCTAGACTGGAATGTGTATGGTCCATTGTCTATTATATGTTCATAGTTACTAGTATTAGAAAATTGTACCATGTAATTGTCTGATTGCAGCTGTAACTTGTATTGGAATTTTGGCTTCCAGTATCGGTCAATGCAGTTTTCGAATTGATAGTAGTTTGATGTTGGTCCATACACCTTGTAAATCAGTGTATTACGCCATCTTGTTATAGATCTATCCATAATTACATGTGGTAATACTACGCATTCATCATTCAGTTCGTACCTTTTAATATTCTTTCCCAATTTCTATTTTCCTTCCTGTTTTATCTTGTCTGCCCATGTAGCCTTTGATCCGATTGGTTGTTCTGATCCACTATTTTGTTGTCACTACACCAAAACAGGGGATTCCCAACAAGTATAGGTGTTACAAATAATTTCTGTAACACTTTTAAGTGTTACCAACGGCCTGTGAGGAATATGTTTGTAACACTTATAAGTGTTACGAATAGAGTAACTGCTAACACTTATAAGTGTTACAAACATAGTCATTGCTAACACTTATAAGAGTTATAAACATATTTATTGCTAACACTTATAAATGTTGGAACCATAAGATATGGTAACACTTACAAGAGTTACAAACATATTCATTGCTAACACTTATAAATGTTGGAACTATAAGATATGGTAACACTTATAAATGTCAGTATCATAATCCTACTAACTCTTATAAATGTTGGCATACATAAATTGTTAGCACTTATATACATCACAGTACGAAATTAAGTTCTTCTCTATTTTTTACACAATTAATATTAAAATTCTCAAAACAAATGAATATAACATATCTTTGTGATTTTCATATCACATATATAATTCAACATATCAATTCAATATAAGGTTTAGTACACTTTCATATCTCAAATTCAACAATGTCACATTTTCATAATACTCAAATTTGAGCTACATGCTTTCGATTTCAAAATACCATAATATCATGTCCAAACTGTAAAATATAAATGCACTCGTCACATTCCAAAAACTTTAGAGATAAGATCATTGTCAGGGTCACACGGGTTTGCTTTATTTATGTTTTATCCCTCTTCCACGAATGCCTGCAAAATATAAATGCACTCATTTTTAGAAGAAGATGACAAATTGCAATGGAACATTTTTCACTAAGATGATACATGCATCAACAATCAAAAACCAATCCTTACAACGACATATCCACCAATCAAGTAAATAGCTTAAAGATCACTCATAAATAGATATGCTTTTGCTGAGTACAAACATAAATAGGAAAACATATAGCTTTGGTCGTGCTAAGTCAACTATCAATAATTCTTTAAGTTTTCAAAACTGAGTTGCAACTCATTTTTGAAAACTGAGTTGCATAACTCAATTTTTGAAAAATGAGCAACATAATTCAGTTTCCAAAATTGAGTCGCAAACACACAAAGCATAGTCTATAATTTGTAATTGCCATGCTTTGTAGGTGCTAAAGTTGTAAACAAAACAAATAAGTGAAACCACACAAAATATCTTCAAGTGCAAGAAGCTTAATTAACATACCACCAAAACAGCAAAAACAGGAAAACATTAGACAAAAACCCTTTGCATTTGAAAAAAAAAACTAGTTTTCAACTCAAATTAATCTAACATCTATAGCTACACACATAAGTTAATATGTAAGCATGTGTGAATGAGTATTAACCTGCAAATGGCTTGGGAAAAACATGCAATGACACCAACTGCTCGGCAAGCAGCCGACCTAACTGATGGAACTTCATCATTCAATGTTGCATAAAACTATATGAAATATGCAATAGTTACTGCTAATAATATAGTATACTCTACAAGGACATGTGTCCACCTGTGAAGAGGTGTGTGCAAAAAAATTCTGAATCTACCAGCTCGTGTATCGTAATACTCAGGCCATTTATCTTCCTCACAAGTTAAAATGGAAGCCAACTCAGGGTTTTCTAGAAGCATTTTAGCAGTCAAGTACCCAGCTATGGTCCATGTTTGATACAACTGAGATTGTTTGCCGATGAATCTACCAGCTCGTGTATTGTAATATTCAGGCCATTTGTCTTTGGAAAGCTACTTTTCAGCTACAGATACAGCTCTGTATGCAAGTTCAGGCCTACCCATTTTTATGTAGGCTAGCGTGAACTGAAATAATCATATATAATCAAGTTAAATAATGCATATGTAAGCATTAAAACTGGAAGCGTACCAAAGAACTCATATTCAAATCTCTCCTACACAAGCATTTAAGTAGTGAAATAAAAGAGAACATAAACCTGAAAGGCTACATTTTGGTAAAGTCTAAAGGAGGCTTTGATGTATGAAAATGAAATTTTCAGAAAAAATTATGGTTGTAGAAAATTAATCAATGAAGGGCCTCTAAGATGTATCATGTACAGGACAAAGTCTATTAGAATGTTCACAACATAGTTAGAACAAATCGCTATTCCCTAAAATTTACCTGCCATAGTAATGTAAACCATGATCCAGCATTGTGATATGACCATGGACTGCAAATTAGAAGAGGCAATTTTGTCATATGAAGCAACCAAATATCAAAAAGTTGGAAGAAATATACTGCAGGCAATAAACTGAATAATCTAAAAGTTGGAATAAAGCATAGACTGCAGGAAGTATCTACCAATTCTTTTTTTCCTTCATAATGAGATTTTGTTAGAAGGTAAATTGTTGCTAGTTTTTCCCGTACTTAATGATAAACAATCTGATTTATGAAAACAGTAGAGACTAAAATATTCGATATTTTAATGGATAGCAAACAAAACACTACGTATTTGTATTTCACAGTTAGCAAAACAAATATATCGACTTCGTATTTAGTAAATTAATCTGCTTTATCAAATTAAATGCTATAAGAAACATTCCATGTCCAATCACTAGTAGCTTACTTATATAGATACACTTGCCAATAACTTAAAATGGTAGAACTGTTGGGTATTCCAGCCCATATTTGGCATAATTTTATGCAAGCATATTTGGCATAATTTTATGTAGGCTTATTTGGCATAATTTTATGCAAGCATATTTGGCATAATTTTATGCAGGCTTATTTGACATAATTTTATGCAAGCATATTTGGCATAATTGTATGCAGGCATATTTGGCATATCTTTTTTATGCAGGCCATGCTTAATTTGTGGGAGAGATTTATTGGTTTTGTCTTTTTCCTAGATTTGTTGTGCAAGCATGCCTTTTGTGCAACAATATCTTTTCTTTTAAGGAAAGACATTTGGGAGATTACTCACAATTTTGGTATGCACATTAAAAGAAAAAGGGTTAATATAACCAGATCTGGTCACATAAGGCAGTAGTAGTTTTTGGTCATTTATCATCTTCTTCAAGGTGTTTTGGTCTTCAAGATTGAGCTTCATTCTTGCTCGATACACCGCTGGCCTGAAGTGCACACATAAGGTGTTCTCTTACACCTTTTTCATCTCTTATTGTTTTTGGATTCCGGTGATTAGAAGAGAATCTTTTGTAAAAATTTTGGGGCTGTTTTCCCCTTTTGGTTTATCAATAAGAGAAGAGGGTAGACTCCTTAAGAGGTCTCTTGGTTTTTATTCTTCACATCGAAGAGGTTTTCCACGTATAAAATCTTGTGTCTTGCTATTTTACTTTCATCGTATCTTTTTTTATTTGAATGGTGTGTTGATTGATTGTCTTGTGTGTGATATTGTGGGTGTAGCTTGAAGTAACCCCTAATCGATCCTATCAAATTGGTATCAGAGCTTGGGTAGGTTATTTATCACACTATGGAGTCGAGCAGTCATAGCTCAATGATTAAGTTGACATCAACCAACTATTCTATTTGGAGACCTATGATGGAAGACTTGTTATATTGCAGGGATTTACATGACCCAATTGAAACCGTCACTAGTTCGAGTGGTATTATCTCTAAACCTTCTAAACCCGATAAAATGGAAGAGAATGAATGGATAAAGTTGAAAAGGAAAACTTTAGGAACCATTAGACAATGGGTTGACATTAGCATTTTTAACCATGTGTCACAAGAGACCGATCCATATGATTTGTGGAAGAAATTAGAAGGTTTGTATGAGAGGAAAACCGCCCATAACAAAGCTTCATTGATTAAAAGGCTTGTTAATCTAAAGCTGAAAGGTAGAAAGTCAGTTTCTGAGCATCTTAGTGATTTCCAAGATATTATTAACAATTTGACAACTATGAAGATCATTTTTGGTGATGAATTGCAAGCTTTGTTCTTATTGAGTTCTTTGCCAGATAGTTGGGAAACTTTAGTTGTGACCTTTAGTAATTCAGCTCCAGATGGTGTGCTATCTTTGGATGTGATCAAAGAAAGCATGTTTAATGAAGAAATTAGAAGAAAAGAGATTGGAGTTGACAATTCACAAGCTCTTGTTGTGGAGAATAGAGGAAGAAGCAAGAGCAAAGGACCCAAAGGCCGTGATAACTCAAGAGGAAGATCCAAGTCTAGTGATGGAAAGAATCACTTCATATGCAACTATTGCAAGAAGCCTGGCCATATTAAAAAGTATTGCTTTCGTTGGAAAAGAGAACATGGGAAGAAGAATGATTTTCAGAAAGAAGGCGATGATAAAAATGTTGCAGCAGTAGCCTCTAAAAGTGATGATGATGTCACCTTAATTTGCACAACTAGTGAATGTCATCATGTTAGCAGTACAGATTCTGAGTGGCTGGTTGATACAGGTGCTTCATATCATTGTGTTCCTAAGAGAGAGTATTTTTTGAATTATCAAGCAGGTGATTTTGGCAGTGTCAAAATGGGTAACCAGAGTTCAGCAAGCATAGTTGGGATTGGTGATATTCGTGTGAAGACTAATGTTGGATGCATGCTTATATTGAAAGGTGTACGTCATATTCCGGATTTGCGTCTTAATTTGCTTTCAGCTCATATTCTTGATCAAGAAGGCTTTCGTCACACATTTGAGAGTGGCAAGTGGAAATTATCCAAGGGATCCATGACAATTGCAAGAGGCGAGTTGTGTTGTTCTTTGTACAAGACATATTTGACTGTATGTTTTGGTGAGCTCAATGCAGTGGAAGAAAAAGATTCTCCTAATTTGTGGCATCGAAGATTGGGACACATGAGTGAAAAAGGAAAACAACATAGAGCTTCTTTTGCTAGAAAGTTTACAAGAAAGCAGGCTAAGTTGGAGCTTGTACATTCGGATGTATGTGGTCCTATTGAGGTTGAATCCAATGGTGGCAACAAATATTTTGTCACTTTTATTGACGATGCTACTAGAAAGACATGGATTTACATTTTGAAGACCAAAAGCCAAGTGTTTGAAACTTTTCAGAAGTTTCATGTTATGGTGGAAAGGGAGACAGAAAGCAAGTTGAAGTGCCTTCGTACAGACAATGGTAGAGAGTATACCTCACATGAGTTCAAGAATTATTGTGCGCAATATGGTATTCGACATGTGAAGACAGTTCCAGGCACTCCCGAACACAATGGTGTAGCTGAGAGGATGAATAGAACCATTGTGGAGAAGGTGCGATGCATGTTGAAGATGTCCGATCTACCAAAGTCATTTTGGGCTGAAGCAGTGAATACAGCAGTTTATCTGATCAACCGTTCTCCATCTATTCCATTGGGGCTTGACATTCCAGAGAGAGCATGGAAGGGATGTGATCATGTATATACACATCTTAGAGTATTTGGATGCAAGGCATACGTGCATGTGCCAAAAGACCAAAGGTCAAAGCTGGATTCCAAGACTAATCCATGTGTTTTTGTTGGCTATGGTGATGAAGAGTACGGGTTCAGGCTATATGATCCAGAAAAAGGAAAGGTAGTAAGAAGCAGAGATGTAGTGTTCTTTGAACATGAAAAAGGTGCAGAACTTTTGTGTGCAAGGTATCATACTAGCTCAGACTTTTTTATTGATACTACTGATGTTTCTTTGTCCCCTACTCGTGGTTTTGTTGAACAGCCAATACAGGCTGATCTTGATGCAACACATGAAGGTGTTGATGATGCACAGCTTGATGGTGCACATTTCGATGATGTTCATGATGAAGCTCAACCAAACGGAGAAGTGGCTTGTGAGCAAGGGGAGCAAATTGCCCCACAAGTGGATGATGCTCAAGTTAGAAGGTCAACCAGAGAACATAAACCATCTACAAGATATCCAAGCACAGATTATATCTTAGTTACAGCTGATGGTGAGCCCGAGAGCTTCCAAGAAGTGTTGTCTAGTCGAGACAAGAATCTTTGGCTTGAGGCTATGAAAGAGGAGATGGATTCTTTGATGAAGAATCAGACTTTTGAGCTAGTGAAACTTCCAAAAGGCAAGAAGCTTTTGAAAAACAAATGGGTTTTCAAGAACAAGAAAGATGGTGAGAAGATAGTAAAGCGCAAAGCTAGATTGGTAGTCAAAGGATGCAATCAGAAAAAAGGCATTGATTTTGATGAGATTTTTTCACCAGTTGTCAAGATGACTTCTATCAGAACCATTTTGGGTTTAGCAGCAAGTTGTGACCTTGAATTGGAACAACTTGATATAAAAACCGCATTTTTACATGGTGATTTGCAGGAAGAAATCTACATGGAACAACCTGAAGGATTTGAAGAAAAGGGAAAAGAAAAACTTGTTTGCAAGTTGAAGAAGAGTCTTTATGGACTTAAGCAAGCACCAAGGCAGTGGTATCACAAATTTGATTCATTTATGACAAGCAATGGTTACAAGAGGACTGTTGCAGATCCTTGTGTGTATTTTAGAAAGTTTCCTGGTGATATCTTCATTATTCTTCTTTTATATGTGGATGACATGTTGGTAGTTGGACAAAACTTAGAATTGATTAGCAACTTGAAGAAAGATTTGTCCAAGTCATTTGACATGAAGGACATGGGTCCTGCAAAGCAAATCTTAGGCATGGAGATTGTTTGTGACAGAAAAGCTAGGAAGTTGTGGCTATCTCAAGAAAAATATATTGAACGTGTGCATGAAAGGTTCAATATGAAGCATGCTAAGCCGGTTTGTACACCACTCGCATCTCATTTTAAGCTAAGTAAGAGGGATTGTCCAACAACGGAGAAGGAAAAAGCAAGTATGTCTTCTATTCCTTATTCATCTGCAGTTGGTTCATTGATGTATGCTATGGTGTGCACTAGGCCAGATATTGCACATTCTGTTGGTTTGGTGAGTAGATACTTATCCAATCCTGGTAAAGTTCACTGGGATGCAGTAAAGTGGATTTTCAGATATTTGCGTGGTACTTCTAGATTTTGCTTATGTTTTGGAGGTAGCAAACATGTTCTTGAGGGGTATACAGATGCAGACATGGCTGGTGACATCGATAGTAGAAAATCTACCTCAGGTTATGTGTTCACATTTTCAGGGGGAGCCATTTCTTGGCAATCCAAGTTACAAAAGTGTGTGGCTTTATCTTCAACCGAGGCAGAGTATATAGCAGCTGTGGAAGCAAGTAAAGAGATGCTTTGGTTGAAGAGGTTCCTTCAAGAGTTGGGTTTGCAACAAGAAGAGTATATAGTATTCTGTGACAGTCAGAGTGCTATGGATTTGAGCAAGAATTCCATGTATCATGCACGCACTAAGCATATTGATGTTCGGTATCATTGGTTAAGAAATGTGATTGAAGAAAATATGCTCAAGTTAAAGAAAATTCATACAAACAAGAATGGTGCAGATATGTTGACTAAAGTGGTTCCAGGAAACAAGCTTGATGTTTGTAGCAAGCTTGTGGGAATGAGTTTCAAATGATGATTGAAGCATGCACATCTTCCCCAAGTTGGGCTGGAGGGGGAGATTGTTGGGTATTCCAGCCCATATTTGGCATAATTTTATGCAAGCATATTTGGCATAATTTTATGCAGGCTTATTTGGCATAATTTTATGCAAGCATATTTGGCATAATTTTATGCAGACTTATTTGACATAATTTTATGCAAGCATATTTGGCATAATTGTATGCAGGCAAATTTGGCATATCTTTTTTATGTAGGCCATGCTTAATTTGTGGGAGAGATTTATTGGTTTTGTCTTTTTCCTAGATTTGTTGTGCAAGCATGCCTTTTGTGTAACAATATCTTTTCTTTTAAGGAAAGACATTTGGGAGATTACTCACAATTTTGGTATGCACATTAAAAGAAAAAGGGTTAATATAACCAGATCTGGTCACATAAGGCAGTAGTAGTTTTTGGTCATTTATCATCTTCTTCAAGGTGTTTTGGTCTTCAAGATTGAGCTTCATTCTTGCTCGATACACCGCTGGCCAGAAGTGCACACATAGGGTGTTCTCTTACACCTTTTTCATCTCTTATTGTTTTTGGATTCCGGTGATTAGAAGAGAATCTTTTGTAAAAATTTTGGGGCTGTTTTCCCCTTTTGGTTTATCAATAAGAGAAGAGGGTAGACTCCTTAAGAGGTCTCTTGGTTTTTACTCTTCACATCGAAGAGGTTTTCCACGTATAAAATCTTGTGTCTTGCTATTTTACTTTCATCGTATCTTTTTTTATTTGAATGGTGTGTTGATTGATTGTCTTGTGTGTGATATTGTGGGTGTAGCTTGAAGTAACCCCTAATCGATCCTATCAAATTGGTATCAGAGCTTGGGTAGGTTATTTATCACACTATGGAGTCGAGCAGTCATAGCTCAATGATTAAGTTGACATCAACCAACTATTCTATTTGGAGACCTATGATGGAAGACTTGTTATATTGCAGGGATTTACATGACCCAATTGAAACCGTCACTAGTTCGAGTGGTATTATCTCTAAACCTTCTAAACCCGATAAAATGGAAGAGAATGAATGGATAAAGTTGAAAAGGAAAACTTTAGGAACCATTAGACAATGGGTTGACATTAGCATTTTTAACCATGTGTCACAAGAGACCGATCCATATGATTTGTGGAAGAAATTAGAAGGTTTGTATGAGAGGAAAACCGCCCATAACAAAGCTTCATTGATTAAAAGGCTTGTTAATCTAAAGTTGAAAGGTGGAAAGTCAGTTTCTGAGCATCTTAGTGATTTCCAAGATATTATTAACAATTTACAACTATGAAGATCATTTTTGGTGATGAATTGCAAGCTTTGTTCTTATTGAGTTCTTTGCCAGATAGTTGGGAAACTTTAGTTATGACCATTAGTAATTCAGCTCCAGATGGTGTGCTATCTTTGGATGTGATCAAAGAAAGCATGTTTAATGAAGAAATTAGAAGAAAAGAGATTGGAGTTGACAATTCACAAGCTCTTGTTGTGGAGAATAGAGGAAGAAGCAAGAGCAAAGGACCCAAAGGCCGTGATAACTCAAGAGGAAGATCCAAGTCTAGTGATGGAAAGAATCACTTCATATGCAACTATTGCAAGAAGCCTGGCCATATTAAAAAGTATTGCTTTCGTTGGAAAAGAGAACATGGGAAGAAGAATGATTTTCAGAAAGAAGGCGATGATAAAAATGTTGCAGCAGTAGCCTCTAAAAGTGATGATGATGTCACCTTAATTTGCGCAACTAGTGAATGTCATCATGTTAGCAGTACAGATTCTGAGTGGCTGGTTGATACAGGTGCTTCATATCATTGTGTTCCTAAGAGAGAGTATTTTTTGAATTATCAAGCAGGTGATTTTGGCAGTGTCAAAATGGGTAACCAGAGTTCAGCAAGCATAGTTGGGATTGGTGATATTCGTGTGAAGACTAATGTTGGATGCATGCTTACATTGAAAGGTGTACGTCATATTCCGGATTTGCGTCTTAATTTGCTTTCAGCTCATATTCTTGATCAAGAAGGCTTTTGTCACACATTTGAGAGTGGCAAGTGGAAATTATCCAAGGGATCCATGACAATTGCAAGAGGCGAGTTGTGTTGTTCTTTGTACAAGACATATTTGACTGTATGTTTTGGTGAGCTCAATGCAGTGGAAGAAAAAGATTCTCCTAATTTGTGGCATCGAAGATTGGGACACATGAGTGAAAAAGGAAAACAACATAGAGCTTCTTTTGCTAGAAAGTTTACAAGAAAGCAGGCTAAGTTGGAGCTTGTACATTCGGATGTATGTGGTCCTATTGAGGTTGAATCCAATGGTGGCAACAAATATTTTGTCACTTTTATTGACGATGCTACTAGAAAGACATGGATTTACATTTTGAAGACCAAAAGCCAAGTGTTTGAAACTTTTCAGAAGTTTCATTTTATGGTGGAAAGGGAGACAGAAAGCAAGTTGAAGTGCCTTCATACAGACAATGGTGGAGAGTATACCTCACATGAGTTCAAGAATTATTGTGCGCAATATGGTATTCGACATGTGAAGACAGTTCCAGGCACTCCCCAACACAATGGTGTAGCTGAGAGGATGAATAGAACCATTGTGGTGAAGGTGCGATGCATGTTGAAGATGTCCGATCTACCAAAGTCATTTTGGGCTGAAGCAGTGAATACAGCAGTTTATCTGATCAACCGTTCTCCATCTATTCCATTGGGGCTTGACATTCCAGAGAGAGCATGGAAGGGATGTGGTCCTGTATATACACATCTTAGAGTATTTGGATGCAAGGCATACGTGCATGTGCCAAAATACCAAAGGTCAAAGCTGGATTCCAAGACTAATCCATGTGTTTTTGTTGGCTATGGTGATGAAGAGTATGGGTTCAGGCTATATGATCCAGAAAAAGGAAAGGTAGTAAGAAGCAGAGATGTAGTGTTCTTTGAGCATGAAAAAGGTGCAGAACTTTTGGGTGCAAGGTATCATACTAGCTCAGACTTTTTTATCTGATGTTTCTTTGTCCCCTACTCGTGATTTTGTTGAACAGCCAATACAGGCTGATCTTGATGCAACACATGAAGGTGTTGATGATGCACAGCTTGATGGTGCACATTTTGATGATGTTCACGATGAAGCTCAACCAAACGGAGAAGTGGCTTGTGAGCAAGGGGTGCAAATTGCCCCACAAGTGGATGATGCTCAAATAAGAAGGTCAACCAGAGAACATAAACCATCTACAAGATATCCAAGCACAGATTATATCTTAGTTACAGCTGATGGTGAGCCCGAGAGCTTCCAAGAAGTGTTGTCTAGTCGAGACAAGAATCTTTGGCTTGAGGCTATGAAAGAGGAGATGGATTCTTTGATGAAGAATCAGACTTTTGAGCTAGTGAAACTTCCAAAAGGCAAGAAGCTTTTGAAAAACAAATGGGTTTTCAAGAACAAGAAAGATGGTGAGAAGATAGTAAAGCGCAAAGCTAGATTGGTAGTCAAAGGATGCAATCAGAAAAAAGGCATTGATTTTGATGAGATTTTTTCACCAGTTGTCAAGATGACTTCTATCAGAACCATTTTGGGTTTAGCAGCAAGTTGTGACCTTGAATTGGAACAACTTGATGTAAAAACCGCATTTTTACATGGTGATTTGCAGGAAGAAATCTACATGGAACAACCTGAAGGATTTGAAGAAAAGGGAAAAGAAAAACTTGTTCGCAAGTTGAAGAAGAGTCTTTATGGACTTAAGCAAGCACCAAGGCAGTGGTATCACAAATTTGATTCATTTATGACAAGCAATGGTTACAAGAGGACTGTTGCAGATCCTTGTGTGTATTTTAGAAAGTTTCCTGGTGATATCTTCATTATTCTTCTTTTATATGTGGATGACATGTTGGTAGTTGGACAAAACTTAGAATTGATTAGCAACTTGAAGAAAGATTTGTCCAAGTCATTTGACATGAAGGACATGGGTCCTGCAAAGCAAATCTTAGGCATGGAGATTGTTCATGACAGAAAAGCTAGGAAGTTGTGGCTATCTCAAGAAAAATATATTGAACGTGTGCTTGAAAGGTTCAATATGAAGCATGCTAAGCCGGTTTGTACACCACTCGCATCTCATTTTAAGCTAAGTAAGAGGGATTGTCCAACAACGGAGAAGGAAAAAGCAAGTATGTCTTCTATTCCTTATTCATCTGCAGTTGGTTCATTGATGTATGCTATGGTGTGCACTAGGCCAGATATTGCACATTCTGTTGGTTTGGTGAGTAGATACTTATCCAATCCTGGTAAAGTTCACTGGGATGCAGTAAAGTGGATTTTTAGATATTTGCGTGGTACTTCTAGATTTTGCTTATGTTTTGGAGGTAGCAAACATGTTCTTGAGGGGTATACAGATGCAGACATGGCTGGTGACATCGATAGTAGAAAATCTACCTCATGTTATGTGTTCACATTTTCAGGGGGAGCCATTTCTTGGCAATCCAAGTTACAAAAGTGTGTGGCTTTATCTTCAACCGAGGCAGAGTATATAGCAGCTGTGGAAGCAAGTAAAGAGATGCTTTGGTTGAAGAGGTTCCTTCAAGAGTTGGGTTTGCAACAAGAAGAGTATATAGTATTCTGTGACAGTCAGAGTGCTATGGATTTGAGCAAGAATTCCATGTATCATGCACGCACTAAGCATATTGATGTTCGGTATCATTGGTTAAGAAATGTGATTGAAGAAAATATGCTCAAGTTAAAGAAAATTCATACAAACAAGAATGGTGCAGATATGTTGACTAAAGTGGTTCCAGGAAACAAGCTTGATGTTTGTAGCAAGCTTGTGGGAATGAGTTTCAAATGATGATTGAAGCATGCACATCTTCCCCAAGTTGGGCTGGAGGGGGAGATTGTTGGGTATTCCAGCCCATATTTGGCATAATTTTATGCAAGCATATTTGGCATAATTTTATGCAGGCTTACTTGGCATAATTTTATGCAAGCATATTTGGCATAATTTTATGCAGGCTTATTTGACATAATTTTATGCAAGCATATTTGGCATAATTGTATGCAGGCATATTTGGCATATCTTTTTTATGCAGGCCATGCTTAATTTGTGGGAGAGATTTATTGGTTTTGTCTTTTTCCTAGATTTGTTGTGCAAGCATGCCTTTTGTGCAACAATATCTTTTCTTTTAAGGAAAGACATTTGGGAGATTACTCACAATTTTGGTATGCACATTAAAAGAAAAAGGGTTAATATAACCAGATCTGGTCACATAAGGCAGTAGTAGTTTTTGGTCATTTATCATCTTCTTCAAGGTGTTTTGGTCTTCAAGATTGAGCTTCATTCTTGCTCGATACACCGCTGGCCTGAACTGCACACATAGGGTGTTCTCTTACACCTTTTTCATCTCTTATTGTTTTTGGATTCCGGTGATTAGAAGAGAATCTTTTGTAAACATTTTGGGGCTGTTTTCCCCTTTTGGTTTATCAATAAGAGAAGAGGGTAGACTCCTTAAGAGGTCTCTTGGTTTTTACTCTTCACATCGAAGAGGTTTTCCACGTATAAAATCTTGTGTCTTGCTATTTTACTTTCATCGTATCTTTTTTTATTTGAATGGTGTGTTGATTGATTGTCTTGTGTGTGATATTGTGGGTGTAGCTTGAAGTAACCCCTAATCGATCCTATCAAGAACGCAGTGTGTTAGAATCTCCAAGGTGCTAGCGTATAACAGAGGTAAAATTGGCTAGCAGTTTTCAGTTGTAATAAGAGGCTGCGCTCAAGAGACCTAAAACAAAAATATTATCCTTCTTTCCACAGATGGTTACTTGCATATTAATATTGAAATAAGATGGTAATCTCCGAATGGTGATTAAGATAGCATCAGACATGATCTCGGATAAACATTATTGGTAAATACATCACTTAACAATTTTGTCATGGATGGATACCTAACAAGGTGATGTATTGTAGCCGAGCCCAATGATTGAATAAGAAGGGATCAAGTAAACTTACGTGTTCTTATGATCACTACCAGTAATTATACTCCATTCTTCATATTTCGAAGCAGGGTAACAAATCTTAAGAGGCATATCACCAACTAAATCATCCCATTTCTCTTCTATAAGATTCAGAATTCACTCTGCTTGTCTTGCAGTGGTCAAAGATGAAACAACAACCAAGATATTTCCTAAGGAGAAGAACCTAAAATCCATGTGAGTAGGCTGGAGATTACCAATTAAATAGCCTCCTTTTTCAGGTATCCAGTCTCCTAGCCAGCATGGAATTTGATCAGGATATATGTTAAACTTGTTGGTAGCATCATGAGAGTATTCTTCAGTTTTGTAGCGATATATCTCATTTATCTTTTTTAAGTCAGCCCAGTAATACTCTCTTATATGAAAAGACAAAGCACTAAGTCTGTTATTAAAAGCACGCACAAGATTTTAGTTCCATCGTTAAAAATAATCATTTCTCGAGAGTAGCGTAGACCTGAGCAGAATAAAGCCTGTGGAATGAAACTAATCAATTATTTGACATGGCATAAGCCACAATATGATATATAATTGATAAGGTGTCATACTAAATTTGGTATTTCAGTTAAACCAGTGAAAAAAAAACCACCTGCTTAGATTAGGATAATTACCGATTGCTTGTTTTAGTGTGGACATAATGACAAGTTTTGGAAGTCCTTTGTTAAAGTCTCCATCTTGTAAGAGAATGCTTAAATTCAGGCTAAGTGCCAATAGTTTTATTAAAACTTGGTTAAGTGGTTAAAAAACCAAGTTTAAACATAGTATATATTCGCAAATTCAACTTTTGGACACTAGAAATGACCCAACGTAGTGTAAGCATAACTTTGTTCCTGCTCGTGCTTGATTACCATTAGAAAATTGATAATTATATTTTAGCTTGTATATATAGAAAAGAAAGAAAAGAAAAAACTATGTTAAACGATGTAAAAGTTGGAGAGAAACGGTTTGGTGATTGGTTAATGGTACTCAACTTACTTGAATCTCAAGAGGATGTCCATGGATGCCCATTCTGCGATCTATCATGCAAGAGCTATCGTTCACTAACAAAGTAGGGAACATATCAAATCCATCAGTTAAACATAAATTCAGTATCAATCTGATGCCAGTTTGCACATCGACTCTTTCTTGAAATGTGTAGTCTCCTGTGATCTTTCTATGTGCCCTAAGCAAAATAATCCACCACAACCCTGTAAAGGAGCATGTATGCCTATTTACTTATTCCCCATGCATGTGCTGGTTATTAGCAAAATCCATAAGGCAAATATGAAAATGTGCAACCAAAGTACTTTTTAAAAGTCATATGTTCAGGCACATAAAATAATTCCATTTTGAAGGCGCAAACATAAAATGATACAATATGAATTTAGGATAAATGTGCCTACCATGTGGCATTGATAGTTTTCCTACTCAATGCAAAAACATCTATTCTTATGGTCTAAAATATGCATACAGAGAAAACCACATGAAGTGATGCTGCTCCTCCTCCAGGCATTTATTTTTCAAAATTTGTTGATTTACCAACAATAACACTATTTAAATCACCATCCAAAACCAAAACGATATTAAAAACATGAATCTGACATAAGCACTTCTGCTAATCAGGTTACTAGCTTGGCTCCTAATATTTATTTTACTAGAAATACCTCCTTGGGTCCTAATTTTTCTATCAGATTCATCAAAACAATCTGGGTTTAGATTCTACACTAAAAAAGTCAGCAAAGAAGACCAAGTTTAATAAATTGGACATTGCTAAAGAGCCTGAAGATGGGATGTCAGGGAAGAACGGGATTTGGCGGAATTCACAGGGAACTATTGATTTCAGTTTCCTTCTTCAGCATGAGCCATCAAATCCTTTTTGTAATTATTCCCTAGCACAAAATCCTGGCTTCTAAGCTTTATCGTAAATAAATATTGAGGATGTGTTAGGCACAAAAGTACACTACAGATGAGAGAAGTGTTGGTGATAATCTTAAGTCGGAAAATCGTTATAAAAAGGATTTGATAAACCCAGATTGATAACCCTTCATGTTATCAACTGGTCTTGCTAAAATAAATAAAAACTGACAGCTACAAATAAAAAGGTGTAAGTGTAACAATAGTAGCAAATGATAAACTGGGATACACAAATATAAGCAAAAAAAATAATCAAATAATAGATTGCCTAGCTATTACCTATAACGGATACACAAACATAAGCTACAAATTAAACTTAGGACGGTTGGTACAACCAATTGAAGTATATCAACCTCAACAATTAGTTAAAGATCAAAAGCATAGCTATTACCTATAACTGATCAAAAATGAGCACACAGAGCAAAAAGATTGAAAGTTTCCACTTATTGAAAGACTTGACGACCAGTTGACTTCCACATTATACCTTATAAACAAATAATGTGTGTGCATGCGTAATGACTCACCAGAATCAACTGGTGTTACTCTCCCTATAGCAATTCACCAAAATCAGGATCTAAAACGTCCTCATACGAGCCGCTGTTATCATCTAAATGTGCAGATCGGACTTTAAAACTAGCAGGCATTAAACCCTTACCTGGGCTGTAGCAATCAACAGTCTTTTCCTAGCTCTAGATATAGAATAAAGAACACATAAAAGTTTACCTAGTTTAACAAGTAACCAGCAAAAAAGAAAAACAAACGATGATGCAAGATTGTTACAGTACAAGACCAAAGCAAAAAAAGTATGAAAACTCCAATTGTCAACTTTTCAAATCAGTTTACCAATTTGAATACTACTGTTAAAGTTAGTACCACAAAAATATAACAAGGCAGAAGCTAATATATTGCACTTGGTATAGATTAATGATTATCAAATTTTGTAATGCACGAGAAATTATTTTTCGTTCCCTAATGTAGCAAGCACAAAAAATATTTCAAGTAACATAATTGATAACAACCTGGATTAATTCTATCTAGGCTTGCCAAATCCATCCACAAAACCAAAAGATTCACATCACTTATCTCCAACGTACACTACACCATAATGGCCATTGTAAGTCAGTCTGGCTCTATGCCCTACGGTTTTCAAACATGCATTTAGTTAACCTTGATTATGTTGAAAATTTTAAAATATTTTATATAATAGCTTGCAGTGTGCATCTTAATCCAATTCCATATAATCATTAAACTTTCAACCATTTATAAGCATACTTAAATCAATCGAACAACACAACTGTAACAACCCTGAATTTTGTAACAAAAATAAAATATTATTTTTGGTTAATTTAATGGATTTGGATATTTAAAAATATGTTATTAAAAAAAAATATCTCTGATACCAAATGTGACGACCCTCAGTCCAGCCCAGCCTAAACCGAACTAGAATGAAGATTGTTATGTGAACAATACACATCAGAGCAAAGAACATATGAACATTTCATTGCCTTTATAACAATTACATCAGAGTACAAGAATAAGAGTACTGAATAAAGATTACATCATTTGAAAATACAAAATCAAAGAATTAAAATTTACATTGCAGCAGAAAATATAACACAAATGCGTAGTGAAAGCCTATCAATACTCTGGACACAGCTTTAAGCTTCAACCCAGAATCCTGCTAAAGATAAGGATCTGCAAAACCATGACTGACCTAGAGTTTATTGTTCTTAACCTAAACTCTGGGTGCCCTTATTTTCCACACGGGCAATTTGGAGTTTTGGTTTTTGCAGATCCTTATCTTTAGCAGGATTCTGGGTTGAAGCTTAAAGCTGTGTCCAGAGTATTGATAGGCTTCCACTACGCATTTATATTATATTTTTCCGCTGCAATGTAAATTTTAATTCTCTGATTTTGTATTTTCAAATGATGTAATCTTTATTCAGTACTCTTATTCTTGTACTCTGATGTAATTGTTATAAAGGCAATGAAATGTTCTTATGTTTTGTGCCCTGATGTGTATTGTTCTCATAACAATCTTCATTCTTATGTTTGAACTTTTTACATATAGATATATATACATATATATACACACACACACACACACACACACATATATATATATATATATATATATATATATATATATATATATATATATATATATGCAAGCGTTCAATGGCACCCCAAAAATGGAGCACCCCAATAGCCCCCTGATTTCCGCCTTTCGTTTATATTAATTTAAGTTAGTGGGAGATGAGAGAATGAGTGGAAGGAGAGAGAGAGGAGAAATACTTGGTGGAACATAGGGAGGCTATTGGGGTGCTCCACTGTTTCAGGTGCCATTGAACCCGCCTTATATATATACAGCAATAGCCCAGCTAGTAAAGTACTTTGCACCATGATAATAGTGGTGCAGGTTCGAAATCCGAAATGACATTCTAAGAGCTTACCATGTGCATACGCTAAGGTCAGCTACTTATGTAGTGCTCACGGATCGGGCTAGGTGCATTAGGGATGGTTTTACAACTCCGGTCGGTTTCCCTTCTAAACAAATTCAAAAAAAATTACATATATGTAGTCTTTGAAGCTCAAAGCTTGGCTTTAATATTTAGTAATTAATTGTAGAATTTTGCATAGAACATATAGAGAATGATACTCAAATGACTTAGAAGATGCAAGGTGCAGAGAGAGGTCTTGCGCCCTTTTCACCTTGCGCACTATGGAAACAAATAGATCAGGAACAAAATAACAGTGCAATAAAGCCTATTTAGAACACATACAATTGTATTGATGTAAATTTTTAGAATAAATATTTTCAACTAACTTCTCACTTCGTTTTCATTCTTGATGCATAATAATAAATGACATAAGACTAGGCATTACAACTTATTGAATGTCTTTGTGTGCTAGAAACAAAGTACCTGATGTGAAAATTACTATAATGCTGTACTTCCATGAGTAGAAAAAGTTTCTAAGGAAAAAAAATGAAAATGAAGAAACAACGACTAAATTTTATCATTGAAAAATAAAACTGTAAGCACCATATAACCTAGTTTTCTTTAAATTAAAGTTCTTTCACTAATATTTCATTTTTTTCTTACTACTCACTTGTCAGTATAAATAACATTAGTGAATAGAACAGATAGTATCCAAATAATACATCATTTAGTGTTGACACGCTTTTTAGTAAAAGCTGTCACTCGTCAAGTATTTGGTTAGTGACGCACTCAAGCGTCAGAAAACACAAAGCGATTCGATCGAAGTCACATCGCAAACATAAGAAGATCAGAAGCTCCTATCAGATGACCTCTTTTGGGCTCGAGAACGTCTATTATAAGGCTTTGCACTCTAACTCTTAGGCGAATGGTCAGCCGAGCCGAAGGCGAGCCATGCTCCGAGCCGAAGGCGAACCGTGCTCCGAGCCGAAGGCGAGCCATCAGCGGGTCCGGGCGCAGCGCCGGTGGGGGTCCGGGGCCCCATGGTTCCGACGACGATCGACCTAACCGGTTAGGTTGAACAAGTGGGCACTGCCTGATTCATTCGATTTCCTCGGACCGGAAGCTCGGATCCCCACTACAACAGAAATAGTGTTTTATAGCAGCATATAGCCGTTATTAAAAATTTCATAGCGGTCTGAAAAACGTTGTATATCGACATGTTATAAAAAATCAGTTGAATAATTATAACACAGTAACTACCATTATAAAAGGGTATGATTTTATAGCGGCAATATGTCGCTATGATACTTAAGGATAGTAGCTCACTATTGTCGCTACAAAACATGTCATTTTTCATGAAAATAACGAATTTCTATAACATTGTATAGCTGTTATAAAATATTAGATCAACAGCAGGTTTCTCGCGCGATAAACCAACAGGATAGCATTTCTAAATCATTTTACAGCCTATATGTGCCGCTATAAAATATGCAGATATAACACCTATTTGATGATATCCTTTGCTAACAAGCTTCTGTCTATCATTATCTTCTATAATGCTTTTCAATATATATTATAATAATAGCAATCAAATAAATCTTCACAGCAATTTCAAAGCAGTATACGACCCAAGAAATTATAGCACTCAACAAATGTAACACATTTCTTGATAGCAAGATAAAGAATCAACTAACAAAAAATAAGTTTAGTACATATGTTTTCAATTTAATATTGATGTCAATTTGAGTTAAAAAAAATATATATAGCAATTTAAAGTCTGCAATAAAACCCCAACCAACCACTCATCTCCATAAAACTTCCACAGCCATGGTACCCATTTGATCTCTACTTCACACATTCACTGTCCAAACGCACAAGTTGAAGACCATCACCATTGCAGTATCACTGCATATACATCTACAAATGATTTAAAGCATATTCAACCAGTTATAAGCTATGTATAATTCTCATAAAGTCCATATTTTCATGCTGAAACAATGTGGTTCATCCACATACTAAGGGTGTCTTAACTTTTACAAGCTATGTACGATTCAGGGGCGGAGCTGTGTGGAAGGCACCCTGGGCTATAACCCGGGTTGGATTTGTGAACATGAAATTATCAGTATGCTGCATGGATAAACCAGGCATACCAGAGAACGATTGGAAAACAGGTGTATTTATTAATCCAGTAGTTCCCTGCCTATTTCCACCTCTCTACCAATTAACTCCACGTGCCCCTCCACTTTCAATGATTCGCAATCATTAGCGTCCCCTTTTCTATCAATGAACCTCCACAACCTGGCAATACTGTGTCCATTGCATTAAATACTTCCATGCAAACTTTGCTAACTCGTAATCCTTTCTATATTTTAGCCAATTTACATGTTTTTAAACTAATACACTGCTAATAACTCTGAAACAACTTTGGCCTAGCCCCCACTATCGCTAGCTCCACCTCCCCTGTCGAGCCTGGTTGACACGTGTCAACTCCAATGTTGCCTATTTGTACCTCAGTTGACAGAGAACATGCAAAAGCCAGAAGTAAAACTAGTAGAAAGCAGAACAACGTGAAAGTAACTATTTAACTACAATTACTAAGACCAAACACTTTGCATGAAATCATTAACTAATTATTAGTTGTTAAAGAACTATAATTATGTTAACAATTAGCTAATGTATTACTATTATCGTTTTCTGTTCAATGACATTTTTCATACATATAATCCTAGCCCGGGGCAACTTAAAATCCTAGCTCCGCCCCTGGTACGATTGCTCACAAATTTGCAGCTGCTGGATTTCCAACTGCTTGTGAAAGCACGTTGAATAAATCTCTCACGTGTGAAATGGTTAGTTGCATTCCTGAACCTGGAATTGGCGTTGCTCCGTCACGAACTATTTCTGCATTTCATCACAAATATGACATCGAAATAGTCTTTAAGCATTCAAAGTGAACATTGTCAACAAAATTACATAAGGGTTCAAGGAAGACAATGCATATAAAGGACTTACAATCAAATAACCAGTCTTTACGATCTATTTTGTTTCTAGACCCTTCATATACTATGGACGGAGTAATGCACAGCTAGAGAAGGATAGGCGTGAAACATTCCAGTAGGTCATGACTGTCTTCTACCTAACTACCTAACTGCATGATCATCAGCCGGCCCTGGATCTACCTTTTCTTCCCCTTGCTTGATGTATCTGTGAATATATAGTTTCATAGGAATAAGAAAAAATAATCAATAAATGTAGTAAGACGTAATGAAATATCTTATGAGAAATATATATACTCACCGTCTTGGTTCTTCATACTCCAAATTTATATTGCTAGGGATATCAATACGAGGTATTGCAGCATAAGATGACTCTTTGCTGTCACTAACTTTGACGTCATTATTTTCCTCATCAATTGTTGTTGAATCAATGACATCCATGTCTCTTTTTCCCTACAACATGCAATATAATATTTGAAGAAGAAAATCCAATGATACAAACTCTGTTTGAATATATTTTTATGTTTACAAACCACCCATGGGAAGAAATAGAAAGATACGAACTATGTTCTTAATTTATTTTCTTTTTGTAATCCCAAAGCAACAAAAAGGGGTGAAATAAATATCTATCTAATGGAAGCAATGGTATAAACACATATCAAAAGAACTACTTTGAAGCTTAGTTTAAAATAGTTACATCTCTAAAACTCGAGAGAGGTGAAATAAGCAGAAAATAATGTTACAATAGAAACTTACCAAAAGAGTTTCCTCATAAGCTTGTGAATTAAAGATATAATCCTATATCTGCAAGCGAAATCATAAAAAATAATATGAAATGCTCACAAATAGATAAGGAGTGAACTATTCATTACAATAATAATAAAAAAAGGTCCACTGTTGCATTCTGTATCATAATAATGATAATAATGGTTTGTATAATCTCCTTTTGCATATGTCCCTTGACAAGTGTGTAAGAAGATACGATAAGATTCAATGCATAATGTAAGAAAATCTCCTTGTAATTAGTTCTATAGAAAACTCCTAAATAAGTATTGATTAGAAAACCAATATGCAGTACGTTTTTCATTTTTGACATTAACTAAATATGATGTTAGGTGTAGCAATAGTCAATAATTTAATTAGATCACACTGAGATAGAAAAACAATAAAAGCATCTAAAACACGTATGTTAGAGATTCACGTACTCTGATTTATTAAATTTTACATGAAGCCCTTATCTAATGGATGCATATCTCAAAAGGTAAAACACATATCAAAAGGACTACTTTGAAGCTTTGGTTAGCATAGTTACATCTATAAAGCACATCACTTTTCCATATTTTTGGGAATTAAATATTGACATTAATATGGAGAATTAAATTAATTTGCATTAATAGTTTAGTAATGACAGAAGCATTGACATCAACATGGAAATGGTAACATATATTTTTGTTTAGTATTAACACAAACACATCAACTTTCCCGAATATATAGTTAAGTATTGACAGAAGTATTGACATTAATATGGAAATGGCAGCAAAATTCAAACTTGATAGTACTTTAACTATATACATTTTCTACAGACTGCTTAGTAAATTAAACAGATTGACATCCACAGGTTACCATCCTAAAGTCACAACACCTCAGTCCGACTAGCTAGGGGATTTTTCATGTACATAAAAAGCGTCGAGTTAAGCAAGAAATTACCCTGTGAGTATAAAACTATCATGAATAGTAAATGTGCAGATTAGGTTTATAGTGACGTTTTCAACTAATTGATGTCACTCACACTATACCAGATCCCACTCATGTTTTATCAAAATGGTTTTGATACATGTAATGGCTTTTATACAATGTGACTGGCAGTTGCAACTCTGGTCAGCAGGTACATGATAATCCATCAGTGTTACATGAATTACTTTTATTGTATAAGTGTAAAACATCATTTCCAATCATTTGTTCTATGAGATTGGCATTTTCTCGTTTTACTTATGAGAAGGATACATCATCTTCTCCTTTGTGAACTCCACCGGGATTGCAGACTGATAAATCTCCATATTCTGGAGAACATGTCGTGTGAATTACTTTAAAGGGATATGTCTATGTTTAATATTATGTGTGTGTGTGTATTGAAAAATATTGTAATATTTTTGAGAACAGAATCGAAATCTTGTTATTACTAAATGATTGAATGAATATACAGTGGCTAAGTACATGTATTTGTATACAGTTTGTATTGTAACCATTACATGGGTTAAAATAATAAACTTTAGAAAGAATTCTGGAAGCCCATTAGTTGTTGCGAGGCCCATGGCCCATATTATCCTTTATATTGCTCAATAGAATAATCGACAAATGCTTTATCATTTCCCCTCGAACCAATCTAGGGTTTCCGCCGTTCTAACCTATCCAGCTGTTGTTCTTCCCTCTTTTCATAATTAGTTGTCTTCTCATTGAATTTGTATACATTGTATCTCTTTAGATCTTATACTGGAGGTAGATTCTTCCGTTGTGTAAGCTTTGAGGCGAATGATGGTTTCTGAGTGACTGGGGGTTCAGATCTGCATTTTTGTTTAGTCCTGCGAGATTTGCAGCGTTCGTCTCGCAGACGAGTGAAGTTGGTTACTAATAGTGGCTTCGTCAGACCATCGGCTCTTTGGTAAGTGGATGGTAAGTGATTTACTTACAGTTGTCCCTTTATTACTCTTTCACGAACAAAATATAAGTCAAATTCCATGTGTTTAGTTCGTGAGTGTAGGATTGGATTTGCGGTAAGTGAAATAGTACGTAGATTATCACACCATATAACTGGTGGTTTGTTGGTTCGAATTTTTAGCTCATTGAGCAAGGATTCAACCAAATGATCTCTGCTGTAGTGTTTGCCACGCTATTGAATTTTGCTTCTGTACTTGAGCGTGATACAGTTGTTTGCTTCTTAGCCCACCATGAAATTGGATTTTGTCCCATATAGATATAATATCCAGTTGTCCATTTTCTATCATCTAGATCATCAGCTTAGTTGGCATCTACAAAACCTGTTATGTTTAGGTCTTTACTGCTCCTCATTGTTAGACCATAGTTAACTGTTCCTCTTAGATAACGTAGAATTCTTTTGACCATCTTCCAATGATCACTCAGTGGCTATTGCATGAATTGACATACTTTATTTATGCTAAAAGCCATGTCTGGTCTTGTTATGGTGACAGACTGTAGTGCTCCCACTATACTTCTATATTGAGATTCATTTGTAATTGCTTCTCTTTTGTTCTTTGATAAATTTAAACTGCTTGTCATAGGAATAGGTAGAGGGTTGGCTTGATTCATTGCAGTTCTATTCAGTATGTCTAGAATGTATTCCTTTTGACCTAAATGTAATTATGTATTTGATCTCCTTCTGACATTTATGCCTAGAAAATAGTTTAATTCTTCCAAGTCTTTAATGGAAAATTGTCTGTCAAGGTTCTTGATTAGCTTATTGATTTCATCCTCATTATTTCCTGTAACGGTAAAATCATCTACATAAATTAATATACACACAGTAGTATTATTGAAAGACTTAGTGAAGAGAGAATTGTCAGATCTTGTTGGCTGGTGGTTTAGCTCAACTAAGACCGATTTGAGTTTGTTAAACCAAACCCTTGATTCCTGTTTTAACCCATATATTGCTTTGTTGAGTCTGCACACTAATTTTTTATTGTCTGCATTGAAACCGTGTGGCTATTGCATAAAGACTTCTTCCTCACGATCCCATTTAGGAATGCATTATTGACGTCTAGTTGCCTGATTTTCCATTTGTTGTGAAGTGCTATGGTTAGAACTACTCTGATGGTTGTGGGCTTGACCACTGGAGAAAATGTTTCAGTGAAGTCTAGTCTATGTTGTTGTGGGTAGCCCTTTGCTACTAATCTGGCTGTATACTTTTGTATTGTACCATCAGAGTTCTTCTTTATTCAATAAGTCCACTTGCACCCTATTATATTTTTGTCTTTGGGTATTTCAACTAGATCCCATGTTTTTTTCTTCTGAATGCATTGATTTCTTCTTCCATAGTTGCTTTCCAGTTATTACTGCTCATTACTTGCTGTAAGGTTTCAGGTTCCTCTGTTTCTAGATCAATTGAACAGGTTTTTAGTTTAAAAGTACCACTTTTTGATCTTGTTATCATGTGATGCTTTTGTCTTTCATTTGTTGTTGTATCTGTGTCTTCTACCTCCCTTCCTTGACCTTCAGATGAATCCTCTTCATTTTGATGATGTTGAGTGTGTTGACTAGAGTGTTCACTGTTATTGTCATCACTGTTTTGGATTGGTGATTCTTCGATAGTTGACACTCTGTTTTCAAGCCCAGATCTCTCTTCAGGTAAAGTAACTTGTATACTTGATTCCTGTTGATTCTTCTCAACACTGTCTTGATAAAGTGGTATGTTAGGCAAAGAGAAATTTGGATTATAAACCTTTTGTGAGGTTTTGATTTCTTGACTAGCAAAGTGGAAAATCTGTTCATTAAATACTACATGTCTTGATATAATTATTTTCCCATTGCTAGTCAAACACTAGTATCCTTTTTGATTGGTTGAATAACCTAAGAAGGTATAAGAAAAAGATCTAAATTCTAATTTATGTGAGTTGTATGGCCTTAGGTAAGGAAAACACAGACATCCAAATACTTTTAATATTGAGTAATATGGTTTTATGCAAAAGAATTTTTCGTATGGACTTGAATCATTCAACACTTTGGTGGGTAATCTATTTATTAAATACACTGCTGTGTTGAAGGATTCAGGCCAGAACTTCAAGGGTAATGAGGCATGAGCCAGTAGGGTTAGACCAGTTTCTACAATGTGCCTATGTTTCCTTTCTGCTAAGCCATTTTGTTCAGAAGTATATGGGCATGTCACTCTATGAATTATTCCATTTTTCTGGAAAAATTCACTGAGTGGTTTGTACTATGTTCCCCCATCAAACTGCAATATTTTCAGTTTTTGACCTGTGAGCCTTTCAACCTAACTTATGAATTGCATAACAATACTGTAAGTTTCATATTTACTTTTGAGAAAATATATCCAGGTGTATCTTGTGCAAGCATCAACAAAGGAAATGTGATATTTAAGACCAAAGTTTAAATTTACTGGTGTAGGACTCCAAAGGTCTGTAGCAACCAGTTCCAAAGGATTATCATATTGGGTAATGGAGTCATTAAAAGCAAGCTTATAACTCTTTCCCATTTGACAGAAAGTGCAAATATAAGGTATATCTTTATTTTGAATAATTACTTTATTAGCAATCAATACTTACTTTACAATTCTCATGTTAGGATGACCTAGTTTGAAGTGCCAAACATCAATGTTTCTCATAATAGCCTTGTGACTATTTGTCTTAGACACATTATGTAACATCCCGGAATTTTCGACAACTAGAATAAGGAATTAATTAATGGTTTAACTATGAACAATCAATTTTATATTGATAATGACGTCAGAAAATAATAATAACAATCGAATATATTGTTTTAGGTTGAATTGAATTCAATTCGATATTTGAGTTAGATTTGGAATTCGACTAAAAATATAAATAGTTGAATTTTAAAATTTAACGTATTAACAATAAACGAATTGGAAATTTTATTTGTTAAAATATAGCGGAAATTGGCTTGGATATGCATATATTTGTGTATATAAAGAAAATAGGATTTTACGTTTTAAATTTGGAATCAGATGGAGTTGTTGGTGGATGAACGGAATTAAATCAGTGAACTGATAAATAAAGTATTGTTGTACACAAACGGAGTCAGATTACAATTAAATTAATTTTTTTTTGGATTCAGAATACAAAAATGAAGAGTTACGTATGATTTTTGTCGCGGTTGGAGATTTCGTTAGCAGTACGAATGTAGAGTTGTACACGGTAATTCGCGGTAGGAATTAATATTTAAATATACCTAAATAAAACCTTCCCCATTTTATATTTCGCCGACCTATCTTCTTCTTAGCGCAGCTACTCTAAACCTATGATTTTTCGTCGTCTCCATCTCTTTTCTTATTCTATAAAAATCGAGTTCCTTACCCCAAATTCCTTCAGCAAAATAAGTTTATATCTTCCTCTTCGTTTTAAATGGTGACTGAAATTGTTTCTCCCCAAATCCAACATCCGATCCTTTCCCCCAAATTCGAGAAAATCGCCTCCAAATCAAACCATCCATCAAAATCAACGTCTGCCACTCTAAATCGAAGCTGCCTCATTTCCTAAAACCCTAAATCATCACCGCCATCATCCGTAGCCACCGTGCGCCACCACGACAACCGTAGCCGCTAGTTCCCCTTCACCATGTTCTGCTTATGCTACGCCAGGGGTCCAAAGTCTCCGCCTTTTTGTCAATAATGAATTCATACTGCCATCCGATCGATCCCAGTACCGAAAGCACCGCGACCCCATCGATAGCATCTGCTAGGCTTTCATTTGCAATCTGGAAAGCACAGCTGTTTATGGTAAGAATCATGTTACGATTAATTGTTACTTCAAGTAATTCAAAATCAATACCGAACTAACATATAATAGTTGATTTTTGGTGATGGTTGCTTTTGAAACTTGTTGTGTTTATGCTGATTTGGAGTTATTGTTTGTGATTTCATCTTATGACTGGGTAATCGTATACTTATCCCTTGTGACAAAAACTGTGCACCATCTGTAACAACCCGTATTTCGATAACATGTTACGACGAGAATCAAGGCAGAATTTAATTTTAAATTCTGAATCAAGTAAAACAGGCTATGCCATTGCGTTCGTCTCGGAAAAATACGCGAAATAGAGTCTGAGTTTTCGAGAATCGGAGTCCGTATGACCAAGTTATGGTCCGACGAAGTTTTCAGAAAATTCAAGTTCAAAAACGAGTTCTAATTTCGAAAATTAGGGCTGGAAGGCTAGGCGGGAAAAATTCCCGCCAGGCTCCCCAAGTCGACAGCCCTGTCGACTTGGGAGTCGACATGGCTTGACCCAAGTCGACAGCCCTGTCGACTTGGGGGTCGACTTATGGTGGCCGGGCAGTTTTGCCTGGTGCACCTATTTTCTATCTTTGCTAGGTTTTTGGGCCTGGTTCGAAATCTGATGGTTCAGGTTGGTCCTAGGGTTAATCTAAGGGTCCTAACTAATCCTAATCTCTATAAATAAGCCCCTAACCCTCTCCTAAATCCTCATTATTCATTCATGCAACTAAACTATGGCAAAATTGCTCCTCTCATGGCCTCCACTCAAAACCCTAGCCTCCACTTCATTTCTATGAGAGGTTTCATGATCATGTGAGTGTTAGAGAGTCCCTATGTTAATATGAGAGCTTCTCAAGTTGATTTCAAGGCTAAAGCTTTGATCTTTGTTCATCAAGATGGGGTTTTTATTGATTTGGAGCTTTCATATTGGGTTTATTTGGTTGCATAAGAGCTTCGTCTCAATCTTTGTTTTGCATTTCGATTTGTGCCTTCATGGCAAGGTAAGCCCTTTCCCTACTCTTAGATATTAACTATGAAGTTAAATGTTCATGTTGCAAGTTTGGGTTTGATCATTGAGTATGATACATGCTATCATGTCATGCAAGTTTATGAAGTCATTATCTTGATCTTGTGGGCTAAAAGCCACAACCTTTATGTTGAAATGTTGCATTATGCAACATGAGAACCCTCATAACCTTTATGTCAACTTGCATATGAAGTCATAACCCTTATATGATGATATATGCGAGTTACTAGTCATCATTCCATGTCTTTTGTCACCATGATTCGCTTATGTGCCAAGTTTGGGTTTATGCATGTTTTTGAGACTTAAGAATGTAACATGCAAGTTAATGAACACATTTGTGCCTCATTTGCCACCATGATTAACTTGTGGCTTAATATCCATTTTTGTCATGCCTTTGCCAAGTCTATTCTTTTAATCCATTACGTTGTTGCGAACGTATATGCGAGTTTAAAAGCATTGGGTTATGTTATGGGTAATTTCTAATGACATGAAAATACAACTTGAAAACATGACTTGAAATATAACATGGAAGTTAACATGTGAGTATGTTTGAAAATATGAAATTGGGAATTTACCTATTAAGTTAGGTCTACCCATACTATGGAATTGGGAATTTACCTATTGAGTTAGGTCTACCCATATTCGTATGAACATGACACTAGACTAAACATGAAAGTGACCAACTCGAGGTTGGGTTGAGTTTGCAACGTAAAACTACCCGGAACCGACCGTCCTAACTAGTAGTTGCAAACAATAGGACCCAATGTGAGAAGTTGGTCATGTTGTGCTTGAACCCGAGGTTAGACCAAGTTGTGGTGTAAAGCTACCCGGAACCGACCGGCTTAACTAGTAACCACAACGAAGTCTAATGTGAGAGGTTGAGGTGCATTAAGTAATTAATGCCACATGATAGGGTTAAGTTAATTTGATTAATGACTCTTAACCAAATATGACATGGACAATGGGTTAAGTAAATTGATTAGGCCAATGATACTTAACAAAACATGACAAGGTTGGGTAGGTTAAGTAACTTGATTTGCCTAATGACACTTAACCATTTTTATATGACTAGTGGACGGGGTTAAGTTAACCAACACTTAATCAATCCAACACGATAATTTGGTAAGGTTAAGTAAGTTTTCTTAATGATACTTAACCGAAAAATACAGTTAATGGATGGGGTTAAGATTAGACTCAACTAGTCTAAACATGGAAATCGGATGGGGTTAAGTTAGCCTAGACTTAATTAATCCCACTTGGCAGTTTAATGGGGTTAAGTTAAACACTTAACTAATCTAACATGATGATTTGATGTGGTTAAGTGACCTATACTTAACCAATCTAACTCGTTAATTTATTGAGGTTAAGTTAACCTATACTTAACCAATCTAACGTGAAAACATGATAAGGCTAAGTCACGAATCGCTTAAATACGCTTGACCGATTTGACTCAGTAATTTGATAGGGTCAAGTTAATATATACTTAACTAACTTGAGCATGGTTTGTAGGGTTAAGTCTTGAACTTGGATACTTAGCCAATTTTGACATGATTTGTAGACGGGTTAAGTCATGAACTTAAGTGACACTTAATCCATTATGTAAACCCTGGTTCTGAGGATTAGGTGGATAACTGTAGTTAACAAGGATAACGGGAATAAGGCTAAGTGGTAAACCTTAGTTGAAGAATAACTAAGTAATGATTCTTAGTCAAGGAAATTTAGACCAGTTCATAGATAGATGAGTAACCTGATACGGTAGGTCATCGTTTAAGTATACGAGTAGGAGAAAGTATCTGATTTAGATAAAGGCTCCAGCGAACTGGGTAACGAAGCAGCGGCTTCGGGGAACGTGAGGATATTCTTGGTATCCCTCTATGAGCTGCCAGGTGATCATGCTAGGCTCATGAGAGGTTAAGGTCTGCGTTAGAAGAACCAAGAGTATGCCTTGGTTGCTATACGAGCGACCTAAAGACGGGGATGGATAGGGGATAGTCAACGATACACGGTCGTACCCTAGATAGCATTTCGTCAGGCTACCTACCATCTTTGGTCAAGCGTGTACGTACGGAAAGGCAGAGAACACCCAAAAGACCATAATTGCTATCTAATTATGGTTGCGGTAAGGCTAGGATTGTGGGTTGGCCAGTAGTGTGTTCTCATACAGGATTTATCCTGTCTTGTCTTTCACTAGTTGAGGGAGTGGTCTCGTGGGACCATAGCCACGTATAGAAAAAAACAGACCTTAGCATCTGCATCGGCAGATAAATCGAAAGCTCCTGACCGAGTCCTGTATTTCCTGATCTGCCCTGTGACAGGACTCGGATGGCACGATGTGATACATGTGCATACAGTCATGGAAAAACGATTCACGATGAATGCATGGGAAAAGGGCGCGGTTGACGGTTAGCGTAAATCCTAGTGGCCCTGGGTGGTTGAACCAAAACCGAGATACGAAAACATGCAATAGGTAAGCATAATCCCTAGTAGTCCTAGGTAGCATAAGTCCTAGTTGTACAAACAATGATTCATGTTGAAAGACCCTAGTTAGATATAGGGTGACAGTCCAAAACGATCTTAAGGATCATGGAACTATGTTAAAGTAGTATAGAATCTCATGGGGAAGCCCGTATGGTCTACGGCAAGGGACTGAACATTTACATGGAATAAAACATACGAGTTGAGTGACCTATATATGCGATATATTAGGTTGACATTGACCATTACACGACTTTTGAGTAAGGGTCATTCATGGTTAACACATGATACGGTGGGGATACTAGTACGGTAGGTGCAGAGCTAAAAGACAGGATAGATACCATGGGCTGGTTATACGTGATAGATATCTTGGGGATATTATACTTGATCGGAACCTGACGATGGGATACCTTGTTTTATCTTGACATCGTAATTTATCATGACACCTTAGTTTATCTGAGTTCAGTAGTTCATCCTGTTATTTTGATTTAGCTTATCTATCTTGTCATCGTGCTTATGTTCATCTCAGTTTCTCATGTCAGTTAACTTTACTAGTTTTTATGCTGATAGTAGATAGGGCTTACTCAGTCTTTTTGACTGACCCGTTTTGTTTCGCCTCTTTTCTTCCGTTCCCCCCCCCCCAAGGTTACAGGGAGGAAATACTGTTGTTTAGTTCGGACTTCTTCTGCTTGAAGGTCATCATGGATGGCTTGGACTTTTCTTGGCTATGGCTACTTTACTGTTTTTACTTGGGGAATAATTTATGAAAAAGTCTTTATGCTTCTTTACTATTGCAAGACAGGTTTTGATGTACTCTGATGTAAAAGGCTTTAGACCTTAATTATTAATGTTTATGAAAGTTCGATTTTACTTCCGCTATTTTATATGTTCTGTCTTGTGATATTTCTGTGCATGTTTACCAATAATGCCCCTCTAAAGCTAGTGCATTCCTTTGCGAGTGACCCTAGCGGAGGCGGGGTGTTACACCATCTATGCTTTACTATACCGAGTTGGGTTCACATTTGTATCTACAAGTTCCTTTAGATGTATGTATATTCATATGGGGATGCTATGTTTTCACGAATATGTAGTTTGATGCTTGTGTTGAAAACCCAGCAACGTGATTCTATACTGTGTACACATGTATGTGTAGTATGGCCATGCAGACTTGGATTTATCTGCTTGAATTTGAACCATATGTTTTGTGCCATCAAAGTTGCACGTATGTATACCTAATGGTATATTATTTCGGTAGTTCATGAGTGATTATAAACGATGTTTAAAATAAACCCAGTCCTTGCTGATTTGCTTAGAAGCATAAACCCCTGTTTTACTTGAACCCGAACCAAAACTGAAGTATAAAGGGTTGATGGTTTTGTGGATTTGTTTGTGTTGCTTTATTTGACATCGGGTTGTTGAACTGATACAATTTCGTGGCATTTTTTCATCTCTTAAACAATGCCTGCTGCATGGTCAATCCTCTGTGTAGTTTGATAGAATAAAGGTGTTGATGCATGTTCATACTGTAAATTATAGCCATACTATCTATAACTAATTTCACCTTCATCGTTTTATGATCGTTCCCGGTCCTGCTACAACTTAGCATTTGATTTGACATTTTTCTTGCATGTACTTGAGCTATTTACATTCATCTTTTTTGTTTCCTACTTTATCAGAGATAAACTTTCCCTTAACTTAAGAAATTTGCAATACTAAAGCGATAGCATGTAAGATTCTTTAGTTCATTTATAATGTGTACCAATAAAACTGATCCTTATTTCCTTTTAAGTGAGAATACAGAGGACAATATAGGAAAAGAGTGTTTTCTATAAGCTCCTCATTCTTTATTACTGTTATTGGAGGCTATGCAGTACCTCCTACCAATTCATATTTTGATATACGATAATGCATGCACCACTCGCTACTTTAAACATACTCAAGTGTTTCCCTTATGTTTTTGAAAGTTTTTATAGCAATATCAGCCTTAGTTCCATCGTATTTAACTGAGTGGATTCTTCATGGCAAGATTTGGAAATAAAACTCAAGCTACGCTATTTTGTTGAAACTATTTCAAATTAAATTGAAAATTTTGTCTGCATTTAAATATATATGATTTATTTTCACTAATTAGTTAGAAATAATTTTTTTATGTGTACACATAGTGGGATAGTGGTTGTTCACTGTGATCAGCCATTTTCTGCGACCTGACTATTTTACTGGCTTTGTCTTGAATTCACTCGGTTTATTTCTCTGCTTGTGTAAATCTGAACCTAATGGTTCTATCCCGTGCATGTTTACTAAATTCAAATGGGTCCTTATACCATAATGTAAGACTTTGGAAAATGACATGTTATGCAATATTTGTTTACTGCTAGGAACTCACCTAAATTATTAGCATGTTTATGTATGGAGAACTGACCGTATCGATAAACTTGAACCTATTATTCACGTTTGATTTAAACACCTGCTGACCTGATTGATTTTCCGTGTTTGCCATTGTATTTTGATAAATGGTTCTGTTAATACTTGTGCACCTTGTTGCTGCGTTGATTATTTACTTTCTTTTATACTTAGGTTGAAAGAAAATGCATGTGAGACATTTACTTGGCTCATATATTGTTCCTACTTAACGACCTGCCAGTATACTTTGCATTGCATTTGGATAATCATGCAAGTTATGAAAGATACCCATAATTTTGCAAATTATTATGTTCTGAATGTCTATATTTCCAATTACTAGCGTTTTTCCCTGCCCTCCACTTATCATATTTTCCATTTGAAAGTAGCGTACCTGCTGTTTTCCTCAATGACTATTCAAACATGGTGCATGTTGCCCAAATTCTATACTCGGTTTACCAAATATTTCGAATATAATTATATATTACATGTTTAACGTACCACTATAAATTCATCTTTTGTTAATGCTGGCTGTTCTTTGCTACATGAATCAAATGTGATCAAATGTGCCATTGTTTCAAATTACATGATAGGGCTACATTTTGTTATAATTTGAATCAGGCTTTCAAATACATTAAATAAAATTTTCGATAATATCATAATGCCTTTTTGGGTTTTTATTATACGACGTCTTTAAACATTCCTTATTGTTATGTACTTTATGTTTAGTTTCTTTTTAGAAATATAAAAGTGCATTAAAATCTTTCCCTTGGGGTTTCATATAATTTGTTCTACTAACTGGTTTTTAGCTGACTTTCTCTCGAACTATTCAGCATGGTTCTTGGTGATATCTTTGACTACTATTAAGTAACCGATGGCTGACCTTGATGTGGTTTCAAAAAAAATAAAAAAAATTCCAAAGGGCATTAGTAAATGGAAGTTTAAACTTGATATGTTATTCGTTTTGTTGCTCATTTTCATGCGGTTATATGATGGTAGCATGACACTGGCACCATTTATGTTGTTCATTTTGTTTATATAAAATGATTCGGACCTTTGCAATTGTCTTTATTTGTATATGTTCTCCACAATGCAAACACCCATGGTACCATTCTCAACTTGGTATATTAGTATTTGCATGTGGTTAAATGCTGTCTAACTCTGCCTTTAATTTATGATTACCAATCTTACATGACAGTCATGGAACCTTGACACATTTCATGTTTCAGTTTTGCGCACCATTGGAAATAAACGCATGTGACCTTGTTATTAGTTGAGAATTTATATGGCAAAAAAAATCATGTGTTTAAAATTAAATGTTAGGATTTAACTGTTTATTTTAGTTGCTATTGAAATTAATTTACTTGAACAAATGATTAATACTGACTCGAGTGCTTTATGTTTTTACATGGAACGCTCGGGTCAGACCCGAGCAGTACAGTTTTGAAGAATACAACTTATGATTCGAAGACTGAGGAAGATGGGGATTCCAAGAGACGGCGCATTCTGAAGTTTAAACAGTAAAGATTTTTTTTTGTTTTAAATTGTTTTGAATTTCGCTGTATAGAAAATCTTGTATAAAAACTCTGATAGGATCACTGCTGCAACTGCTTTGTAGTCTTCACCTAATCCATTCATGATATGCAGTACTTGTTCATTCTCTGGCACTTTATTACCAGTAGATTCTAGAAGGTCACAAATGACTTCATTTTTGCTAAATATTCTCTCATAGGTAGATCATCTTTCTTCATATTTTGAATTTTCCTTTTATAATGAATGATTTTAGCAGATGATTAGGAATTGAAAATTTGTTGTATCTTTGACCATATTTCTTGTGATGACTTGCACCCTACTATTTGTGGTACAAAATTTGCTTCAGTGGATGATAATAACCATGCACTTAGTAAACTGTGTAGTCTAATAAATTTGATATACTCAGGATTACTAACCATTATGTTATCAACTTCAATGAATTTTGCTAGAATAGGTGTTGTTCCATGAATGAATTCACTTAATCCATACCCAGTAATGGCAGATTCTACTTGATATTTCCATCATAAGTAATTGTTTTCATTAAATTGATTTGTGATAAGTTGTGTTTGTGGGTTAGCAATATATTTGATACCTTCATCAATTGTTGGCAACTGACTTGTAGATGTTGTTCCATGTTGTGGTGACAGGGCATTATCAACAGTACCTCCTGTCATCTTGATGAATCATGAAATGTTTTGGTGATCAAGAAAGTAATCAGAATTGATTGAGGAGAAAGACGCAACCTGGTATCTACACCCGGTGATGAAAAACCATGGCAAGGCACTTTTGATATACAGGGATGTAGCCTGATTTAATTCTTTAATTAAAATAAATCACGGCGAGGCACTCTAAATCAAGAACGAGGGATAAATGGTGACTTTCTTGCACTACAAGAAAAATACCCTATTGCAACTAACTATTTGCAACAGGCGACGCATGACAGTTGCAGTAAACAATATTTAGCAACAGACCTATTATAGCAGTTGCAATAGAAGAGATTTAGCAACGGGCCTTTTCTTTCTGTTGCGAGAAACATATTTTTAGCAACTGCGCTTCCCAGTCTGTTGCAAAAACGTACTTTTCGCAATTGTGCTTCCATAACAGTTGCAACAAACATATTATTTGCAACTGCGCTTCCAAATCAGTTGCGCATAAATATCTTTAGCAACTACTTTCGCCACTTGCAATAACTGTATTTTTTTTACAACTGGTAAAGCCAGTTGCGAAAAACATATTATTAACTTTTAGTATTAATTCTAAATAGTTACCATTAAATAATTAACTATTAGTAATTATGTAAAAGTTTAATAATTATTAATTAATAATACAATTTAATTATTATAAAATAATATTTATAATTGATAATTAAATAGTAATAATTAACAATAATGATTAACAGTTAAAGATGATAAAATAAATAAATATTAAATAATAATAATAAACTAATGGATAAAAACTAATAACTAATTTGAAATATTAATATGTATAAATAATAAATAAATTAATAAATTCATAGTCAACAAATAAATGATAGTTGATTAATATTATTATTAAAAAGTAATGAATAATTAATAATAATTTTTTGGATGAATTAATTATGATTCATGGTTGAAAGAGGTATTTTTATGAATTATTTAATTATTTATTATTAGTTATTGTTGATGTTGTCGTTTTTTTTAAGTATTTTTGAGTTTATATTAAATTAATATTTAAATAGATATAAAATTTTCTTAAAAATGATGCTTTCGTATATATGTTTAAAAATAATAATCAATATTTTTTGGTCCCGCCTTTAATTTTAAGTTTAGCTATTTAAATAATTCATAATAAATATGAAATAACAAAAAGTAATCAATGCTAATGTTTAATAACTAAAGTTTAATCATCTTGCAAAAATAAGCAACTAAAGTTTAATATTTGTTTGTTAGATTTCAATAGCAACTTTATTTGATTGACTGTGGCCTTTTGCAACTCAACACTTGTTAGATATGTACAAAGTTTGTTGGCTCCAAACTAAACTTTTGGCTCCTACGCCCAAATTTTGGCTCCAGTCCAAAATTTGAACCGAAATATTCGCCTTTGTCGAGGTTCAAAATCGCGTGGCATCCTTCCCCAAATCTGGATTAATTATTACTCTGCTATATCGCTTAGAAGAAATATCGCCTTCTCCTCAAAATTGTTTTGCCGCCATCCTCTAAGCCCTAATTTTCACCATTATCTTCTAATCAGCCGCTTTATACATAGGCGATTCCTTGCCCTAATTCTGAACGCAAACATAATACTATCTCAGAATTTATATCGAGGTCCGTCAATTCCTTTGCACAAGTCGAATTCTGAAACCATAGCCAGATCTCTTCCTTCTTCGTTTTGCTTGACACGCTAACATCCTCTAGGAATACTGCAGTACCTCCATCTGAACCGATTAGCTTACCTACAGAGCCAGTCCAGCTTGGTTATGTCACCGTCGAGGAGTTGAAGGTATGTGATGGGTCTGATCCTAAGAAGCCTTTGCTGATGACGATTAGGGGAAATATCTTTGATATTTCGAGTGGGAGGTACGGTGTAGAGTTTTTGTTCATTGATTCAGATTTTTTTTATGATAATCAGCATTTTAATTATGATATGACAAACATAAATTATTTTCTTGGTTATTCTATCATTTTAATTGAGAGTGAAAATACCGAGATCTCTCGTATTCTTGGTATGAAGTGTGAACCAATATTTCATCCTCAGTGTTTCAGATTTATGCAGAAAGTAATAGTAGGTGGCTATGAACTTTTTTTGTGGAAAAGTGAATAAAAGTGTGTCACAGGAGCGCTTTCTAGATGATTTGTACTAGGTTGCATTAAATCTGAGTCAGAGATCAAAATTAGAGGTTGGTTCTCTGAATTTCTTTATTAATTAAGAGAATAATTTTTGATAGTATGTAATGTTTGGGTCGATGTACTTTAAATATCTGAGTAACTTTTAGATTGAATTGTTGGGAAATCTTATTTATTAGAAAGTAATATTAAGTGTTGTTCTTACTGCAGTTTTAAGGGTCTTTGGGTTTGTTTTGTGAACCTTTTGTTACTGCAGTTTTAAGTAATATTAACTTTTAGCTTTCAGTCATGCCGATGAACAAAAAAATTGAGTTCCACTATTCCACCGGGTTTGACCAAGATGATTATCTGATTGTCATATGAAACTAGAGGGGGTAGTACACATATTTTTGAGGCCATATCAATGAAACAATGTATACCGTTAGCCAAAAATGTCATGTGTCCCTATCTCAATCCCATAGTCCATTTTTAAATAACTCAATGTAACTAAAATTATCTAAATAAGTTGTAAGGTGTGGATATTTAAAAAAGACAAGAAACTTATTTTAGATAAAACAACATTGCAAATCAAAATACAAAAATTAGTCCAAACTGCTCGAAAATTAAACAGTTCAGGATAATGACCAATTGATAACCCAAAAGCAAATGAAATTCATACTGAAACTGTGAATTGCTTAACTGCTAAAATAAATAACAACCATACTTATACCCCAAATAGGAAGGAACATTCATGACAATGTAGTTTAGGATAAGTCTTCAAATTCCTTAGCTCAGTTATTTGCACAAGTAGCATCCCTGAAAAATTGTAGTAAATTTGCATTGCATTATGATGAGACGTTCAAGCCAAAAAAAAGATAGTACGGACTATTATGACCACTACAAATTAATTAACCTACGCAGAGTCTCAGATTTGTAACTAGTAGAATTCACGATTCAACTATTAGAAGATTGGGATTTAGATAAACTCTAATGTGTGTACTATGTACATAGACAAACATCTTCCATTTTCTGGCTTCTGATTTCTAGTCTTCTTTTGTGTGATGTGTACAGGTTCGTCTTCCACAAATCTAACTTCTCAGCATTAGGAACATCCCACTCTTTATCATTAGAAAGAGATGCTTTAGTTATATTTTGGAAATTTGTGCTAGCACTCATCTGTAAGTACTCTTTGCATGTTACAACTTTGTTGCATCATGTGTACCACTCATCGATGATTTAAGTACACTCATTCATTTTCCCTTTTTTTCATCATTGGTTACTTGATGCCAAATCTATACATATGGATCAACAATATAAAGCCTTTGTAAACTCATTCTTGTTCTAAATGAACATTTGTTTTTATGGTTTCATTCATTTGCCTTTGAGTATTTATGTATTTACATTTTCCAATGGCATGGCAACTACGCGAAGAAGGAAATTGAAAGAGATATGGATTTAAGTCTAGAAGGATACATCGAAGAAGTATTAAGATACGCCAAAGTTGCACTCTTTTGCAAACAAGCAACAACTCAAAGAAGATCCTCAATGGCCCAAGTTTATTCTCTTATTATAGTATATGTATGATAGGGTAGAAATATGAGTAGAAAATGCTCTATTTGAAGAAAAAAGTGTTGTGTGAGAGAAGAAATTGTTACACATGAATGGTGCATGAAAATTGTAGAAAATTTTATTGTAATTGTTTGTAGTATAAAAACTTTGTTAAAATAAATTATTTATTTATTTATTTCATTCTGTCATATATGCTATTATTAAAACAATTACATTTAATACGTAATATCTATAAGCTATAATTTTTTTTTATAGATTTATGAATCTATTGCAACGGGCATATACTGTTGCAAAATGGTTTGTTGCAACAACAAAGGCTAGTTGCAAAAAAGTATACTGCAATGTTTTATTGCAACAGGCAGAAAACGTTGTAGACTTTTAGCAACTTCGGCTATACCAATAGGCGCGGGCCTGTTGCAACTGGTCTACTGCAACAGATATTGCCTGTTGCGAAAAGTGTTTTTTGTTGTAGTGTTGGATGATAGATCGAAAGAATGGAACTAAAAAGTTATCTGATCAAATGAAGACAGTAGTCTGATGATCAAGATGCTTCAGCCAGTGAGGAAGATGATGAAGCTTCTTTGATTCCTCTATTGGCAAGGCAGCAACAACGAGTTAATATCAAATGGCTGATGAAACAGATGCAAAGGCAAGAAAGGAATGCTCCAGTGATGAACTTAAAATCTGAGGAGTCAAATAAGTCAACACTTTCTCCAATATGTAGTTGTAATCGATACAAAGGTTGAAAGTATGATTGCTAGCAGGTACAATTTGATTATGATCTAATGAAGAGAGTTTTCTTTTAATATGCCTTTCAGTTGTTAAGCTCTGGTACCATGAAAAATATTGTAATATATTTGAGAACAGAACCGAAATCTTGTTATTACTTAATGATTGAAGAATATACAATGGCTAAGTACATGTATTTATATACAGTTTGTATTATAACCGTTACATGGGATAAAATAATAAACTTTAGAAAGAATTCTGGAAGCCTATTAGTAGTTGTGAGGCCCATGGCCCATATTATCCTCTATATTGCTCAGTAGCATAATCGACAGATGCTTTTGTTGGCGTAAACCAAAATTCATTAACTACTTTAAGTGTCTATTAAAATAAAGAGACATGTCCATTCATCAAAAGTCATGTCCATTCATCAAGAGTCTTATCCGTTCGTCAAGTGTCATGTCCGTTCAGTGAAGTGTCATGTCCGTTCAGTGAAGTGTCATGTCTGTTCGGTGAAAAGTCATGTTCATTTAATGTTGTGTCTATTGAAATGATTTCTAAACCACTATATAATGGTGGTCATTTTAGTTGTAATGTCAAGTGAAGAAAAAGAAGAAAATAAGTGAATGAAAAAAGTGCAATAAAATACTATCTTCTTCCTCCTACAAAATATCGTCTCCTTCCTCCAACAAATTTATATCATATCTTCACTACTCCATCAAACAAGTATCAAGCTTCTTCTAAAAAACCAACAAATTGGTATCAAAGCCAAAAACCAAAAAATAAACTCTAACAATTGGTATCAGAGCCTAGTTGAAATATGGCATTTCAATTTCTTTTTCTGTTTGTTCTCACAAAAGAAAATTTTGAAGCGTGGAGTAACAAAAAGAAAGAAGAATTGATCTCTAAAGGATTATGGGAGATCGTTGAAAATGGCTTTGGAGATCCAGAAGATACTAAAGATTTGACGGAGAAAGAAAGAAAATCGATCACAATATTGAGTTGGAATGACCTGCAAACTCGTATTGTGATGACTGCAAATATCGATGATGAAGCATATGATCATATTATTGGAGAAAATTGCGCAAAAGATGCGTGGAATTTATTAAAGGAGATTTATGGTAAGAATGTGGAGGAGAACATACATGAAGATAAATTGAAAGAGGCTATTTCTAAAGTCAAAGCTGAAAAAGCTGAAAGTAGCATAACTGAGCCCGCAAACGTGCCAAATGGCAACGAAGCCAAAGTACACATTGAAGAGGTTAAGTCAACTGATGATGTGAAAGATAATGCAAACAATATGAAATACAGGGATGTTGCAAACAAGCTTGAAGAAGAAAAAGATGATGAATCACTACCCAAAATCGATGATGCTGCAAATGAAAATACCGAAAATGATGTCAAAGACACGGTTAGTAGCATTGCAGATATAGGAAAAGAATCTGAAATAGTGGTTTCAAAAGAAGCAAACTCTTTTCAGAGCAATACACCCGTAGTTGAGCATAACAAGAACAAAAGGATGGAGTTAAAGCACAAAAATGTTGCAGCTGAACCAAAAAAAAAGAAGGTCATGGTGACTGAAGATGGATCAGTTGAAATAATGAAAGAAGCAAATGATGCTAACGACATCAAAGAAGCAAATGGTGCTAAAGATACCCAAGAAACAAACGATCTTACTGAGGATACTACTAAATAAACATTCTCCATTCACTTCAGGAAATATGGGGAGATCACAGATTTAACCATAATGAAAGACAAAAGAACATTGGATGTTAAAAGAATGCTTCCAAGAGATAGCACGCCAACCAAAGAAGCAGGTGGAGGACTCAAAACAAAGAAAATCTTTCCAACATACATTGATGATAAACCAAAAGAGCATTGTAACTCGTATGGAGAAATAGTTGAAGCTCAAATTATGGTTGATCATGCCACCAAAAGGTCGAGTGGTTTTTCCTTTGTGAAATTTACTAGCAAGGATGCGGTTGAAAAGATTACTCCCAAGGATAAAATGCAGGGTAAGTTGATGTCTCTACAGAAGAAGAAGAAGACAAAAAAGAAAATTCGGATAATATCCTTATTTTTACTGAAACATGAAAAATATAAAGATTGGATAGCGGTATGAATGACCAAAAGAGCACAGTGATATCGTGTTCAAGAAGTGTTGCCGCATTGGGTGTTCGAAGGAATTTTGGTTTAGGGGAGGCATTGTTGGCGTAAACCAAAATTCATTAATTACTTTAAGTGTCTATTAAAATAAAGAGACATGTCCATTCATCAAAAGTCATGTCCATTCATCAAGAGTCATATCCGTTCGTCAAGTGTCATGTCCGTTCAGTGAAGTGTCATGTCCGTTCAGTGAAGTGTCATGTCTGTTCGGTGAATAGTCATGTTCATTTAATGTTGTGTCTATTGAAATGATTTGTAAACCACTATATAATGGTGGTCATTTTAGTTGTAATGTGAAGTGAAGAAAAAGAAGAAAAGAAGTGAATGAAAAAAGTGCAATAAAATACTATCTTCTTCCTCCTACAAAATATCGTCTCCTTCCTCCAACAAATTTATATCATATCTTCACTACTCCATCAAACAAGTATCAAGCTTCTTCTAAAAAACCAACAAATAGGTATCAAAGCCAAAAGCCAAAAAAACTCTAACAGCTTTATATATATATATACATATATATATATGTATGTATGTATGTGTGTGTGCGCGCACGTGTTACCATTTCCATATTTTAGAGAATTGGATTAGTGTCCATTAACTCCACTTTTCCCCAATCCTATCAGTAAATTTAGGGATAATGCCAAATGTGGTAAATGACTAAGAATTCAATTGTCACCTGAATAACAAACTAATTGATTTTGCATCTTCTCTTCATTCCTTAAGAAAATTAGACAGACCTTTCTCTTCCCTAAAAGCGATACAGAATTCCATAGTCATGTTAATTGTGGATTAGGACTGAAACAACCAACATATACTACAAAAATTAATATGTTAAAATTTCATGATGTGAATATATAATATAACTGGAGTAATTGAGAAATTATTAAACATGAATGAGTACTTAGATAATAGATGAGAAAAAAAATTATTGAAAACAAAGAAGAAATCATATCTTATCACCAATATCAGCTTCTTAGTGTACAATAAAAAGACATTCAGTGCACCAACTCCAATATGTACATACCTACCAAGATCAACTGAACCGCAATAAGAATAGTAAAAAAACCTAGTAATAAAGGTTCCTGCTTGTAAAATAATGGAAAATTGAGAAATATGTGATATGAACATAGTATTTTTAAACTGGCATTACCTTATAAGATATTGTCTAATAGCGGACACATCTAATTAAAATATTCTACCTTATACTTATATTGTGCTGCAAATTTGTTCTTTTAAAAAGCAAAGAAGAGGAAGCTTGCAAAACACATGTAACGAACAAGAAAAGCTTATTAACAGATTAAGGCAGGCATTTCCCGCTGACCTTGGCAATAAATGTAATGATAGTTTGATAAGTAGGTTGCAAATGGAGCAAGTGCGAATGAAAGCAGTTGATCACACACTGAGGAAGGAAGTAGAGTCATGTAGAAGTGAATTAGACTCTTAAGGCATGAGAATATGTATCTCTTTAATAGACCTCCAAGTAATAAAAAGGGTAAAGGATCTTACTTTTCAATAAAGCTAGAGGAAGAGCTTTGAGACCGAGTGGAATACTTATAGAAACAAGTGCTTTATTATTGAATGAGCATAGTCAATTTGTAGCAAAGTGTTAAATCTGATGAAATGCAAGCAATTTGAAGTTGATGTTTGCTACACAAATAACGAGTACAATATTAAATATCAGAGTTTAAAGAGTGGGATTGAGAATTTTAAAAGAAGTTTGTTTGCAGTGGCTAAGGTCGTTGATGAGAAGGTCGAAATAGATGTATCTGATTGTAGGTCACAAGCTACCGAATGTTTCACATCAAAGTTTGGATGCACTTGGCTGCACTCCAAATAAATTTTAGCTATAAGTTACATTCACTAGAACATTAACAAACATATCTTAAGTCGTACGAAGTTTATAATATCTAATTAATTAATTAAAAAGTAAGGTTGGACTTTTGAAATGATGCACTTTCAGAAATGCCCTAAAAAGGGAAAAAGGAAGAAGAAAAAAGGACTACTTGTAGAGCAATGGCTTACATGAGCTCAGGTTGCCAGTTAATTCGAGGTTTAGTCCAGACTGCTAAACTTCCATGTGCATGAATTGTGTCTCATTCAAACTGATTCTTGAATAGTGATTCTATACGCCTCCTATAAAATAGCAGTTAGTGTAAAAAGATAAGTTAATGCAGTGCAAAAGTATTCATGAACCAAAAGAGGATGAAAACGTTACATTAATCATAAGCTGATCTCCACAACAAGAAAAACATGGCCAGTGGTTGCCAGAAAACAACAAATCAATAATAAAGAAATGAAATGCTTTCGCATTTATTAAGTACCCATGTGTACCTTTTTATCCTTAAATGACAGGAATCAAGCATTCTTCCAAAGCCATTTGAGGTCTGAGCTAAGCATGTGACATTACCTAAATCATTCCTGCAAGTCAACAAAAATATTCTGTGTGGAAAAATTAACCCATGAGTGTGTTCAAGTAAACATAAAGTTCAAACTACAAATTAGGGAAACGCTCAGTAACACTAAATAATACACGTGCTTCAGTTAGTGCACAACTGATTACGTGCATTTGGTGCATGATGAATGGTTGAAACTAGAACAGACTCACAACTGGATTTTTTGGCCCACCGCCTATATCCTAATAAATGGAAATAACTAGAGTCAAATCCTTCTGATAAAAAAATATAAAATACATCTCTTTAAGTAAAATATTAAACTAGAATTAACAACCTGCCATCATCTGCTGCTTTTGTTATAAGTTGTGTTTGAATAAGCCTAGCTTAATAAGTGGAGACGTGATGAAGTAGGTTTATTATCGAGTCTAAGTTTATCTAGTTACTTAGATCCTATTTTTATGTATTCTATGTGCTTGTATGCCTATATATTTAGGCTTTGTTTAACGAATAATAATAACGTAGATTTCTTTGTCTTTCTATCTCCAATATTCCAATAATTGGTATCGGAGCTAAGCACTCTCATAAGAGTTTTTTTTTCGATCTTGGATGTTGTTCTCTGGCGGCAGTAGCCACCATAAAAGGTTGTCGTCCGCCGAGTTATCTTAGTGCTAATGGTGCAGTTTTGGCAAGGAATTGGTGGAAGTGTGTTTGATGGAAGAGCTTGCTGATAAAGATGTATTTTCACTAGATCTGGAATGCAATTGTTCCATTGTGATGCCCAGTTCACTGGATTGTTCGTAGTGCAGGCGTTAGATATTGTAGAGGTCAAACGGGAAGAGGAGATGGAAGGTCTAGTGATCGACGCTAGAAAAGCGTGATATTTATAATAAATTCTGCAAGCGCACAAATGTGTAGTATGCAGGTCGAACACAGGGAGGTAGATTAAAATCAAATTATTTATCTAATCTCTTGGGTGAGTTAGACAAAGTTTGGAGATTTGGTTGAAATAAAAACAAATTGAAATTGCAAAATTAGGATTATGGTTGAATCTAATCAAACAATTAATCACTAATGAAAATAAAATCGCAAAGACAACTTGAACTCTATCAAATCTAATTGAATATGACACAAATTGCTTGGAAAATAAAATGCAAAACACAAATAAAATGCAGAAATTAAAATTGCATAAAAAGAAGAACAACAAAAAGAAAAATTAGGATTGTCGTTGAAACTAATCAAACGACTAATCACTAATAAAAAATGTAAAATACAATTGGTGTTCTACCAAAACTAATTGTGAAGACAACACCAATTGCTAAGAAAAAGAAAAATGCTAGAAAATAAAAGAAGAAGAAGAACTTTTATTAATGGATGTTAAGATAGAAAAATAGGATGGTGGCTACAATGATATTACAAGGGTATTTATAGGAGATAACCAAACCCTAACCCTAATTACAAATGGGCCTAGCTATTTCAAGTAAGTTTTAGGCCTTTTGTCATTTGGAACAAGTTCTATGCCTTTTCTCCTTTTCTCTTACAAGCCTCCTTTAATTTGAGATGTGCATGGCCTTTTTATCAATCATTTTCTTGTCCAACAACAATTAGATGTGAGATCTTCATCTACAATTCTTCAAAATATAAATATATAGCAATCTGATCTCCATTTCTCTACTTTTCTGGTTGCATGCGGGCTGGGTTGGAATATCTGTAAAGGTGACAAAACAATACCCAAGTAATATATATTTATATACAAAAGATAAGATATAAGAGCATAAAATAAACACATTTCTATGTTAATCAAATACCCCCACACTTATCTTTTACTCGTCCTCGAGTAAAACAAGAAATGAAAAACTAAACTAGATAGGTCACACTTTCGTAGGAAACACGATTGCATTGAGCGTATGCAACAAGCCGTTAAACCTCTAGGTGTCCCTAGCAGGACGAGTGGTGTCTCGTGAGGGTTTTCAGCAGATACTACCCACAAAATCCAATTACAGTATGCTACGATTCTAATGAAACTACATGAGTGCAATGGGCATATGCAAAATAAAAACAAAAATGAAAACACGACTTGTTTCAGGAAAGTGGTACAACAATTTAAGTTAACAATTTCTAATCAGTTGATTGTACTTTAAATACCTCAACCTGTCACAAATTTTCAACATAAGTCAAGTTTTCAATGTCTAAACTCTAGTTTGGCCAGTTGGTTCGTACAATAACATAGTGCATCCATGAAATAAATTCTTAGTTTGCTTGTCACAGTTTGTGAAGTGGTATTCTAGTTTCCTTATGTACGGCCAACCAAATCAATAAGGTCAAGAAATGTTTGGGCATCATCACTTATTCTCTATCTCTATAAAAGTTAAAATTTATGATTAATTACATACACCTAACTTAAAAGACCAAGGTATACCACCCATACACTGCCTTGCGGACTGACGGAGAGTTAGGACAGAGCTTGGCGGATTGTGCAGACCGACGCTGACTTTGTCAACAACATGTCGGTAATCCTTAGGTGTCCAATCTCATAAAATGAGACCAAGATATTCCAACGCTGACTTTGTCAACAACATGTCAGATAGAGCTTGGCGGGTTTGCACACCAACACTTGATATACAAGCAATGTTGGATACCCTTGGATTACTATTATTATTATTGAGAATATAAGCATAAAAGAGAGTTACGCGAATTCAACTTAACACAACTTAGTTTCAAAGATTCGAAAAGCCAATATAAGTATGTTAAGTCTTCCACTTATTTAAACAAAGGCTACAATATAGAATAAATTTCATGGCCATCACCTAAGAATCTCCATATGTACCAGTTACACTATTATCCCTCAAAATACAACTTTTCATTATATTTCATATTCGATCATAGTTGAGAGAAGAAAATACTATCAACTGATTAACGATCCTTAACTTATTTTGTTGTATCAATCTAGAATGAGTCATGTTTAAAAAAAAAGGCATGTTACTACAATCTAAAATGCATGATGGTCCTATTTAAATGGCTGAAAATGAAAAGAAAAAAAAATAAAGAAAAAAACTTAAATAAATGAAATGCAGACTCCCCCCACACTGGGACAAAACAGTGTCCACACTGTAGTTCGTTTCCTAAATTTGAATGATAAAATCCATAGATGGATTAGATGCAAAATTATTTGCAGAATGAAATGCGGCCTAACTATATGTAAGAATGGCTCATATGTACAATGATATATGTGTTTACGATGCATGCGATGCAAAGAATGCCACCAACCATTTCCCCCACACTTGGTTCTAGCCCGATGAATTCTGTTCCCACTATGTCTGGGCATGTTTTCTAATAAGCAAAGGTTTTTGAAAACCATTTCATCTTTATACCTAGATTTATAGTCCGGCAAATAAATGTCCAGGGTCATCCTAACATGAAGTTTTTCAACCAAGCCAGCATTCCAAAGATAATTCATGTGTTCAACAAATTTATCAGTGTAACTGTTCAAAAATTTATGATCGTATATAAATTCAGTGAAATTTGAATTATGAGTGTTATTCAAAACTATGTGATCACATTTCTCATTTTCATTACTGGACAACATATTTTCGACACTGACAATATCAAGCTCGTTTGACACCTCAAAATCAAAATTTTCAAATTTGGATTGGTGGCTTGACTTTATTTTGTCCTCATTTGGCAACTCATCCTCATACAATCCACAAAATTCATGTTCATATAAATCCTTTTCCAATTCTGAGTTTTTGAAAAATTCAACGTTTTCATTTTGTTCAATTCCAAAAATTTCAAGTTTCTCGCAGTCTGAAAGACAAAGATCAAAATCCAAGCTTAAATCTTTTTCTTGAAAAGAATCGAAATCCAAATCATTTGTTGAATTTTGAATAACTTCATTTAGATCGTTATTCTCAATTTCCAAAGTTGTTATTCGAAAAATTTCACTATCAGTAAAGAATGGATTATTTTCTGTTTTATGTCTTGTTTGAATTTGATTTTGTTGCTCGCATTGTTCTGCAAAAGATGTCACTAAACAAAGAAGTTCATCCATCTTTCTATCTTTTTCATCAAACTGGCTATCTTGCCTTTCTACCCTCTCTCTAAGAATGTTAAGATGATATTCTTCAGAATCGTTGATTTGAGAACTCTCATTTTGGATTTCTTGATTCTCAAAATTATAGTCCACATCAATTTCACAATCAATATTATTTCCAATATGGTTGTTGTTTGAATTTTCAGAAAACTGACAATGATATTGGAAATCATTTTGATCATAAAAATTAGGTTCGTAACCAAAACTGTTAAAGTTCGAGAGAGAATTGCAATTTTGGTTATTTTCAAGATGTTGATATGGGCTATAACTTTGAAAATTTTGATTTACAACCCCATATTGATGTGGTTCAAAGCTATATTGGGATTCAAAATTGTTTTGATGTCGATGTGGCCCATAATCGAAATTATTGAAATTTGAATTGAAATCGCAATTTCGATCATATCCATGATTTTGAAAATGTTGGTCATTTGGAAAATTTTGAAAATTATCGATATTGGGCTCACGAAATTTCGAAAAATCTTGTTTCATGAGTTGTAATTCATAATCATACTCTTCAATAGGACGTCTACTCTGGTTACTAACCCACAATTCTCTCAAGGATTTTTTTGAATCAGACATTTGAATGCAATCAAGGGAAGATAGAAATTATTCTTAGTTCAAAATAGTATAAAAGAATGAGTTGTGCTCTATTGATTAACTGACTCAATTAGAAGTGGAAGAGGGTCTTATGGCCGTTCACGTATAGTATGAATATTAAGGGATACAACCAATGTTTTACGGGTAGTATGCAACCTCTTTTGCTAATAGTTCAATAAATTGAACTACTATATATCCGCGATCCAATTATACGAGACAGTTAACTTCACAAAACACAAATTTTCAATTATATTATTTTGTATGAGCTCGTATTTTTCCTAGAACCAATGTCTAATGAATTTTAAAGTTGAAAACCAATGAGAGTGACGATCTTAGTTATGGAAATTAATTCCTAACTAAACAGATTTAGAAAATTTCAATCACTGAACAGTCAAACAAGAATAACTACAGGAATTAAAATTGTACAAGCAAGCCGCTGTCCCCTGTAGATATTTTTTACAAACAATTTCTACTTTTTTAAGCAACTGCAGCAGAACACCTGTAGAGTTCTGAAAATATTACAGTGGGTTATGGCTGACCAGAAAATTTGAGTAGTGCTCATGCTTCAAACTCCACCATTTGCAACTTTGTTAACCTTTCGAATTTCCTGTTTGCTGCTAGGACACTATTCTTGTAACGACCCGGATTTTGAGCGACTTTGGTTATCGACATAAGCTCAACGTCGATAACCAAAACATCGAAAAATCCCGGTAATTAATGAAAGAAATTAGAAGGTGAGAATAGATAAGATAGAAACTTAGAATAGAAGAAGAAGAAGAACACAACATCAGAGTAACACGAACCTCACAGCGGAACGAATAACATATAATAGATAACATAACTTTGAAATATAACAGTTATGTATACAATAGCACTTATCAGAGTACAACACTTACAACACAGCGGAAATAACTATAGCTATATGATCTTGAAGCCTCCTGCTCCAAGCTCTCCAAGTATATCTGTAAAATCCTGACTACTTGACTGCCCGTACAAAATTGGACACCCAAGAGTTTAGAGAAAACAACAAAGTAAACTCCGGGTCAGTCATGGGAGTGGTGTGAGTAAAAACAGTTTAAAACAGGTATATGAACAAGTAAACAATATCTCATAAGACCACGCCGCAGAACGGAACGGGTTTTTCCCTTATGAGAATCCAAAATATCTTTATATCAAAAACCTTTTGATATTATAATAATGTCTATGTACAAATAGATATCAACTAGCAGAAACGCTTTCATCTCACGTTCTACATATATAGTATACAATCAAAATCGCAAGCACGTATTGGATAATCGATTTCCAACTATGACAAGGTATGAAACCACCTTCCGATCAGTGTACTCTAGGAACGATACACTAGAGTTCAACAAGAACATCTTGTAACTCAGCGACACATGACCGACCACTCATTTCGTTTGAGTGTATCGAATGTACATCACCAACGGTTGGGATCAGCAACCGTTCCCGTATATATATGGGACAGCATTGATAGATTTAAGAAACAAATGAATATTCTCTAGATATGTGATTATACACCCTACTTCGGTGCGACTGACTTAGCCATGCTGCCTGCCCGATTTCTGTCATTTACCGGTTGATGAGGCTAGAAGCTACGCTCTATCATCACATCGGATTCACTTCGAATGCCACATTGTCAGATCCTTCGAAAATCACTAATTGACATCTACAACCCTATATTACGTGTCAGCTAAAAGAAGTTTCCTTCTCCGCTTCCACTCTTGGTACGGTTGAAGAAATCAATGTACGTGACCTTTCTGGAAATACTCTGTCAGACATCCACCTTCATTCACTTAAAATGTCACATCGTCATACCCGCCAAATCACAAATTGATTTATCCAAAAGTAACATGGGTATACAGCTTAGAGAAACGAATTCCTCCGCCACCAAACGTGAATATGTTTGAACAGATCAACTTACGCGATCCATTTGATATACTCTGTCAGACCTTCGTCCATACAAGTTGTCCTGGGACTGGACAAACCGAAGGCACTATTCAGTATATCCATTTTAGTCACTGTTATCTAAGACTTATACAACAGCCCTTGCATTTTACTCCATCTTCAATTATCTTTGGCATATATGATTCGCAACGCTTATGCTAATACAGAGTGGTTCTTTGGATAATAATCCAACTGGTCTCTCCATATTAACAACGTTAAAATGGTCAAAACTTCGATAGTCTGTGATTTAACTATCAAAGAAAAACAAGTGTGCGAACAACGATATTATTTCCAGATGGAAATTATATCAGTAAATCATCAACATATATCTATATATATATTCACATTGCCTTATTTTCTATGTTTAGAAAATATATGTTATTAACACTGGAAAACGTTTTCTATTTGCTTATTTACAAATCACTACTCGTCCCCAACTATCAGTCCCTGACTGTGAACTAGTATGAGAACAATCCCCTAAGTATATATCCCGAAGGCCGAAACCAACATCAGATAGACACTTAGAAAAACCATTCAATTTACTAATCTCTAGTCAGTTCTAATTTTACTTAACTCTATTTGATTAACTCTGATTGATTAACTCTAACTGGTTTTACTTGGTTTGACTAACTCAATTCATTAACTCGACTGACTAATTCAACTCGATTAACCTAACTTGATTTGCTTATCTCGATTAACTGAACTAATCACTTTGATTAACTCGACTAATTCACTTTGGTTAACTTAACCAATTCACTTAACTAATTCACTTAGTTTAACCTAACTATTCACTTAACTCCTGTCGAATAAACTATATTCGATAACTCCTCTAACTCTATTCGAATAAACTATATTCGATTGACTCCTTTACTCTATTCGAATAAACTATATTCGATTAACTCCTTTACTCTATTCGAATGAACTATATTCGATTAACTCCTTTAATTTAACTCTAATCGATTAACTCCATCGAATAAACTATATTCGATAACTCCCTTCGATGAAACTAACATCGACACTCCTTTCGATGAAACTAACATCGATTAACTCCTTTCGATGAAACTAACATCGATTAACTCCTTTCGATGAAACTAACATCGATTAATTTAACTCGACGAACTTAACTCGACTCACTTATCTCGATAATCTAACTCAAGAACATAACTCCTATCGAATAACTAATATTCGATTTAACTTCATTCGCTTGACTCTAGATCGCAGCGATCACAATGGTTACGCCTGACTCCCTCAGGAAACATCCGATCGCTTTAGGCTATTTATAGCCCTGTGAATTTCGCTAGCAGTCGTACGAGATGGCAACTTACCCTGAATACTATGTTTGACTAACTCTGTCTCAAATAACTATATTTGATTAACTCTAGTTCGTTTTACTCTAATCGATTAACTCTAACTGAGTAACTCTAACTCGATCAACTCGACTTGATTAACTCGACTTACTTAACTCAACTGGTTAACTTGACTTACTTAACTCACTGGTTAACTTGACTTACTTAACTCACTGGTTAACTTGACTTACTTAACTCACTGGTTAACTCTACTGAACTGGTTAACTCTACTGAACTGGTTAACTCTACTGAACTGGTTAACTCTATTCAAATAACTCGACTCGACTAAACCCTTCCGAATAGCATGTTCGTTTTACTAACTTTCGAATACCATATTCGATTTACTCCCTTCGAATACCATATTCGATTTAACTCCTTTCGAATACCATATTCGATTTACTTTATTCACTTTATAAAGATTTCCTTTTTAACAACGTTTTATTCATTTGGAAAGATTTACTTTTAAATAACGGTTCTACACTTTAAAAATGATTTCCTTTTTATAACGTTTCCTTTTAAATTCTATTTGTAAATGGTTTACAAATATTTCCTTTTCAAATTTATTCTTAAAATACTCTAACTCCTTAAATTCTCTGAAAAATTCGCCATAACCTCCTTTGTAACGGGAGCATCGGGAAAATCCCCAAACCCGCCACACAGGCCTTTCCATTCAAAAAGAAAATGGTTTGTAATTATTTCCTTTTTGAATATCTCCTATTTATAAATATTCCAATTTATAAACATTTCTTATTTATAAATATTCCACTTTATAAATATCTCTTATTTATAAATATCCCATTTTATAAATATTCTATTTTCAATATCACTTTGAAAATCCCCTTATCAACATTTCGGTATGTTATGGTATTCAATCATATCAAATCACGATGTTCAATATCGTCCAAGTACATATAATCGCCCACAGATTTTATATCACATCATATAACAATATATGAAAAACAATAAAATAACTGTTGAGGAATCCAGTCGGATTCCTCCAACCTGTCTCCCTGCATCCACAGATGTTACACAATATGATTATCATTACTTTCAGTTCAATATAAATTATTCTGATAGCAGAATCAATATATAAATATTTAACGGTATATATATATATATAATTTCATATATATATATATATATATATATATATATATAATTTTCACTAACTGACTAGCAGTTCAATCAATCAACTAACACACAACAATCAACAGATGATTAACAGTTATAGAAATACGTTATAAAAATATAACTGTTCAGAGTTGGTGAGTTTTACTCACATTTGCAATTCATAGTTAAAGAACGATAAACTGTTATTTGATTTGAATCAAACAATTTATTTCGCCATAAATTCATACGATCCCCAATCCACTTCTAGTCGGCTTCGTTGTGAAGCTCCCGTCCATACGATCCCAACGCAACTTACGGTTCGTCAATCTGATCACGTTCGTAGAAGATATTCAATTTCTAAGTTTTCAAACATTAATTTAATTTAAAACTAACTAAATTAAAACAAGTCGGGCCTCACCCCTTTCGAAATCAATCCACGAAGCCCAACATTCCAACAGTCTAGCCCATCCTTCTTTTGAAATGAAGCCTCTCCTCCTTTTGAAATGAAGCCCCTCCTCTTTGAAATAAAAACCCATCTCCTTTTAAATAAAACCCCGGCCCAATGAAATAAAACCCCGGCCCAACTACTCCCTCCAAAGCCCATACGGGTTCTCCCTTCTTCCCCAAATCCAGAAATTGGACCCGTCTGGTAAAATAAATCCCCCCGTTGACCTTCCATTTGACCGCCGTATCCATCCACCTCGGCCCCCAACCTCCACCGCAACCACCACCATCAGATTCCGCGCCACCAGCCCTACTTGACCGCCCCCCTGAAGCTCAACTCGATGAACCCTAACCTGCTGTTTATCCTACTTCCGCCGCCGCCGTACTTAAACTCAGGCCACTGAACACTGCATCGCCGCTATGAAATCGCTCCCCCGTTCAACACGAGCACATCGACACCCTTGATTTCAACAACGATGCTTCAATTTGAGAACACCGAAACCCTAGCTGCTGCTCTGCATTTTCCAGCGAAGACTGATGATGTCAACCCTTGCTAATGTATATTAATGTGGAGTGGAAGAACATATGAGTTCACAACAATTGGTTTGAGGATTTAGTTAGGATTTTTAGCTTTATTTTTGGTTTTCTTTTTTTGAGAAGTTCCTCACGTTTTAGCTGAAAGAGATGAAGAAAAAGTGGCGGCAACAAATTGTTTACTGCGAATGAGGATTATTTCATAAGGAATGGGAGAGTTAGGTTATTTATAGGAGGGAAATTTTAGATATTTTCTTATATTTCTCAATATTTAATTCATTTTTGCCTTCTAAAAATTCGTGTGCTCACACATGATACCTAAAAATCATGAAAATTGACATGTAGCTAGAGTTCGACATTACGGTCCCAACGAAACTGGTTTCTTCGAATTCCGACTCTGTATGCTCACACAGCGTATTTTTAACTGTCAAAATACTGACTGTTTCTCACTCTAAAAATCCGTACGGCCACACAGTGACTCTAAAAATCACGAAAACTGACATCTAGCAATAATTTAATGTTGCGGATCCAAAAAAATTAGTTTCGTTGAATTCTGAGGTCGTATGAAAAACTGGCTATTTTTAAAGCTCTGAATGACCCATTTAAATATATAAATATATTTAAATAAAATTAAATTAAATATAAATAAATCTATATTATCGTATATAATTACCGAGGAATATCATACAGCTCCAGGATAATTATAGGTTCGCTATTCCGAGTCCAGATTGAATCGATATTCAATTTACATTGAAAAAATCGTTTTATAACGTATATAAAGCGTTACGAATTATAAAGGAATTTTACAACGACTTTTCTGAAATTTGATTTGGACGTAAATCAAAATCTACACAACGAAATCCCGATTTTTCTCTTCCACTAGAAAGATATACTCCACCAGCTCCACACGTTTCTTGTTTCACAGAAATCCGGCTTAAAACGAATCCTGTACATTCAATTGAAGTTCAAATCGCCAAATCGTGAACTGCAGCGCCATTTCAAGCTCGATTTTAATTATAATATAATTATACGTTCAAACTGTCGTCGATTGAATATATTCGTCAATATAATTCCACTCTAAGCTGAATTAAATCTAAGAGACGACCCCGTTCACAGAATATTGTGATTTCCAATATTTCTGATTATTTCTGAATTAAATATATTATTTAATTTATTATTTTAATTAAATATTCCCAGTTATTTAATTCCACGACCGTTAAATCCTTTAATTCACCATTTATATAATTAAATAAATTAATTATTCCTCTGGAAAATGCGGGTCATTACATTCTTCCCCACTTAAAATAATTTCGTCCTCGAAATTGCTAAGGTAGAGGACGACCCTATCTATTGGAATTCCTAAGATTTGTTTACCCCTTATTTCTGATTTCAACTGAACCAATTAATATCGAATAAAATATTAATTCCTTTCGACTTACTAAAATTTTCAAAAATTCTGAATTTTTTTTAACACTTTATATTTTCCGAAAATTTCGCCGGCACCTCCTTTGTACTGGTCAATATCTCAAACTCCAGCTCGCCTCTCTGGGCCTTCTTCAACCCAAAAGAAAATCAAAACGCCAAACGGCTTGCCAATTCGGCTCAAAAATTCCAAACTCATATAAAAAATATAAACTTGTACCTTTTTGTTAGGCATATCATTATATCCCTACCATCTGTTATCAACTCGGCATATACAAATGCCATCCCAATAACCTCCAACCAAGTTATTCTTAACACAACCATTCGCTTATTCAAGCCGAATTCAAATTTCAAATTCGAGTTTCAAATTCCAAACTCTCAACTTATCATTTCAAATCCAAATCCCGGTTATTCTCAAATCACTTCCAGTTTTTCTTAACCTATCATCTCAAGTTAAATTCTGGTTTATTATTTACTTTTACCATCCCATTCGAATTAACTTCATAAGTTAAATTATAATTTCTAGAACTTAAATTCCCGGTTTTATTTCAAATCAAATTTGAAATCATAATACCAATTCAAAACCTTTGAATTTCTAAACAACTTGTTTTCTCAAAATAATTCAAATCAAAATCTTTGGTAGTAATCCACCACTTAGAAACTCGAAAATCACACCAATGATACTGCGCAGTCATCATCGAAATTATTTCCCAGCGACCCAAATGATTTCAATACTATATCATTTTCAATACCATTACTAAATACTTCCATTTTGAAAACATTTCAAAATCTCCCAAGAACTTAAAATTTCCTTATTTTAATTCCAAATCTGATTTAAATTCAAATTTAATTCATCTTATTTCATATACTTTACTTATATGATTCTGATTGGTTATATATAACCATTTCACTTTATAATCTCATTCGATTATAAATACAACCAATATATCTAATATATGATAATATATTACATATCCATACTGTGTCGGTCCATCGTATTTAAGTATTTATTTACTCCTACCGATACAATGGATCAAACTGATCGACCAGAACTCATAAACAACTCAGCCAATGAATCTCCACAACATAAAACCATTTTTATATCAAATACAAATACGCACTCGTATATATACACTCAAACTCAATCTAGGGTATTACTAACCCTATCTCTACCGAGTCACGCCACAGAGCCAAGTAATTCTTAACCTGGCTCTGATACCAACTGTAACGACCCGGATTTTCGGCGACTTTGGTTATCGACGTAAGCACGATGTCGATAACCAAAACATCGAAAAATCCCGGTAATTAATGAAAGAAATTAGAAGGTGAGAATAGATAAGATAGAAACTTAGAATAGAAGAAGAAGAAGAAGAACACAACATCAGAGTAACACGAACCTCACAGCGGAACGAATAACATATAATAGATAACATAACTTTGAAATATAACAGTTATGTATACAATAGCACTTATCAGAGTACAACACTTACAACACAGCGGAAATAACTATAGCTATATGATCTTGAAGCCTCCTGCTCCAAGCTCTCCAAGTATATCTGTAAAATCCTGACTACTTGACTGCCCGTACAAAATTGGACACCCAAGAGTTTAGGGAAAACAACAAAGTAAACTCCGGGTCAGTCATGGGACTGGTGTGAGTAAAAACAGTTTAAAACAGGTATATGAACAAGTAAACGATATCTCATAAGACCACGCCGCAGAACGGAACGGGTTTTTCCCTTATGAGAATCCAAAATATCTTTATATCAAAAACCTTTTGATATTATAATAATGTCTATGTACAAATAGATATCAACTAGCAGAAACTCTTTCATCTCACGTTCTACATATATAGTATACAATCAAAATCGCAAGCACGTATTGGATAATGGATTTCCAACTATGACAAGGTATGGAACCACCTTCCGATTAGTGTACTCTAGGAACGATACACTGGAGTTCAACAAGAACATCTTGTAACTCAGCCACACATGACCGACCACTCATTTCGCTTGAGTGTATCGAATGTACATCACCAACGGTTGGGATCAGCAACCGTTCTCGTATATATATGGGACATCATTGATAGATTTAAGAAACAAATGAATATTGTCTAGATAGGTCATTATACACCCTACTTCGGTGCGACCGACTTAGCCATGCTGCCTGCCCGATTTTTGTCATTTACCAGTTGATGAGGCTAGAAGCTACGCTCTATCATCACATCGGATTCACTTCGAATGCCACATTGTCAGATCCTTCGAAAATCACTAATTGACATCTACAACCCTATATTACGTGTCAGCTAAAAGAAGTTTCCTTCTCCGCTTCCACTCTTGGTACGGTTAAAGAAATCAATGTACGTGACCTTTCTGGAAATACTCTGTCAGACATCCATCTTCATTCACTTAAAATGTCACATCGTCATACCCGCCAAATCACAAATTGATTTATCCAAAAGTAACACGGGTATACAGCTTAGAGAAACGAATTCCTCCGCCACCAAACGTGAATATGTTTGAATTGATCAACTTACGCGATCCATTGGATATACTCTGTCAGACCTTCGTCCATACAAGTTGTCCTAGGACTGGACAAACCGAAGGCACTATTCAGTATATCCATCATAGTCGATGTTATCTAAGACTTATACAACAGCCCTTGCATTTTACTCCATCTTCTATTATCTTTGGCATATATGATTCGCAACGCTTATGCCAATACAGAGTGGTTCTTTGGATAATAATCCAACCGGTCTCTCCATATTAACAACGTTAAAATGGTCAAAACTTCGATAGTCTGTGATTTAACTATCAAAGAAAAACAAGTGTGCGAACAACGATATTATTTCCAGATGGAAATTATATCAGTAAATCATCAACATATATCTATATATATATATATATATATATATATATTCACATTGCCTTATTTTCTATGTTTAGAAAATATATGTTATTAACACTGGAAAACGTTTTCCATTTGCTTATTTACAAATCACTACTCTTCCCTAACTATCAGTCCCTGACTGTGAACTAGTATGAGAACAATCCCCTAAGTATAAATCCCGAAGGCCGAAACCAACATCAGATAGACACTTAGAAAAACCATTCAATTTACTAATCTCTAGTCAGTTCTAATTTTACTTAACTCTATTTGATTAACTCTGATTGATTAACTCTAACTGGTTTTACTTGGTTTGACTAACTCAATTCATTAACTCGACTGACTAATTCAACTCGATTAACCTAACTTGATTTACTTATCTCGATTAACTGAACTAATCACTTTGATTAACTCGACTAATTCACTTTGGTTAACTTAACCAATTCACTTAGTTTAACCTAACTATTCACTTAACTCATGTCGAATAAACTATATTCAATAACTCCTCTAACTCTATTCGAATAAACTATAATCGATTAACTCCTTTACTCTATTCGAATAAACTATATTCGATTAACTCCTTTACTCTATTCGAATGAACTATATTCGATTAACTCCTTTAATTTAACTATAATCGATTAACTCCATCGAATAAACTATATTCGATAACTCCCTTCGATGAAACTAACATCGATAGTCCTTTCAATGAAACTAACATCGATACTCCTTTCGATGAAACTAACATCGATTAACTCCTTTCGATGAAACTAACATCGATTAACTCCTTTCGATGAAACTAACATCGATTAATTTAACTCGACGAACTTAACTCGACTCACTTATCTCGATAATCTAACTCAAGAACTTAACTCCTATCGAATAACTAATATTCGATTTAACTTCATTCGCTTGACTCTAGATCGCAGCGATCACAATGGTTACGCCCGACTCCCTCAGGAAACATCCGATCGCTTTAGGCTATTTATAGCCTTGCGAATTTCGCTAGCAGTCGTACGAGATGGCAACTTACCCTGAATACTATGTTTGACTAACTCTGTCTCAAATAACTATATTTGATTAACTCTAGTTCGTTTTACTCTAATCGATTAACTCTAACTGAGTAACTCTAACTCGATCAACTCGACTTGATTAACTCGACTTACTTAACTCAACTGGTTAACTTGACTTACTTAACTCACTGGTTAACTTGACTTACTTAACTCACTGGTTAACTTGACTTACTTAACTCACTGGTTAACTCTACTGAACTGGTTAACTCTACTGAACTGGTTAACTCTACTGAACTGGTTAACTCTATTCAAATAACTCGACTTGACTAAACCCTTCCGAATAGCATGTTCGTTTTACTAACTTTCGAATACCATATTCGATTTACTCCCTTCGAATACCATATTCGATTTAACTCCTTTCGAATACCATATTCGATTTACTTTATTCACTTTATAAAGATTTCCTTTTTAACAACGTTTTATTCATTTGGAAAGATTTACTTTTAAATAACGGTTCTACACTTTAAAAATGATTTCCTTTTTATAACGTTTCCTTTTCAATTCTATTTGTAAATGGTTTACAAATATTTCCTTTTCAAATTTATTCTTAAAATACTCTAACTCCTTAAATTCTCTGAAAAATTCGCCATAACCTCCTTTGTAACGGGAGCATCGGGAAAATCCCCAAACCCGCCACACAGGCCTTTCCATTCAAAAAGAAAATGGTTTGTAATTATTTCCTTTTTGAATATCTCCTATTTATAAATATTCCAATTTATAAACATTTCTTATTTATAAATATTCCACTTTATAAATATCTCTTATTTATAAATATCCCATTTTATAAATATTCTATTTTCAATATCACTTTGAAAATCCCCTTATCAACATTTCGGTATGTTATGGTATTCAATCATATCAAATCACGATGTTCAATATCGTCCAAGTACATATAATCGCCCACAGATTTTATATCACATCATATAACAATATATGAAAAACAATAAAATAACTGTTGAGGAATCCAGTCGGATTCCTCCAACCTGTCTCCCTGCATCCACAGATGTTACACAATATGATTATCATTACTTTCAGTTCAATATAAATTATTCTGATAGCAGAATCAATATATAAATATTTAACGGTATATATATATATAACTTCATATATATATATATATAATTTTCACTAACTGACTAGCAGTTCAATCAATCAACTAACACACAACAATCAACAGATGATTAACAGTTATAAAAATATAACTGTTCAGAGTTGGTGAGTTTTACTCACATTTGCAGTTCATAGTTAAAGAATGATAAACTTTTATTTGATTTGAATCAAACAATTTATTTCGCCATAAATTCATACGAGCCCCAATCCACTTCCAGTCGGCTTTGTTGTGAAGCTCCCGTCCATACGATCCCAACGCAACTTACGGTTCATCAATCTGATCACGTTAGTAGAAGATATTCAATTTCTAAGTTTTCAGACATTAATTTAATTTAAAACTAACTAAATTAAAACAAGTCGGGCCTCACCCCTTTCGAAATCAATCCACGAAGCCCAACATTCCAACAGTCCAGCCCATCCTTCTTTTGAAATGAAGCCTCTCCTCCTTTTGAAATGAAGCCCCTCCTCTTTGAAATAAAAACCCATCTCCTTTTAAATAAAACCCCGGCCCAATGAAATAAAACCCCGGCCCAACTACTCCCTCCAAAGCCCATACGGGTTCTCCCTTCTTCCCCAATTCCAGAAATTGGACCCGTTTGGTAAAATAAATCCCCCCGTTGACCTTCCATTTGACCGCCGTATCCATCCACCTCGGCCCCCAACCTCCACCGCAACCACCACCATCAGATTCCGCGCCACCAGCCCTACCTGACCGGCCCCCTGAAGCTCAACTCGATGAACCCAACCTACTATTTACCTTACTTCCGCCGCCGCCGTTCTTAAACTCAGGCCACCGAACACTGCATCGCCGCCATGAAATCGCTCCCCCGTTCAACACGAGCACATCGACACCCTTGATTTCAACAACGATGCTTCAATTTGAGAAGACTGAAACCCTAGCTGCTGCTCTGCATTTTCCAGTGAAGACTGATGATGTCAACCCTTGCTAATGTATATTAATGTGGAGTGGAAGAACATATGAGTTCACAGCAATTGGTTTGAGGATTTAGTTAGGATTTTTAGCTTTATTTTTGGTTTTTTTTATTAGAAGTTCCTCACGTTTTAGCTGAAAGAGATGAAGAAAAAGTGGCGGCAACAAATTGTTTACTGCGAATGAGGATTAGGTCATAAGGAATGGGAGAGTTAGGTTATTTATAGGAGGGAAATTTTAGATATTTTCTTATATTTCTCAATATTTAATTCATTTTTGCCTTCTAAAAATTCGTGTGCTCACACATGATACCTAAAAATCATGAAAATTGACATGTAGCTAGAGTTCGGCATTACGGTCCCAACGAAACTGGTTTCGTCGAATTCCGACTTTGTATGCTCACACAACGTATTTTTAACTGTCAAAATACTGACTGTTTCTCACTCTAAAAATCCGTACGGCCACACAGTGACTCTAAAAATCACGAAAACTGGCATCTAGCAATAATTTGATGTTGCAGATCCAAAAAAATTAGTTTCGTTGAATTCTGAGGTCGTATGAAAAACTGGCTATTTTTAAAGCTCTGAATGACCCATTTAAATATATAAATATATTTAAATTAAATTAAATTAAATATAAATAAATCTATATTATCGTATATAATTACCGAGGAATATCATACAGCTCCAGGATAATTATAGGTTCGCTATTCCGAGTCCAGATTGAATCGATATTCAATTTACATTGAAAAAATCGTTATATAACGTATATAAAGCGTTACGAATTATAAAGGAATTTTACAACGACTTTTCTGAAATTTGATTTGGACGTAAATCAAAATCTACACGACGAAATCCCGATTTTTCTCTTCCACTAGAAAGATATACTCCACCAGCTCCACACGTTTCTTCTTTCACAGAACTCCGGCTTAAAACGAATCCTGTACATTCAATTGAAGTTCAAATCACCAAATCGCGAACTGCAGCGCCATTTCAAGCTCGATTTTAATTATAATATAATTATACGTTCAAATTGTCGTCCATTGAATATATTCGTCAATATAATTCCACTCTAAGCTGAATTAAATCTAAGGGGCGACCCCGTTCACAGAATATTGTGATTTCCAATATTTCTGATTATTTCTGAATTAAATATATTATTTAATTTATTATTTTAATTAAATATTCCCAGTTATTTAATTCCACGACCATTAAATCCTTTAATTCACCATTTATATAATTAAATAAATTAATTATTCCTCTGGAAAATGCGGGTCATTACATTCTTCCCCACTTAAAATAATTTCGTCCTCGAAATTGCTAAGGTAGAGGACGACCCTATCTATTGGAATTCCTAAGATTTGTTTACCCCTTATTTCTGATTTCAACTGAACCAATTAATATCGAATAAAATATTAATTCCTTTCGACTAACTAAAATTTTCAAAAATTCTGAAAATTTTCTAATACTTTATATTTTCCGAAAATTTCGCCAGCACCTCCTTTGTACTGGTCAATATCTCAAACTCCAGCTCGCCTCTCTGGGCCTTCTTCAACCCAAAAGAAAATCAAAACTCCAAACGGCTTGCCAATTCGGCTCAAAAATTCCAAACTCATATAAAAAATATAAACTTGTACCTTTTTGTTGGGCATATCATTATATCCCTACCATTTGTTATCAACTCGGCATATACAAATGCCATCCCAATAACCTCCAACCAAGTTATTCTTAACACAACCATTCGCTTATTCAAGCCGAATTCAAATTTCAAATTCGAGTTTCAAATTCCAAACTCTCAACTTATCATTTCAAATCCAAATCCAGGTTATTCTCTAATCACTTCCAGTTTTTCTTAACCTATCATCTCAAGTTAAATTCTAGTTTATTATTTACTTTTACCATCCCATTCGAATTAACTTCATAAGTTAAATTTTAATTTCTAGAACTTAAATTCCCGGTTTTATTTCAAATCAAATTTGAAATCATAATACCAATTCAAAACCTTTGAATTTCTAAACAACTTGTTTTCTCAAAACAATTCAAATCAAAATCTTTGGTAGTAATCCACCACTTAAAAACTCGAAAATCACACCAATGATACTGCGCAGTCATCATCGGAATTATTTCCCAGCGACCCAAATGATTTCAATACTATATCATTTTCAATACCATTACTAAATACTTCCATTTTGAAAACATTTCAAAATCTCCCAAGAACTTAAAATTTCCTTATTTTAATTCCAAATCTGATTTAAATTCAAATTTAATTCATCTTATTTCATATACTTTACTTATATGATTCTGATTGGTTATATATAACCATTTCACTTTATAATCTCATTCGATTATAAATACAACCAATATATCTAATATATGATAATATATTACATATCCATACTGTGTCGGTCCATCGTATTTAAGTATTTATTTACTCCTACCGATACAGTGGATCAAACTGATCGACCAGAACTCATAAACAACTCAGCCAATGAATCTCCATAATATAAAACCATTTTTATATCAAATACAAATACGCACTCGTATATATACACTCAAACTCAATCTAGGGTATTACTAACCCTATCTATACCGAGTCACGCCACAGAGCCAAGTAATTCTTAACCTGGCTCTGATACCAACTGTAACGACCCGGATTTTCGGCGACTTTGGTTATCGACGTAAGCACGATGTCGATAACCAAAACATCGAATAATCCCGGTAATTAATGAAAGAAATTAGAAGGTGAGAATAGATAAGATAGAAACTTAGAATAGAAGAAGAAGAAGAACACAACATCAGAGTAACACGAACCTCACAGCGGAACGAATAACATATAATAGATAACATAACTTTGAAACCGTATGGGTTTGATTGTTCAATCGGGTTTTGGTTGTGTGATGGTGTTTGATGAGCAGTTTTGTGGTGAGAAAGAACTTGGTAGTCGATGGTTGTAACCGTATGTGTTTGTGAACGTGGGTGGTAACAGTTGGTTGCGATCTCTTTGGGTTGACGAAGGTTTGGAAGATAAGGCTCGTTCTGACAGAATATATTCAGGTATGTTTATTGGAGGAAGATGCAATACTGGTTTTGCTAGGAAACTGTGGTGTGGAACGATGGTTGATGAAAGTTTGTGCGTGATCTTTGGATGGAGATTTTGGGTTTTGTGTTGATCCAAGGTGGTGAAAGCAGTGAAGATGAACACGATTTGTGATGAGCGTTGGTGACAGTTTGAGCATGGTGCGGTTGATAAGGTAAACGCAGATGGTTTTGGTTGTCTTTGATGAAGTTGACGACGTTTGGGTTTTGGCGGAGAGATATTGAACGAGGAGGTTGAAAGGGTGAACTGGTGAAAAAGGTATTGAGAGTTGTTTTAGGAGCAGGTAGAGAAAACTCAAGGAGCTGCGCGCAGAAAACTTAAAAAGGCAGAAGAAACAAAAAATGGAGAGCAAAGAAGAAAAAAAAAAGCAATTATTTCTGGGTTTTTTTTTGTAAGAAGGAGGAAAGGAGAGATTTTTTTTCTTTTACAGGGAAGGAGATTTGTGAAAGAAGGAAAGAACTGTAAAAAAAGGGGGAAAAATCAGGAAAGAAAAACTGCAATGAAACATGGAACAGAATAAATCAATGTACTGAAAAGAGGAAAGAGACTAAATAAAAGAATGGCATGTTTTTTCCCTCTTGATTTAGGGGATCATGGTATCATTGACTAATACCAGATCAAGCAAATAGAGAATTTTTTTCTTCTATATATACAAGAAAACAAATGGAAAAATAAAATAAAAACAAAACTAACACGAATAAGAAATTAAATAAATAATAAAATTTAATATTGCCTCCCGGGCAACGGCGCCAAAAATATGATCGACGCTAGAAAAGTGTGATATTTGTAATAAATTCTGCAAGCGCACAGATGTGTAGTATGCAGGTCGAACACAGGGTGGTAGATTAAAATCAAATTATTTATCTAATCTCTTGGGCGAGTTAGACAAAATTTGGAGATTTGGTTGAAATAAAAACAAATTGAAATTGCAAAATTAGGATTATGGTTGAATCTAATCAAACGATTAATCACTAATGAAAATAAAATCGAAAAGACAACTTGAGCTCTATCAAATCTAATTGAATAGATGACACAAATTGCTTGGAAAATAAAATGCAAAACACAAATAAAATACAGAAATTAAAATTGCAGAAAAAGAAGAACAACAAAAAGAAAAATTAGGATTGTCGTTGAAACTAATCAAACGACTAATCACTAATAAAAAATGTAAAATACAATTGGTGTTCTACCAAAACTAATTGTGAAGACAACACCAATTGCTAAGAAAAAGAAAATTGCTAGGAAATAAAAGAAGAAGAAGAACTTTTATTAATGGATGTTAAGATAGAAAAATAGGATGGTGGCTATAATGATATTACAAGGTTATTTATAGGAGATAACCAAACCCTAACCCTAATTACAAATGGGCCTAGTTATTTCAAGTAAGTTTTAGGCCTTTTGTCATTTGAAACAAGTTCTAGGCCTTTTCTCCTTTTCTCTTGCAAGCCTCCTTTAATTTGAGATGTGCATGGCTTTTTTATCAATCATTTTCTTGTCCAACAACAACTAAATGTGAGATCTTCACCTATAATTCTTCAAAATGTAAATATATAGCAATCTGATCTCCATTTCTTTACTTCTCTGGTTGCATGCGGGCTGGGTTGGAATATCTGTAAAAGTGGCAAAACAATACCCAAGTAATATTTATTTATATACAAAAGATAAGATATAAGAGCATAAAATAAACATATTTCTATGTTAATCATCTAGATCTATTATAGTGTGTGGTTATGGTAAGCCCGGGATAGATTACCAATGTGGTTGTGTAAAAATAATGGAATCAACATAGCTTTGGATGATGTGTTGTGCCCTATAAATGATGAGTGTTGGAGGTGTAGCTGCCTTGACTAACATATGGAGCTGATGTACAGTTGTGATGGAGAAGAAACAGTTGTATGCCCTGAAATGTATCACCGCCAGCTGATAAAATCACAGCCATTTGAATCCAAAGCAATGATCTAATACTTACGTATACCTTCTATCTCGAGTTTATATGGATATTTAAAATTCCTACAGTTCTTCTGAAGTGCATCACCGTTTGAAGATTGTCATTACTGCTCGAGATGTGAAAAATCATTTTGATGCCTATTGATTGGTTTGGTTGATTTCTGGTTTTGTACCTGCTATTGTGAAAGTTGGAAAAAAGGACTTGCAGTGCTAATGAACGGTGATAGTTGGAGATCCTCAAAACAACGATTATCTATATTGGAGTTGTGAAGATCAGTTGCGGGTATTAGTAACCAAAAAAATTTGGAAAACGGGATTACATAGGGAATCTGGTTCGATGGTTGCTGAGGATTGCAATTGGTAAATCACGAATTTACTTAACAAGCTTAGAAATCCTGCAGAATCAAATTCACGAAAACTAGCATCCTCATCCACAAACTGACAATCAATCCTCTCAATTGCATCAGAAGACAAACAAATATTGCAGTCTTTGCCATGATAAAAATTTCGACCTGCCATCATATGTACAATGAGCCTTGCATGATCTGAAGGGTGCTACTGTAATGCACTCCAAGTTTGATTGGTTAATTGCTCGTAAAAGCAATCACTTCTTCCTCAGTGGTATAGGAGGAAACAATGGCAGAGGAATGGTTTGTTTTGGAAGTCTCTGGTGCAGTGAAGCTGGGGTAATGTCTTTGACAGTGGTGAGGAACTGTGTTCGGGAAGAAGGGGGTTTCTTGTTAATGTGTGTTAATTTTTGATCAGTTTGTATATATGGAGAGCATGGCATTTTTGAGGGGTGCAGGTTGTATGTGATTCTGTTCTGGTTTGTTGCTAAAGGAGGACGAGGAATGTGATGAATGTGGTAGTGAGTTTTGGTGGAATTGTTTTTATGGGAGGAGGAGCTGAGCAGGTGCAGGCCGGAGTCATGGTCATGGACATCAGGTGGTTATGGGTGGTGCTTGTTGATGGAGGTGAATGGTGATGTGCAGTTTGGATGAGGAGCTGATGTGTAGAGATGAAGAAGCTATTTCACTGAGGTGATATGCTAGTTCAGATGGCGAAGTGGAGCAGTTTTGTATTGTTTGTTTAGCCTGGGTCAGTCTTTGTGAGAAGCAATTTGCAGGGGGAATGAAAGATTGAAATGTGTAGAGGGGAGATGGTCTGTGCAAAATGCAATAGTGAATGTTTAAAAAAAGGGTATCAGACGAGGATTTGCTGAAGTGAAGCATTTGGCTGTTGGTGATTGTAGAGGTATGGTGCTTGAAACTTTGAAGTGATATTGTTTGGTCGTCGTGATGTACGAGTGCAGTGTATTTTGGATGTAGTGCTAGAAATGGGTTGACTGTAAGGGATGGCTGCAGTTCAGTGTTTGTTTTGGAAGGTGGTTTGTGAGGTTGAAGATAGTGGTACGGTTGAGGAGATTGTGCAGTTTGCATTGATGGTTTGGATGTGGAGAGGATTGTAATGCAGGTGAGAATACCGTGATATATGCGGGGTTGCGGATAAGAGATGGAGTTGTTTCAGCTGCTGACCGTGGAGTATTGGTGATGTGGGCAGTGCAGAGAGTGAGAAAATGGTTGTGAATGAAGTTAGTGGATTGTTTGTTGGAGAGAGAGCAAGCAGTAGTTTTTGAGTATTGGTTCTTACTGGCAGTTTGAGGAAGCAGCCGGACGGAGTTCGGTAACAAAAGTTCTATTCCTTGAGAATGTAGTGAGCAGGAAATGGAGTTTCTTATTCGAAAGCTTGTACACTGGTGCTTGGTGATGAGGATTGAGGCAGGTAATTTTAAGATGGTGGTTCTTGATTGTCATGTCTTAGGAGAACGTGAATGGTTCACGTGGTTGAAGTTTTTAAGGGAGGAGGTGTTAGTTGAATTTTGGATAGTTTCAAGGCAAGGTAGTGATGTCCAAAAGCAATATGGCCTTGTTGAAGTGAAGTGGCGATTGTCCACTGTGTTTGTGAGGGGACTATTGTCGGTGTTTTAATCAGCGAAGTGGTTCTATAAAGGTAGTGTTGATATGAAGTTGAAGACGATGATGAGTAGAACATCGCTTATAGGGTTGGACATTTATGGAGAGCGCTCGAGAACTGTTTGATGATATGCCTAAGAGAAGACAGACATGCCTACATGCGAAGTAGGCTAAGTGAAGAAGACTTGGTTTTGTGTCATCTAACAAGTAAGGAAGAAGAGCTGCGGTTCTCACTTATTGAGGGGATGACATATACATGGAAAGACTCGAATGGAGAGGTCAGTGGATCCCTAAGAGGAAACCAAAAGTTTTTGTTGATGATTAAAGTACCAGGTAACGTAAAACAGTTGAGCAAGTCCAACCAGAAAGCATTGAGAGTTGTGATCGAGTTCGTCTGTGCAAGATGATGAAGAAATTGAGAAGCACATGTTCATTGTTTTGTAAACTAGATGTTAGCACATCTAGTTTAAGGGAGGGTGTTAGAAGTTGTGTTTGAATAAGACTAGCTTAATAAGTGGAGACGTGATTCAATAGGTTTATTATCGAGTCTAAGTTTATGTAGTTACTTAGATCCTATTTTTATGTATTCCATGTGCTTGTATGCCTATATATTTAGGGTTTGTTTAACAAATAATAATAATATAGATTTCTTTTTCTTTCTATCTTCAATATTCCCAATAGTTTTTAAAATATTCAAAGTTAATGTGAAACCAATTCTTCTTGGCGAGTGGCTGCAAAAATGTTTTTAATTTTTTGATAGGATGGACTTAACCACAAATAGCCACAACTCTATAGTATTTGCATGCCCTACAAATTAGGGAAACACGTAGTACGTAGCACTCATATAGTACATGTGCTTCAATTAATGCACATGGCATGATAAACGGTTGAAACTGGACCAGATGTTAGATGAAATTTTTTAACCCACGTGCTAATAACTAAGAATAACTATACTCATTTCCCACGCAATAAAAACTTATAAATTACATCTCGCTTAGTAAAATATTAAACAAGAATCACCAACATGCCCTCATCCACTTGTAATTAATAATTTCATATGGTCTTCATAGGCCAAACAAATCTAAATCCTTGATTTCTTATTTTGGATTTATTAAAAATAAAATAAAAATGAATATTTGTTAACTAGGATCAGTGATTTTTTGCTGAATGGGTGGAAATGAAAGCATACAAGAAACCAGGACTGAGTGCTTTTTTGTTGAAACCAAATGACAAGTATAAAGTTTGAAAACTTAGATACTTAATTAAAATGAGTCTAACCTTTTCATGAGACAAAAGAAAAAACTGAGAACAAAATGTTTGACCCAAATATATTTACAAGAAATTAATTTACATTTTTAGTGTATGAGACAATTCTATAAGGAGCTTCCTAAAAGTAACCATTAAGTTGAAACTTGAGAAATGGTCATTATGTTGCTTATGAACAATGAAGCTATCTTAAGAAATTTTAACCACACTTCTCTACTTGAAGATAAATTTCATCAAAATACTTTTACTTATAAATTGATGTTCAAAACACTCTTTGAAAACATTAAAAATACTTTGTTGCCAAATGAACCTTTATAAGTAGTCATAAGACTAGTATTTTATAATGCCTTATAATGATCTTAGAAAAGCAGCGTATAGGGACGAAATCATTCCAAGAATTTGATAATCTTTCTATTAATGTTCTCATAGAACTCTTAGAATTTCAGTTAATAATGATACTCACTCATTTTTGAGTTCTTAGTCTAGCTGAACAAGTTAAAAAAAATGAAAACACGTAAGAAGAAAAGCTGAGAAAACATACAATTATGCTTGTAACTAAAAGAAAAAAACAATGGTTTAAAAGATGCAAAGAGCATATGATTACCAATGCAAATGGGAAACACGTAAAAAAATCCATTTCACGTTAGAAACTCATAACTTGCTTCAATATACTTGATTTAACATAAATGCCTACTGAACTCTAGTTAAATTAACAGTTTATCAACTGAATATCATTTCAAAAAATAAAAAGTGGACATCCCATAACAAATGAGAAATAAACTCCTTCAAAAACCAAATATTATTAGTATTCATGAACCTGAACCTGCAGATTTTTAGATGCATTATAGTGAATATCAATGGAGGAATCGGCTACGGAGGGATCAGTTGCATTTGGGAATTAGTCACATCTATTTAGAGCCAACAGTAAATGGAATATGCATGTTGAATAGCTAGTGGATTCAATTTCCATAGAAGAAAATAGAAGGTAATTATATCATATCCTAATCAATAACTTTTATAGCATAATGAATTTAATTACTATTCTACAAAGAACAAAATAAGCAATTAATACCAATTAATTAATGTTCTTCAACAATAAAACAACATATCTTCGTCTTCTTAATGGTCTTGAAAGAAAGGCAATCATCATATATTTGAACATAAAAAATTGAAAACAAAATCACATGACACAAACTTATATGAATAGAAGGTAATGCATGGGCATAAAATAATTAAATCACATCAATGATAGTGTCTTATGAAACCATACGGCGTCGATAGCATTTGAAAGGAAAATGATTGACAAATTAAAACAAAAGACAGGTAAAACTTACTCAAATTGACATGGCCTTACTTTAACCAGTCTGTTGTATGTAAGCTCCTACGGATTGGAGCAGCTGCTAAATATCAAAATAAATTGGTTATTTAAACTATCAATTGCCATATTTTTTTCTGATGAATAAAAGAAAATCAAGTTCATGGGACTGTTATTTATTACCTTTCGAACTGCATAGACGGAGGATGGGTAGGCAGTGGGAGCTCTGGACGGACGAGGACTGGGAAAAAAGGAAGACAACTAGGCCTCAAGTGCGAAGTGGGCTGTTGCTTTGGATCAAGGAAGAGGGAGGAGGGTCGGGTTGGAGGGAGATGAAAAGCGAAGGTCCACGTGGTCCACCGCCGTCGATCTGGAGAATGTTCGCCGTGGCATTGGAGAGAGGCGTAGAATTGGGGTTTGTAGGCTGTTGGGGATTTTTGTTATGGTTAGGGGCGGACCAGGGAGTGGTGAGGGTAAGGAAATGCCATTGAAAATTTGGGTTTCGCAATTTGATTGTGTTTTAGGGATTTAACGAGTTGCTTCCGAGATGACGAGGGGAAAGAAGTAGAAGATGGCGTCTAAAAAGGTCGTGCGCAAAATTTTAATTCCTGTACTAACTATATTTTCTTCGCCTTTTTTATTGTATAACGTTCAATACACCATAAATAATAACACTTCAGAATAATGTGTTATTAAATAACGTTATTAATATCATATTTCGTTGTAGTGCCCTTCACTTTGGACCACCAAAAACTCGAATCCCACCACTTCATGCTCAGGAACCTCGATTCCCTAAAAACAACAAGATTTCGGATCCTCCAGCATCGACGTCTCGGCCCTCTCGGCCATCTCGTATCCGCTGGAAGGGGTCCGAAATTCGTACCCCTCTAGGGGAATTTCGTACCCTCGGAGGGGTACGAGATTCGTACCCCCGGAGTGGTACGAATCTCGTACCCCTCCAAGGGGTACGAGTTTCCTGCTATTTGGTCCATTCTGAGGTCAGACATGGGTTGTAGTCCCCATTTCCTACCTACTCCTACCTAACCTCCTTCCTGTAAATACCCTAAGCCTTGGCCTTCATTTGGAGCCTTCTCCCTTGGAATTTTTGGACTTCTAGAGCTCCAAACACTCATTAATGGCTGCCAACACCTTCTCCATGACCATTAGACATGACACATGGATAATTAAAAGGTGGTGCACACATGTTACATTGCTTTTTTGGACATTAACAAGCATAATTACATCACCTTTGGACCTCTTGGACATCAAAGCTAATTTCAGACATAGTTGGTCAAGTCAACTCGTCTCAAGGAAGGAGAAGAAGAGTAATTTAGTTAAACTTTAGCATACTTTCAACTTTATACACAAATATCATTACATCAATTGTAATCGGCAAAGATATGATGAATGACCATTATAAAGTGGACGTAGGCGTAAGTGCCGAACCACTATAAAAGCTATGTCTTCCGCATACTTTATTTATTTTGGATTTGTTGTGTTCACACCATACATACACATTGGGTGTTGGCATGCGACAATTTTTCCCATCAATACTTAAAGAATGCCTAACAGACGATGGAAAATCGAGTGGGGGAACAATGTTTAAAGCGTCAATTCCTCCCACCATTCCAGCAGTTGGTGGCAGGACACTAGAATTTTTTTTATATATTTAAAATCCCTAAACGGTTTTCTGAAAAGCGTTTAGAGCCTAAACGGTTTTTTGAAAACCATTTATGGCTAAATGTTTTTTTTAATTGAAACTACCTTAAACGGATTTCTGAAAACCATTTATGGTCTAAACGGTTTTCAGAAAATGTTTAAGGATCCCCACTCTTAATTGCAAATAGCGACAATCCTCGTTTAACTTCTTTCCCCATACCGAAACTTACTCTGCTACAGCGTGAGTCCGCGATTCAAAACATCGATCTCCCTCATTTCATGTCATCTTCACACTGCAGGGAGTGCCCTTACTAATTATACAATAAAAGAAATAAGTGGCATAGTGGTAGTAAAAAGTTGTTTGCCAATAAACTTCTTTTTTCTTCTCCTTTTTTACTCTAAAAATTAGCAATCAGTGAAATCAACCACAAGTTGCATATGAAGGATATAGTTGACATGCATATATCCTGTTTCAATATACTACTGTTCTTGTTACCGCTACTTTCGTATAAGAAGGAACTAAGAACGGGTCCCTACCAATTAACATTTCATCATAATAAATACACATATAAAAATGCTTAGGGATGTTGGAGCAAGAACTACGGTAATGAAGTTTTCCCATCATCGTAATAAGTATGGACTAAAGTTTTCCCATCATCGTCGTCGTCTATGAAAATTAGCTTGAAACTGGCACATAAATTGCAATTTAGCTGTGAAGATCTATGCTCTTACCACTGCATTCAAAAGATGATTTATTTGCAAATCATTTATAACGTTGAATACTAGCAATGCAAGATCAAAATTTTTAAGCAAAAATCCAATTAGTATTGTTTTATAATTGTTATAAAAATCACGTATAACACCAATGCAATACATAATTAAGGATATTTTGATAAGACAATAAATAAAACTTTGTATTAGTTGAAATGCGGTCAGCATATGCCTATTATAGGAATGATTTGATTTTTTATTACATGTGAACATTGGTTATAAAGTTTAAACGAATTTATAACTTAGCATGTTCTTAAACATTAGCGGATGTATTTATGTCATACATACTAAGAGCATCTCCAACCGAAGCTCTATTATGCTTCTGAATTCTGAATTAAGGCAAAAAACTGTCCCAACAGATATTCAACATCGTAATATTCAGGTTAATGTTACGGAGCCAATCTTGAATTCGAAATTGGCCCCGGACGCTGATTTTATCAATGTCCTATTTAGGGCTCTGATAAAATCGGCGCCTATGCAGTGGATAGTTAACTTACTGTCGCGTTTAAGTTGTTTTGTTTATTTATATTCTATGTTAAAACAGCGACTTCACATCTTTCATGTATGCATATTTATTAATACTGAGTTCCACTGTTGCCTTCTGACAAGCGCAGGTTTTTGTATACATTTTTTTAATACATGCCGAGCGCCGATTTAATCAGCGCTTTACGCTGAGGCGGATATTAAATCGACGTGCGTCCATAGAATTGAAGCATGCCGATAAAAAATCGGCGCACGTCTCTTGGGACATTTCAGCAAATCTCCTATGAATCTTACGAGTCATAATATTACGACTCGTAAAACCTTTGGAGATGCTCTAAGGGTGTGTTTGCTTTTGAACGGGAAGGAGTATTTGAAAGAGTTATTCTAAAGGGGTATTTGAAGGGGAATTGTTGCGAACATGGAATGTTTTTTTTTACGAAAGGTCAAATTGGAAGGGACATAGTTATTATTTTATTGTTTTTGTATTTATCATTTTTATTGTTTGTGTTTGTATGTGTTTATTGTCGAACAGAATAGTAAAATGCAGAATACAAATTGCAGAATTGAAATTACATGATTGTGGAATACAAATTGCAGAGTTTATAATGCTAAAATAAAATACAGAATACAGTGAGCATTTTTAATGCATTCCCGAAGCCATTAGTTCGTTTCGTACGTTGTCTTGAACAACTACCATGGTGGATGCCGCTCTGGTTCAATTGCCATACACAAACGCGAATGATAGTAGTTGAAAATTTCATTGTCTGACTTCAGTTCATTCCGTGTGTCATTAAAGTCTGGTACATGGTATCTAACGAATCAGTAGGAAGTTATATATCCTTCCAGTAGGGGATACCTGAATCCACTAAATAATAATATCCGGCAGGAGGATGAGGGAAATTAAGATCCAGATTATTTACAACTTCCCTAAATACTTTAGCGTCGTCGACAGTTCCTTCCCATCCCGCTCTTACAAATGTAAAACTTAAATCAAACGCACAAACAACAATTATATTTTGTGTAGGAGATCCTTTCCGCCCTATAAAACGTTGCATGTCTGCCTAAGCCACATGAGTCATTACATGTGTCCCATCAGTAGCCCCAATACAGTGTTCAAAGAAAGGAAAATATCGTGGTGAAGAACGAATTTGTTCTGCAATTCGATTAAATTGGGTATCGATTGACCAAATAATAACCGCTGCTAGTAAGAGAACTGAATCCAAAACTTTATGAAAAATATGACAAATCGTACCATTTAATCGTTGAAACCTTTCAGCAACCTGCCTTGTAGGAAGAGCCAATGCGGTAATATATAGGAATTCAACCAACATTTCTCTGATTTTTATGTGCATCGAAGCCTCCAATCCATAATTTCTTAACCGCTCACACAAGGATGTGAAACATAATCGCTTCATTCGAAAATTTCGTTAACAATGGTCTGCATGCCCTGATAGTATTTCATTAACCCAATCAAGGCCGGAACTTACAAAATCATGTATTCTGCTCCTTTCCCATGTTTGATTTGTCATAGTTTGTTGAATATCGAGAATATCTGGCAAATCTTCCAAATAAGAATCATCACTATTTGCTATTATATTTAACTTAAATACTGCAGAAGTGTAGAATGGAGAATGAAGATGATGATGAAATGGAATGGAGAATGGGGATGGCGAATGAGAAATGGAATGGAATGGAGAATGAAGATGATGATGGAGTGGTGAAATGAGGTGGAGATATATATAGAGGAAAATAAAACGGTTTTAACTTCAACGTCGGACGCGTCAGACGTTAAATTCAGTTTTTCAACCGTTCGCTTAGACCGGACAAAATGATGAGACCCACGTTCGACCCGACGCCAACATAAACTGTCATCACAAAATCAAAACGCTACCTAAAAACAACAAAAGCCACTATCTGTATATAAATATAATGTGGAGAAATGCTAAGCTCACTCTCCCATAGGGAGAGTGAGCTTGTACTTGCCACCTGATTGGTGGAAATGGGTTGACACCAATCATAAGCTATGTATAATATAATAAATGTCAATCCATTTCCACCAATCAGGTGGCAAGTACAAGCTCACTAGCATTTCTCATATAATGTGATTTTTCAACCTAAAAAGTCAATATAACTGTATGTCAGGTGGAAATGGGTTGACACCAATCATAAGCTATGTATAATATAATAAATGTCAATCCATTTCCACCAATCAGGTGGCAAGTACAAGCTCACTAGCATTTCTCATATAATGTGATTTTTCAACCTAAAAAGTCAATATAACTGTATGTTAAATTATGAAACCGACCGTTATGCCAGCCAATACACAACACGAAACTTCCGACGGCTTTTCTTTCTTTCTCAAATTTATCAAATTCGGATTCTTTCTTAACGCGTGATTTTAGGTTTCGTCCGTCGTTCTTCTCTAAATCCGTTCTCCTGCTTCCTACCGATCTAAAATCCCTCCCTCTCTATTTAACAAAATCCGTCCTCCTCTGAAAAACCCCAATCTGCTTGCTACAGCTCTAAAGTCCCTTCCATGTTTTATTGCCTGTCAAGTTTCTTATTCCAACCGGAGATTACTTCCTAAGTTCAACCGCTCGCTGATTCCTTTTGCTTTACCTATCTCCTGTAATCTCAGCGGTCGGTTTGATTCCTGATTTCTGGATTTCCTCAAATCTGCAAACAAACAAAATGTCCTGAAACAAACAAACGCTTCTCAATATATTTAATTGGCCCTTGAATTTTCTCCATTCGATGGTCGTTTTTGTCCTTCCAGATCTAGGTTGGAGAATCTCCACCACCGCTACCTGATATGGCGACCACTGCCAGCAATCAGCACCGTTGCGTGTTTGGTAATTTCTGAGATTCCCTTATAATGATTCTAAGGTTGCTGTTTTTTTCTTTTAGTGATCAAATTCTTGCTCTTTGCAGTTGGGAACATTCCATATGACACGAGTGAGGAACAGTTGATTGAAATTTGTTCAGAAGTTGGACCTGTTGTTTCTTTTAGGTTAGAATTGAGGATTGGAACCCTTTGAATTTGACTGTACTTGTAAAATTTTGAGTGGTGAAAATTAAGAGAGCAATTTCTTCTTTCTTCTTGTTTTTGCTGCAATTTGAGCTTGAATTATTATATTAGACCTGTTACTGCAAAGATGTTAACTTGTCTTGTCAACTTATTAGTAGTTTACCCGCTACGAGTTTGTTGACACCACTTTATGTGGTGTCAACATGACTCCACCATCTAATTGGTGGAAATCAGGGTGACCCGTATGGACCCTCTGATTTCCACCAATGGGAGGCCGGAGTCATGGTGACACCACATAAAGTGGTGTCAACAAAGTCACTCTCGTGGTTTACCTCTGTTCTATTCATTCAGAAATAGTTTTAGAGTCAGCTAAGGTATAACCTTTTTTGCGTGTTATTTTAATTTTCTGGAAAAAAATATCCTATAGAAGCAACAAATCATCGTTTGCTGATCTTTTTTGTTTTGTATGTCAACCACAACTTGGATTTTCTTTTTATTTAAAACAAATATTAACTTCAAAAACACAGAACAAAGCTAATAATTGAGTACTTCGAGTTTCAATTTCTCTTTTGTTTTTTTCATTGTGAATCAATATATCTGTTATAATATCCCATTGTATCAATGTCTATCATCAGTACATTGTGTTTATTGATACGCCCCCCAATTATTTAGCTGAACTAGTTTTTATCCTGACTTAAGCTTGTAGACTTCTTCAATAAGCAATGCACATAAACCTATGTTAAGTAAGTTTGGAAGAGTTAATTTATGAAGCAAAAACTTACAGAACTCATCTAATAAGCTAGGGATAGCCGTGTTGATGGTAGTATCAATGCTGGAAAGCTGGAGTACTTCATTTAAGTATTTGTATTTGGAAAAACTGTAAGCTATAAACTCTGATCCTTAGTAGCTGCTGGAAACAAGCGTATGGTCCTTTATGGCATACTATAGAAATTGCGTTCTTATTAAGAAAGAGGATTGAATGCATAGCGATGATATTTTCTGAGAATATTGTTTAAGTGTTCACCTATTGTTGACAGAATCTATAGTTTAATTAGCTTTGGTCAGTGCGGTATCATTGTTAATGTATAAAGGTAATTATAAACTAATTTTTAATTTTCAGTGACAATCTTACTGCAGGTTAGTATTAGACAGAGAAACAGGTAAACCCAAAGGCTATGGATTTTGCGAGTACAAAGATGAAGAAACTGCATTGAGTGCTCGAAGAAATCTTCAGGGTTATGAAATAAATGGTCGCCAGCTAAGGGTTGACTTTGCTGAGAATGACAAAGGAGTTGATCGAAGCAGAGATCAGGTTGATGGCACTCACGTATCTCACATCTGAACTGAATTCTGAATTGTATAATTGTTTGCCCTAGTGTTCCTCTTTGTTGTTGATGTAATTTTAATTTCGAAAATATTCTGTAGGGTAGAGGAGGACCAGGATCGACGTCCACAAATTGTATCATCTCAGTAATCGAATAAATATACTTTCTTTTTACTGCTTTATTTTTAAATACTAATGTGAATATAAATCTTGTAGATGCTCAAAAAGCTCCACCAAGACCTCCGTTGCCCATAGATTCCTCGATCAATCAATCAATAGGTCATTCATTAGCTGCCACTGCTGCATCTCATATGGCCAGATTGGTAGGTGGGCCCCAGACTAGCGGATTAGTTATGCAGAATGGCCTGCAAAATAATATGGGTTTAGGGAATGACCCTTTAACTTACTATTTGGCTAATATGTCAAGACAACAGATAAATGAAATAATGGCTGAATTGAAGGTTAGTTTTTTTTTTTTTTTTTTCCTTTTTTGTCAGGAGTCTGAATTATTGAAGACAAATACGGTTGACATTTGAATTTGATACATAAAACACAGTTGAACTATACTCAGGAAATTTGAAACTTAAATTACAGTTGTATACTGAACTTGAAACATAGAAGCTCACAATATGTCTAGTATATTAACTAAGCATGAAATCTTTACTGAAACTTAATTTTAGGCTTTGGTGGTACGAAACAAGCCACTTGCTCAGCAGCTGCTACAAGAGTGTCCACAGCTACTGAAAGCTATATTTCAGGTGCTATTTTTGATCCTCTTAAAACTAGTATTTCATCTCTCATCTTAATAGTGGGTGTGTACGTTTCATTTAATTGACATAGGACAATTCACATCTTTTGTGATTTGCTATGATAAATTGATTTATTAAGCATAGTGGATGCGTAGTGGCATTGATATGCTTTCAGTTGCCCACGACCGCTTTACTTGGAAGCTGAACCTATTGGTTTAGGAATGTTCACAGTATAGATCAATTGAGCATACGTCTTAAATGCCACCTATAAAAGCTGAGTTTGAAAGTTTAGTTATTATTTTTGAATATGTTTACAGGTTAAAATAAAAATTTGGATCCTTTCAAATTGCAAGCTAATATGAACCATCAATATTTTTTAAACCGTTGATTTGAATTGTGATTTTGGCAGGGATTTATGAACCATCAGTATAGATCACTTTGATCTGGTTTTTTCTTTTCTTTTCTTTCCTTTCTTACATGAAAAAGGGGATTATAGCAGGGTAAATAAGAGGCGGACCATGATCCCTCATATGTATACACACACATAGCGTGTGTGTGTGTGTGTGCGCGCGCGCGTGTGTGTGTGCTCGCGCGCGTGCGTGTGATACATCACATATTGCAACCATGGTTAACTCATAATAGATATATCAGTAATTACTAGAGAACACACAAGCAATCATTGTAATTCACAATTGTGAACAAACAAGTCAAGTACATTTGCTCAAAGTTTTGAACTTCTGTATCTTGTTAAACTAACTTATCTAGCTACCTTTTGTCCCCTCCTCAGGCACAAATAATGCTTGGTATGGTTCCACCACACATGGTAAGCTTCATTCAAATAACATCTAGAACCATCTACATATCAATAAATTGTTGATCATAATCTGTTCTTTCTTTACTTGCAGATGCAAACGGCAAATACTAGACCATCATCTAGTTCTATTCCTCAATCCAATATTCAAAATAACTTGCAAACTCAGAATCAGTTACCTCCTATTTACCCAATACCAAATCCCTCTGTTCCTCCACAGCCATCCATTCCAGTTCAAAATACTTCAGTCCAATCTCTCTTTCAGCCTCCAAACAGACCTGGAATTACGATAGTGCCACCAGCACATGGCAGCCTTCCGTCACAAATCCCACCTTTACAAGTGCCGCCTCCTAATAATCAGGCATTCAGGCCTCCTGTGGCTACAAGTGCTGGTATTTATTCTCACCCACCAATTCAAAATAGTCACCTCCCACCTATTCAAAATAGTCACCTGCCATCTATACAAAATAGTCACCCGCAGTCTTATTTGCCGCCGCCTCCTATGACATCTCAGGTACGACGTGATTAGCATCATGCTTTTTATATGTTTAACGTATATGTTAAGCAGAATATGGTTGCACTATTCCATTTTTATGTTCCCTGTTGTTTTCAGTTTTAAACAAGATTGCCTATATAAGAAAAAATAGATTCAGTTGGAAGGATAAATTAAAAAAAAAAAAAAAACATAAAAATTAGATTCTGTTTGAACTATGTTGAACGTAAAATCCAGAGAAAGATTGTGCATGCATTTCTCATGTTATAAAGCAAAAAAAAAAAAAAAAAAAAAAAAAAAAAACATTAGTGAAGTCTTTTGACTCTTTTTGGTGATTTCAAGTTTTCAACCATGTGTCCAGAATAACTCCTGTTTGTAAAATTGAACCAGGTCTACTAAATAATAGTAAACCAGAAGAATTTGAAACTCTCATTTTATCCATTTTCCTTAATTCTCTTAGGATATTTTATTTTTAAATTAGTTTATAACTTCACACTTATTTACCAATTCTCACCCATCACTTCACATCTTTCGTCATTTTACATTTTGGTGTGGGCAGCCTAAAGTTTATACGATTTTGTACTTATAATTTAGCAGTTAGCTCTTAATATTTTACATTTAAGCCCACATATTTAAATTGATTACATAACCCAAAATTTAAGTTATTTAAATAAATTTAATTAACTAATATTTCTTATAAATACTAAAAGAAAGACAATTTTTTCTTCTTCAAATAGCTGCACTTTAAAATTTCTGTAATCATTTACAAAGCCTTGTTTTACATTTAAGGTCATAAATTATAATTAATTGCATAATGCTAAAACTATTTAATAATTTTAGCAAACTATTATTCATTGATTTGCTTACTAAATCACATCAATGTTAACAAAATGAGAAAGGAAATCATTTAAATATACGTCATTCACATAACATAAATTATATATAGAAATAATAATCGCAAATTCAAAGTTGAATTCATTTGTATCAATATATTTACCCTGTATTCCATTGTAATGTTAATGTAAAATACCTACATTTCAATTTTTGTTTTAGTTATTACAATACACACCGCAGTATCACTTAACATTGTACATTTTAGTCAATATATTTAAATTATTTATGTAATCTTGAATTCAATAAGTTAACTTAATTAAAGTAGTTGTTAATTCATCAAGTTTATGCTAAATATGACATTTTAAATGTATATCATGTTCATATTGACTATGGCGATAAAATTAGTTTTTCATCCAAATATAAAGGTAATATATTCACATGAAATAAATAATATACGTAAATAATATACATAAATAATATACGTAAAATAATTAATTTTTGTATTGATTTGTACTGCCTTATTAATATATTCTGTAACTAATCTCACCCTTTGTGGTGATAGATTTTAGTTTAGATCTTTGATAAGGCAAACATGACTATAGCAAATAGGCGATCAACCTATTTCCTGTTTTCTCTTGTATTCATTATTTGCTATAATGGAAAAGTGGTTTGGTCCACTATAAAAACCGGCTGGCTTTGCCAAAAAACTAAATTACATAAACAATAATAAAAAATTTAATATTTTATTTGTTTATCTCAAAATTTTACCATATATTGAAGGAAAAAAGCTCAGCTTTAAATACTTAATTTAACATTTCTACAATAATTTAACCCTCTCGATTCTATCTAATATGTCATGGTATTTTTTGTAATCCATATGTTTAAACTGCTCATGAAATCTTAAATTCAAATTATTTAAATAAACTCTAAATATTTACTCCATTTTCTATTAGGTTTGGAAAGTATAAGCTAACTTATATATATATATATATATATATATATATATATATATATAATGATGAGCATTCAACAACATCCCAAAAATGGATAAGTTAGTAGGGGAGAGAGAATTAGTGGGAAGAGCGGAACGAGAATGTGGGGTGGAATCAGAAGGGCTAAAGGGGTGTTGCACTGTCTGGGGTGCCCTTTATCCTATCTCATATATGTATGTATATGTATATGTCTAACATAGTATGTTGCATATAAGTAGCTTAGAAGTTAAAATTAAAGAAACAGTAATACGTTGCTTATAACTGATGATAGAGTTTCGTAAGTTATTTTGACCATGTAATGGCTAAAATGACTATGATGTCAATCAACATGTTAATATTCACCATCATTTTTACACTTGTATGGTTTGTGAATTATAAATAGCAGGCAAACATTGAATTAAATTATTTCAACTAAAAATGTCAAATTTCATTCAATTATTTTTGCTTATTACTAGGCAATCAAACCTAGGCTAAGGCTGGCAACGGATATACTTTCGGATGCATATAATGTCATATTCATATCCTCATCCGAAATCATTTTCAGATATCAGATACTTGTATATGATACAAACAAATATCAGATAATTATCGTATACGCCAACGATTGATAAAATAAAAAACGTATTTTTGTCTAATAAAATTGTTTTTTAATTTCATTGATTATTTAAGTATCAAAAAACAAATAAATATGATGATAATGAATGGTTTAAGCAGTTAACATGCATTACTAAATGTGATTTGAATCTCTAACTGAATAAAATAATAAATAAACATCATTCATCATACTATAATACACGTGAATTAAACTATAATCTAAAAAAAAGACAGATGGATAATTTTCGGATGCGGATGTTGTATTCGCATTTAACATCATTCATTATACTAAAATACAAGTAATTTAAACCATAATCTAAAAAAAACAAAAAACAGATTGTTTTCGGATGTGGATTGTTCTCGAATCTGCATCCTTTTTCGGATATTGGATATTTATATTCTTCTGATAAAAATACACATGAATTTCAGAATTTTGGGCATCCATTGACAGCTCTACCTAGGGTTAACCGTTATCGATATAAGAAAATCGTTACCATGCCGATACCATTGGTAAGTAAAAAATGACTATCGATACTTTATCTTTACCACCAATACAAAATTTGTTGGTATACGTGCAGATAAGCACTTAATGAATCCAATGTGGCAAAGGTGTAAAAATTCTTAGTGGAGATGAAGCGCAGAAATAACGGGGATATAGCGAATGACTCTGAAATAGCATATGAAACTTTTATTTAATGTTTTACAAATACATAAACGATAATTAAATGAAAAATGATTATTTATTAATAATTAGTGCATTCTCAATTTTAAATAAAAACTGTGCAAATATATGTAAATAAAAATAAATTTTTATCTATTTTTATTAAATTTAATATTATATTAGAGTACTTTTATTTCTAAATGTTGAAAATTTCAATTAAAAAACTAATTTTATAATGTGTAAATGTCATCTTTAAATTCATTTCTTTTAAGAAATATATAGCTGGAATAATATAATATAACGAGAATAATGGAATATGGCGTAGCTTAAAGCTACAAAGCTTTTTTTGAGGCTATTTGAAAAAAATCATAGTGGTAAAAATTCGATATGGGATATAGCAAGGTTAAAGCGAGAGCTAATAATGGGGGCATTAACTGCACATGTTGATATATCGATACAATTGTAAATCGTTGATTGGTAATGATAAATTTACTGATACAAAGAGCCATTAAAATACTATTACATTAAAAATTCAATAGCAGTAAAAATGTTTATATATTATTGCTAATTCTAAATCTATTAATGCTTTTATGAAAATATTAACTTTATTTTAGTCAATAGAAATTTTTGTCCACTCGTCGCAAATTGTTTACAACAACGTAAAATGATGTTTTGCTAATTTTCGATTTTGTAGTTAATAAGGCCGAAAAGAAATATAGTCATGAATAATACTACAAGCATCTGTTTAAAATCCAGTAAACCATCACAAGTTTTTTGGTTATGGTTAATTAAGATAGCAAAAAAATAGAAACTATTATGATTGGTAAATCTACTGTTACTGCTGGTTTTGACATTTCTTTAATGTTGTATTTACCATTAATAATGGTAAACGTAAATTTACCGTTATCATAGCAAGCATATCAGTATACCAATATAGCTCGATATTGGTTAAGAGTGTTGCTTGGTATTGGTATGGTAATGGTGAATTCACCATTATCGTAACAGTTCTATTCAAACCTGCTTAAAGTTAATATTCAGAACTCCATTTAATGTGACTCAAAATAAGCAGTAGTCAAATGGGTTTTAATTAAATGCTCATTAGAACATTTTTATCTGCAAAAAAAGAGCTAAAATATTTGTATATCTTTTTCGAATGTGCAAAAACATATTATTGTATGGAAAAATGAAATATGCTTAATGCCATAAAATTCGGCTTTTCAGACTGGACCTTCAAATTGCCTGCCATTGCCAATCGGACCAAATGCACCTTCCAGTGATGTTGGATCATACGCATCTACAAGTCATGAAACATTCGATTCAATTAACAATCGATCCAAAAGGCAAAAACTGGAAGCAGTCAGCAACTTTCCAGTAAATAGTTCCATTCCACCTCAACCGATATCTGTCCCCATACCTGGAAATGAAGCATCAAGTATTCAGCCATCTGAATCACAGAACCCTCAAATACAGTTACCAGAGGCGGATTTGACGCTTCTTCAGCAAGTGATGAACATAACCCCGGAGCAGTTAAGTTCGCTGCCTTTAGAACAGCAGCAGCAAGTTATTCAGCTTCAGCAGATGCTAGCGAAGCAGAATTTGTAGTTGTATAATTATCATTAATAGAATATGTGCTTTCATATCTGTAGTAGATTGAAGAATTAGTGCCCATAATGCAAAATTAAGTCCCTTGCATTCTTGTAACATTACAGTTGTTTTATAATTTTTAGATAGAAAAGGGATGTAGGGTATCTTTTTGCTATATATGGGTCAGTGTAGTGGATAAGTGAAGAAAATTATACATGACATAGTTATGTCTTCAGTTTTTCTGTTGCTTCCTGTAGAATAATTGTATTTGTTTCCAGCTATCAGTTTGCTCTAATTTAATGTTGTTAAAATTCTTGTTTTATCTTCTTCAAAATTTTGATTCAAAAGTGAATGCTGTTGTTGAAATTGGATGTTTTTGTTTGAATATATGATTTTAACTTGATTGTCTTACCATGCTCTATTATTGCAGCTTCAGAATTACATAATTGACGTGTGAAATCCTTCTTTGTGTTATCCAGAAGATCGTTAGCCTATCGTTTTTTGGATTTTTGGATGAAAAGATAAAAAAGCAAAGTAAAAATACACTTCTATTATCTGTTAGGGCCTAACGGCTCAAAAATACGTTTTGCCTAACGGCTCAAAATTGGGCTGTTTGGAACCCGACTCGTCGAGTTCCAAACAGTCCAATTTTGAACTGTTGGGTATAAATGAGATTCAGAGGGAGAGTTCACGTGCAATATAAGAGGTGTAGTGGAACTCTCTCTCTCTCTCTCTCTCTCTCTCTATATATATATATATATATATATATATATATATATATATATATATATATATATATATATATAATTATTTTAAGTTTTTGTAAACTTTAAAAATTGATAACTTGTGCATATGATATCCGTTGGGCTGTTTGGAACCCGACGCGTCGAGTTCCAAACAGCTCAATTTTGAACTGTTGGGTATAAATGAGATTCAGGGGGAGAGTTCACGTGCAATATAAGAGGTGTAGTGGAACTCTCCCCATATATATATATATATATATATATATATATATATATATATATATACATATATATATATATACATATATATATAATTAATTATTTTAAGTTTTTGTAAACTTTAAAAATTGATAACTTGTGCATATGATATCCGTTTGAGACGCAGTTTTTTGCGTTGCGATCGTATCGAAGTGCTTTACGTAATGAAGTTGGTTTGAATTGAATTGAAGCAACTTATATTTTTTCAGTTTTTAATTTAATATATTTATTTGTGTAAATTATTGATATATATTATTTATTAAAAACAAATGATAAATTAATTAACCAATAATTAATTAAATTACAAAATAAAAATAAAACGGTCCGCTTAAATATTTCGTTTAAATGCTCTGCTTAATGCGCCAAACGCATTCTCCGCTGACAATAATTCTCCGTTTAAATGTTCCGTTCAAATTCTTCACTTAAATTCTCCGTTTACGTTTGCGTCAAACACACCCTTACATATAATAGAAAAATTGAACAAAGCTATGCTGACATGGCATCCTCGTTCGATCACATTTCAAAGAGTAGTGCTAGAGCGACCGGTAAATTTTCGGTGAAAACTAGCGGATCTAGGAATACATGGTTGTAATTCAGGGGGTCAACTCCGTCGTGTGGCTAATAATATTGCCGCAGTATTTCACTTACGCAGAATCGGTCGACGTAGCTGCATTTCAAAATACCAAAATTCTGACCCACTTCAGAATTATTTCAAATTTCTTTCCAACTGTTCCCCCTCTCCTGCAAAATTTTAACTACCGCTTTTGCTCCGTCTGTTTTGCCGATCCACTGTACTTCCCCTTTTCCCATCGTTTTTCTCACTCAACTAACATTTTTCTGCCGTACCCACTTTAAAAACCCCGACGAAGTAAGATGTCAACCTTCCTACCCGATTTGTTCCCCAATTTGATTTCCGCCATTCCCAAATGATGAATATTGCGGTGCATTTTCTGCAATTCAGTACAGTTCTTCCATCTCCTATTTCCCTACTGAAACCACGCACGACGGACCCTAAAATTGGAGGAACCTCTGCCAATCGGGTACGGTTTGATTACTTTTCTTTCCAACAGTTTGGATCCTCTATGTTTAAACTACAACCGACTGTTCTTCTATTTTGTTTTCGTGTAAACATGCCATAATTGGGTGAAAATACTTACTTACAAAAATGTTTAAAGTATTAAACCTGATCTTTCACCATAATAAAATTTTGGCTGCGTCTATTAGCGCCCCACCAATTACTCTTCACCCCCGGTTCAAAATATTCAATTATTAATTCCAATTTTGCCCTTAATTATTAATTATGTATTTCATTAAATGAATTAATAATTCTAATAATTGTAACTCACCATGACACTGATCGAACTCAATCAAAATTTTAAAGGCGAGTTGATTTAATCAACCCTATCCTTAATTGCAACTCAACAAAATCATTGTTTAATTTCAACAAAAATTAGAAAATAGATCGAACTATTATAATATCGCTGTTTTGATCTTCTTTTCGTATATTTGTTTCCTTACTGTTTGCATCTTTTTCATTACAGATTGTAGAATGTAAAATTGCTAGGGTTTTGATGGAGAAACGAAAAACTGTAAAAGGAAGTTAAAAAAAGAAAATAAACATAGACAATGGAAGAAACAAGGGTAATTAAGGAATAAACGGGGTGTGAAAAGGAAAACCTGGGGTGAAGATTATTTTTTTAAATTATCGGGGTGAGAAGAGCAAATTATGGGGTGAGAATAGATGGAGCCTAAAATTTTATTACTTTATGTACCAATGCATGTTCGTTTTACTACTGCTATCAACTTCTATTTTTGTTAACCGATTATTTCATATGTTTTTGTTGGAAATGTTTTATAACATTAGTGAATTATTAAAAATAATGGAATAAGTGTATGAATGGCTCCTATGGGAGAATAGTCCCGCATCATGGGATTATATAGAAGAGGCAAGAATTTATACTTGTTTCTAAGAAATCATGTTGGGGTTTTGGGCTCCCAATACATCCTTTGTTGTGAGGAGGAAGACCATGCATCATGACCACCACACACGCGCGTGCGACCGACTCGACCCGGTCCAGTTCGGGTTTGGGCTTGGGCTTTGTGGTGTAGACACTTATATTTTTTGGACCATAAAACTTACCCTTTTTCGAACCGTTTTTTATGAAAATGATTTTTGTAACGGTAAAAACTCTTATCCTTCAATTTCTCTTTTTCTCTCAGCCGCCATTAAAAATTTTCTTTCTCTTAGAAATTCTCGAGCAGTATTTTAATTCAGAAAGTGCAAATCTGCACTGATTTGTTGTGCAAGTATTTTACTTGCTCACAACCGTACTATCGCACTGTCATTACACGAATTGACCTAAATTGTTTACATGTAAGCATGTACATGAACAACCGACTACATTAGAATACAGTCCACTGCTACAAAAAAATTATGACCAGGGTAAGCATTACATGTTCGACGCTAACATAACAAAGCCGAGGTCATCTAATTTAGAGAACTACCTATCCTGCATTATGTGCAAAGCGGCGCACATCTCAATGGTGAATCCTACAAATGCCCACACTGTGATGAAAATGTTGGCAGTCCAATACACAGGTATGCGTGTCTGCTATGACTTATCGATGACTGCTTACCATACTCACCTAATTTCACACAAGTAACGTGTCAATGTTGATATCTTGGACGGCTCAATGCCAACTACCCGTTACAGCGTTCGACAGAGTGGTGGAGTGACTAATCATATACAATAATGAATATATCCCAGTTTCATATTTTCCTTCCTCTATTTTCTTTCTCTAGCTATTTTATATTCTAAAACTTTTGCCTTCGTTGGCGGTTTTACTGCTTGGGGAGGTCTACACAATGTCGATGGGCAATTGGATCATTCTTCTAAATACAACTATGGTCAGTCCCCTATTTCTACATTCATTTCCCTGCATTGTTCATAATGTGGCTCTGTTGGCTTTCCCTCCTTTTGGTTCGCTGAATGCCTAAGCGCCTGCTTTTGAGGTGATACCATTCGTTTACTTTATTGTAGTTAAACACAACTTATTCGTATCTTCTCTGGTTGAAACATTGTGCTTTTGTACTTTTGTGATACTTATTTGATCGCATATTCTGATCTGGCATACAATTATGTACATGCCACCTTCTGCACCAATAACTGGTGATGTCCTTATTATGCATCCAGTTATAGAGGGTTGATCTGTAGAAGTTATTTTTTTCAAAATATTATTAGTACGTCTGTTTGTATGAAGTGACACTGTGTTTTTGCCTTATTTAATTTTAAAATATACAGGTTTCGGAATATAAATTTGTTACTGATTTACAGTTCCTAAGAGTGGTTTTATCATATTTTGGAATATGAAATGGAATGCATAAGAGTGGCATACAAACTATCAGTCAAGTAGTTTGTGTGTGTTTTTTTTTTTTTTTTTTAAATTTAAATACTGCTAGATTGTTACTGTAGTTTGGTGAAATTTTAAGCAAGGTTAAATTCTTTTATGGTTAAGTATGAGTGACTATTAACCGTGGGTGATTTCAAAAATAAGGAAATAATGTATTTATGGCTAAATGGTACAATTTTGAGAAGTTGTTGCACTGTGTTTGGCTTTTTTCATTTTAAATGACTCATCATGGACCTTAGTGCTTATTATTTACTGTTTGTTGCCCCTTACAAAATTGGTCTGAATATGCTTGGTTCAGCGTAAATTAAACAAGGTGCAAAATATATCAGTTCTCTCAGCCTTTAGCTCCAAATTCATATATTATAAAAATGTTTATGGATTTGATCTTTAATCCAAATAATGTTTTTTCTAAGATTTTGACAAAACCTGTAAAGACAAAGACTAGACTATATAAATAGGGTGCTACTATTCATACCCCTATTTATACTACTGGTCACCAAAATTAAAAGCACCCCAAATATTTTAAATTTCCTCTTCTGGCCACCTTCTAAATTAATAACAAAAAAAACGTAGAGGTCACCAGCTCCTTCCTCTACACGAACGCTTCCTTCCCCACTTACTTCGTCTGTTGTGAAATAATTTAATTTAATAATCCATTTTCATAACCACATTAGCAATTTTAATTTTGATAAATTAGTAATTACTTCGTCGGTTGTGAAATGATTCGTCAAATCAAAATTCATGTATGTCGAGTCACTTGATCGAACATCTTGCATCACATTATCACAACCCTCATATTTATCGTCCAATTTATCATCATTCAAATACTCCAACTATCAAATGACACAAAATTATAATTAATGTATCAATTTGTAAAAAACGATATGTAAGTTATACGCATAAAAATCCTACAACTCAAAACTTACATTGTCATTATCTAATAGAACGTCGTCAAATTTAATGTCCTCCAAGCTTAAAATCTTCAATGGAGCAGAAAAATTATCCTAAAACGCAATAGAAAACCCCAAACCATTAAAAAAAAACCATAACAACATGTTCTATATCATAATAGAAAACAATAAAAATCAAACAATTCTAACCTCTTTTTTATCTTCATCTTCCATCTCTATTAGGCACAAAAGAATATCTACTTTTGTAACGGTTTAGGGTTTGAAATTATGAAGAAGTATGTGTTTTTTAAGGAGAAGTACAGTGGTAAATAACTGAGTGAACGAATAATATATGGTGGGCAGAAGAACGTAAAAAATAATAATCCATATAAAATTTATAAAGGTGGTCGGAAGTGTAAACCGGAGTGTGAATAGTAGCACCCTATAAATATTTGCAATTCTGTTCGAACACAATTGCTTTTTTCCACTGAATTCTATTTTTAGTATACATGTGTTAAACATATAAAGCAAATTGGCTTTGTAATCTAATTGGACAAAAATTTGATCTCTAAATTGTGGTAATTATTTCATAGGATTCTTTATTGGAAAAGGGTAATTATTACACTTAATTTTTGTTGATTTTTGGAATTGGTTTACTGTATAGAAATGTGCTTAAAACAAGCTATGATAGTAGAAGATGACGTGCTCTACTTGCGCATAGTAACAAAGTACAATCGGTTGGTCAATGTAATTTAACATTGTTTATAATATATTTGTGAGTAAAATTATTTAGTACTGGCAACAACAGTTGCTTATAATATATAATTGAGAAAATTTTCATACCTTAAAGTGTTATGTAACCGTGTACAATTTTTAAGTAAACCATAAATTTCATTTTCAGTTTGCTCTGTAAAGGATTAACATTGCAATTCCAGTATCTCAAAAGTCTCACTAATAACTTAACAACTTTGCTTTCATCACTGTTTTTGCACTCTAAAGCCCCGAACCATGCTACTTTAAACACTGATTGTTCATGGTGTTTTCTCTTATATAATTCTCGGTAATACTTTCGCTGGAAAATAAACTTGGATGCTCTGCCTATAAATTTGATTGGCCTCTTTATGCAAATATATGCTTGCAATTTGATCTCTAACTTGAACTTGGTGGATTCAGACAATGTGCTTGATGACCCAAATGGATTTATATTACAACTGAAGATGGCAAATGTTGGCTAGCTTTTGAAACAAGTCACCAAGAGTACGAGTATTCATAGTTGGACAAGAAGGAGAAATGCGCATTCAAGTTCAAGATGCATGCATCGTGACTAGTGAAGCCCAGGGCCTCGCTCGTGATTCGCTTCTGCATCTCGCTCGTGGACCAGCTTCATCCACGGCTCGTGATTGAAAATCACGATCCACTTATCTACCATAACCCATCCGTGGAGGATCATCATGACCCAACCGTGATGGTGCATCACGAACGGACCACGAACCCAGGAGATGATGGACATAACCAAGTTTTCCACGAGCCGCAAGTTCAGGATCTGATGACACCTATCCATAACGACCATTCTAATCATTTCTCCATCAAGACACGAACGTCTTCGAGATCCTCGGGATTTGTGCCATGTGTCTTCACGAACCGCCTGCAGATATCGCCTATAAATAGCTCCATACTTGCCATTTTTGAGGATCTTTTGGCAGTTCCAAGTATTGTTTCCACGATTACTGTTCCTCCATCATTTCTTATCAGTAATATCTCGAAATCACTGAGTGAACCATCATTGTAAAAGTGAGATTGAGAGAAATCATTGATTGTACTTGCATTTAACGTATAATCAAAAGCATATAAAGTGGACGTAGGCTCGTTAAAGCCGAACCACTATAAATCCGGTGTGTTAGCTGTATTTTCTTTCATTTTTAGTTGTTACTCTCTACACTTTTTGACAATTTGAGTGTTAGAGCCATAATATGGTCTAACATTTTGGTGCTTTCACTGAGAATTGAAATCTTAGCGTATCGGATTATTGCTCTACTATTTGCATTTCAAGTCCGAAGAAAATAGTCCGTGTCTCCACTGTTCCAATTTTTGAAGATTTTAGCAAAGTCAAGACATTATGGCTGGAAAGAAATCCAAGGACTTGCGAGCTTGGCGAGCAAAAAAAACGGCAAACGAAGCTAACGAAGAAAGTGTTCATGAGCAGGCTGAAATGGAGTCCTCGGCTCGCGGTTCGCGGGGGGCGAACCGACCCCAGGAGGCGGTCACGACCCGGTCGTAGGAATCCATCACGAGCGGCCCCCAACAGCAGACCACGAGCCACATCCGGGGGGGGGGGGGTACCATGAGTCGTCCACACGTCACAAGCCAGGAACCTGAAGAAGGAGCCACGAACCGGATGTCAGAGGGGGTCACGAACCGCCATTCCCATAGGACCACAACTCGACCCGGAAAGGAATTATGGCCCGTTCTGCACATGCTGGTGCTTTTGCTCGACCTGGCTCGAGTTCTCTACGTATAAGAGCAAATGCTGATGATCAATTACAAGTCTCTGCCCCAGCGACTGAAGGAGATCCTTCTTGCATCCTCGACATCTTGGATAGGACGAACGATGAGTTAGCATCCCAAAGACGAGAGGGTTCCTTGTTACGACAGAACCTTACCGCATTAGACATACGAATCGATGATCTCCAAAGGCAGAGGACACCTTTGCCAGCCCATCCTTTTACTCCTAAGTACTCATCCTCGTCGGAGGAGCCTCCAAGGCCTCCACGACGACCATTAGAGAGGCCTAAAAATGTGGAGCAGCTTCGATTTGGATCACTTCCTTCTCGAGAAGAGGCGGCTCTCAATCTGGGACCTAACCATCGCAACCTGAATGACCTTGCTTCGCTACCCAGGAATGAAGGCGTTGTTGACCCTGTCCGGAATCAACCATTACCACCCTCTCGCCGCTTGATTGACTGTGGCAACAGGGGACAGGGAAGTTCCGCTCAGGCCCCTAACTTCGCAGCAGCACGTCAGAGAGACGTTGGAGGGCCCCGTAGGGTAAGGAGTGCTGATCCTAAATCTACATTGACCCATGCTGATGTTGAAGCAATGGTTAGGAAAATCATGGTAGACAGCCATGGACAGAGGAACGAGGATTGGGGTATAGGCCGCAGTCACACGCCCTTTACCGGTGACATATTAGACGTCCGGTTCCCAATTTATGAACTGCTATACGGGCAGGACAGATCCAGTTCAGCTTCTAATGAGGTCATGGTACATGAACGCCGCCGCTGCTCCTGACGCAGTAAAATGTAAAGCATTCCCGATATTCCTGGAGGATGTGGCATTAATGTGGTTTACCCGCTTTGCGGCACGATCGATCTCCAGTTTCAGGGAATTGAGTGAACAATTCGTAAATCAATTCCGGCTTCATGTTCAGAGGTCTAAAAATGTCATTGAGTTATCCCTTATTAAGCAACGCCCTGATGAATCTTTGAGGTCCTATCTAGACCGCTTTAACTTAGCAGTCACGGAGGTTAGAGATCCTCACGAACAGACTGTCCTGATGGCCTTAATTGACGGAGTGGACAAGGATACTGAGTTTGGAAGATACTTAGCTGGCAATCCGCCGCTGACTAGAGAAATATTTAAGAAAAATCTAACATCCGCTTACGTCAAGAAGAGATATATGCCAATCGGAAGAGAAAAGCAACCAATAAAGAAGATATACAGAGTAACGTAGCCATCAAACAATCCGGCGACAGTCCAGGAAAGGTGGAAATTAACATTGGAAATAAGAATCAGGTAATGGACACCAATCTGGGAATAACAGTCGGAAGAAGAATCGAGGAAACGACTCACAAAAGAGGCCTCGATTCAGGCCATTTGAGAATTTTACTCCATTGAATGATACATTAGAGAATATTTTCCTGGACATCTACAATGTTCTTCGATATAAGAGGCCTCCATCGAGGGATTCGACGGAGAAATAACGAGAGACAGGAAAGTTTTGTCTTTTCCATCAGACCCATGGCCACTCTACCAACGAGTGCCATCATTTGAGGGACGTCGTCGAGAACCTACCCCGTAAAGGAAAGTTGGATGAATACAAGGTTGCTCCGAGAGACAGGGGGCAAGCTGGGCAGGCCTCGAATCAAAAGCAACCTGCTGCTAGGCCTACTGCACAGTAGAAAGGAAAGAACATTGTCGTCAACACCATAGTAGGAGGACCCCATCCTGCTGGACACAGCTTTAGGGAAATGAATCAGTATGTGAACGCGGCCAAACACCTTGAAGTAGGAGAATGCAGTAATCTTGAAATTGCAGCTCCGGTAAAGCAACACAAAACAATGTCAGACGATGTCATCTTTCGTGATGAGATAGTGTTGGAATTCACGCCCTCATTGAGGACCCTTTAGTGATCACGACGACCATCGGTCCTGCTCTGGTTCACAAGGTTTTGGTAGACAACGGAAGCTCAGTAAACATTTTGTTTAAGAAAGCGTTTGATCAGATGAAGCTTGAAGCGACATATTTGAAGACCTGCGACGGATGGATACGTGGCTTCAATGGAGCCTCAATGTCCCCGATCGGATATGTGGAATTGTTAGTAACTTTGGGAGAAGGAGATCGCCGGAGAGTGAGAATTCTTCCATTTGTGGTGTTGGATATCGAGTCACCTTATAACGCCTTCCTGGGCCGACCGACCCTAGCAGAATTCAGAGCGTGTATAGCACCCTGGTGCCTATTGTTAAAATTCCCAACAGATGCAGGAGTGGGAGTGGTCAGAGGTGACCAAGTCGTAGTACGATCCTGCTAGCAGAGTTGAAACTGTTGCTTAAAGGATTAAACATAGAACCAAAGGGCACCCCTCCGCCCGTAAAGGAGGATTCAACATAGCAATTAAAGACGGCCCCGAGGGAGCCGCCCAGAGAACTGCCCAAGGATATAGATCCCAGTGAGGACGAGGAACCTGGGGGCAGAATGGCGACTCCAAACGAAACGACTGTGGATATTCCAATCGACGATGATGACCCAGCGAAGGTCTTGAAAATTGGATACTAGTTAGACCCTCTTCGTGCAAAAGAATTGACCGACTTCCTAAAGGCTAACCTGGACGTGTTTGTTTGCCCGGACCCATGCTGATATGTGTGGAATATCCCCATCAATTATGCGCCACTCGTTGAGCATCAACCCGAAGCATTCACCTGTTAAGCAGAAAAGGCGAATGCTTGGCCCAGAGAGGTTAGCTACCTTAAAGGAAGAGATTGAGAAATTAAGGAGCAATGGATTCATTAGAGATTCAACTTACCCAGAATGGATTTCAAACCTGGTTTTGGTGTAGAAGGCCAACGGGAAATGGCGCACCTGCATCGATTTCTCAGATCTGAACAAGGCTTGTCCGAAAGACAGTTTCCCACTCCCTAGGATTGATCAATTGGTGGATTCGACAGCGGGTCATGAACTCCTTTTATTTATGGATGCGTATTCTAGATATAACCAAATTCCCATGCATGTTCCGGACCAGGAGCATACCAGCTTCATTACAGATTTGGAATTGTACTGCTATGTAGTGATGCCTTTCCGTTTAAAGAACGCTAGAGCTGCATATCAATGACTAGTCTGAATATCAATGACTAGTAAACCGGATGTTCTACAGTCATATTGGGAAGATAATGGAGATATGTGTTGATGACATGTTAGTAAAATCCAGACAGTCGTCCGACCATACTACCGATTTGGCAGAAATGTTTGATATCCTTAGGCGATACGGGATGAAGCTCAACCTTCTAAAGTGTTCATTTGGAGTAGCCTCTGGGAAATTCTTGGACTTTATCGTTAGCTCGCGTGGAATTGAAATCAATCCAGATTAGATTACAGCAATCAGGAATATTCAAGAACCAAGGCAAATCAAAGACGTGCAAAGCCTTGCTGGGAAAGTAGCCACGTTAAGTAGGTTCATCTCCAAAGCTAGAGATAAGTGCATTCCATTTTTCGATTTGATAAAGCGAGGGAAACACATTTTCAAATGGACTCCTGATTGTGTAGAAGCATTTCAGAATCTCCTGAATCATCTGGAAAACCCCCCAATATTATCCAAGCCGGTAGATCATGAGGACTTGTTTGTGTACTTGGCAGTGTAGTCTCACGCGATAAGTTCAACCCTGGTAAGAGAAGAAGATAAAGTCCAGAGACCAGTGTACTATGTAAGTAAGAAACTAGCGGCGGCGGAGCAGAACTACCCAAAGATAGAAAAACTTGCGTACAACTTACTGATCGCATCTAGAAAGCTTCACCATCATTTTCAAGCTCATCCCATCACTGTGTACACTGATCATCCGCTATGGAAAATATTACAAAGACCAGAGGCATCGGGAAGGCTACTCAAGTGGAATATCGAGTTGAGTCAGTTTGACCTGAACTTCCAGGCCCGAAGATCGATAAGGGGGCAAGTATTGGCGGATTTTATAGTAGAGTTTACCATCCCGGAGGACGATGTGGTGAGTGAAGAAGTTGATCCCTCAAAACAACTTATTGACCCTAACGCCTGGAAACTATATACTGATGGGGCCAAGAATGATAGAAGATCGGGCGCAGGAGTAAACTTGTGACCCCCGAAAGACGGTCGATATACTACGCACTCAGATTGGAATTTCATGCCATGAATAACGACTCGGAGTACGAAGCCCTAATTGCTGGGCTTAGCCTCGCGAAGGAGTTGGAAATAACAAAGTTGGAAATCGTTTGCGACTCAAAAATAGTCGTGAACCAGGTTAATGAGGAGTTTCAGGCTAAGGGTCCGAGATTGATATCATATTTGAAAGAGGTGAGAAAGTTGCTCGATTACTTTGGTCACCACAGTATATCCCATATTCCTCGATCGGAGAATTAGAAGGCGGACAAGTTAGCTAAGATGGCTAGTTATGACAACCCTGAGGACACAAAGATGGTCCCGATAGAGGTATTACAGTCTCCGAGTATCGATCAGATGGAAATTGATCCTGTACTGGAGATTGAACCGAAAAAGGAATCGTGGATGACACCCTTAAAGAACTTCCTTATAAATGGGACACTTCCCACCAAAAAGAGCGAATGGCGTGCTGTCATTCGCAAGGCTTTCAGATATGTCATGCGAGACGAAGTTCTATACTGATAGGGGTTCTCAATGCCGCTTCTCCGGTGTATAGCCCACGACGACATAGAAAGAGTGTTGAGGGAAGTTCACGAAGGCGAGTGTGGCGACCATACTGGAGGACAAACACTGGCAAAGAAGATACTGTGATATGGCTATTTCTGGCCTACTGTGAACAAAGATGCGGCTAAGTATGCACGGCGTTGTGATGCATGCCAGAAATTCTCAAAGATTCACAGGGCACCTCCTTGCCAGTTGAAGACGATGATGAGTCCTTGGCCCTTCGCGGTTTGGGGAATTGACATTATTGGAAACCTCCCCATAGCGAAGGACGGAGCGAAGTTCGCCATTATAGCCGTGGATTATTTTACTAAGTGGGTCGAAGCAGAACCGTTAACCACGATCACAACCAAGCGAGTGACAAACTTCGTCGTAAGAAACATCATATGTCGATTTGGAATTCCGAAAAGTTATCATAACCGATAATGGGACCCAATTTAACAGTACCGAGTTCCGGGATTTTTGCCGGAGATATCATATCGAGAAGAGATTCATAGCTGTGGAGCATCCGCAGTCAAATGGACAGGTAGAAGCGGCAAATAAAGTAATCAAGTCCATTTTGAAGAAGCAATTGAAACGGGCCAAAGCCATGTGGGTTGATGAGCTACCTTTGGCATTATGAGCCTACAGAACCACCTTTAAATCAGCCACCGGGCATACATCCTTTTCCCTTGCTTTTGAGTCCGAGGTAGTAATCCCGGTTGAGTTAAACGTGCCGTCCCACAGGGTCAGTTACTACGACCCAATGACTAACAATGAACTGCTCCTCGAATCCCTGGATATGGTAGAAGAAAAAAAGGGATGAAGCAGATCTACGTGCCTTGAGGCACAAACAACAAGTCGCTCAGTATTACGACAGAAGGGTCCGAGATCGAACCTTTGAACCCAAAGACTTGGTTCTAAAGCGTGTCTTTCCACCCCTAGTACATTTAGCCTCAAAATGGGAAGGACCCTATACTATCCTACGGAGGCTGGATAATGGATCTTTCAAACTAACGGTCGTGGATGGAAATGAAATCCCCAGAGTGTGGAATGCCCAGCATTTGCGGCACTATTTGACATGAAATTGTCATTTTTACTCTTATGTTTTTTAAGACCATGTAAAAAGGCACGACTTGCCCAGAATAGTCCAATTATATAAACAAAATATTATAAAGTGGATGTAGGTCATGATTCGATCGAACCACTATAAAATATCTTGTGTCATTTACTTTTACCGCACCATTTATTATTTACTCTGTCATTCTTTACTCATATGAATCATTATAATCTTTCAAACTTGCTATGACCCTTGCAACAATCTCGAAGCATGTAACTCAAAGTGCCTTCTATCAGATCAGAAGGTTAATAGCATGCAGATCATTGAGGATGCAATAAAGTAAACGACACAACAACCGATACTCCACTTCTCAGGACCTGAGAAAAAGTATAAAGGACAAGGAAATGGATTGTTCACGAGACTTGAAGGTGCACCATGATTTTAAAGACCGTCTCGATTACACTCTACCCTGAGCATTCAACGGGAGAGTATAAAGGTGCGAGAGACTGAGCACCACAAAAGAACTCCTACCCCGCTGAAGGAACGGGGGGCAAATTAAAAGCTGAGTTCGAACTCAATCCTGGGCATACGACAGGAGAGTATAAAGGCGTTTTGATTAAATGCCACGACAGGGCTCCTATCCCGCTGTAGAATTGGGAACAAGAATGAAAGCTGAGCCCGACCCCCTCATTTCCGGGCATGAGGGGCAACACATATATGACTCTAATCAATCCTCAATAAGCCCTGGCCATGCATTATATTAACGATTGATTGGGGGCATACTCACACACATTTATCCATGATGCAGAAATATATTTTTATTTTCATTGCACATGATTTTAACTTAATTATGATTCAGATATTTGTGACTGAGAATGATAAACTTGCAGGTACGTAATGATGTAAAAGAAACAGATTTTCATTTACTAAATGCAGATCAATAAAGCAAGGCTAGACAAAATACGAGGGTCGTACTCACAACTACATTGTAAGGACAGTGGGACAACTAATAAGAGAAAAGACATAAACAAACTGGCTTTACTTGGGCTTCGGAGATGACCTTGGATTTTTCTCCATCTTTTGCTTCTCCGGCTCCTCCTTGTCGACATCAGATTTATCTTTCTTCTTTCTTTTCTTCTTGTCCGAAGGAGGATCTTGTGGAGGGTCAGAAGATTGGGATGGAAGCTGTGTAGTTATCGATTTAGCGGACAGCTTTATAATTAACCCAAATTTGGGATCAACTGCGGAGATAGGTCACATATCTAGGGGCTCTTGCTCCTCTATTTTTAAGGCCAGTTGTTTATCCTTTTTAGCCTTCATGTCGGCTAAGGTCGTGTTGTCATCAATCCTGGTCTCCCCTGTGATAGCAACTCTTCCTCATCATCCCTGTGATCGCCATCAATGTCGTCTAAGGCTCCGATAATTTCGGCATCCTTAGGAACATCAGTGCCTGATAATGTAATGGCTTTCTCGGATTCCTTAACCTCAGTTCGCTCAGGAGCTTCATGAATGACCTCGGTGCTTGATGGTACATTGACCTTCTCAACCTCTGCTTGCTTTTCAGCATCCTTCTCTGTCGGCTTGACACCTATATTATTAGAAGTAACTGTTATTAGTTTTGGAGAAAATGTGGTCTTCTCGATTGTTTGTTCCACAATGCGACGACAAGTTACAATCGCTTTGACAAATTGTGGAGAGAATATGGAGATTCCTTCAGCTGACTCCTCGCCTGAAGCCACAGTTGAAACCCCAACTGCTGGGGGAACTGGAACCCTAGAGATCAAGGGATTGTCCGGATTATACTCCTCAACCTCGGAAGTCTTGGGCTCTGGTGCCGAGCTCGAACCTTCGTCAATTTTGTTCTTGCTCTTGAACTCGAGCCTTTCTTTCTCCATAGCTTCTTGGATTTGACGCCCACCTTCCGCTAAAGCCTCAGGCTCTCCACCTCTGAGAAAAGTCTACATGAACTGGTCCTCATCGAATTCCTCGACCTTCAAGCGCAGCTTCTCGCTCTCAACAATCTGATCCCATACATTAACCAAGGTGGTGGGATTGTTACTAATCCAAGAAATATCTCGAGTCCGGATGATTTGAACAAAGAAGTCCATTAGCAGTTCGTCGAACTCCCCCATCTCTTTCTTGGCCACAACAAGTTTGGCAGTAGCAGTGGAGGCCGGCTCGAGAGCCTCATTCTGCCCGTTCCTCAGCATGAGCAAGTTTGTCGTTTAAGCTTGCCTTTTCCTTTTCCCAAGTAGCCTCCTCTGTGGTAAGTCGATCCTACAATGCCATTAGCTCAGTGTTAGCCGTCTTAAGATCATCTATCTCTTTCTTCAAAGCCACGCGCTCTTGGCTGTTTGAATCAAGCTCGAGATGGAAATGTTTCTTGGCGTTGTCTAATTCGGTTTTGTAATTTTTAGCATCACGCCGAGCTAAGGCAAGCTAAGCTTGCGCATCCTCAAGTTCTTTCTCTGCCTTACTCCTGGCTTTAGCATCGTGATCGATCTTCACCTTGGCCCTGGAAGCATCTACTTCTAGACGACGGATAACATCTGACAAATTATTGGCGTGCTTTTTCATTGCTCTATATTGTTTAGCCACGTGACCGATTTGGCCTACAACCTCTGCATCCCATTCATCAGGAACTAGTTCAAGATCCGGTCTGGGACGAAATGCATCCTCTCGAAATAAATATCGGGGAATTCTTTTCGCAAGCGCTCCAAATTTGCCTGATTAGTAGAAGTAACGGGACCCTCCTATACAGTGGTAGTATCCAAGTTGTGCTGACCAGAAGGAACAAAGCTGCTTTCTCCTTCTCCAAATTTTTGCTGGGATCTTTGTGTTTGGGTTCATGATGCTTCTTGGAAGATTTTCCCTGAGATGGTGTACTCTTCGGAGGGGTTAAAGCTTTGGGAAGTTGCTTGCCTCCCGCCTGCAACGCTGGACGACTAAGGTACTTCCTAGGATCTTGCTTCGAAGGAGAGCGAGACAGTGTAGAGTGAGGCTGATAAGAATCACAGTGTCGTTGGCTATCTCTTCCTCGACTGTCAATGCGGTCATGCTCAGATATGGGATTGAGTCTGGGAGTGCAGCCACGAAGTTCACGATGGGAATATGAATGGCGACGAGGCATTTTTTCTGCAATGAACGACAAACAAGTGTAAGACCTATGGATACAAATAGTATATGAGTGATGTGGCAAGTGGTGCATGTGCTTTGTGTATCCCATGTAATCCCCCTTAACAGACCATGGCCTGAAGTTAGGCTCGTATGTGCAGTATCTTTCTCTTTGGTGGGAATGGTTTTTTCCTCAGAGATAGGGAAGAATGGTTCCCTTCCAAAGTCTTCAGGAGTATAGATGTTATCTGGCAGAGGGATTTTATCTAACTCCCCGAATATCTGCTCCCCGTCAATGTATCCTTTGTGGTAGGCCCTACTGGTGGTGGAGTCCTTGAGGGAGACTGACCCTTGGACACCGAAGCCTCCTTCGGCTCATCATCTCGGATTTCATCTCCTTTGTATACATTCAAATCCTCGTCATCCTGGTTGGTCATTGGTGAAGGACTCTTATGAAACTCGGTCGTCTTTGTAGCTTCCGTGGTCACCTCTCTCTCGGCCCGGGCATGCTACTAGATTCCCCAATTGTTTGGGTAGGGGGCGCGTATCTGTAAGGCTTGCCACTCGAACCGAGACCAAATCTTACATCCAGAAGATGGTGTTTGGGAAGGCTCTCGTCGGTTATACATTTCTTGATTCTACAGAAGTCTGATTTGCTTGCTAAAAGGCGGGATAATCGATCTTCGTATACCGAACCCTCCGTTTTTTCAAAGTTGTGAACTGTATAGAAAAAAGAACACATTAGTACTTTAAATATGCAATTAGAGCGTGCGCTGAAGGACCTAGAACTCACTTGACTGTAGCCACCTCCTCGCACATCCAGCCTGATGTTTTATATAAAACCATCCGGACTAAGCGTCTCCTAAATTGCTATAACCATCCGATAATACCTTCTTGGAGGGGATCGATTCAAAGAAAATGAAGTTTGGAGTCCCAGTGGAACGGTGCTTGAAATAATAATAGAAGTTTAAATCTTTGAAGGTGAGCTCGGTCTCTAGAATTTCTGCATATGCTATTTACAAGGTGTATAAAGCAGTATAAGCATTGGGATGGAGTTGCATGGGGACAATGCGTAGTTGTCTTAGAAGATCGACAACAATCGGAGGAAACAGAGGGATAGCGCCTACCCAGCACATGATCCTACTGATGGTCATGTACCCTTCTGGAGTAGAATGGGGCCCATCTCCTTCCTCCGGAGTTTCACATCGACCTAGGGAAACTCCTGCCTCAAGCAAATTTTCTTTAACTTTATATCGTCCAACTTGGAGGCTATAGAGTCACTCAGTTTCTCCCTCTCTACTTCTTTAACACCTTCAATTTCGTTGGGAGCTTGATCATCATCCTCTTCCTCAAGTGATATGCTCTCAGAAGATGCCGATTCTGTGTCAAGATCTGTTTCATAATCGGAATCAGAGTTACTCCAATCTGAATCTGACGGGAGTATATCGGGATTATAATAGTCTGATGACTTCGGATCTGTATTCTTCTCTGATATTCTTGATGAGCGTCTATCAGACATGGCTATGTTGGTGAATAAACACAAGTCGTTAGAGCATAACTACCCGTGAACCCTGTGTATGTGCAAGTGCTAGTGTGTACAAGTGTATTCAGTACTGAAAAGGAAAGCATAAAGTAGAACATATTATAAAGTAATAGGCCACTGCATGTCCTAAAGTCAAGTTCCTGTCCAATTCGACTCAAGAAATCCGTCTTAGAGGCTCTAACCTAACTGTCCATCATTTCATCAGAATTATATTTGATTTCTTGTTGGGATATAAGATGATATGTTCATTTAGTTGGTACACTGAAGTCGGGCATAGTCACACAGCGATAATCATCTTGAAAATATGTCAAATCGTGAAAGTTTGTGGAATGGTTCGTGATGGAGGACGACCCACATGCAGAACATCGGCTCATGATATAGGGTTCGGATCACGATCATGAGGCAGCTCGTGGACTGGTATGGCTCGTGGATAGGGGTCTGATTTGTGATTTAAGATCCAGATTGAGGGTTAAGATCATAAACCCCTTAGCTCATGAATGAGGGGCTTGTGAGCTGCTTCCACGAACCAACTCAATCCACCACATTCACGAATCGATACTGCATTCCCCTCCACGATCGAACCCATTGCCACGACCTGCAGTTTAAATTGATAACTTCTGCTCATCACTGTCACGACCCGCATCACCATCTCATCCACGAACCGATCGACTTGAGCTTCCCTTCCAGTCATCTTCTTCTTCCGCCTGCAACGCCACTCCTCTTATCTAAACCGAACCCAAACCTCTCTTTTTCTCCTTTATTCATAGTTACCTAATACATCACCTCCTCTCTTAGGTCCTAACGTCACGAACTCCACCGCCATGGTAGCTAACAACTAGCAATGGTCTCGAAATCGACAGTAAACCCATCAGAATCAAGAAAAACACGAGGGGAGTTGACACTCAAGGCAGGATGGAGTTCAGAACGACGAGAATAGCAAAAAAAGAATTATAAACTATCTTTACCTCTTTAAATTAGGGTTACAGAGGGTGTTAATTTCAGGGAATTGCTTGATTTAGGGTTTTGATCCAAGAAGGGCTGGGCGGCGGCAGTAAAAGCAATAGAAGAGGAAAAGGGTAAGAAGGAGAAAGGAGCAGTTTATATAGGCTAGATGAGGGCTCTTAAACTTGTCCTTCTTATCCTATTCGGATCGGCCTGGTCCAATGGACCGTGAAGGCTTAAACAAACCCGCCACCGTTTGCTTGAAGACCCGACATCCTGACGGCTCGTGATAGGTGCGCAGCGACGAGGATCACAACTCAATGAACCCCCCTAAGCTATTTCAAGGAATTTAAAAACTTACCCGAAGAAGTATTTGTGACGTGCTCTGAAATTCACAAGATGAAAGTCCACCAGTAAATGGAAGAATAATTGGAAACTCGGTGGTCTATTTATACTTGTTAGGAGAAGTGACCCTTTTGAAATAGTGCGACGTTACAAACAAACACGACTATTGATTTGCGTCGTTTTATGAAAGGATAGTTCAGTAGTTTCGAACCGCGTTTCATCTTCGATAAAACACACTTCAAGGGGGAAAAATGTTAGCTAGCTTTTGAAACAAGCCACCAAAAGTACGAGTATTCATAGTTAGACAAGAAGGAGAAAGGCGCATTCAAGTTCAAGACGCATGCATCGTGACTAGTGAAGCCCAGGGCCCTGCTCGTGACTCGCTTCTTCATCTCGCTCGTGGACAAGCTTCATCCACGGCTCGTGATTGAACATCACAATCCGCTTATCTGCCAAAACCCATCCGTGGAGGATTATCACGACCCAATCGTGATGGTGCATCACGAACCGACCACGAACCCAAGAGATGATGGACATGACCAAGTCTTCCACGAGCCGCAAGTTCAGGATCTGATGACACCTGTCCATAATGGCCATTCTGACCATTTCTCCATCAAGCCACGAACGACTCCGAGATCCTCAGGATTTGTGTCACGTGTCTTCACGAACCGCCTGCAAATATCGCCTATAAATAGCTCCATACTTGGCATTTTTGAGGATCTTTTGACAGTTCTAAGTATTGTTTCCACCATTAGTGTTCCTCCATCATTTCTTATCAGTAATATCTCAGAATCACTGAGTGAACCATCATTGTAAAAGTGATATTGAGAGAAATCATTGATTGTACTTGCATTTAGCATATAATCAAAACATATAAAGTGGATGTAGGCTCGTTAACGTTGAACCACTATAAATCTGGTGTGTTAGCTGTATATTCTTTCATTTTTAGTTATTACTCTCTACACTTTTTGACAATTTTAGTGTTAGAGCCATAATTTGGTCTAACAGCACAATAATACATGTATATTTATAAGGTAACTTATTAATCCTAAACTGTTTAAGATTTATTTCCTAAATTGGCTATTCGGTGTTTAGTAAATAAGTCTAAGTTTGTTGTGGAATTCACATTTGTCTGCATTTCGATACCATACAATGACTTTTTTACTGGCTTTGTGCTTCCCCCCTTTGTTTTCTAGGTTGCTACAAATGGAAAAATGTTGACCTCTCTACGTCCAGGATAGAATAATCAATGTCATACATAGTTTTGGTTGGCGTACAAGCATACCAATTATCATATTTCTTTCCTACGTGTTCATATATATGTCAATACATGGTTATAAATTTAAGGTTCAATCCATGTTTTAGCTACATGTATCTTTAATGATCTGATAGGAATGACAAGCATAATCCCTCTTAGGGTGTGTTTGGCGCAAAAGGAAACGGAGAATTTGAGCGGAGAATATTAACGGAGAATTGTAGTTAGCGGAGAATGTGTTTGGCACGTTAAGCGGAGAATTAGAGCAGAGTATATTATTTTTATTTTGTAATTTAATTATTTAATGATTAAAACTTAACAATATAATTAATGCAAAATAACACATTTAAAGAAACATATCATTTCAGTACATAATAATATTTCATAGCAGTTCACTACATAATAATAAAACGAAAACATAACAATTCAGTACATAATAAAAAAAACACAACAAACTATTGGCGTCTGCGGAACCTTGTAAGATGATAACCCATGTACCCCACCAACTCCATATCAGGTAAGGTCTCCACCGCCTCCAAGATAGACCGATCAATGTGAAAAATCTTAATGATCTCCCACTTTTCGACACTAATGATGGGCGAGAGAAGGTCATAGCATCGGTCCACCGCCATGAAGAAACGGTCTGTCTGAACGAAGGCCGGTTCTGGAGGAGGTGCCACACTCGATGTGGCGAGCGTCGACTGTCCCCTTGCAGACGACTTACTGTGTGCAGACTGAACTGGCAGTGGTATGAAGGGTTGTGGTGCAAGGGTATCTGGTAACTGCAGGTGCCTGTGCCAATGCATTCCCCAAAAAGCTGGTCTTGCTCCCTGAACTTCAGAGGCGACTGTCTCCTAAACTTCTGTAAAGGCGTCCAGGCCCATGCCACCAATCGTCTGATCCATCCAGACGGTCCTGCGATGCATTCCAAAATCCCCTAGAAAATCTGTAATAGAGTATTCCAAGAAGTCCAGATCCTCTTTAGAATATCCCACTTGTTTTTTATTTAGGTCTGAGTCAAATCGCATTTGAACTCTCGTTGAATTCTTCCTGCACAACAATCAGGAATTTATTGGTTCCTCGAAGATGAATATTGTTGATATAAATGTCTATGAAAGCCTCAGTTCGATCCACTGGCCATGAAGAAATGGGGGGTTGGAAGAGCCAGAACCAAAGATAGAAGAATGTGCATTTTGACTGAGAAAAAGAAAAAAAAAATTAAGGAAAAAATGTAAACAAAATATAGGGAAAAAAACAAAAAAAAACCTGAACTTGGTGAAGGAAGCAGAAGAAGGAAGCATGGGCAAGTGAGAAGAAAGGAAGAGGGAGGGGGGTGGGGGAAATTTAAAGAATGAGAGCCAACGGCTGGTATTTGAGCCGTTGGCTCAATGGTTCAAAATGGACCATTGGGTAACGGACGCGTCCATTGACCCAACGGTCCGTTGACCCCCCTCCTCCCCACCAAACACACGCTTAGTGTTGCAGCCACTGTGTGGAACCAATTCTATTGGGTACTTCATGCAACGTTATCGCAACATGTACACAGTAGGGTTATACTTCATACTTCCATGCATAGAAAAGCTAGAAATTTCCCTTTATTTAAATGCTTATATTTTCCAGTGCTATACATCAGAGACCATGGCCAATTTTTGGGACATGTATAAGACCTATATGCTATACTTGTAACCCACCAACTATTTTTGCTTATACAATATGCAAACTATTGTTACTAGCACTATAAATCTCCTTCGATGCATTGGTTAACCGAGTCACAATAATTAGTTTGGTTTTTGTAAAGCTAATTGGCCTATATAGTAGAATGGGAATGGAAAACTTGGTTGAATTAAGCAATATAGGTCATATAAGCTAGGAATCAATGATAACATTATATCAGACACAAATTTGTTTGCATAATTGGATGTATGCATAATATTATAATTAAAAATCATTCATCTATGCAGGATCATATAAAGGTGGTTTTTGTAAACATCTAATGTTTTTGTTTTGTACAATTACTACACTATTACAACATATTATATGACAAAATTGTTGCAACCGAAGACAATACTTTAACCAATCCTAACCCATCTCAAGTATTCAACGCTTCTCATTCCACTTCAAGGAAAATAGCTGATACCACTCTAATTAATCACTTCGTATTTTGTGCTGAATTTTTTCCAAAGTAGTCGTTAATTTTTATATTTCCATTATTCTTTGAACAGGTCGTTGCTAAACCGCAAGACACGATTATTAATCTGACTATTCTATTACCCAGACGGAAGCTAAACACAAGGGAGCATGCATTGTGATTAACGTATAATAACGAAACTTAAACATTTTACGTGTAATACATATTGTCCAACACTAGCCCTGATACCCAACTTCTCTGCACTGTCAACACCTTATTCTGCCAACTACACCACAAATGCACATTACACTTTTGCCTCTTTATAACCGTAACCAACGCATGCAACTTACCATGTAATATAATTTTGTTTGATTTGATTTTAGGAACCTTTCAATGAACTCAACCCTGCAAACGCAGGAGGTAGAAAGTGTAAGAGTAAGAGATGCCAAACGACTTACTGACTTATTTCACCTTACTTTTGGACAGATTTATACAAATTACAACAATCCTGGAATTTCATGTTTTGTATTCATTGTACACTTTAGTTGATGCAATTATTTGTCGTTGTCTTGGGTCAATCAGTGTAAAGGTTGTTCTGTACTTTTCCACATGCGTCTTTCATTAACCTCTTACCATCTCGTGTTCACCGCGATAAGTTTATTCCAACACGGCCTTCCACATACTTCGGTGTAACATACATACTTCCACATATAACTTCACTTACATTGCTTCCACCTCTAACATTAAATCAAGCTACATCAACTTCCAAACTTTCTCCCTCAACGTAATTATTATATGCTTCACGCAACTATAGAACATTTAACCTATTACTAAGTAACACCATTTCCCCTACACCACCATACACAAACTTCAACAATCACCCACCAGCTCCAGATCATCCTGCCGTGTGCGAAGCATGGCCCCCACCCTAGTATGATTAAACTGTAAAATGCTTCATGCTTAAATTGTTTATTTCTAATGATGGTTTCTAAGATAATCACCATCGTGCAAAGGGTTAATGCATTTTGATATGATGTGAGGCATTAAAATCGTATTTTGTCAGATTTGAACTTATTTGTCATTTAATATGTAATATGTTTTGAACTATGTGGTAATGGTACTTGTAATGCTTATGTACTACTATCTAGATATCAAATTTCTTCAGCAACAACAATAATAATAATAATAATCGTCTTTATTAATAGTTGAGTTGGAAGCATAAACTTTTAGTTTGATCGCAAACATTCAAAATTACCCTTATATCTATATCTTTGTATATCACTTAAAAATATAATGCAACATTAATATATTTTTATAAATTCAAAATGCATTTCTACAATTGTTAACAAATCATAATAACTCATAAAGGTAGGATCTAACAAATAAATATTTTTTGGGTGTTGTTATTGACACTCCAACTATTATTAAGAGGGGGTCATTTTTAAAATACACTCCACTCATTGAAAAATTGTTAAGGGGCTACACAAACATATTATTTCACACTACTCAGTATTCCTAGATTGCCCCTTTAAATTAGATTATAAAAAAAATTATTCGATAAGGGAAACAAAATTAAAATAAGCAGTTCATCACTACTGTACCGAATGTATCATGTAATCAATTATATATGCATTCGACAGTGATATGTCAAAAATTAATAATTATTTCCGTGCATTGCCTCCGTAATTACAAAATTTGGCATATTTATGTCCAAAAAAAAAAGTTCGATCCTATTCCTCTGAAATCACTTATCCTTTAGGGTTTAAAAAAAATCGATATATGCGAATTGAAAAAAATAATAATATGGCCCTTGCAATATTTGTTAAGGTAGACTTACCTTTATTTGTTAAAGGGTTAAATGGTAATAAGGTATAATTTCCTTTATTTCTTAAGGGGCTACTCTCCTCATTGGTACTCCCTTTAATAATTTCTGAAAGAAAAAAAAATTGGCCTCTCCTTAACAATATTTGGAGTGTCAATAACAAAGCCATATTTTTTACAACATCTTTATTAATTAATAACACAAACAAAAATTAAAATTGATAAAAACTTAAATATTGCAACTTAAAGATAAAAACCAAACTAATATATACGATTTCAGCGAAAAAATATAACTAAAAATTCATATAAGTTATTTTTACTTAAATGTGTTAAACATGTATGGTTCATATAAAAAACTCACGCGTCAAATGTGTATTATGATTACATGCAAAATGCGTATTATAATGCTCATAACAAATTGTTTGTGGCATGCATTGGGTATCCATATTTTCAAGAGTTTGTTTGGAGGAATTGCATTTTGTTTGGAAATTACGAACCTACATTTCATCGGCGGTCTTAACAAGAAATCACCTAAATTTGGGTATATTTTGAATATATTTTAGGTATTGTTTGTAGTCAAAATTTTGTTTGTTACCATTGCGATGACACTCGATGCATCAAACGCCAATCGGCTGAAACCAAAATTTTAACCGTTGAGCTGAACAATTCGAAATATAACATTGGCCTTGGAAGCATTCGAACATCAATGGCTATTTGCAGTCTTCAAATATAACCGTTCCTCTCATTTTCTCCTCACTCACAACTTCATCTCTTCCGCACTCACAACCCAAATCCGAATTTCTTCCTTATTTTCTAGCCAAATTCGTTGCCCAACTTAGGTACCAATTGCTAAATTCATGTATATTACTGCATTTTTATAACATTTTTTAATAGAATTTCTTCTACTAACTTCCATTTTTACGTAATTTTCAGGATCTACCAATGTCTGTAAGCGATCAGAGAAAAGCTTATCAGTGAAATTCTGAATTTATAACATGGTATTTTATTGTTCTATCGAAGCGTATGAGACTTGCGATAAACAGATAAAATAAATCCATAAGACAATCATGCTTAACTTCAATATTGCTGCAGAAAACATGCCAAAATGAGCTCTGGTTGATGAAGAAAAACGTAGACATAAGCATGATAGACTAAAAGGTGTGAGTGAAATGTGAGACTGTACACAATAAAATCGAAGCTTGTTGGGATGTTGCAAGAAAGATTATTTCAGACAGTGCAGAATGGTGGAGAGATCGTATTGCTGTAAGTATAAAATGCAATTATATTTTCTTGGTTGAATTCAAGTTTTAATAGAACTTGGTTCGGTATTCTAAAATACAGGCTAAATTCCATAGAGAATTTGAATTTGATACAACAGTTATTTCAACGTACAAATGCAATAGGGAGCAATGTGTATGCGCCAGCTAACACGCAAACTTAAGAAAACTTCACACAATAAATATCTACACCAACTTCACATGCATTTTATTTTAAATTCTTTTCTCTTGGGAAAGAAGATGATTCACTTGAAACAATTCCAAATTTAAATTATAATTATAATCTTTAAATTCAACAAACACCACCATTTCGTTAAGTAGCCCATACTGGTACATCTTCCGATGCCAATAAAGTGTAAAAACCTATACAAAGACCAAGTCGTGGTGAATTCGATGAGAAATTTGATGAAATAATAGAAATGGTGCATGGACATTTGAAAAAAGCCTAAATATAGGAAACAAGATAAATTGCACAGAACTGGCAAAAACATATTTAAATTATGAAAATCTGATTACTCATATTCAATGGATTTCACTTGCAGATATTGAATTCGACGAAGCATTGACTAGTGTAACGCAAGTGGGGAAACAAAAAGTTTCGATCTTTTGAATGATGAATTGGGAAAAAAGCTGGTTGCTAGCAGAGATTGCTGACAAATGACACACGAAACAATATTGGCCGTTTCTGATCAACAAGGATAATGATACCATGTAGTAGTAGTTGAAGTAGATGTTGATTGTATTTTTTTTTTTGGCATTTATTTTAGCTATGTATTTGCATTTAAACTATCGATGTATTTTATCCATGAATTCTATCAATAAGTATTTGCAATCACATTTGTAAAATATACATATAAACAACCACTGCTTTCTCCGCTCATAATTACCGCTTAATACTCCATTCAATTCTCCGCTCAAAAACATAAAAAATTCGTCATCTGTTCATTTTATTTTAATCGTTTAATTCATGCTCAAAACAACACTCATTTCATCCGTTCGCCGTTGTCGAAAATAGACCCTTAATACAGAAAATAACTGTAAGCACAAGCCTATGTGAGTACTGATTGACGTCACAAATTGATCAATGTCGGTATTTGTTTGGAAAAATCTTAAATGCTTTTTCTAATACATACGAGCAAAATTTCTTCCATAAACTTCTATAAATGATGGGGCATGCCTATAGCTAGGCATGTCAAGGGGGGGGGGGGGGGCACTGATAATATCCTCTCATCACTCACCCCGTTAGGTAAATTTTTGCTCCGTGTCCGCCCCATACCCGTATGGGTACCAATTAAACGAATATTAAACATTTGTGGGTATCCATGGTATTTTATTCAATTTAATTTTGACCATCTGTTGAAATTGTTCAAAAATTCATTCGGTAAAATAAAACAATTTAGACCAGGCGTGAACTTTGGCAACGCATTGCTTGAATTTGACAACGTATTGATATAAACAAGTGAGGAGGATTAAATCAAGAACATTAGCAAGGTGTGTTGAATTTGCTGAAGAGATGCTTGTTGGATAAACAATTAATGTGAAATTTGAGAATTTCTAACTAGGTATATATAGGGTTTTTATTAGTAGCATATACAGTTATTACAAATATTGATAGCCGCTAATAAATTGTTCAATAAAAGCATGTGCACAAATACCCAATAGCCAACACAATGATTTTTGCATTGGCAATAAATCACACTCAATATGGGCATGGATACCCATGGACACAGATATCTTACTATCTGTACCCACCCCAGTAATTAACGGGTAATAAACAACCCATTTATTTTTACCCACGGGTACCCATTTAGCTGTGTATTTCATGCCCACGATGAATTTTATCCGTGAGTAACCGCGGGTACAGATTTTTTTCCCATCCCTACCCATAATATAGGTTTCTTATATTTGTGTAGAATTTCACGTTTATTGTTATTGAACTTGGTCTTATGATTTTTATTCATTTTTGATAGGGAAGGCATCACCACAAAATTATACCATACAAAAAGACAGAAAATAAAGAAAACCAATGATAAATAAACTAGCATGCATCCTTAGAGGGAAGGTTTTTTTCTGATTGTGCCATTTAAATTTCCATGGAAATTAAGGAGACATACTTAAAATGAAAGATATTATAAAGTGGATCCCTCTCTAAGTTTCCATTCAAACGGGTCTCTATTTAACTGTAACAACGTTATTTTGTAATTCTTTGTGCTACTGTATAAAAAAATTCAAAATTGTAAATATTAATAGAATGTATCCGATAAAAAAAAACACAGAAATGTCTATATTTTTTGTGAATAAGTGCAAATATTTCTGCAATTATTCACATAATGCATTGCAAGTATTGAAAAGGAGAAAAAAGGTGAGCAGTGTTTGCACTTGTTACAAATAATTGCAGACATATCTGCAACTATTTTACAGTGTATTGTAGACATGTGTTAGTATATAAAAAAATTGCAGAGATGTTTGCAATTTTTGCAAATATTTGCTTCGTTTTCTGCAATCCTACTGAAAATAAAATATTTTTCATTTATGTGCAATTTTCAATTTTTTTTTGGTGATTTTCCTACAATAATGTGATGTTTAAATAAGTGCATGCATTGAATTGAATGTTTGAAGCAAATCAACAAAAAATGCATGAAAGCCTGCATTATTTTAATCTAGTTGTTGAGATGTTTACAATTTTTCGAAAAATTGCAGGATTTCGCTGAACTGTGAATATTTTTTGTTTTTGAAGCATTTTTTGCTTTTCTTGCAGGAATAAGAAGATGATTATGTACTGAATTAAGTTTTGAAGTTTGAGAATTTTTTGATTGAATTTTGATGTTTTTTAATGATTTTCGAAAAACAGGAACCTAATTTATAAAGTATTAAGATAGGGAGTTTGTAACGACCAGAAAACCCCCGCCCTTCGAATCGACCGTAAGGCCCGATCTGAAAGTCGGAAACTCCCGAATTTGCTAACTTTGGGCACACAACAACATCATAACAAACAACAAAAGACCTTTATTAATATCATATAAATGTTACATCAGAGTACAGAATATCAGAGTACATCGCAAATAGTACAACGAAGATAAATTACAATAAATATAATGCACAACGAAAAACAGAAACTAACTCAGTGGAAGACTTTCAATGCTCTGGACACAGCTTTAGCTTAAATCCAGAATCCTGCTTAAGAAAAGTATATGCAAAACAAACTACTTGATTACCCGTGTGGAAAATATGAGTGTTAGCCTGCTTTGTGAATAGGCTACCCAAAGCAAAGGACTTGAATATGAACATACATTGATCAACAATCGCTCGGATGAAGTGGTGGAATATGGAACAACTTGGATTTTGGCATTTGTGAAGACCTGCTCGCCCCTACCAACCTGCCCCCTATTGGTTCGTGGCCCCCTCCTGAGGGCGGTTTGTGACCCCTTCCTGAGGGCGGTTCGTGACCCCCGGGACCATGACCCGAGCTGACCATCACCACCAGATCCTCACCTCAGCTCACCATCCCGGCTCATGAACCGCGACCACGAACCGCGACCAGGACCTGCTACTGCACATGTGGATCTTGACCTATTCTCGAGGCTATGACCGCTCCTACTTTTCCGAATTAGGCTCCACGTGTCCTACCATGACCCAGTCTCCACATCAGCTCTCCTACAGCTATAAATACCCTACTGCATGGAAAATTGGGGGGACTTTTTGGCATCTCAACATCCATGGCTGCCATGGCTAACACTTCTCCATGTATAATAACCATCTTATTCAATGAAATTCAATTGATTCGGAGAGAACTATTCATTGATTTCGAGCGATTGAATGACAATATTCCTTGTAATTGTAATCTCTGAATGAAATGAGAAAATATGAAGTGAACGTGGGTTCGTTAGCGCCGAACCACTATAAAAATCCTGTTGTCTTGCTTTTTCTCGTATTTTTCAGTTATTTCTTCATATTCTATGCCCGAAATACAATAATTTGGGTGTTAGCACCATTTTTTGGTCTAACATTTTTGTGCTTTCACTGAGAACAGACTGATTCTCAACCATAAATCTTTTCATCTACTAATGGATATCGTAATTCATTGCGGGAAGATCCGTTTTTGACTTGAATGATTCACTGAAGTTTTGCTCGGATGAAGAAGAGCAGAGGGGCGGATCGGAGTTTCAAGGATTGAGACAACGTTTACAGCAACGTATTATATCATTCCTATTGAAATTACTAAGTTTATTATATCCGTCGACCAGAATGAATTGTTTAGGATAACTTCGAAATAAGTCAGTAATGGGATATTTCTACCATCCTTAAACTGGACATATCTTGGATATCATTCCGTTGGCCTGGTGTGATTGTACCCTGGAAGGAGCATATATGTGCCAAGCGAATGCACATAGGCATTCAGATGTAGGTGGAGAATGGATGCTACGAACTTGGTTTTGGACTATGGGCTCGTGATCACGTTTTGGACGATGGGCTCGTGATCACGTTTTAGAAGAGGGGCTCGTAATTACGCTGTGCCAAGCTAAATTTTCCTGTGTTCCATTTTCTTTGCATCACCAAGTAGAAGAGGGGCCCGTAATCATGTTGTGGAGGATCTGCAGGTCGTGACAAAGGGTCATGATCGCATATATATATATATATATTACAATGGGGGTGTTGTTCACGTATTAATGTAAAGTCACATGGCGACAATTGTACACAGCAGTGTACGATGGACCCACTCATTAAGACGTATCCCACCGGCTCGTGGAGACATACCTGACCCGATCCCATGGTGACTACATATGTTTCATATGTTCTGACAGTACATGCAGACACTTAAATGATTTGTATGAATTATTCTTTTAACAATGTTTTATGAACAAGTGCTGTGACCCGACCCGAACGGATGTGCGAACCGCAACCGGTATAGCAGTCATGAGCCGAAGAGATATACACGAACCACGATCCGCGACCCGAAGAGGTGACCACGACCAGAAATCTTGCTGAACCACGATCTGCGACCCGAAGAGCTGCCAGCGATCCGAAGACTTGCTGAACCGCGAACCGCAGGGGAACCATGAACCGCGATTTGCGGAGGTGTCCGAACCGCGACCCGCAGTGGTGTACTCGACTTGCTATAAAGAAATGCGATGGCAAATAGAAATCTCAATTTGACCCGAGATAGAGTCATTTTCACGAAAAATGCAATTTTCATATCATTTCAGAAAAGGCTCCATCTTTCAAAATCGAAAAAAATCGTGTGGTGCGATTCGCGGAGGTCGATCGCCGCCGGGACTGTGGGCCCCCATACCCCCACTGGCGCTGCGCCAGGACCCGCTAACGGCTCGCATTGAGCTCGGAGCACGGCTCGCGTTCGACTCGGAATACGTTTTAGCCTACAGTTATCACCAATGCTTATCAACCAAGATTCGGTAGATAGTTCGAGGATATCGACAACAAATTGGCAATGACTGGGATTCTTCCAAGAGCCATGATCCATGTTTACTAATGTTATTCAGTGTGAGGAGTCCTTGGGTAGATTCATCATGTTAATTATGACAATATATGGGGGGAAAAAATTATTCCCTTACGGCCCCCTCTTCTAGAACTCCGATGGTGTATAGATTTCACCAATGCAACTGATGCTATTCCTGAATGAGTAATGATCACCTAATTTACATGACATAAACATGTCCAATCAGCAGAGTACTGAATGATGGTTATATGGAACAGTCCGGGTACTACTCTGAAGACAATTCATATGGTCTTAACGATCATGATTCTCAATGATGGGATATCAGAAAGCAACCGAGGATCCTAGCACTATGAAGCTACACCTCACTTGAGAGACATGGTGGAGGACATATGTCTTGTGGTTTGCTCCCTGAATAGCTTAGCTAACCTTTGCAATGCCTATTTTCTTTTAACCGTATCGAGGGAGATTGATTGCCATCGAATAAGGGTTAGATCAACATATTTTGATGCCTAGAGTTAGGTATCAGTTGAACCACCACAGGCCATGATTGGACCTGGGGATCCTTGCTCGGATGATAGCAACATTGACTGCTCAACAACCACCATACGACCTTGGTCAAGGGATGAGAGCATGGGACCAACGCAAATATGAATCAACCATTAGCTCTCCACTTCATACAGCAGTTATGACAGAATGAATGAACATTACTTGAAGCCTTGCAAACCATGCTATTGCATTTAAGCTTATCTGATCAAGGCCTCGACTAACCAGCTCTAGCGGAATTCAGAGCTTACATAACACCTTGATGTTTACTGCTAAATATCCCAACTGAAGTTAGAGGGGGAAGGGTTTGGACAGCCAAGTTACTGGGGGAACTTGCTGTTTGGTTGAATGAAATATGTTATGCAACAAAGATGGCGTGGAACCCAACAACGCTTCCCCTCCCGATGAGATGGAGTGTGAAGGAGGCATGGGCTTAGCAAGCAAGGAAGACGTCGTAGGAAGAGTTCCCTAAAGATTTACCCGAAGATATAGATCCTAGAGAGGATGAAGATTTGGGATGTAGGAGGGCGACATCTAACGAAGCAACTGCCCAAAGATGGAAAATCTTGCTTACAACTTGATTGCTTCGAGAAAACTCCGCCACTATTTCCAAGTTCATCTGATTGTGATATACATTGATTAGCCACTACGACAGGTCCTGCATCAACCTGAGGGATCTGGAGGATTGCTCGAATGGAACATCGAGCTTAACCAGTTTAATCTCAATTCCCTCCTTAAGAAGTCCATATGGGGGCAAGCATTAGCCGAACCCATCGCTGAGTTTACCATTCCCGAAGAGGAAGTGTTAGATGAAGAAGATGGCCCTTCAATACGAAAAATGAATACAAGCACCCGATGGCGGTATACAGATGGTGCAAATAATGATCGATGACCCGACGCCGGAGTCGTATTGATAACTCCTGAAGGAAGATTCGAAGGGGATTCCAGATGAAGGGACCACGACTCGTAGCTTATCTAGAACAGGTGCATGAGCTATTGGATGAATGAGAACGTTACAACATGTCTTGTATTCCGCATACAGAAAATCAGAAGGTGGATGTAACACCCCACTCCCACTATGATCACTCACTAAGGGAATGCCATAGCATCGGTGGAGTATTTTAGTGAATATAGAACAGAAAATTTACAACAAGACAGATATAAATAGTACTTGAAATTTTAAAACATCAATGTCTGGTTACATCATAAAACCACAATAAAGGTCAAGTACAATATCCATCAAAATAAAGAAGTACATAATCCCACTCTCATACAATAGCCAAACAAAAGAAAAGATAACTGGATAACTGGAGCTTTACATCTATCCAAGCTCCTAAAGACTGGAACAGCAATCCGATCAAGCTCCACTACTGCTAGGATCCACCGTAGGACCTGAGGGTTGGGAAAAAGATAAAAACAACAGGGTCAGACATAAGTCTGAGCGAGTCCTATAACTTTAACAATACAATCGTTAAAGTAACCAGAGAAGACATAAACTGATATACGGTAACATATAGGGATGAATGGCTACCCTAAGCAGTCAACTAAACGAAGATAAAGGATAAAGACGCATCTACCCTCCCTAAGGTAAATTACTAAACTGCACCACACCAGTCGTTCCTAACTTAAAGGTTGATCCCACCCAAGGACTTATAAAATTTACTAATTAGTACCTGCGTACCCCTAGGTGACCAAGTAGGCGCCACGGGGCCCTACAATCCACTAGGTGTACACACTACTTCCCATTCGATCGGCTCCCTAACGTAGATACCCGTGCTGGCCCCACCGTGGGATGTATCATTCCCCAATGTGGCAACCTGATGAAACTAAAGGTGCACGGCTTATATCTACTCGATGCAACAACGGCTTACCTACCAGCCCGGGCCCACTCACGCATATGAAGCCCGTTGGACTTGCGTTGCCACCGCTAACCCGTTTGCCTCTTACAGTCAAGCCCAGTATGCGTGTCCCGTCCTCGACATGGGTCGAGCCCACAAAGATACGTATGGGTTACTGGTTGAAATGGGCCTCCACAAGCTACCCACCTAAGCTTGTCCCTTTTTCTAGTATATCCCACTTAACCCTTTAATCATGTTTTAATTACATGTTCCATTTTGGTTAAGTATTCTAATCGTATTTTCTATTGCCACCCAAGGCAACCACTAGATTTTCTCATGCCACCCGAGGCACCCACTTAACCCCTCATGTCCCTCTACATGCTAATGTGGTTAAGTGTTTCTTAATTAATTAATTAAGAACGTAACCTTTGTAAAGACCTCTCACATTAGACTGTCTTTTATGACCGCTGGTTAAGCCGGTTGGGTCCGGGCAGCCTTATGTCATAACAGAGTCTAACCTCGTGTCTTTACATTAATTACGTATTTAGTTTGTGCCTAAGACCTCTCACATTGGGCTAACATTTGTAGCAACTGGTTAAGCCGGTTGGGTCCGGGCAGTTTTACGCTACAACTGAGTCCAACCTCGTGTCTTAGTCAATTAATTACACCTAATTAATCACCCTCATAATTTTATATTAATTATCCCTAATTAATCAAGTTTTCTTAACATGGGTAGACCTAACTTAATAGGTAAATTCCCATGGGGTAGACCTAACTCAATAGGTAAATTCCCAACACATAGTATGGGTACACCTAACCAAATAGGCAAATTCCCATACTATGTTTATTTATTTTGTGTTATGCATAATTATATTAATTTCACACAATCTTATTAACTTATGCATTTAATTACCCCATCGTTCCCACGTAATTTCGTTCATGATATAACACATATAAAAGGTGTCAACTTGCATATGAATGAACATGTTTCAAAGGTGCCATCTTGCATATTAACAAACACATAACTTGCATATGAACTTGCATAACATGTCACATAACTTGCATATAATATGTCACATAACTTACATATTCATTTTGCATAACAAACTTGCATATTAGCTTATAGACTTGCATAATGTGTCATCATGAACTTGCATATTAATAAACATGTAACTTGCATATTTACATACATGTAACTCGCATATTAACAAACATGTAACTTGCATATAAAGAAACATGTAACTTGCATATTTACATACATGTAACTTGCATATTAACAAACATGTAACTTGCATATTAACAAACATGTAACTTGCATATTTACATACATGTAACTTGCATATTAACAAACATGTAACTTGCATATTTACATACATGTAACTTGCATAGCATATTACCATGAACTTGCATAACATGCATATGATTACATAGCCCACAACTTGCATATTTAGCATCATGCAAACATAACATACATCATATTAAACTTGCATAAGCTTACATACTCAACATGCATAAACATAAGATTAATGCTAACATCATATCATATGATTCAAAGCTCATTAACCCACATACAAAACCATAAATCTCATCACATCTCATCTAATTAGTTTACCAAAAGATCATCAAAGTGATAGAAACTCACTACTAGCAACTTTGAACACCAAATGAAGAAGATTAAGATGCTAAGAAGGGATTAGAAGTTGATTAGAGAGTGATTAGTATGCAACCCTCTTCATAAAATTAGTGGAGGCCATGAGAGCTAGCATTTTGCCATAGTTTAGTCACTAGGTTTAATTATGAATGAATTAGGGTAGGTTAGGGTCTTATTTATAGATTAGGCAAGTGTTTTAGGCCATAGGATTAACCCTAGATTCAATCCAAGCCATCAAAGCATGTCTTGGGGAAGAAGTCAAGTGTAGGAACCATCTAGGGCCTTTAGATTAAAGATGGACCATGAGAACCATTCAAATGCAAAATCTGCACTTGAGCGAATCGGCCCACGGGTTGACAGCCAAACACCCTGGATTAACCCCTAGTCGACCCAGCGGGCTCGGGTCGACTTCAAAAATCGGCCGGTTCGGTTATTCCCCTCTCCCAATTCGCTGTTTTGAGCATTTTTGCATATTTATTTATTAAATTTTCAATTATATATATATATATATCAATATATATATATATATATATATATATATCTACACAACCCATTTCACTTAATTAAGTATACTTTAATTTGGGAATTTCCGTGAAACTTCGCGAGGCCATATCTTGGTCATACGGACTCCGATTTTCGAAAACTCGGACTCTATTTCGCGTATTTTTCCGAGACGAACGCAATGGCATAGCCCGTTTCCCTTGATTCCCATTTTAGAATTAAATTCTGCCTCGATTTATGTTATTACAGGTTATTGAAAATACGGGTTGTTACATTCTCCCCTCCTTAAAGGATTTCGTCCCCGAAATCTTCAAGTTAGGAAGAACGTATCCTACCATCCAATCATCCATCTACTCAAAGCATCATCCACGAGCAATCATTGTCCTTACAAGATTCTAAATGCTGGATGGATATATGCAAAAGTGTGTGTATATGTACTTACCTAATGCGAAAATCAGGCGGTTACTGATACAGTAAACCTCCTTAATGCAAACCATGATAGTGCCATGCATCCAATATGTATGCGAAGCCCTATTGACACATACAAATTTCTACATGCGTGCACAACCATACACAAAAATGCATCATCCATATGATAACACAGCCATGATACATCCATCAATCTAACTACCACATCCATTTATGCAATATGCAACATGAAGTGACTGAGCCGATCTAGTGCCTAATGTGTGTGTATATGCATCCACGAGCAACCACTAGCAAACAATTGCATCCATATGCATCCATCAACCATAACATGTTTCAAACACATGTTTCAACCATAGGTTTTACCCTATCTAAAGGTCATAGGTATTAGCGAGAGGATATACTAAAGATAAGATAAGTACTAGACAAGCAATAAAGGAGAAGTTAAAAGACATACTCTCAAAAAGAAATGGATACAAAGAACGCATCTTTGCTTCCGTCTCCCAAGTAGCGTTGCTTTCGTCATCTCCCCATTGCACTTTAACTAGCTGAACTTCTCTGTTCCTCAACTTCCTAGTTTCTGACCCAAGGATGCGAGTAGGAGCTCGTCGAATCGTCGCATCACGCTCTACCTCTACATCTCTAAGCAAGCTCGGCTCTACCACCTCCGCGGTCTCATGTAAGCACTTCCTCAAATGTGATACATGGAATACATCATGAACACCACTAAGTCTGTCGGGCAACTCCACCCTATATGCCATCCGTCCAATCCTTTCCTTAATAGGAAACGGCCCAACAAATCTCGGTGCTAACTTCCCTACGGACCCAAAGCGAACAACATTTCTCAATGGAGATACTTTGACAAAAACCATGTCCCCAACCTCAAACTCAAGATCCGTCCTTCTCCGATCCGCATAAGATTTCTGTCTATCTTGCGCTGCTTTCATCCTTTTTCGAATTAAATCAATCTTCTCTGAAGTCTCTCTAACCATATCCGGCCCAAGCAAGATCTTATCCGTAGATTCCCACCAACATGTAGGAGATCGACAAGGCCTTCCATAAAGAGCTTCGAAAGGAGCCATACCAATACTGGACTGAAAGCTGTTATTATATGCGAACTCCACCAAAGGAAGATGTTCTTCCCATGTACCTCCAAAATCCAAGATACAAAGCCTCAAAAGATCTTCTAAGATACGGTTCACCCTCTCAGTCTGACCGTCCGTCTGAGGATGATATGCGGTGCTCAAACACAACTGAGTCCCTACCGCCTCTTGCAAACTTCTCCAAAACTCACTAGTGAAAATAGGATCTCGATCACTCACAATGCTGGATGGTACGCCATGCAATCTAACAATCTCTCTAACATAGACTGAAGCAAGCCATGGAGCGGTCCTCTTACTCTTTACGGGTATAAAATGGGCACTCTTGGTAAGTCTGTCTACCACAACCCAAATTCCCGTATTGCCCTTCCTCGATCTCGGTAACCCGTCGATGAAATCCATCGAGACACTATCCCACTTCCACTGCGGAACTTCCAATGGGTGTAGCAACCCACCGGGTTTCCTTTGCTCCACTTTAACTTGTTGGCACACTAAGCATCTAGCCACATACTCGGCCACATCTTTCTTCATACCGGCCCAGAAGAAAACTCTCTTCATGTCTTGGTACATTTTGTCTCCACCGGGATGAATAGTCATTCTTGAACGATGTGCATCATCCAAAATAGCCTTCTTCAAACCCTCATCTTGCGGTACACAAAGTCTACCGTCTCTATGCAACCATCCCTTATCATCTATGGTGTATCTACCCAAATGGCTGGACGACTCCCCTCTTATAAGCTTCTCTACCAACACAACCAACTGTGGGTCGTCTCGCTGAGCCTCGCCAATCCGTCTCAAAAGAGTAGGTCTAACCTCCAAGGATGCCAACAAACCAGGTACAAAATCAACAGAAGGTCTGAAGTCAAACAAAGAAAGAAACTCCAAGCTTCGTCGTTCCACGAACAATGGACTCAAAGATAGCCTTTTTCTACTTAAGGCGTCTGCCACCACGTTACCCTTACCAGGGGTATACGCTATCTCGAAATCATAGGATGCTAAGAACTCCATCCACCTTTGCTGTCTTAAGTTTAAATCCTTCTGAGAGAATAAGTACTTCAATGATTTATGGTCGGTGAACAATTCGAATCTCTCACCAAGAAGATAATGGCGCCAAGACTTAAGTGCGAAAACAATCGCGGCCAACTCTAGATCATGGGTAGGGTAATTCTTCTCATGCACTCTCAATTGTCTCCCTCCATAGGCTATTACCCTTCCCTCCTGCATCAAGACTGCGCCTAATCCTGTTCCACAAGCATCGGTATAAACAACTAACGGCTTACTCCCATCCGGGAGCACTAAAACTGGAGCGGTGGTCAAAGCTCTCTTTAACCGTCGGAAAGCATCATCACAATCTACATCCCACGAGAAAACCAGATTCTTTTTCGTCAAGCGGGTTAATGGGGCTGATATCTTCGCGAAGTCTTTGATGAACTTCCTATAATATCCTGCCAACCCCAAGAAACTTCTTACCTCGGTAGCATTTCTAGGAACTTTCCAATCTTGGATAGATACTATCTTTGCGGGATCCACAGCTATCCCTTCCTTAGAGACCACATGCCCTAAGAATCGCACTTCTCTTCTCCAAAAATGGCATTTAGAGAATTTAGCTTTAAGACTATGCGCTCGAAGAGTCTCCAACACTTCCTTGAGATGTAAGGCATGCTCTTCTTCATTCTTGGAAAAGACCAAGATGTCATCCACAAAAACTACTACAAACTTATTCAGATACTCTCTGAACACTCTACTCATGAGATCAACAAAGTATGCGGGGGCGTTTGTCAACCCAAATGGCATCACTAGCCACTCATAAAAACCATCCGGAGTCCGGAAAGCAGTCTTCTCTATACTGTCCTCCGCCACTCTTAACTGATGAAACCCTGTAGCTAAGTCCATCTGCGAAAATACTGACGCGCCAACCAACTGATCAAAGAGATCATCTATCCTCGGCAATGGGTGTCTATTCTTCTTCGTGAGCTTATTAAGTTCTCTATAATCCACACAAAGTCTGAGGGACCCATCCGCCTTCGTGGCAAACACTACTGGAGCTCCCCACTCCGATATACTTCGCCTTATGAACCCCTTCTCAAGCAACTCCCCTACTTGCTTATGAAGTTCTCTTCTCTCACGAGGAGCCATGTGGCGTACTGGCAAAGACACTGGTTTGGCATTATCCACCAAATAAATTCGGAAATCTATCTCCCGCTTCGGAGGCAAACCCTTTACTTCTTCAAACACATCCGGATATTCCCGGACTACTCTGACAGAACACAAACTCTCGACCGAAGCATCGAGCGATTCAAGATAACTTAGCAAAACAGATTCCATGGGATTGCAAGAGATCTCGAGAGTGTTACCCAAGCGGGTCATGAGCCTGACAACTCTCCTTTCGCAATCAAGAACGGCACCATTACTGGATAACCAGTCCATGCCCAAGATCAACCCATAGCCCGTGAAGCCCAATACAAAAGCATCACATCTAAACTCAACGCTAAGTATAGAAATCTTCAAACCCAAACATATCATAGACAGATATATGGAGCCCCCAATTGGGTTTGAGACAACCAAGGGATCATCAACTAGACTGGTGTCTAAGTGCAGTGACTCAACTAACGATGATGAGATAAAAGAATGCGATGCGCCAGAGTCAAACAAAGTACGAACTGGATGATCAAACAGAAAAACCAGACTTTCAACGGAAATAGTTCTACCTCTCTGCTGAATCGGTGGAACTGAGAGAACCTGAACTTGCCCCCCTGACTGAGGTGGTGCTATAAGAGCTTGCACCTGGCCTCCTGAGGTAGACCCCGTCTTCTGCCCCTTCTTTGGGCAGTTTTTCACAAGATGCCCTGCTTCACCACAATGAAAGCAACCGGTCTTCTTCTTTTTGCGACAATCCTTACTAAGGTGTCCTGGTGTTCCACAATTGAAGCACTTCTTCTTCGTCTTCTTTTTGTCACCATTGCCTTTTCCGCCCTTGCCTTGTTGTTGCTGTTGCGGTTTCTTCTGATCCCCCTTTTTCTCTGGTGCCTTAGAATTCTTATCATCCTCATGCATAAGTGCCATGTAGACAAGCTTCTCAAAAGTGGCCCCCATAGGAATGTGAGTCATAGCTATTCCTTGCAATGGTTCGTTCAAGCCTCTAACGAACCTCAAAGCCTTCTTCTCCGGTGTATTCACCAACTCTATGCCAAACCTTGCTAATTGATTGAATTTGTTGACATATTCTTTCACCGTGAGATTCCCTTGCTTCAAATTCAAGAACTTCTCCATAAACAGATTCTCTTCCGCCCTTGAGAGAAACTTAGCCCCAAACCTTTGCTTAAAATCTGCCCAAGAGTCAACAGGGCGTTCTCCATTAGTGACCTCCCACCAGAATGAGGCCTCTCCCTTCATTAACCAAGCCGCCAACTTGACTTTCTTTCCCTCTTCCACTTCAAAGATATCTAGCAACTCTTCCACTTCCTTAAGCCAATCTCTAGCCTCTACGAAAGTCTCTGAACCAAGAAAAGGTTTTCCTCCTATAGCCTTGAACTCCTTGCAAACCTTAGCAAAATTATCCACTCTAGGCTGAGGAGGAGGAGCGGTTGTCTCTGGTGTAGTAGCATTGGCCGGACCCGCAGCCGCGGCCCTAGCCTCTTGCAACCTCCTATACCATAGTGGTATAACTAAACCCTCCGGGATGTTAAGATCTTCAGCCATGCTGAAACGAAAGAGGAAAGATTCAAAAAGGAGATTCCGAAAGATAAAGATATGGCTATTGGGGATTATGCTTTTCTTTTTCAAAAACTTTTTCTCTTAGAAGACATGCTTTTAAAAATACTTTCTTCGAAAATACTCTTAGAAAGTAGTTTTTCTCAAAAATTTTATCTGTTCTGGTAACCTTAAGCTCTGATACCACGTGTAACACCCCACTCCCACTATGATCACTCACTAAGGGAATGCCATAGCATCGGTGGAGTATTTTAGTGAATATAGAACAGAAAATTTACAACAAGACAGATATAAATAGTACTTGAAATTTTAAAACATCAATGTCTGGTTACATCATAAAACCACAATAAAGGTCAAGTACAATATCCATCAAAATAAAGAAGTACATAATCCCACTCTCATACAATAGCCAAACAAAAGAAAAGATAACTGGATAACTGGAGCTTTACATCTATCCAAGCTCCTAAAGACTGGAACAGCAATCCGATCAAGCTCCACTACTGCTAGGATCCACCGTAGGACCTGAGGGTTGGGAAAAAGATAAAAACAACAGGGTCAGACATAAGTCTGAGCGAGTCCTATAACTTTAACAATACAATCGTTAAAGTAACCAGAGAAGACATAAACTGATATACGGTAACATATAGGGATGAATGGCTACCCTAAGCAGTCAACTAAACGAAGATAAAGGATAAAGACGCATCTACCCTCCCTAAGGTAAATTACTAAACTGCACCACACCAGTCGTTCCTAACTTAAAGGTTGATCCCACCCAAGGACTTATAAAATTTACTAATTAGTACCTGCGTACCCCTAGGTGACCAAGTAGGCGCCACGGGGCCCTACAATCCACTAGGTGTACACACTACTTCCCATTCGATCGGCTCCCTAACGTAGATACCCGTGCTGGCCCCACCGTGGGATGTATCATTCCCCAATGTGGCAACCTGATGAAACTAAAGGTGCACGGCTTATATCTACTCGATGCAACAACGGCTTACCTACCAGCCCGGGCCCACTCACGCATATGAAGCCCGTTGGACTTGCGTTGCCACCGCTAACCCGTTTGCCTCTTACAGTCAAGCCCAGTATGCGTGTCCCGTCCTCGACATGGGTCGAGCCCACAAAGATACGTATGGGTTACTGGTTGAAATGGGCCTCCACAAGCTACCCACCTAAGCTTGTCCCTTTTTCTAGTATATCCCACTTAACCCTTTAATCATGTTTTAATTACATGTTCCATTTTGGTTAAGTATTCTAATCGTATTTTCTATTGCCACCAAAGGCAACCACTAGATTTTCTCATGCCACCCGAGGCACCCACTTAACCCCTCATGTCCCTCTACATGCTAATGTGGTTAAGTGTTTCTTAATTAATTAATTAAGAACGTAACCTTTGTAAAGACCTCTCACATTAGACTGTCTTTTATGACCGCTGGTTAAGCCGGTTGGGTCCGGGCAGCCTTATGTCATAACAGAGTCTAACCTCGTGTCTTTACATTAATTACGTATTTAGTTTGTGCCTAAGACCTCTCACATTGGGCTAACATTTGTAGCAACTGGTTAAGCCGGTTGGGTCCGGGCAGTTTTACGCTACAACTGAGTCCAACCTCGTGTCTTAGTCAATTAATTACACCTAATTAATCACCCTCATAATTTTATATTAATTATCCCTAATTAATCAAGTTTTCTTAACATGGGTAGACCTAACTTAATAGGTAAATTCCCATGGGGTAGACCTAACTCAATAGGTAAATTCCCAACACATAGTATGGGTACACCTAACCAAATAGGCAAATTCCCATACTATGTTTATTTATTTTGTGTTATGCATAATTATATTAATTTCACACAATCTTATTAACTTATGCATTTAATTACCCCATCGTTCCCACGTAATTTCGTTCATGATATAACACATATAAAAGGTGTCAACTTGCATATGAATGAACATGTTTCAAAGGTGCCATCTTGCATATTAACAAACACATAACTTGCATATGAACTTGCATAACATGTCACATAACTTGCATATAATATGTCACATAACTTACATATTCATTTTGCATAACAAACTTGCATATTAGCTTATAGACTTGCATAATGTGTCATCATGAACTTGCATATTAATAAACATGTAACTTGCATATTTACATACATGTAACTCGCATATTAACAAACATGTAACTTGCATATAAAGAAACATGTAACTTGCATATTTACATACATGTAACTTGCATATTAACAAACATGTAACTTGCATATTAACAAACATGTAACTTGCATATTTACATACATGTAACTTGCATATTAACAAACATGTAACTTGCATATTTACATACATGTAACTTGCATAGCATATTACCATGAACTTGCATAACATGCATATGATTACATAGCCCACAACTTGCATATTTAGCATCATGCAAACATAACATACATCATATTAAACTTGCATAAGCTTACATACTCAACATGCATAAACATAAGATTAATGCTAACATCATATCATATGATTCAAAGCTCATTAACCCACATACAAAACCATAAATCTCATCACATCTCATCTAATTAGTTTACCAAAAGATCATCAAAGTGATAGAAACTCACTACTAGCAACTTTGAACACCAAATGAAGAAGATTAAGATGCTAAGAAGGGATTAGAAGTTGATTAGAGAGTGATTAGTATGCAACCCTCTTCATAAAATTAGTGGAGGCCATGAGAGCTAGCATTTTGCCATAGTTTAGTCACTAGGTTTAATTATGAATGAATTAGGGTAGGTTAGGGTCTTATTTATAGATTAGGCAAGTGTTTTAGGCCATAGGATTAACCCTAGATTCAATCCAAGCCATCAAAGCATGTCTTGGGGAAGAAGTCAAGTGTAGGAACCATCTAGGGCCTTTAGATTAAAGATGGACCATGAGAACCATTCAAATGCAAAATCTGCACTTGAGCGAATCGGCCCACGGGTTGACAGCCAAACACCCTGGATTAACCCCTAGTCGACCCAGCGGGCTCGGGTCGACTTCAAAAATCGGCCGGTTCGGTTATTCCCCTCTCCCAATTCGCTGTTTTGAGCATTTTTGCATATTTATTTATTAAATTTTCAATTATATATATATATATATATCAATATATATATATATATATATATCTACACAACCCATTTCACTTAATTAAGTATACTTTAATTTGGGAATTTCCGTGAAACTTCGCGAGGCCATATCTTGGTCATACGGACTCCGATTTTCGAAAACTCGGACTCTATTTCGCGTATTTTTCCGAGACGAACGCAATGGCATAGCCCGTTTCCCTTGATTCCCATTTTAGAATTAAATTCTGCCTCGATTTATGTTATTACAGGTTATTGAAAATACGGGTTGTTACAGTGGATAATCTGGCCAAGTTAGAAAGTTCCGAGAATCCAAGAGAGATGAAGATGATCCCAATCAGGACACCATAAACTCCGATCATTGATCAGATAGAAGTTGATCCAGTGTTGGAGACTGAACCCGGAAGAAAATCATCGACAACCTCCGTAAGAAACTTCCTGCAACACAGAATGCTTCCAACAGGAGAATGAATGGCGTACCATCGTTCGTTATGCCTCAAGATATGACATGCAAGATGACATTGCTTATTTTCCTTGGAAGATTATCCCAAGACAGACACCAGCGATTCCCATTGCTGAATTCGCTGCCCCAAGTGATTCGACGATATACTATACAACTTCCCGCTAGATGGGAGGTGTACATAAATGAAACTTCTAACAAACAACGTTTCTAGAATCATAAAGTGGAGATTCACAATTCCACTCCCTGCACCGATTATCCTCCAAGTAACTCATTCCCCAGGCACTAGGGGCAACCGGAATTTCGAGCATGGATCGCTCGAGATTACATCACCCAATTCAAAGCTGATACATCAAAAATTTGCATTACCGACTGTCTTAGTCTTGGCCAAAGATTGGCAAGTTAAAGGTTTGGAACACTCAAGCCTGGATGCTGATTGATTGTCTGTGCACCATACTCTTATCCCCGACGTGGGATCGAAAGAATACCAATGGATTTATGAGATATGAATATCTACCCAACAGCCATATCCTATTTCCTACCATGGAAAGTACAAAAGTTTATATAAGTGCTGATCCATAGTTCTCCTGCCAATTACCGCCTTAGAATTAATGAAATGATGTGCTACCATTAACGGTGCAGACATGACTATTTGACATTCAATTCTTGCCCTTGCCATAAAGGCAAAAAGGCGATTCAAAGGAGATGCGACCTCATTCACTTACGGTGTCTACCTAACCGCCTTTGCCATTTCAAGACTCTGATCTAGGTCTAATCATTCTTGGGACTGCCCCCCTATGATAGTTTGGAAAGATATCCTTTGTCAGCTAAAGTCTTTTGCAGCCATCCCCTAGTAGAAACAAGATAAGGCAAAATGGACCTGCAATCAACATGCAATGCCATTTTCGCTCCAAATGATATTCATTCCTTTAATAGGATTACTCTTTAACCGTGACTCTTATATTTTCATGCTTTATGAGTTTATGATGTAATTAACACAGATGAATTAATATGTGGATGGTGTAGGTACCACGCAGTTGCTGCCGATCAAACTTATAACACCCAAATATGGAGTTATGGAACAAAACCATAACGAGCTTGACCGAATTGCTCGTCTACAAAGCCATGCCCTCCGTCTAAAGAAAGTTGTACAACTTAAGGTGGATCCGAGGTAACCATCCAATCATCGGCTCACACGTGGTAGACCACAAGACAGTTGCACATAAATATTTGAATTGCAAAGTTGGAGTCCGATTCTAGATGGACGTGGTGTGATTGTCTATATGGCTCGATCCTATCCTCGATGCCACTAGATTACGTGAATCCTGATAAAGGGGGCAACAATGCCCATTGAAATCCTTATTTTTTAATCATGCAATTTACTTTTGTATGCTTTCTGAATTATTGACATGATTAACTCATGTGATATGAATGATGCAGGTTCTCGAAGTTTGGGGCCAATCACTCCTCCCATAGATTGGTTGGAGAAATGCAAAGCTTTGGCAAACGTCTTTTGATTGTTTGCCCGATTAACTATAATCCTTAGAGCTTGGACAAAGTATAAACCTAGGACGAGTGTGATGGGCGCGCCATGATTAAAGACCACTCGATCCGTGACTCTAACTCTCACGACTCAAGAGAAAGTATAAAGAATAATATCACGACGTCCAACCAAACTCCATCCCACGAGTCGATGGGATGAGAGAGACGTTATTTGTAATGATTCAGATTTTGCCCGGACCTAATCGATCGCTAAATCGACTCAGACTGTTCAAACCCAAATACGCTAACTCTGGGAATACAACACATCAGAACAAATAACAGAAGACTTTTATTACATCATAATAATGTTACATTAGAGTACAAAATATATCAGAGTACATCGATAAATAATAATAATACAATGGAAGATTAATTTACAAAAAATATAATACAATGCAGCGGAACTAATAATCTGGTGCAACGGAAGTCTATCAATGCCCTGGACACAGCTTTAAGCTTCGATCCAGAATCCTGCTCAATATATCTACAAAATAGGCTACTTGACTACCCATGCGGAAAAGAGGGCACCCGATTTTGCAAAGTGAAACAAACTACGGGTCAGTCATGGGACTAGTAAGAGAAATCTTTCTGTACTTATTTAACAATATGGCTAGTCACATGACCACGCCACTAACATGGAAACGGGTTTACTCCATTGGATTGCCAGTGCATAAATTATATAATTTTTTATTCAAAACAACACAATGCTTTTTAGAAAAATGAAATCATTATAAGACTCAAGTCCCATTACACAATGCAACGCAAACCAAAGGATAGAGTTTTACCTTATTATGATCAAACATGCTTGATACGTAGAAAATAATATTTTAATATTATTATTAGTGTCTAATTAGTTTTAAAATACTTCAAAGTAATTGTATCAATCCTAGACGACATAGTACCCCATCCTACTATGTTGCCATATATAGGTTTACAATCAAAACCGTAACGTCGTATTGGAAATTGGGTTTCCATCTTGAGTCAAGGCTGGGGACGATCTCCTTACCGATTCGAGACACTCTAGCAATGTCCCAGGATTCGGACGTTGGCGAACCCTTGGATATTGCAGGGCCGGTCCACAAATACTTTAGTGGATTGGCAATTCCTGAACACACATTTCCCGGTCCCATTGAACCTACAAAATGGTCACAGTCGACCAATAAATCCGGGGCGCCTCATTCCATCAACCACATAAGTAAAATGTCAAGGCTTGCAAAACCCTGATACCACTTCTAGCTAGAAAGAAACGTGTCCACTCCCTGCGTTCCCTTGTCCCGTTTTTGACACATACCGGTGTGTGAGGCTCGCGAAGTAACGGTATACACAAAGCTACACCTAAACAGGTCGTGCTTTGATCATCAACAACAAGGCTCTGCTTTTCAATAAAAGCCTCGATCATTTGCAACTTGGCATGCCACATTGACAATTCACGCCATGCGATCAATAACTACCAATATATAACCTCTGAGCTCATGCGTCTCAGAGAAGGGTGTTAAGCAAGTGAGTAAATCCTCCGCCACCAACAGATATATATTAAATAGAGATCAATTTACATGGAATGAAATCCAATGTCAGACACACATCGATTTACAAGTCCGTTCTAGGTCTGAACGAAACCAGAGACACCTTATTCCTCGTCCCGTATGTCCAATACGGAAGAGAGGTGCTCGCATATCCGGACAATCAACAAGTACGTCCGGACAACTACCACTTTAACCCTTTCCTAGGAGCGACCCAGTTCCGGGCATCAATAGTCGCCCATTCGATGTGAAGATCGCCGGTCTTCAATCACCGTCTTCAATGTCTTCGACTTTTAATCATCGTAGTAATTATTTAGAAGGAGTTAAACACGGAGTTTCCGGATAACTCGCGTATTTTATAATCAAAAATCAGGTGCTCTAAATACACATCATACACCTCATTCCAATTCAGAATATTCTTTTAACAAAATATTCATGTTAAAAGGGAAAGATTCCCATTAATTTTATCAAAGATAAATCCTTTTAAATTTAATCTTTAATCTTCTTTTTAAAGATTCATTGAAACTTCATGTAACACCCCACCTCCGTTAAGGTCACTCACAAAGGGAAATGCCTTAACTTTGATGGAGCATTTTAGTAAAAAGAACAGAATATTACAAGACAGATATAAAAATAGTACTTGAAAAACTTTATAACTTTATTGCAGCGGACAGAAATCAGTTTGGTTACAACTTTATCAAAAAACTCAAGTACATATATATCAGCCTTGTTCAAAAGCCATCAGAGTACAAAACTTTAAAATCATAATCCCCATAGAACGGAAGCTATACAGAGCCAAGCCATACTTTAAGCACTTCAAGAAGAAGGAATCCGGATCAAGCTAAAGTATTCCCTCCTTGGATAACCTGGGGGGGGGGGGACGGAAGAAAAAGGGGCGAAAACAAGCAAAGGTCAGACATAAAGTCTGGCAAGTCCAGTGATTTTCAGTTATGAATAGATAATAATAACATGATATAAAAATAAATCTGGATGAGAGATAATAGTAACAGGTGTAACAGATATTACAGAAGAACAGAATGACATAAGCTATTTCTTTACACTTCTCTGCACTAATACTAGTATAACAGAATTAGGTGTCACCCTAATGTCTAATCTGAAACAGAAACGGGTACAGAATAATTTCCATAGAAGAGAGTGCTAGTGATGGGCCTTTACCACCCGAACGGAAACAGACAGAAGCAGAAAGAGATTAATCCCTACGGAAAAAGAATGTAGAATTAGGTGTACACTAGTAATGGGCCTTTACCACCCCAACAGACGGTACCACGCAGAAACAGACAGGTGTTACCACCCAACAGAAACAGACGGTACCAACAGAAACAGACAGAACTAAGTGTACCCTAAAACCCTACCCCAAGCGATCGGCTCCCTAATACATAAATACCCTATGTCGGCCCCACAGTAGGGTGTATCACTCCCTAAAGTGACAACCAATTGGCACAGACCTATTTACAGATGTCACGGCGTCTTACGTCCTCAGAGGCAGACCGGGATCCATGCACGCACATGACCCGGTTGGAACGCACCATCAACACCCCTCGCCATTATCAGAATGAACTGCTTATAATTAGTTCAGTAAGCGTGCCCGGACCCTACCTACTGTTGGGTCAAAGTTTTGATACCAGAAAGGGTTACTGACTAATATGGGTCCCAAACAACAGATGACACAAGTAATTCCCCTCCTTACCTTGTGTCCCCAGACTAACAGATTTCAGATTAACTTGTTTACAAGTTTCAGACATACAGAGTTTAGATCAACTAGTTCACAGATTAACAGACTTACAGATTTACTGGTTACAGATTAACCGGTTATAGATTGTCTAACTTTGTATTGGGTCTATAGATTCACGAAACGGGTTTATCAGATTCATTGGTCCAATTGGTTTAACCTTACCCACCCAACACGTTTAGACATCATATTTATCTCAGATTTTCATTAATTAAATATTAATGCCCAGACCTCTCACATTAGACTGACAGTTTGCGGCTACTGGTTAGGCCGGTTGGTTCCGGGCAGGTTTCTGTCGCAAACTGAGTCTAACCTCGGGTTTCAAGCACATTATGACTAACTTCTCACATTAGAACCTATTGTTTGCGGCCACTGGAATATGCCGGGCGGTTCCAGGCAGAATTACGCCGCAAACTCATTCTAACCTCGAGTTAGCCATGTTTATCTTTGCGGCCAATTAATTAATAATTAATAATTTACCATTTACGCCCACGCCTAATATACATGTCAATTATTCATAGCTAATTCAGATTATGTCAATAACAGACTGAATATATATATCAACTTAACAGACATAGCAGATAACAGATTTAGGAGACTTAACTGATTCAGCAGATTAAGCAAACTAGCAGATTTAGCAGATAACAGATTAGGCATCTCAACAGATTTAGTTTAGCAGATTTGGCATTTTCAACAGACTTAGCAGATGACAGATTTTTGGCAGATGAACAGATCTAGTAGACTAGGCAATTGAGCAGAACTAGCAGATTAAGCAATATAACAGAACTAGCAGATTAGGCAAATATAGCAGAACTAGCAAATTAGGCAAATATAACAGACTTAATCATCCCTTAAAGTTCCATAAACATATCTTGCTTAAATATAAATCTTGCCTAAGTTCACATGCATAAATAATAGTCATGATTTACAATATGATCATATACCCCATGTTTGCATTAAATTTACATAGCACAGATTATGGTCATATGTTTCAATCTTTATTAAACTTGCATAGTACAGAAGATCCATATATAAATTATACCAAATATAGCCATAGATTACTATGCATGTCATATATCCCAAAGATCCTTTTCTTAGGTGTTTATTTACATTAATAGATATCCTACCTTCATGTAAATCTTTATACCTAAGCCATATTCTCTTTATCATATTTTCAATACAGTCTATATTTATGTCCAATTATATACCTTTTATGTTATAAATATAACATGTCCAATCATATGTCTCAGATCTATGTTCTAGCTACAGTCCATGATCTTTCCTCAAATCAGTCACCTATTGGTCATGCCCAATTTATGCATCATTCATTTTGTTGTCCCAAACATTTTAGCGTATGTTAATCTCTTATGAGATCGGCTCAGGCTCGGGGTAGCCTGGCTATAGAACAGAAAGAGGAAAGAGATACAGAATAAGATGAATCTAAACAGAACAGAACAGATGTAACCTCAGATTCAGATTTACAATTCATGTCAGAATCAGAATTAACGTTTATATCGGAAAATAACTGTACTTGCCTTGGTTGGATTAAAGAAAGAACTTTTAATTGTTGTAGAATCGTTGCAGAAGCTTTAATCTCTAATTTGAATTGAGTTGCTTAGGTTGATGTTGGTTAGCTTCTGGTTTTGATTTCAGCAGAGGGGCCACGCCATTTTTATTTTTATTTAGAACAGAGGCAGAGAAGAAGCAGAATAGAATTGTGTGCAGAGAAGGCTAGGTTTGGGGCTGTTTAAATAGGAGAATAGAAGTGTTTAGAGCCATCAGATCGGTCCAGAAGTCATCCGGTTCGTCAAAAAGGGGTAAAAATCGTCATAGGCCCGATCTGTAGAAATGTGCCCAGGTCGACCCCCAGGTCGACTACCCAGTCGACCTGGTCGGGGGGGGGGGGGTCGACTACCCAGTCGACTCCCCAGTCGACCTGGTCGGGGGGGGGGTCGACTACCCAGTCGACTCCCCAGTTGACCTGGGCCCTGGGCGGGAAATTTCCCGCCCAGCCCGCTTCTGGGTTTGAATTCGAATTTCGTTTCCAGAAATTCCTGAAACTTCGGAGGGTCATATCTCCCTCATACGGACTCCGATTCTCGCAAACTCGGACTCGTTTCCAAGCAGAATTCCGAGATGAACGCAATGGCGCAACCCGTTTCCCTTGATTCTTATTTTAAAAATTAATTATTCTCTGATTCATTAATTATACTTTCACAGAAAATACGGGGTGTTACACTTCAACTTGATATTAATATCAAAAATCATTACTTTATGACTATTCAACTTTTAAGAACTTAATCTAATCTTTAACTGGGTTAAAGAACCAATGTCATTTAAGACACAGTTCACGATAAACCCAAAATCATCTTCCATTAAATATGGAATTTCCATAGGAACCAAACCAATATATAATCGATATAAATTTCCGTATTAGACTAATAATATAAATGGAATATCGGCAAAGCCTTTTAAATTCCATATATAGTAACAGTCTTCTTTTACAGAAGCCTATCTCGATTATTATCAAATCGAATTTCCACTCAATTCCAATTTAATATATTAAATTGGAAACTTGACTTTGGAAATTTTCCTTTTAAATTTTATTAAGAGATTTATAAATTCTAAATCATATTTTCACTATCAATTGGGTTAAAGAACAAATGACGTTTTAAAACACAGTTCACAATAAACCCAATTCACATATCATTTTATTCAAATTACTAAATATAATTGGAAACTCTAACAAACTTAATTAAAAGATTTATTCTTTCATACAGGGTTTAAGAACAGTGTTATTTAAGACACAATCCACGACAACCCAAAATCTAATTCTTTTATTTAATTCTAATTAAATATTAATTAATAGGAAGGCTTCATTAAATCTTAATTTAAAAGATTTATTCTAGTTAATAACTAGTTTATTTCGATAAAAATATATTTTTATCTTTACAAATATGGAATTTTCCATCCCAATTCTTTTTAAATCATTTATTATGATTTTACATAATTTATCCATATTTTTAATAAATTTTTAATTCTTCGCTGATTATTATTTTTAAAATATTCGTTATTATAAAATATTCTTTATTTAAAAATATTCTTTATATTAAAATGTTCTTGATTCTAAAATATTATTTATTTTAAAATATTCTATATTAAAAAGATATTCTGAATCAAAATGCGACTCAATCAATTACCATATAATTTCAGTTATATGGATTTGATACATCACATGTATATAACAATAATGATAAAAAATCAATAAACAATCCATTCACATCCAGAGTTAAATTTATAATTGTGTGAGCATTAAAATAAATAAATAATGCTCACCACAGATTGTCAATCCATCGATTGACATATAACTAAACACTATGGCAAATATCATCCCAATATCCGTGTGGGGTTTTTAGCCAACAACAGTTCACCTAAATACATAATTGGTTAATGAATTTAACCAATTTTAATTCTACTAACATGTTGATGATAATGAACAAAAATGTTATTTTATTCCTAATGCCGAATAAAGATGTATTTTACTCGCATAATTATCCTACATGTTTCTATTGTCTAATATAATGTAATTTATTTACATGGCATTGTTGCTGATGACAAATAAAAATCTAATTTTTATTTTACTTTATTTATATGCAAATTCCATTTTAAATTTTATTGTATATGTTTCAATGTATAACCTAACACATAAAATTGTTTATTTTAAATTTTATACAAATTCTAATGTATGCATTAACATATAAAGATGTCACTTTAACTTACCTGCACATTCTAATGTATGTTGTGGTAATAAAAGAAATGATTCTTTATTAATCATACAATTTCTAATGTATGTTTTGCAAATAAAGATGATTCTTATATTTGCATACAAATTACATTTCAACAAAATGTATAAAAAGTGATACATCCATTTTGTTGACAATTCTATTTTAATAAAGTGAATATTTTTGTTGTAACACAAACCTATTTAACAAAATGCTATTTGTGTTTAACTCTTTTATTTCACCAAAAATGTAATTTTTTGTTTTCAACCATCTTATTTTGACAAAATGTACATTTTTGTTTCAACTAATATAATTTGACAAAAATGTTCTTTTCATCTTAGCTATTTGGTTTCAACAAATATGATGTATTTGTTTGAACCAATCTTTTTGGCAAAAATGTATATTTTGACAAAAATGTATATTTCTAATTCAACTATTCTAATTTGTCAAAAGTGTTCATTTTTGTTTCAACAGTTCTAATTTGACAAAAAGGCCAATTTTGTTTCAACTTTTACATTGACAAAAGTGAAAAATTTGTTTTCAACTTTTATAATTCGATAAAAGTAAAAAATTTCATTTTGTTAACAAATCTAGTTTAACAAAATGATTACAAATGATAGTGGCATTTATGTTGACAAATCTAGTTTGACAAAATTAATATTTTTGCTCAACCCCAAGTCTATTTAACCAAAAATGTCATTTTTATTATAACTCAAATCTATTAATCAAAAATGTAATTTTTGTTATAACCCAATTTTATGTAACAAAAATGTAATTTTTGTTATGACTCAAATTTATTTAACAAAAATGTAATTTTTGTTTGACTCTCAACTTATTTAACAAAAATGTAATTTTTGTTATGTTCAATCTTTTTATTGAAACTACGAACAATAAAAATATAATCTTTCATGTTACTTCTTTTTATTTAAACAAAGTGAAAATAAAAACATGATCTTTAATAACTAATCTTTTTATTGCAACAAAATTATGGTCAAAATATGTCCTTTAATAACCAATCTTTTATTATGACCAAATTGAAAATAAAAACATATTTTTCTATTTTACTCTTTTTATTGTAACCAAAATGACAATAAAAATATATCTTTTAATTCCACTCTTTTTATTGTAACAAAAATAAAAATAAAAATGTACCTTTTCATTCTACTCTTTTTATTGAAAACAATGTTACATTGAAAATGTAATTTTTAATGTTCAATCTCGTTCCTAGTTTCTTGCATTACATTAAAAATGTGAATTTTTAATGTAATCATGTTTTTATTTCAAATAATGCTCATTTTTAATGATTTATTTGCATTAAAAACGTAAATTTTAATGCAAATACATTTTCAAACAATGAATATTTTTATTAATATGACATTTCTAAATCAAATGGCCTTTCCATATTAACATGACAACTCTAAATAAAATGGCATTTTCATATTAGGATGTCAACTCTACTAAAATGACAATTTCATATTAGCATGTTTTCAACATAAATGACATATTTATTTATAAAATATGTTTTCTAACTAAATGACATATTTGTTTACAGAATGTGTTTTCTAACATAGATAACATATTTATTTGCATACATTTTCCTGCATATTCCAATGACAAATAAAAGAATATTTTACTTGCATGCATTTTCTATGTATTCTAATGACAAATGAAAGGATAATTATTTGCATACATTTTTCTATGTATTCTAATGACAAATAAAAGAATAATTATTTGCATACATTTTTCTATGAATTCTAATGACAAATAAAAGAATAATTATTTGCATACATTTTTCTATTCAACATAACAAATAAAAATGATTTTATTTGTTAACAACATGATAATTTGATTTATTAAAATTTCTAATTTAACTTAACAAATAAAAGTGACATTTTTATCTGTTAAGCATTTCTATTTAACAAAAATGATATTTTTGTCCAATTATTATATTTTAACAAAAATGATAATTCAAATTTGTCAAAAAATGACAATTATAATTCAACTATTCCAATTTGTCAAGAATGAGAATTATAATTCAACTATTCAAGAATGAGAATTATAATTCAACTATTCAAATTTGTCAAGAATGACAATTATAGTTTAACAATTCTAATTTGTCCAACACAACAATAATCAAACCGATAGATCTACATAACGACATCAGTTCTAAATCAAATCACGTATTATGCAAATAGAATTGAACAACGTATAATTTAACAATGTTAGTTCTATATCAAATCACGTATCATGATTAAGTAATTTTAATTATATAATAAAAGAATAGGATTTCTCAGCTTGATCGGTTAATAACGATGGTTTTAATAAAATTAAATCGACTTTTAATTTTATCAAAAATTCTGACTGATTCCTTTTCTGTCCAAGTTTGTTCTCTCGCCTAGATCTCGATTTTCTGATTCCAACGCAATTAAGTTCGTTGAATTCTGATTTATTATGGACAAGTTATAACAATTTAAAGCTTAATTACATTTATAAATTAATTAAATACATTTTTAATCTCTAATTTTAATTCTAATTACCCTTGAACTAATAAGGCCGCTCGTTTGTTTCTTCCTCCTGGATTATTTGACGATAAAGCTCCTACTTTCATGTCAAAATCGCACCGCCTTAAGGCCCACTGCCGGCCGATCAACGTCACCGCTCCGACCACCGTGAGCTGCTCCATTTTCCGCCTCAACCTCGGCGAACTCGCCCTCCACCTCACGCCTGAAACCGGGTGCGACTTCTGGCTGTTTGAGCCCCAAATCGGAGAGCAATACTCCATGAAAACCGATCACGCCCATATCAATTGAAAGCCCATAAAATTCTCTTCAGTTTTCACTTTAGAAGTTATGAATTTTGCTGAATGGATTTCGAGTTTTTAGGTTTTGAATTTCTGAGCATCGTGGCCATTGTTTTGTTTGAGCGGCGACTGGCTCTTTTGTGATTAGGGTTTTGGATAATCATATATTTATAATATTATAATATTTAATACTTTAATTTTCTAAGAAAAAACCCATTAATTCCTACCCATTCCAAATCCAGCCCAGCAAGAGTTGCCCCCAACTAAATACCCCCCTTCCGGACACAATGGACTAGGTCCCGTCAGCCTGTTTAATCGTCTCAGCCAACTTTTCTTCATTTAAAAATATAAATCATTTAATTATTTAATTTGAACGTACATTTAAATTTACCAAGGCCACATACGGACTCTAAAAATTATATCTGGTTATGTTTTGATGATACGGTCCTAAAAAAATTAATTTCGTCGAATTTGGAGACCGTTTGAACCATTTTCTGGCCGATCCAACTTGACTGAAATCGACAAAACACATTTTATTTTACTTTTCTCGCATATTAATTCCAAAAATTATGAAAATTGGAATCTAGTAATATTTTGACATTCCGGATTCAACAAAAGTGGTTTCGTCGAAAACGGAGGTCGTCTGTAAAATGGCTATTTTTAATATTAAAATATATATAAATTCTACAGCGACTATTCTGAATATTAAACTGACCATAACTTTTTATTCCCGCCATGAAATTTCAATTTTTCAGATTCATTGAAAGATATTCTTGAACAAATTATAATATTTTTGGTTTCACTAAAATTCGATTTATTTTGCATCCTGTACATTCAGTCAAAGTTCAAATTCAAATTTTCAAACTACCATGCTATTGCTAACTCCCTTTATGATTAAATTTTAAAAAAAATTCTAACTTCGATATAAATAATTTTTTTGGTCATTATTGTTTAAAATAAATCATTTTAAATATTTAAAATCAATTAAAATTTCTGAAATAAAATTTTTAAATTGGTTCCAAAATTCTGGGTTGTTACAATCTCCCCCACTTAAAATCTTTTTGTCCTCGAAAAGAAACGGAGCTGAAAGTTGTTTAATTAACCAATTCAATTTTAATTCTTTTTTAGTTGGTTTCAATAATTTTATTAGTTGATTAACTTTTCAAATATATATAACTTTTATATATTCAAAAATCATAATTTTCTAAGATCGGATTATATATATAATCGCAAATACGTTGATTATAAATTGTCACTCTTAACTCATTCTGGGGCATTACTAACCCCATCTCTAATGAGTTTTCTCATTCTAGGGTACTGCTGATCCTATCTCTAATGAGTATTCTTTTATAGGATATTACTAATCCTACATCTGATGAGTCTTTTGTTCAGTTCTAACGAGTTGTACCCCAAATATTTGAGCTAACCAAAGCTCTGATACCAACTGTAACGATTCAGATTTTTCCCGGACCTAGTCGATCGTTAAATCAACTCAGACCGTTCAAAACCCAAATACGCCAACTCTGGGAATACAACACATCAGAACAAATAACAGAAGACTTTTATTACATCATAATAATGTTACATCAGAGTACATAATATATCTGAGTACATCGACAAATAATAATAATACAACGGAAGATTAATTTACAAAAAATGTAATACAGTGCAGCGGAACAAATAATCTGGTGCAACGGAAGTCTATCAATGTCCTGGACACAGCTTTAAGCTTGGATCCAAAATCTTGCTCAATATATCTGCAAAATAAGCTACTCGACTGCCCGTATGGAAAAGAGGGCACCCGAGATTGCAAAGTGAAACAAACTACGGGTCAGTCATGGGACTGGTATGAGAAATCTTTCCTAACTTATCTAACAATATGGCTAATCACAGGACCACGCCGCTAACGCGGAATGGGTTTACTCCATTTGATTGCCAATGCATAAATTATATAAATTTTTGTTCAAAACAACGCAATGCTTTTTAGAAAATGAAATCATTATAAGACTCAAGTCCCATCACATAATGCAACACAAACCGGAGGATAGAGTTTTACCTTATAATGATCAAACATGCTTGATATGTAGAAAATAATATTTTAATATTATTATTAGTGTCAATTAGTTTTAAAATACTTCAAAGTAAATGTATCGATCCTAGACGGCATAGTACCCCATCCTACTATGTCTCCATATATAGGTTTACAATCAAAACCGTAATGTCGTATTGGAAATTGGGTTTCCATCATGAGTCAAGGCTAGGGACGATCTCCTTACTAATTCGAGACACTCTAGCAATGTCCTAGAATTCGGACGCTGGCGAACCCTTGGATACTGCAGGGCCGGTCCACAAATACTTTAGTGGATTGGCAATTCCTGAACACACGTTTCCCGGTCCTATTGAACCTATAAAATGGTCACAATCGACTAATAAATCCGAGGTGCCTCATTCCATCAATCACATAAGTAAAATGTCAGGGCTTGCAAAACCCTGATACCACTTCTAGCTAGAAAGAAACATGTGCACTCCCTGCGTTCCTTTGTCCCGTTTTTGACTCATACGGAGGTGTGAGGCTAGCGAAGTAACGCTATACACAACGCTACACCTAAACAGGCTATGCTTTGATTATCAACCACAAGGCTCTTCTTTTCAACAAAAGCCTCGATCATTTGCAACTTGGCATGCCACATTGACAATTCACGCCATGCGATCAATAACTACCAATATATAACCTCTGAGCTCATGCGTCTCAGAGAAGGGTGTTAAACAAGAGATTAAATCCTCCGCCATCAACAGATATATATATTAAATAGAGATCAATTTACATGGAATGAAATCCAATGTCAGACACACATTCATTTACAAGTCCGTTCTGGGTCTAAATGAAACTGGAGACACCTTATTCCTCGTCCCGTATGTCCAATACGGAAGAGAGGTGCTCGCATATCCGAACAATCAACAAGTACGTCTGGACAACTACCACTTTAACCATTTCCTAGGAGTGACCTAGTTCAGGTTATCAGTAGTCGTCCATTCGATGTGAAGACCGCTGGTCTTCAATCACCATCTTCAATGTCTTCGACTTTTAATCGTCGTAGTAATTATTCAGAATGGGTTAAACCCGGACTTTCCGAATAACTAACGTATCTTATAACAAAAAATCAGGTGTTATAAATACACATCATACGCCTCATTCCAATTCAGAATATTCTTTTAATAAAATATTCATATTAAAAGGGAAAGATCCCCATTAATTTTATCAAAGATAAATTCTTTTAAATTTAATCTTTAATCTTCTTTTTAAAGATTCAATGAAACTTCAACTTGATTTTAATATCCAAAATCATTACTTTATGATTATTCAACTTTTAAGAACTTAATATTATCTTTAACTGGGTTAAAGAACCAATGTCATTTAAGACACAGTTCACGATAAACCCAAAATCATCTTCCCAGGAATTAAACCAATATATAATCGATATAAATTTCCGTATCGGACTAATAATATAAATGGAATAACGACAAAGCCTTTTAAATTCCATATATAGTAACAGTCTTCTTTTACAGAAGCCTATCTAGATTATTATCAAATCGAATTTCCACTCAATTCCAATTTAATATATTAAATTGGAAACTTAACTTTGGAAAATTTCTTTTTAAATTTTAATAAGAGATTTATAAATTCTAAATCATATTTTCACTATCAATTGGGTTAAAGAACAAATTACATTTTAAAACACAGTTCACAATAAACCCAATTCACATATCATTTTATTCCAATTACTAAATATAATTGGAATCTCTGATAATCTTAATTAAAAGATTTATTCTTTTCATACGGGGTTTAAGAACAGTGTTATTTAAGACACCATCTACGGCAACCAAAAATCTAATTCTTTTATTTAATTCTATGTTGACCTGGTTTTTAGTCAAAGTCGTCACACATGAACTCCCTGGTTAACAATATGCACAAGTATGAGGAATATCGTCAGAAGACAGGAAGCGATTTGGTTGAAGTCGCATCACAAACAAAGATTGGCCCGAAACTCCTATCAGACGACCTCTTTTGGGCTTGAAAACATCAACTACAAAGCTGAGCTCAGTAACTCTTGTAGCTCTCTGAATCAGCTTCGAATCGAGCTTTCGTTTGGCTAAAACGGACTTACGGTTTGAAAGTTACGCCTGTTTCCATGAACGTGTGCTGATTGGGAACTTGGAATCTGGAATTGGCATAACCCATTGGGATCGGATATACGGTTCGGATTGGGTGAGAGGACCCAATGGCATAACTTTGCAAAAGGAAATTTAGTACTTCCCGGATCGGATCGGAGCACAGAAGACCCGACCCGCCTGAAGTATTTTACACTGAAGTGCTTCCAGTCTTCGGATCAGAGACATCAACTGGGTTCGGATCGGACCTGAACCGAACCGCCTCGACCTGCTTCTGCTTAGGAGTTTGACCTGTTCTTGAGGAGTAACCGCCTCCAACAAACGCGGATCTGATTTCACTTGGCAGAGCACGATCTGGAGAGGTTTTCTCTACTTTCTCCACCACATTCTGAGATGAAAGGGATGCGCGCCATGTGGCATCTGAACCGAACCCAGAAATCACCTATAAATACACCGCTTGGAGGAGAATTAAGGGATCTTTTTTGGGCCACTTGTTCTTGGAGGCTTCCACCATTATCAACGCAAGGACTTTGCGAACAGCGGAAGGCCACCTTTTATCATTCTAACACGAGGCTATCGTGTATAAAATCAATCTCTAATCTCCTCTTCTTCATTGTATCACAAGGTTGTTGTGTATGAACGAATCTCACAGATTGTGAGATAGTATTCTATTTGTAATAACTTCTTAGGATTTAAGAAACTATAAAGTGGACGTAGGCTTGGTTTGAGCCGAACCACTGTAAAGATCTCATGTGTCTCCTCTTATTTTATTGCTTTTCTGTATTGATCTGTGATTGTGAGGATTTCACACCGTATTTGGGTGTTAGTGCCAATTTTTGGTCTAACATTCTAATTAAATATTAATTAATTGGAAGGCTTCATTAAATCTTAATTTAAAAGATTTAGTCTAGTTAATAACTAGTTCATTTCGATAAAAATGTATTTTTATCTTTACAAACACGGAATTTTCCATCCTAATTCTTTTTAAATCATTTATTAAGATTTTACATAATTTATCCATATTTTTAATAAATTTTTTTATTCTTCACTGATTATTATTTTTAAAATATTCGTTATTATATAATATTCTTTATTTAATTTTTTTATTAAAATGTTCTTTATTCTGAAATATTCTTTATTTTAAAATATTCTTTATTAAAAAGATTTTCTGAATCAGAATGCGACTCAATCAATTACCATATAATTTCAGTTATATGGATTTCATACATCGCATGTATGTAACAATAATGATAAATAATCAATAAACAATCCATTCACATCCAGAGTGAAATTTACAATTGTGTGAGCATTAAAATAAATAAATAAATAACTCTCATCACAGATTGTCAATCCATTGATTGACATATAACTAAACATTGGGACTAGTGTATGACAAATATCATCCCAATACCCGTGTGGGGTTTTCAGCCAACAACAGTTCATCTAAATACATAATTGATTAATGAATTTAACCAATTTTAATTCTGCTAACATGTTGATGATAATGAAAAAAACATGTTATTTTATTTCTAATGCCGAATAAAGATGTATTTTACTCGCATAATTTTCCTACATGTTTCTAATGTTAATATAATGTAATTTATTTACATGGCATTGTTGCTGATTACAAATAAAAATATAATTTTTATTTTACTTTATTTGTATGCAAATTCCATTTTAAATTTTAACAAATAAAAGAAATAATCTTGTTTGTATATGTTTCAATGTATATCGTAACACATAAAAATGTTTATTTTAAATTTCATACAAATTATAATGTATGCATTAACATATAAAAATGTCACTTTAACTTACCTACACATTCTAATGTATGTTGTGGCAATAAAAGAAATGATTCTTTATTAATCATACAATTTCTAATGTATGTTTTGCAAATAAAGATGATTCTTATATTTGCATACAAATTACATTTCAACAAAATGTATAAAAAGTGATACATCCATTTTGTTGACAATTCTATTTTAATAAAGTGAATATTTTTGTTGTAACACAAACCTGTTTAACAAAATGCTATTTGTGTTTAACTCTTTTATTTCACCAAAAATGAAATTTTTTGTTTTCAATCATCTTACTTTGACAAAATGTACATTTTTGCTTCAACTAATATAATTTGACAAAAATGTTCTTTTCATCTCAGCTATTTTGTTTCAACAAATATGATGTATTTGTTTCAACCAATCTTTTTGACAAAAATATATATTTTGATAAAAATGTATATTTCTAATTCAACTATTCTAATTTGTCAAAAGTGTTCATTTTTGTTTCAACAATTCTAATTTGACAAAAAGGCCAATTTTGTTTCAACTTTTACATTTGACAAAAGTGACAAATTTGGTTTCAACTTTTATAATTCGATAAAAGTAACAAATTTTGTTTTGTTAACAAATCTACTTTAACAAAATGATTACAAGTGATAGTGGCATTTATGTTGACAATTCTAGTTTAACAAAATTAATATTTTTACTCAACCTCAAGTCTATTTAACCAAAAATGTCATTTTTATTATAACTCAAATCTATTAATCAAAAATGTAATTTTTGTTATAACCCAATTTTATGTAACAAAAATGCAATTTTTGTTATGACTCAAATTTATTTAACAAAAATGTAATTTTTGTTTGACTCTCATCTTATTTAACAAAAATGTAATTTTTGTTATGTTCAATCTTTTTATTGAAACTACGAACAATAAAAATATAATCTTTCATGTTACTTCTTTTTATTTAAACAAAGTGAAAATAAAAACATGATCTTTTATAACTAATCTTTTTATTTCAACAAAATTATGGTCAAAATATGTCCTTTAATAACCAATCTTTTATTGTGACCAAAATGACAATAAAAACATATCTTCCTATTTTACTCTTTTTATTGTAACCAAAATGACAATAAAAATATATCTTTTAATTCTACTCTTTTTATTGTAACTAAAATGAAAATAAAAATATACCTTTTCATTCTACCCTTTTTATTGAAAACAATGCTACATTAAAAATGTAATTTCTAATGTTCAATCCTTTTCCTAGTTTCTTCCATTACATTAAAAATGTGAATTTTTAATGTAATCATATTTTTATTTCAAATAATGCTCATTTTAATGAAAATACATTTTCAAACAATGAATATTTTTATTAACATGACATTTCTAAGTCAAATGGCCTTTTCATATTAACATGACAACTCTAAATAAAATGGCATTTTCATATTAGCATGTCAGTTCTACTAAAATGACATTTTCATATTAGCATATTTTCAACATAAATGACATATTTATTTATAAAATACATTTTCTAACTAAATGACATATTTGTTTACAAAATGTGTTTTCTAAAATAGATGATATATTTATTTGCATACATTTTCTTACGTATTCCTGTGACAAATGAAAGGATAATTATTTGCATACATTTTTCTATGTATTCTAATGACAAATAAAAGAATAATTATTGGCATACATTTTTCTATGAATTCTAATGACAAATAAAAGAATAATTATTTGTATACATTTTTCTATGAATTCTAATGACAAATAAAAGAATAATTATTTGCATATATTTTTCTATTCAACATAACAAATAAAAATGATAATTTTATTTGTTAACAACATGATAATTTGATTTATTAAAATTTCTAATTTAACTTAACAAATAAAAGTGACATTTTTATTTGTTAAGCATTTTTATTTGTTAAGCATTTTTATTTAACAAAAATGATATTTTGTTCCAATTATTATATTTTGACAAAAATGATAATTCTAATTCAAATTTGTCAAAAATGACAATTATAATTCAACAATTCTAATTTGTCGAGAATGATGATTATAATTCAACTATTCAAATTTGTCAAGAATGACAATTATAATTCAACTATTCAATTTTGTCAAGAATGACAATTATAGTTTAACAATTCTAATTTTTCCAACACAACAATAATCAAACCGATAGATCTACATAACGGCATCAGTTCTAAATCAAATCATGTATTATGCAAATAGAATTGAACAGCGTATAATTTAACAACGTTAGTTTTATATCAAATCACGTATCATGATTAAGTAATTTTAATTATATAATAAAAGAATAGGATTTCTCAGCTTGATCGGTTAATAACGATGGTTTTAATAAAATTAAACCATCGTTTAATTTTATCAAAAATTTTGACTGATTCCTTTTCTATCCAAGTTTGTTCCCTCGCCTAGATCTTGATTTTCTGATTCCAATGCAATTGAGTTCGTTGAATTCTGATTTAATATGGACAAGTTATAACAATTTAAAGCTTAATTACATTTATAAATTAATTAAATACATTTTTAATCTCCAATTTAACACTAATTACCCTTGAACTAATCAGGCCGCTCGTTTTCTTCTTCCTCCTGGAGTATTCGACGATAAAACTCCTACTTTCATTTCGAAATCGCATCGTCTTAAGGCCCACTGCCGGCCGATCAACGATCACCGCTCCGACCACCATGAGTTGCTCCATCTTCCGCCTCAACCTCGGCGAACTCGCCCTCCACCTCGCGCCTAAAACTGGGTGCAACTTCCGGCTGTTTGAGCCCCAAATCGGAGAGCAATACTCCATGAAAACCTATCACGCCTATACCAATTGAAAGCCCATAAAATTCTCTTCAGTTTTCACTTTAGAAGTTATGAATTTTGTTGAATGGATTTCGAGTTTTAGGGTTACAATTTCTGAGCAGCCATTGTTTTGTTTGAGCGGCGGCTGGCTCTTTTGTGATTAGGGTTTTGGATAATCATACATTTATAATATTATAATATTTAATACTTTAATTTTCTAATAAAAACCCATTAATTCCTACCTATTCCAAATCTAGCCTAGCGAGAGTTGTCCCTAGCCAAATACCCCCCTTCCGGACACAATGGACTAGGTCCCGTCAGGCCGTTTAATCGTCTCAGCTCACTTTTCTTTATTTTAAAATATAAATCATTTAATTATTTAGTTTGAATGTACATTTAAATTTACCAGGGCTACATACAGACTCTAAAAATTAGCTAAAAATTATATTTGGTTATGTTTTGATATACGGTCCTAACAAAATTAATTTCGTCAAATTTGGAGACCGTTTGAAAAATGACCATTTTCTGGTCGATCCAATTTGACTGAAATTGACAAAACACATTTTCTTTTATTGTGCTCACATATTAATTCCAAAATTTATGAAAATTGGAATCTAGCAATAATTTGACATTTTGGATTCAACAAAAGTGGTTTCGTCGAAAACGGGGGTCGTTTGTAAAATGACTATTTTTAATATTAAAAAATATATATAAATTCTACAGCGACTATTCTGAATATTAAACTGATCATAACTTTTTATTCCCGCTATGAAATTTTAAATTTTCATATTACATGAAAGATATTCTTAAACAGATTTTAATATTTTTGGTTTCACTAAAATCCGATTTATTTTGCATCCTGTACATTCAGTCAAAGTTGAAATTCAAATTTTCAAACTACCGTGCTGTTTCTAACTCCCTTTATTATTAAATTAAAATTTTCTTTTCTAACTTCGATTTAAATAAAAAATTTGGTCATTATTATTAAAATAAATCATTTTAAATATTAAAAATCCATTAAAATTTCTAAAATAATTTTTTAAAATTGGTTCCAAAATTCCGGGTTGTTACATTATTGCTGCAAATGGCCACCTCTACCTGTGAATCCGAGATTAGGGGGAGTGCCTCAGCAAGTGTGACCTAACCATTTGCATGAAAAGTTCCATCTGCCTGAGTTAAGCATGGAGTACGGGCTACAACCGAGTTTGAGAACGACACTCGAGACCGCAGAATCCCGCTCTTTGAACTAGAGTATAGAAGGAACACCAAGGCGAATGACACGACTGTTCGCTCGGACAAGTCTAACTCTCATGATCTGAGAGAGAGTATAAAGGACGAGAAGATAATGTCCACAAGGCGTGAAAGTGCACCACAATTAAAAGACCGCCTTGATTCCACTCTATCCATGGTATTCGACGAGAGAGTTTAATGGCTCCAGGGACTGAGTGCCGCAAACGAACTCCTATCCCACTAAAGGATTGGGGGGCAGACTGAAAGCTGAGTTCGAACTCTATCCTGGGCATACGACTGGAGAGTATAAAGGCATTGCGATTAAATGCCACGAAAGGGCTCCTACCCCGCTACAGGATTGGGGGAAAGAATGAAAGCTGAGCCCGAACCCCTCATTTCCGGACATGTGGGGCAATACACTGTCGATCCTAATCAATCCCAAATAAGCCCTGGCTAGGCACTTATTCAATATTGATTGGGGGCATACACACATCACACCACTACAATGGCTGCAATATGATATGATATTTGTTTGTAGGGATACTGAATTGAAACCCTTATCTGATTTGTGATGTGATTTATTGCTTGCTACTCAGTGTAGTAATGCTCTGACTACAAATATATTTGATTGAAATATATAACAAACTTGCAAATTTATGATATTGCAGGAATACCACTTTGTTTACTTAATGCAGATTTACAAAGGATAACTGGTCAAGAACGCGAGGGCTTCACTCGTAACAACAACAACATGCAAGTGGAAAACAAACAAAGGGCCGTGTCCAGAAGGATGACGTGGGTACATAATTGTAAACTGCATGTGCGACTCAAGGCGACGACAGAAAAGAGGCCTCGATAATGGATTGTTCAGCGACATGTCATACGACTTAATACTCGCAAATGGAAGGACTCGGCGAGGTCCTGATATTCTTGGATTTCTATTCGGCCTTAATACGACCTTGAGCGACCGCCAGTTTCTGGCCTTAATACGATCCAGCGCGATCGTTACATTCAGGATTCCTATGGATTGAAGATTTCCCTGATTATCCAGAATATGCCTCCCTTCGTCTAAATTCAAAAAGGACGTGATCCGATCACCACCTGTCTTATGTCGTTACCATGGGCTGGGGGCATAACTATTAAAAAATGTTCACAAATGGCATAGTTTATTTGCTTGTACTTAATTTGTTTAGTGATCTTGATAGGCCATTTGAGGACCATGAAACGGATGCTTAAAGAACATCCATTTACCAGTCCCAAAATGACTTCCCGATTGGAAGGCTCACATATGAACAGACATGGATGGACAACCCTATCTGGCATGCTAATTGGATGCATCATGACTGCTTTGTCTACGACTTTTCCCTTGATGCGAAGAGGGAATAGGAGCACTCGAGGCGACTATGATTTGACCCTTCACCACTTGATTTCAATCCTTAGAGCTTGGATGAGAGACTATGGCTTAGTAGGGCTGAGTACCAATAATTCATTTTGCATTGAACTCTAACTCATGACTTGAGGAGGGCCTATGAACTTAGAGAAGAAGTGGATTTGGTGCTCACCACTTAGCAAAACCCCCGTAGATGAGGGCATGAGACATGGGTTTCGAGCATCATGATTCGATTACTCGAAGACTTTATGCACATCTATTGTCCTTAGGGTTCCGTAAGATCCCAGACTACAACCCAAAGGATGACTCCTCAAGATAAGCCCACATACGTCTGAACAACTGATCATCATCCAGAATCAAAGGACGGAAGCATGATTGATGGCTACTTCATGTGCGGAGCTGAAAAACTCGAGGCCAACTTTCACTTATATCAAGACTTCATGTTGGGGGAACCAGCGCTAAACCGCAAGGCCAAGCAACAATCGTCAACCTGCTGGAAATGGTAGAATTGAATGGCAAACAGTGTCGAACTTTACTCGGTCAGATAGCAACAACAGCTCAAGTTGAGCACAAACCAATCAGCAGGCATGCAGCATGCGGCTTTGATTCAGAATATCGTGGATGGGAGTGAGGGCAATGGAACAACTACCTGCAACATCCTAAATGAGAATGCGAAAATCGCAATGAAATCAGGTCACAACGACCAGCTTCAGCTCCAACTCAAATGGATATTCGAGCACCAAAACACACCCAACTCCAAACTAGAACGCAACGATTTGAAAAATAGGGACTGATCGGGTCGAATACTCAAACCGTAACCCGGGGGAAATTCCGACTCGGCAGCGAGAAATCAGCAAAGGCCCCCTCATAACCTTGGATTTAATGCTGGGCGCACCATCCATGATTTTGACAATGTGCAGCAGCTTCTTGGTGGCAATTTACTCGCCAACTTGCTTCGGCGCCTCTCGAGAGGCGGCGCTTCTCAAGACGAAGTGGATAACGATGATCACAACCCCTTTCACACGGGATATCAGGATCTCTTATTATTCCAACGAACTTCAAAATCTCTCTACAATGAGATTCATTCGAAGGCTTTGACGAATTCAACCCTGAGGTGGACAGACTTGTATGACAAGAAGGTGCTAACGTCGAGATGGATAATCTTGATGCTTTTACGATAAAGAATGGGACACCGTCCAACTCTTGAAATGATAAGGACAAAGGAAAGGCCCTGGAAATGGATGATAAGTGTATGCAGTTCTGGAGAGAACCTGTTTCACTGATCGATCCCACGATCTTGTTGGTCAGGCCCAATGGAACCGAGCATGAGAAACAGACTCACCAAGACTATGACTGTCATTTCGGACTATGCTGAAGCATGGACGGAGGAGCCCAACTAACTTTATAATGGCATTCATTCTCTAGCATTCGACGAGCTTACTCAACTCCATGACTGATCCAATGAAAGTAAATAAGTTCATTGGCGCCTGATGAGGCAATCCTCACTAACTGACTAAAGAGAAGGAACGACATTAAAGCAGATGTAATTAGACTGTTCACGTACAAAACTCATACCCTTGCTAACTCGAGAAAGCATGCAAAATAACTTGGATCAACTAAGATTATTAAATCTACAACTTTGACCAGAATCAACGACGGAAAGCATAAAGGCTTAAGGATTGGATGTCCCACTGACTTAGCTTACCCCCACCGATGCTGGGGTCATAAGCACAAACTTCGCTTGTCCTCTAATGGCCCTCAGAGCATGAATGTTGATTCACAAGCTGACTTTGACCATGACCCTGGCCTGGCACATGACCCGGAGCATATACACTATATCTTCAGAATGTGACAGGGTGCTTCTTGCCCGTTCAAACGAGCCGGCTTACAGGTCAAATGTGACTTCAAAGACTCAAATCGCTGCTACACCAGATGGAAGGTGTGACAAACTTCTCTATTGCCTTATAATTGTGACGATCATACAGACACTGGCCCACATGATTTCAATAACATTCCTCATCGATCAGTATGTGAACAACGGATTACAAATGATCCAGAACAATTTTGGATTCCTTAAAATATGGTCCGATGCGACCATGGATTTCTGATTTTTTATTGACATGATCCGGAGTGATCGTGGCTTTTTGGTTCCTTATTATAACAGTTCGATGCGGTCATGGAGTCCTAGACTAATATCATGGTATTAAGATAGTCCAAAACCGAGTACAAGAGACAAATTCACATGATGATTCTGGTGTGCTCCATCCCAACGGTCCAGATATTAGCTCAGAGCCCAAAGATTCTTACATCGCCCCATGACTTGGACAGCTACTATAAACATTGACTCATACATGAAAGAAAATCCAACTCGATAATGCGCTTGACCTGCGTAGGAAAATGACGTTGCTTGGCAACAACCTGTGCATGTAGAATCACGCTCGGGAGCTAATGACCTCGCCTGACTTCTGATGAATGAATTAAACATCTTGATTCGACAAGGTTTAAATGATTACTTGATCGTCTCAACTACCCTGGCCATAGAATTTGGCCCAAGGAGCACCAACAGAAGCGGTGTGATGTATGACAAACCATCTATACAACGAAGAGTCGAAATATCAGAACTACTCAAGGAGACACGACAAGGTGATAAAGCCTTCTCAAGGACGACTAACAATCCAGAGAGATTTAGCTCAACATATTCAGAGCACATCTCATATGCGATAAGATGTACTTTGGAGGGAAAAATGTTAGCCTGCTTTACGAACAGGCTACCCAAAGCAAAGGACTTGAATATGAACTTACATTGATCAGCAATCGCTCAGATGAAGTGGTGGAATATGGAACAACTTGGATTTTGGAATTTGTGAAGACTTGCTCACCCCTACTGGCTCACCCCCTATCGATTCGTAACCCCCTCCGGCAGGCGGTTCGTGACCCCTTCTTGAGAGCAGTTCGTGAACCCGTCATGAGGGCCGTTCATGACCCCATCTCGAGGTTTGTTCGTGACCCCTTCCTGAGGGAGGTTCGTGACCCCTTCCTGATGGTGGTTCGTGACCCCCAGGATCAAGACCCGACCTGACCATCACCACCAGATCCTCACCTCAGCTCACTATCCCGGCTCATGAGCCATGACCACAAATCGCGACCAAGACCTGCTATTGCATATGTCGATCTTGACCTATTCTTGAGGCTATCACGGCTCCTACTTTTCTGGATCAGGCTCCATGTGTCCTACCACAAACCCGGTCTCCACATCAGCTCTCCTACAGCTATAAATACCCCACTACATGGCAAATTAGGTGCGACTTTTTAGCATCTCAACATCCATGGCTGCCATGGCTAACACATCTCTGTATATAATCACCATCTTATTCAATAAACTTAAATGGATTCGGAGAGAATTATTCATTGAATTCGAGTGATTGAGAGACAATATTCCTTGTAATTGTAATCTCTGAATGAAATGAGAAAATATGAAGTGGACATAGGCTTGTTAACGCCGAACCACTATAAAAATCCTACAGTCTTGCGTTTTCTCATATTTTCCGGTTATTTCTTCATATTCTATGTTCGAAATACAATAATTTGGGTGTTAGGACCATTTTTTGGTCTAATAATGAGCATCCGAGTTTGCAAGGGAAAAACAAACTACGAGTCTGTAATGTCCCGTATTTTTGAATAGTCAAATATTTAAATTAGTTTATTATTCAAATTATTTATTTAGAAAAATAAATGGTTTTTAATAATGAAATCATTTATTAAAACGAAGTTTTAATGTTAAATTTATATATAATATAAATCAAGCTCATAACGTAGTGGTAGTTTGTAATATTAAGTTTTGAACTACAACTGGATATACAGAATCCGATATAAGTCAGAATTCTGTGAAACAAGAAATGTTTGAATCTTGTTTATGATAATTTTCATATGAAAGAGAAAAATCCATATTTCGTATTATAGATTGTTAGTTATATCAAATTCAAATTTTAAAATAATCGCTATTGAAATATTTAATAAACGATAACGTTTATATAATAAACTAATAAAGTTTTCTATATATTTCTTGATACCGTTAACCCGAAACGGATAATGTTGAGTTGTATAATCCATATTGGTTTATATTTGGAAATATATGATATTTCAATTTTGATATTTACGATAAAAATAATTTATTATTATTTTGTTAAATTATTTTGGAATTTTATTAATATTTTATCAATATTATTACAAGCCTTTAAAATGACCATTTTGCAAACGACCTCGGTTTTAGGTGAAATTAGTTTCATTGAAACTGTAATGATAAATTATTGGTCGAGACCAAATTTCATGGAAAACCAATGTCATATGTGACCACGATAGCCATAAACGTCTATATTTTTATTCAATCATTTTGTCAATTCAAATTGGAAACTAAGAATAATCGATTTTCTAACGAACTCCGTTTTCGAAGGAATTAATTTTATTAAATCCGTAATGATTTATTATTATAATATTTCAATTTTCAAGATTTTTGGAATTTATATGTTATAGTACACAATTTAAATGTGTATAGATTCAAGTTGTGCAATTATAAAGAAATTTTCACAAACGACCTCGGAATATGATGAAACTTGTTCCATCGTGTCACGAATGTCGTTTTATGCTAGAATCTCAATTTTCATCGAAAATGGAGGTCATATGTGCTCGTTTTAAAATGATACTTTGTGTCTAAGTTTTATATATTAATATAAAATTCTTATACCCTACTATATATACCCAGCCATATTTATTTTCTTGAGTCAAACCCTAAAATTTAGTCAACTAAGATAACATATGCCTCATATTTGAATCAATGGCCTGAATGCACCGTCATTCCTCCCTATAAAGCTCACAATCGATTCACCATTTCACAAAGCTTCTAACTATAAAGATGAAGAGGACTTTGAGGCCTTCTAGGCCAACGATGATGATTGAGACTGGGTCACTGTGGTGGCTGTGATTCACTTAGGAAGGCATCGCACTCGAGGGCGTTGCTAGGACTACCGAGAATGACGAGTTGATTGAGCATGGGGGGAGATGGATGAGGACGGACGCGTGTTTCGGTGATGGTTGATGGGCGTTCAGGCGATAGCGGTGATGGAAATTTTGAGCCCTTGTTGATCGAGTGGTTCGTGAATGGCTAGAACAAAGAGAAATGAAGAGTGAAGGACTTCTTCGGCTGACGACGGAGGAGACTCCGACGAGCAGTTCGATGGTGTCAGATAGTTGTCAGGGCTGGGTACGGCATGCGGCGGGTGGATGTTGATGTCGAGCTAGGAGGTTGTGATGGGTGGCACGGGTTTTGGGTGACTGGGAGAATTGCGTGATGAAGAGGAGAAAATACAAACGTAAGGGAGAGATAACAATATCAGCTTATGCTTTTTTTGAGTAAAATGTAAGTAGCCGTGACCTAATTTTTGTTTAACATTAATTATTAGTTTAAAATAGAACTTGAAAAAAAAATACGGCACCCAGTTCGAAATAGTAAAGGTGAAAGGAAGGAGTTACAAGTTTCAGCGTGCCCAACTCTTCTCCTTAGAATGTGCCCAGTTTTCCTTTTCATGCCTATTTAGAAGTTAATTTGGTGATTTGTTTAACAAAGATTTAAACAACCTCTAGTTCATAAATGTGTCTAATCTATAATTTAAACAGGCCTAACTATTTTATACAAGCCAGACTTTATAAATGCCTAACCATTGTTTAAAAATGTTGCCAATAGTTTAAACGTACCCAGTTTGTTTAAACATATACACAATGGTTAGTACAATATTTAACTAGGATCATGCATTAATGTATACGGTCCATGTTTTTATACGCTTGCATAATAGTGTGTATCAAAATAAATAGCCGGTTTATTTAAAATTATAAATAGTATGAAGGAATATTAAAGTAAGATTTAATTTAATCGAATGATCGTATAAATGTATATCATGCTTTTTTCTAACAAAATTTAAACAAACCAGGTGTCGGTGGAATCATCGTAACAAACACTATGCTATGGAACAGAAGTGGATGCATTGGAATCAACTGGGATTTTTAATTAAATTAAGCACTTGTTTAATTCACTACACCATAACAGCAGTTTTGCAACTCCCTATTGCGGAAAATTCACAACGGCTTTGAGCCGTTGCGAAATAACAACGGCTAAAGTCCGTACCATAATCGACAAGTACGGCCAAGAGCCGTTCTAAAATTTAAAACGGATTTAATCCGCTCTAAACTTAAATACATCCTTGGGTACGATCCCTTCCCCAAAGCAGTACGCTCTCATTCTTTCTCACTCACACAGAAAAAAAGGAAAGAAAATAAACGCTTGCCCTAGATCAAGAAATCTCGAGCTCCTGATCATCTCCTAATCGAAGACGCTTGCCTCTCCTGATCATCTCATGCTCGTCCACAATCAGCCAACGGCCATCAACAGGTAATCAATTCAAATTGATCGGAGATGTTTAGGTTTTCTGTTATTTTGTTATTCAGGCTATAATCGATTCAAATTGCCCTAGATCTATGGATTATTTTGCTTGATTTCCATTAGATAAATTTTACTGATTTCTACTACACTTTAGGGTTTGTGATTTTTACTGCGAACGCTATCTATGTACACGATTCTACAACGAAATGATTGTAGTTGTTTTTACATTTGTTGAGCATACGCTAATACGATTCAGGTGAGACATCCCAAAATGTAGGTAGGTTTCTTTGGGTTGGAAAAATCAACGCAGTCAATACAAATTATAAAAGACATGAGGAGAAAGCTATAAAAATTTCTAGTACCAATAAATCTTTATCGCTTTTAATCAGGTGTTGAATATGAAGTCTTTTCATAATTGTCTTATCTTTGTCTGGAATTACAGAAATGAAGTCCACTTATGTTTTCTACGAATTTCACATCCATATGGATTTCTTTTCTGTTGAGCCTGTGCTATTTGTAAAGTTAGCTCCATTTTAAAAATCCTTAGTTGAGCTTGGTGTTGTTTTGTTTAATTCTGTTTCTGCATGAAATTTCACTAGTTTTTAAGGTATACACCATATCCATTCTTTGAAGAAAAAGGAAAATGATTAATCAGACAAATAATACGTGAATGATTCCTCACGATGCCACCTTGAATTAAGTTAGGCTAAATGGCTTATGCTGTTAGATTGATTTCTTTAAATTCACACAATTGCTGATTTTATTTGCAGAAAAGAACAAGGACAGCAGCTGGTGACAAGAACTCGGCTCCTACCGACTCTCCACTTGAAGCAACAAAACAAATGCTTAAGAAAAAAGTGAATGTTTTCGAAAAAAGGAAAAAAAAATCATACAGCAACATGCAAAGTTTTTGTGAAAAAACTGATAATTTTTTTGAAACTATTAGATTTTTATATTATATTCAATTAATATTACTTTTTCTATTGCAGACTTTTAGTTCTAGAATCAACTATGAAGTGTTGGAGAGTATACCGTAAGTTTCTTACTAACACTCCATCTTTTAGAATGTGTGCGTTTATGTTTGGTTTTTGATGCAGAACATCAGCACAAATTACTTTACACAGTGGAAGATGGTTAGCATTAGTGCTAGAGTTCGCTGCTTTCATATTCTTCTAATTGTGGTTGTGTTAACAAAGTTCACAAAATGAATGTTAAAACTCAACAACACTTAAATAACACAGTAATAAATGAATAATAGCTGCTTGCGCAATACGTAACTGTCTAAATGAGAACTTGTATACATTATGTTACGAAGAAAAAAGACGAGAACAATACTATATAGTAAAAATAAAATTTTTGCAAATGGATTCTATGAAAGTCTTACAAATAGGTTATAGGAAGTAAAAAATCATTATTATCCATTATTAATAGTGAAAGATATAGTAGTGTAGAGACTATGTCAAATCCGTTGGATTCATCTTTTTGTTTACTTAATCAAATCATAATAGTTTTACTGTTTAAGTGAACAAAAAGATACAATAAAAACTGGCGAGAACAAGTGAAAAAAGAGTGAAAAATTATGAAATTCAAAGCAAATATGAATAAATTCTATTATGAGGTGGAAAAAAACAATAATTAAACATCCTTTAAACCAAAACCAATGATATTTTTGACTATCCTCTTCAACAAAATTGTAGACATTCTTCAATGTAATGTCACTTATAAGTTATTGTATCTCTCAATTTTCACAGTCTGAGTTATTATATCTCTCCATTCGCTATTCCCCGACAACTGTGGTAGTTCATTCCTTGTGTAAACTACTTTAGTGCAGGCACCACGCTAACAAAAAGAATGTGCTATAAATTACAAATATCAACAACAAACCAGTTTTCCCAATCTTTATACTTAATCAGCTTCAGCAAACCAGTTTTCCCAATCTTTATACTTAATCAGCTTTACCCTCCTTCAAAAAGCATGATGGTGGTATGTATCTTCTTGAAGAATTATTTTCTATTTCAACTTTAATTTCAAAATCCTATGCTGTTGTTTTTCACAAATACAGCCACAAAGTGGATTAGCATAGAAACTTTCTTCCAGCTTAGGAAATTCCCCAGGCTCCCTATAATATGGACCTCCAATTTTGTCTTTGTGTAGTTTCTTTACCTTTGAACTGAAATTTTTCCATGATATATTCCCTTGATCCAATTCATCGACAAGTCTTACAAAATTTAACCTGGGGTATAACATATTGAAATGAACTTGAAAAGTAAGAAAAGGGATCAACAATGTCTTTTAGCAAAGATATCACTTGGTTGTATCTTAAAGATGTATTCCTTATGTTTTTAATAGTGACAATGTTCAAATTCATTGGATAATTTGTTGTTCTTATTAATAGAATCTAGAGGGTATGTTCCAAATCCATAACATGAAATGAACTCAATTATGTTACCCTCCTTCAAACAAAGGTTAATTTTGCTACTGCACATAAGACGGGAAAAGTTCAGGTAGTGTTCGATTTGAAAATGAGTTTTGTCTTTACTTTGAAAGCTTGAAAGAGCACGAAGAGATGGAAAATGTTCAATTCATAAAATGGTTTTAACACACACACACACACACACACACACACACACACACACACATATATATATATATATATATATAATTTGCTAATTTACCGCCTTTTAGGAAATATCAACAACCTTCTTCCCTCTTATCAGTACTCCCTTTGTTGGAATTATTATGGTTCTCTGCATCCTCTCCACCTCCATGTCATTTGACATGCATATTGAAAAATGCCACACACAAAATGCATTTTCTAGCCAAACACTGCCTTAATCTTGCAGATCAAATGAATATTTAATATATCATGTAGGTACAGAGTTTGACAACACTATTACTGTTTACAGAAATTTGCAGCAGACATTATTAATGGAAAATACAATTTTAAGGCTAAAAAATTATTAACCTGCCTTTTTAGTATTAAAAAACTGAGGACTAAGATGTCGTCTTCCTTAATTACATTTGCTAATAGATCCTTTTTTAATCCATTAAGCTAAATATGAAGCATAAAAAGTTGATCAAATCAGTACATTTTCACGAAGAAGCTGATTGACTTTTAGAGGAAGAAACTATAAATATCAGCTAAGACTAAGAAATTACCTTTTTTTGTAAAACTAAGAATTGATTTAGCATTGGATATTTACAGATTATTTCTATGAATGGGTTTGGATTTTGGAAGAGGTAAGACAATGCAAGACAAAGATAGAATTAATTTTGTGAAAAAAAAACACAGTGATTGATATGTAAATTTTTGTTTATAATATTTATTTTATTTGAGTATATTATGCAAATTCTGGTCTATGGATAGAATTTATTATCAATATGGTAATGTAATGTCGGGAAAAAGCGAAGGGATAGACATTCAGTTTTAATATTTCCATTTTTCAACTTTAAAAAAATAATGTAGTTGTAGTGTGGCTCAAAAGGATAGGATATATTACCCCACTCATAACATTACTATATTGATATATACAAACTATAATTGATGATGTATACTGCATACAAAAATACAATTATGGTATGAAGTAATATTTTGATGCATGCAGCCTAAATCAGTTTTGGATATATGATGATCATTGAATCAACTATGCGGATGCTAAACTTTGATGGTCCTGAAGTGAAGGGTGGAAAAAAGGACGGGTATATTAAATTGCTGTTTTTTTCATAAATGTTTAATTACTTCCCTCACATCTCTATAATATAAAATTGTTTACTTCTTCGTGTTTATGAAAAGTACAAATCATTCCTTTTATAAATAAAGCCGTTTAACTGCTACATATAAGAAATGACTAATATATTGTGGTAATTTAATTTTACCGATACATTTTTTCAACTTTCCTATCTAAATAGATTCCATACAATAAATGCATACCTTAAACTCTCTGTTTTTTCCCTAACTATTGAGTTTTGATTGAAAAATATATGTAGAATAATTAGTACTTCAGCAGAAGACGTTTGGTGATGACTGATTTCGCCTATATTTTTAAAAGGTAACCGCTATATATTTAAAAGGTAACCTCATTAATACTGCACTAATTGTGTGACTTGAAATGAAACAAAGCAATGATGCAATTATTTTTTTATTATACATACACATATTGTTTATAATTTCAGCGTGTTTATCTGTTTACTTTAGATAGATTGTTTACTATTACTTACATTTGAATCTCAAAATTGCTCATGCATTTGTCACTGGGAATGCATGATCAAAGTTACTTTTTCCCTGTAGTCACTGATAATCGAATCTGGAAGCATGATATGTTCACATTCATGTTGCATCCATTATCACCATCAATCACTAGGAAGATTTTTTGTAATCTATATTTCCTATTTATCCATTGGTAACCATTTAGTTTACCTTTGTTCTTAATGACCGTTTTTATTATTCTTTCCGTTTATGCTTCAAACTGTATATTGGCTAAATCTTAATGTTAACGGTCTGTGACGGTCATATAACTTATTTTTTATATGCTTCTTACCATCTTACATCTACATGAATACTATTATTAAAGTTGAATATATATAACTAAGTTTTAGCTTTAAATTTGGACTCACAATAAATTGTTTAATGGACACTACTTTAATGAAGGAAAATTAATTCAAAATGGAAACAAATGAATTGATTTTGTTAGAATATGATAAATGAAGATTGCTTTTACTTTAGATATTTCAACATCTAAAATGGGAATAGTTATTTTTATATAGTTAGAAATTTTGTAATGAAGATTGCTTTATATATTAAAGAATATAGGATTTTGTAATACTACTTTCTATACAGTATCTGTTTTCTTTGTAAAACTAAAGGGGTCCCCAGTCGTTTCCATCACCAAACTCTATTTTAGCAAAAGTAGATTACCATTTAGAGTTGGTGACTTGGTTCTCCATGTGTTCGTTATTTTTGTAAGAACTAAAATTCCATTTTTCAGCTTTCCATATTTGTTAATGGAAGATCTGATCTGCCAGATCAAGAGCTAATATTTAAGCACTTTCCTTTTTATTAAATTAAAGAGTGGCTGGAGGTCCTATTTTACATTTTCCCCCACTCTGTCAATGCAGAGTTTGTGCAACCAGAACTATATGCTACCAGGAGCGTTAACAATACGTAAGCTTTTTTTATTTTAGTTGGACAATGATACAATTAAGGACCTTTTGGGTAATAAGCCGTAGATTTACAACACAGTTAGCTCTTTGTTGCAAAAATTCTCACAATTAAATATGCTTCCTTTTGTTTTTCTTCATTTTTGAGTTTCAGTATGACTAAACCATACTGTAGGATTGAACTTACTTTTTTTTTAAATCCTACAGTTTATTGGTGAATGTCATGAAAAAAAAGAGATACGTTTTCTTTAAAAGAATGGAGGTACATAACAAATCAACATATGCAAAAGCTGTATGATGCATAGTAAAAATTGCGGATTAAACCTGAAAAAGAGGAATTGTCCCAAAGGTTTAGCGTAAGTAAAAGGAGATGACAAGTATACTTCACTGTAAGCATAAAGAAAAGAAAAATCCTGGTTATTTAAAATTTAGTTACAACCAATTGGATGACCATTTATTTTTTTGTCTCATCAGAAGTAGTTTCGAATACTAAATTTTGTATGGTTTTGAGCAAAAAGTAATAAAAATACCTATTTGGATAAAATTTGGTTTCTAAGCAAAATGATGAATTTTATTTTGATGTTTAGTTACTATATAACCTATCAAAAGATTGTGTGTGGGTATGCTACTATATAACCCATCAAAATTATTGAGGCACTCGAAACTCCTTCGCCTAGTATGGAAAAATCACTTCCACATCAGGAGAAACACATAAATCTCCCTATTTGTTACTGTTGGGAAACAATGGCTGAGTCGCGGACTAGGTCGCTTTCTTGAAGACGATTCGGTGATCTGGTCGGAGGTGCAAACCAGTTCGTTCCTTCGCCGCCGCCTCTAGGATAAAACAGCCTCAAAAAACAATAACCGATTTGCTTGCACAACAAATCAGTGCAGATTTGCACTTTCTGAAAAAAAAATTGCTCGAAAATTTCTGAGAAGAGAATTTTAATGGCGGCTGAGAGAAGAGAGAATTTTCAATTCGGTAGTCTTCTCGTCTGAGGCTAACGTCAATATATAGAACGAAAATTAGGGTTTGGGTTTACAGATTAGTGGGCCGCTAAAATTTGGGGGATATAATTTTTTACTGTTGCAGAAATCTTTTTCCATAAAAACGGTTCGAAAAAGGCTAAGTTTTATGGTCCAAAAAAAATAAGTGCCTACACCACAAAGCCCAAGCCCAAGCCCGAGCCGAGCCGGACCGGGCCGGGCCGGGTCGGGTCGAGTCGGTCGATCGCGCGCGCGTGTGTGGTGGTCATATGATGCATGGTCTCCCTCCTCACAACAATGCATGTATTGGGAGCCCAAGGCCCCAACATGATTTCTTAGAAACAAGTATAAAAGCTTGCCTCTTCTATATAATCCCATGATGTGGGACTATTCCCATATAGGAGCCATTCTTACACTTATTCAAGATTTTTTAATAATTCACTTAATGTTTGTAAAACATTTCCAACAATCCCCCACTTGAATTTTTTTTAAAATATTTTCGAGCAGTTTCTTAAAAACATAAGATTGTGCATAAACAAAGGTGTCTTTCGACTTGAACCTTTGCATAGTGAATAAGATTCAGTTTTTACTAGAGTGACACGTAGTCTTGAACTCTATTCCTGACATCAAACCACACACAACCTTTTCTATAGTGCAATCAAATAAGCCCGTGCATTTATGGCCATGCACTTCTATCCTAGTTTAGTGAATGCTCTAGAAGTTTTGCCCGAAACTCCATAGGAAACGACCACATTTCCACATTCACAAAGGTGAGTCTATCAAGAGCACTCCTGAAGGTAGGCACTCCACTCCACATAGAGTATAGATCTCATTAAGAGTTTCTATTAACTCATCCTCTAATCACTTCAGGAATACATGCTTCTTGGTTTATTAAATAGCATGTTCAACTCATATCACTACACAACTTGTTATTACCCATTGAACCTAGTTCTTGGGATCTCCAGTCATTTAGGTCGGGTTACCATTGTGCGTGACTCAACAATCTGAGGGCAATAGTCCCATTCTTTTAGAAGAGTTATGGACTTTCTCTCTGGACAGTCCTTTCGTCAAAGGATCTGCCAAATTTTCCTCACTACGTACGTAGTCCACTCTAACGGTACCTGTGGAAAGTAGTTCTCTAACCGTACTGTGCTTACGACGTATTTGTCGTCTCTTACCGTTATAATATCGGTTCTGAACTTTTGCAATAGCCGCGGTACTATCGCAATGTATCAACACAGCCGGTATCGGTTTTTCCCATAAGGGAATCTCAGCTAGCAGATTTCTCAAGTACTCTGCCTCTTCACTAGCTGTAGCTAGTGCTATCATCTCAGACTCCATAGTAGACTGAGCCAAAATAGTCTGTTTCTTGGATTTCCAAGAAACCGCTCCTCCAGCGATGCTAAATATATAGCCACTAATCGCTTTAGAATCATCAGATAAGGTATTCCATTCTGCATCGGAATATCCTTCAAGTACAGCTGGAAACCTTTCATAATGTAATCCAAGGTTCATGGTTCGTTTAAGGTATCTCATTACCCTTTCAATAGTTTGCCAGTGCTCTATACTAGGTCTACTGGTAAACCTGCACAATAATCCCACGACATAGGCAATGTCGGGTCTAGTACAATCAGTGGCATACCGAAGGCTGCCAATGATGCTCGCATAATCAGACTGTCTAACACCTTCACCAGTGTTCTTAAATAACTTTACACTGTGATCATATGGTGTACTTGCAGGTTTACAGTCAAAGTAATTATATTTCTTTAGTATCTTCTCAATGTAATGAGATTGATCCAAAGAAATTCCCTTTTTTGACCTAGTAATCTTAATACCAAGGATTACACTCGCTTCACCTAGATCTTTCATATCAAAATTGACACTTAATAAGGATTTGACTGAGTTTATGGCATGAATATTTGACCCAAAAATGAGTAGGTCATCTACATAAAGGCATATAATAGTGCAAATGTCATTCTCAGATTTGTAATAAATGCATTTGTCACTTTCATTAACTTTAAAACCATTTGAAATGATTAAGTTATCAAATTTTTCATGCCATTGTTTAGGTGCTTGTTTTAAACCATATAATGATTTATCCAATTTACATACTTTATGTTCTTGACCATGTACTACAAATCCTTCAGGCTGGTCCATATAAATTTCTTCGTCTAATTCACCGTTCAAAAAAGGAGTTTTAACATCCATTTGGTGTATAAGTAAATTATGAATGAAAGCAAGTGAGATTAATACCCGAATGGATGTTATTCTAGTTACAGGTGAAAAAGTGTCAAAGAAGTCTATATTTTCCTTTTGTTTAAAACCTTTAGCTACTAGTCGTGCTTTATATTTATCTATAGTGCCATCAGGTTTTAATTTCTTTTTAAGTACCCATTTACAGCCTACAGACTTACAACCAGGGGGTAAATCTACCAAGTGCCAAGTCTTATTGGATTCTAAAGAATCCATCTCATCGTTTATAGCCTCTTGCCAGAAATCGGCATCTAAAGAAGATAAGGCTTCTTGGAGGTTTATAGGATCCTCCTCAATAGTAAAAACACAAAAATCTGAACCAAAGTCTTTTATGGTTCTTGCTCTTTTACTTCTTCTAGGTTCAGCTTCAGAATTTTCATTAAGTTCTGTTCTAATAGGCATATTTGAAGTGCCCCCACTATTCCTTAATTTGAAAGGAAATTTAGTTTCATAAAAATCGGCATCATTTGATTCAATTATATTATGTGCATTAAGGTCATAAAATCTATATGCTTTGCTATTAATAGCATAGCCTATAAATGCACATTCATATGCTCTATTTGCCAATTTTATTCTCTTAGGGTCTGGAATGCGAACATATGCTAAACAACCCCAAGTTCTAAAGTATGAGACATTGGGTTTATGATTTTTTAAAATTTCGTAAGGTGAAATTTTATTCTTAGATTTAGGGATTCTATTTAGAACATAGTATATAGTCAATAAAATATCCCCCCACCAATGTTTTGCTGCACCGGAATTTAATAATATGGCAACTACTAGTTCGGTAAAGGTCCTATTTTTCCTTTCTGCTTTACCGTTCATTTCAGGTGAGTAGGGCGCAGTTCTCTCATGTACTATACCATGTTGTTTATAGAAATCCAGAATAGAATTAGATTCATATTCTGTTCCTCTATCACTACGAAGTCTCTTAATTTTTCTATTTGCTTGATTCTCAATCTCAGTTTTGAATGTTTTAAACATGTCAAAAGCATCACTTTTATTTTTCATAAGATATACATATGTGAAATCAGAGCAGTCATCAATAAAAGTGATAAAATAACGATGTCCCTGTCTAGTTAAAGTGCCATCAAGTTCACATATGTCAGAATGAATCAAGTCTAAGGGTTCAGAAACTCTATCAACAGATTTGTGAGGTTTCTTTGTGATTTTAGCTTGTGTACAGAATTCACATTTATCAGATTCAGATTCTGTCATTTTAGGTATCATATCTAGGGTGCTCATGTTACGAATAATTCGATTATTAACATGACATAATCTAGAATGCCGGATATTAAAATCACACATGTAAGCAGAAGTAGTCACTTTATTAGATTCAACATTCAGTTTAAACATACCCTCACAAGCATAACCCTTTCCCACAAAAGTTCCCTTATAAGTAAGAGTGTACAAATCAGCCCCAATAACTTGAGTGAAACCAGCCTTATTAAGGAGGAAGCCAGAGACCAGATTCTTTCTTATCTCTGGAGTGTGCATAACATCTTTCAGAATTACAGTTTTTCCAGAGGTGAACTTGAGTTCCACATTTCCAATCCCCGCAACTGTAGTGGTGTGAGAGTCTCCCAACAGCACTTTCTGATTTTCAGCAGCCGTGTATGTAGAGAACATGCCACGATCATAGCAGACATGGCGAGAAGCACCAGTGTCTACCTACCAACCCTCTGATCCACCAACAAGGTGAATCTCAGCAACCATAGCCGTAAGAGGCTCCTCAGTCAGGTTAGCCTACGGTGTAGAGCTTGGCCTGTTCCGGCACTTTCGTGCCATATGCCCTGGTTTTCCACAGTTGTAACAAAGAAACAACTGTCCAGAGTCATTCTTTTGGGCTGGTTTCTGCTGTCCTTTTGGGTTTCCTTGTGGATTCCCATTCTGTTTGTTGCGCCTGTTCTGATTCTTAAAAGATTTCTGATTTGGTTTTAGATTAGCGGGAGTGGTCTTCTTAGTACTGTTGTTATTCACAATCAGCACCTCTTCTTTCTGGTCCTGCTTGCGTGCCTCCTCCTCAATACGGAGGCGTGTAATCAAGCTTTCTAAGGAAAATTCCTTAGTCTTATGTCGCAAGACATTCTTAAAATCTTTCCAGCCTGGGGGTAATTTGTCAATGATAACAGCAATTTGAAATTGTTCGTCCAAGATCATACCTTCGGAGATGATCTCATGAGCTATTTTCTGCAGCTCATGAGACTGCATCTCTACCTATCTATCATCAGTCATCTGGTACTTTAGATAGCGGCTCACAGCATATTTCTTTGCCCCTGCCTCCTCTGTATCATATTTCTTCTTCAGTGCTTCCCAGATCTCCTTTGCTGTCTTTTCATCTGAGTTATAATAATCATACAGATCATCGCTCAGTCCGTTCAGAATAAAGTTCTTGCATAGATAATCTTGTTCAGTCCAGGTCTGCAGTTGCTTTGACTGTTCGGTCCATGATGCCATGTTCGCTGCATCAGTCTCAGCAGGTTTATCTAGAAGCTGCGGTTTGTCAGTAGTCAGCGTAGCCACAACCTTTCTGATGGTGAGGAAGAACTCCATCTTCTTACGCCATCGTTTGAAATGCAAGCCTTCAAATCTGAAAGGAGCAGCTGTCACAAGAGGGTTCTGGAAAGCAGAGGGTGGAGCAGAATCGTCTAGGGTTGAATTGGAAGCCATTGTTTCAGCTCGTCTTCAAATTGTTGGGAAATAATGGCTGAGTCGCGGACTAGGTCGCTTTCTTGAAGACGATTCGGCGATCTGGTCGGAGGTGCAAACCAGTTCGTTCCTTCGCCGCTGCCTCTAGGATAAAACAACCTCAAAAAACAATAACCGATTTGCTTGCACAACAAATCGGTGCAGATTTGCACTTTCTGAAAAGAAAAAAAAATTGCTCGAAAATTTCTGAGAAGAAAATTTTAATGGCGGCTGAGAGAAGAGAGAATTTTCAATTCGGCAGTCTTCTCGTCTGAGGCTAATGTCAATATATAGAACGAAAATTAGGGTTTGGGTTTACAGATTAGTGGGCCGCTAAAATTTGGGGGATATAATTTTTTACCGTTGCAGAAATCTTTTTCCATAAAAACGGTTCGAAAAAGGCTAAGTTTTATGGTCCAAAAAATATAAGTGTCTACACCACAAAGCCCAAGCCGAGCCGGGTCGAGTCGGTCGGTCGTGCGCGCGTATGTGGTGGTCATATGATGCATGGTCTCCCTCCTCACAACAATGCATGTATTGGGAGCCCAAGGCCCCAACATGATTTCTTAGAAACAAGTATAAAAGCTTGCCTCTTCTATATAATCCCATGATGTGGGACTATTCCCATATAGGAGCCATTCTTACACTTATTCAAGATTTTTTAATAATTCACTTAATGTTTGTAAAACATTTCCAACAGTTACATTTAGGAACCTGCATAAATATACTGATGGCATCCTCCCAGCTTGCCTATTGCCAGCAAAGAACATCCATGAACCCTTTACTTGGCAATAGGGGACCTGGGTTTGAGTTTGAGCAGATGTTCATCCAAATAAAGGTTAATGAAAGATTGGTTGTAGATTGGTTGTTTGGGTTTGAGCAGATGTTGGTTGGTATTCAGACTGTTTCGAGATGTGGAAGAGGATAGCGACTATACGGTGTTGTTGTTGAAAGCTGATAGTTTTGTGTTTGGAGCGCTGCTACTTTGATGTTGAAGGGGAATAGGTTTGTATCAAGTTGGAGTTTTGTTTTTGTAGAGGAGTACTTTATGATGAAGTTACTAAGTTTTTTTTGGCGAAGGAACAGAGGAGTAGTTTTGTTGATGGATTGATTGTTGCAGGGAGTTAAAGGCAGTGGGCATTGGGTGTTTAGGAGTTTGATGATGAAGTTAGGTAAGTAGAAGGTTCATGGCTTGGCTGTTGAGCGATGATTTGTTTGTTAACAATGGTGTTTGGTTGCAAGCTCTTTCCTTTTAAGAAGCAGATTCAGTTGACGCTTCTTATGTTTTACTGCCTGTTAACCGTGATAACTTTAGCCAAGAAGTTCTTTTGCGGAATGTTGAAATGTTTTGATTTGATCTCAAAATTTATTATATAGTTGCTATATTTTTGACAGGTGTATTGTTGAACTCGCAAGGTCATCTTAGACAACAGATCTACCATATTAGATGCGTTGATGGTGCGCCAGTGGAATTCGCAGTAAGTGATTAGTGTAGTTTAGTTTTAACTTTTAATAACTATCTATTTGATAAAAATGTGTTTAAAAGATTTGATATAACTTCAGGAACTGAGGTTGTTTCATATTACCATTTTAATAATAAGCAGGGAATAAAGTGCGAGTATTCTAAAATTTGGAATTGAGCTTTTATTCTTTCACGTTGTATTTTAATTTTGGCTGGTTTTATATCTTATTTAAATTCCTCATATCCTGAGGCCTTTTGCTCCGAATTCAAGGGTCGATCCTAAACGGTTCTCATTCTTATTTAAATTTCATTTGCCCATTTTTTCCGTTAAATTTGAGTTTACGATAATATATTATTTGAAAAGAAATGAGCTCTTTACTGAAAACTAAAAGAGAAAATTGCACTACCGATCTACATTAATAAGTGATTTCCAGTCGTGTTTCAACTTGTTGTGCTTGGAAACAAATTTTCCCAACAATATTTGTTCTTATACTACTAAACTATGAAAATGAATGGAATCTAATAGTGTCTTTCAATTGTTTACAAATATCTGATATGGCCTTTAGTTTACAATATTGGATTGCTGGTATGTGTGTGTGTGTGTATATATATATATATATATGTTAGACCAAAAAGTGGTTCTAACACCCAAATTGATTAAAAGCAGAATGAAATAAGATCAAAAGTAAAATAGAGACACAGAATTTATAGTGGTTCGGCGAAGAAAAGCCTACGTCCACTTGTCAATCACTATTTTCAATGATGTAGTTGCAATTACAATGAGATATTCACTGAAGTTCACTCACAGCTCACATACATTCACTCAATTGTCTCAAAACAAATGTTGAAAGATGATTTGGATTATCCGGGAGTGCTGGAATCCGGTTTATGAAAGTGGTTGAACTCTCAAAGTGCCAAAAAGAAGATCCTTTTCATTGTCTCCAGACAGGGTATTTATAGGTAAAAATTTGCTCAGAACCCGATCCGGATCGGAGCCCCGTGCCTTCCATCCCATCATCCTCGGGTTCAGATGGATTTCAGTGTTGACAACGCATCAGTGTAGTGGACGTTGTGGGCAAGAACTGGTCACAACCGCTCCGCATCTTCAGGCGATCATGGGGGAAAGCGATGTGGATTACTGGTTCGGTTCGGAGGAGCCTGCAAAGGGGGTTCGGATCGGAGTACCCGATCCGACCCGGATTAACTTAGAACTAAATCTTTATTCACTTTGCTCCGCTCCGTTCCGATCTGACCGATAGTAGGTGGCCCTCCCCTCCGGCTGACATTAAACAACTCTCCGATCCGGATAGCAGTGTCTCCTTGATCCAAACAGTAGTGGTTTTCCGATCCGATCAGCAACGTTCCTCCGATCCGACCCGCTATGATGCTCTCTAAGTTCTTCAATGTTTCACATCTCGACTTTGCGTTGCCCAGTTCACAAAGTGGGCTAACATTTTGCCCCCTCAAAGGATGCTTCTGTTGGAGACGGAGCATGCTTTGATTATCATTGCACAATGTCTTCTAGGTAATTTTTCCTTATTTTTAAACAACCTTAGGAGTTCTTCTTGATGTCCAGTAATTCTTCCGAGTACGCATTTTCTTTATTTTCTTTTTAGTTCGATTCCATTAGAATGTCGAGTTGATAAATGAAACTCCCTCCGGTTCGGATTCCGATCTGAACGGTCTCTGCCCTTCGACTAACGATTTCTCAAACTCACGGGCTGCAAATGTTTCATGGGCTAATGTTCCAGCTCGGACGAGTTCTCGTTCAAATCCACCATTGTCGAAATAATGGGCTAAGCATATGTCCAAGGGTTCGGCCTCAGGTCCGAACGGAGTAAGATGACACGTCGGCGAGAACACAAAGAGTCGCCCCAAATTCATGTATATATTCACTATTTCTCTACTTCCTCTTTTTTTACCTCCGTCACTTTCTAGGATTTTCTCAAAAGATAAGAAAAAACCCTAACCCTAAAATCTTCAAAACTCCCCTTTCAATTCTCCAATCGATTACATAGGTGGGTTAAAGAATTTCTGTCAATTTCTTTTTTAGTTGATCCTGATTCGAATTTTTGGATAAGTTGAGCGGTTTGAGCATGGTATTTAATTGACCTTGACACCATGACCTCCTCCCCCTTGCCGTCGTTGCTGGTGGCTTCGCCACCACATCTAGGCACTGGGATGTTGGAGAGGATATACGTCCCTTCTTAACTGGAGCTTTGAAAACAGGATTCAGTTTGGTTGTGACTGAGGAGGAAGAGGAGGACGGAGGGCACAGGGAATCGGTTCGGGCGAGGAGATGTGGAAGACGGAGGAGAAGAAAAGGAAGAAAAGGCTCAGAAAGCCAAGTCGGGTCGGGGCAAAAGTCGAAGAGGGAGACAGAGCTTAACTAACTGGATCGGGTCGGATAGTACTCTCGCAATTGGATCGGATCGGAAAGTGAAATAAGGGAGGAGAGGGGCAAGGTCACTTAATTCGATTCGATCCGTTCGAGGGGACTACTTCCGAACCGATCCGACTTTGATCCCTGGGCTTCAATGTTTGTTTGATTTCCAAGACAAGGCTGTGCCCCCGATCCGATCCCAATGAATGCATCTGAACCGAACAGATGAGCCGTCCAACTTAATGCATAAGAACTTGTTTAACTGGCCCAATCAACTCTTAGCATAATCTTCAACTTAATGGACAGTTAGGATAGTGCCTCGCGAACATAAACGAACATCAAGAACTGTTCTTAACATCATTACTTTGTCCAGATTTTGTATTACACTTTCAAGTGTTAACTTTACATCTTCTGCACACACCGTACACACTTTAGTTCACACATGTGCATAGGGGGACATGGGCTAATTTACTCTAACTTCTGTTATTACTTCTTCGATAGTTTAGTGATCATGAGACCCAGACGCTCTTCCAGACTAGCTGAGAAGAAAGAGGCCCCGGAAACCTCCAACAAAATTACTCTCGAGGACATATCTTCTCCGTCGGATCCAGAATGGAATAATGAGGGTTCAGACTACGAGGTTGGAAATCGCGAAAGTGACAATGTGTCTTCAGAGGGTGAAGTTTCTCTAGGTTTTGAAGAGGAAGGAGGGATTGGTGACGATCGGGCTCCTGATGAGTTTGAATCAGCTATCATATTGGAATCACCCCAAGATTCTGTTGAATCAACAATCGACAATGACAGACTTATCCGAATTTGTTTAAAATACGGGATATTAAAAGGGGACACCCTGGTGCCTTCGAGAACTGACCGTCCCCACAACCCTCCAGAAGGGTATATGGCAATTACTCGGTTGATGTGCACTATCCCTCCATTTTCTCCCTTCATCGTTGATTTTCTAAGACAAATGCGGATTGCCCCCATGCAGCTGCATCCCAACTCTTATGCTTGCTTACACACCTTATATATAGCATACCGTGAGATCTTAGGCATAGAGCTCACTTTCGATGACGTTCATTTCTTCTACAACTTCAAGCATCGGACTCGAGAAACTCCTTCTTTCTGCTATTTTGAGTCTGTCCCTAAGAGGAAGATAATTTCAGCGCCATTCAGTAGTAAAGCTGGAGATTCCAGACTGGAATGGTTTTATGTGAAGCGACAGCCTGGGTGTGCCAGGAGGTGGACGAAATCAAGTAAAGCATTGATTTTCTAAATCTTGGCTCTATACATTCAAGTCATCGCCTTAACTCGTTTTTCTTTTTGTTTGCAGTCGACAACCCAAAACAAATATCAGACCAGGTGTTCTTTGACCGGATGCACCAGCTCCTTAATGGCGATCAGAAGTTCCTGACTATTGATGAAGTCCTTAAGGACGAATATCTTCATTTTCATGGGCTGCTATCTGTTACTCGTAGTATCGGTCATGGGACGGCTCCATACGTATATATTCCTCCAGTGGGTGTAGTCCCAGAGACAGGAGAAGGTTCGGGAGCTCCTACAGTGCCTCTTCAAACTTCACCTTCTCCATCTTCTACTCAAGATGATGAATTGGCTAACTTGGCCGAAGAGCATCGCGAAGGGTATACTGCTCCTGAGGATGCCATTTCTCCAGAAAGGTCAACGTCTTCCAAAGAGTCGCCAATTGATGCTTCCGAGGGAGATGTCCCTAATACTGATGACCCATTATTCCAGGGTTTGGGGGATCTCCCCTTACCTGAAACTATATACACTTCAGAGGATTTTAGGAAGGATCCTTTAGTTTTCACTTCTTCTGAAGAGACCACTCCTGCTAAGGCCAAAGAGCCTGCCCGTACTAGTCTAGCTTCGGACTCGGGTTGGTTGGGGGGAAACACACCACTTAGGACACACTTTACACAATAGCATTACCACTCATTGCACCTCTCTCTCTGTGAAACTATTGATTCTGAATTTCATTTGTCTTATTGTGCAGGCACGATGTCCCGATCTTACTATGATATCAGGAAGCTCCGCCGCAGCATGTCTAACCCACCTCATGATATTGAGTACGATCGCCGCGACGATCGCAGTAGGGAGGAGAGAAGGCCTTATGAACCCTATCGCCCTCGAACTTCGCGTTCTCACTCTCCTGTTCGAACGGACCCAGAGAGATATAAAGGTTATCAAGGCCGTCGGGAAGAGGATAGGCCGCAACCGAAAGACTCCACCTCTTCCCAAGAGAAGCGCAGCAGGGAGAGAAGTCCGCCGAAAGATACTGAGTCGCGAAGTAAATGCAAAGTCTCTGCTAAACGGCCTAGAATAGATAAAGAGACTATTGAATCCTCCACGCATAGGGATACTGAATTAACGATCCCCGCCCCTCCACCACTAGATGCTGAAACCGCAATCAAGCGGGCGTATTTGGAGGAGCAATTTCCCGAACATTACTTCGAGACTTTGACTTATTTACCTGCCCTCGAGCCTTTTTCTTCCAGGTGGGCAGATGAGGCCAAAGCAAAGATAGATGCGGTCGAGAAATAGTATTCTGAAATGTTCAAATATTCACGCAACCTTTCCAGAATCATCCGTACTCTAATCACGAATGCTGATTCAATGCAAAAAACCGCGGAAGAAGATGCAAAGGCCTTAAAGAATCTAGGAAAAGATTTGGAGGACACACAGGCCCAGCTTGTTGTTGCTCAAAGGGACGCTACTAATTTCGAACAACAATTTGAAGATATGCAAAAACGTTATCATGATTTGCTTGAATCTCACACTCAAGAGCGCTCTGAGTTAAGAAAGCAAGCTGAAGATGCTAAGTCAGATGCCGCTAAAACGCGCCTTGCTTACACTGACCTTGAACGGAAAAATGCCGAGTTGGCAAGGAGGAATGCTGAGCTAGAAAAGAAAAATGCTGACTTGGCTTCAAAGCTAATGGAGGCGGAGAACAGAGCTGCCCTGGCGGAGGGCAACGTCGAATGTGCTATCAAATCCGCTGAGGAGGCCCGCAAACAATTGTCAGAGGCGGAGGCAGAGATTCAGGGTTTCGGCGAATTAATGATTGAAATCTTCGCACATATCATCCGTCGCCGGAACATTTCTTGGATTGAGGATTATCCATCTACTCTAGTCTAAGTATGGAGTCAGATCGTTGAGTGGGAAAAAGAGGAGCTCAAGGTTGATTCCATCGATGAGGACAAGCTGATGGAGAAATACTTAAGGGATGATGAGCCAGAGCGCCTAGCTGAAGGGCGCCGCCTCATTGCTGATGCTATGGAAGAAGAGAGGCGGAGGACTAAACAGAAGAACGTTCCCGAGGCTGGTTCCTCTTCTACTGCCCCCGCAACTTCTGAAGTAGAGGGGTGTGATCCTGAAAACCCGGGAATCCCTCGAACAACTCTGCTATCCCCTATTCCCGAAATGGCATCAGAGACAGCAGTTACCCCTGCCGAGAAGTCTTCGGAAGGTATCCCTACCTTTTCTCCTCAATTCGTCAAGGCTATTTCTACCTTTCGCCACGTGATTGAACAATCGATGAATAACCCATTATTTTCTCCTGAGTTGATAACTGTTGCTTCTCACTCTGTAGGTATTGAGCCATCCGGAAAGACAGATGTGACTCAGGGAGCCGCCTCTGGGACAGAGCCTATGGAGAAGGCAAAAGGGGGAAAGGACAAGGCTGCTCCTATAGATTTGGGAGAAGGAAGCGAACCGTCTAAGGCTGACATTCCCCGTGATGAAGAAATGATAGCCGCCTTAAAGGATGATAGCGGCGATGGAGGACATGAAGAAGATCCAGAGGTGGAAATAGTCGGGGAGTCGAAAAGTGCAGATGATGTTACTTTGGCTGCAATGAAAGCTGACCAAGATAAACGCTTGCAGTTAAAAGCTGAAGACTTAGACCCTGAAATCCTCAAGCCTCTCGCAGTTGTTGATGCGGGATCAAGGTTAGTTGTTAAGCTTCCAACTAGATCTATTACAGAGGAACTCGCTAAAAAATCTTCTCTTTATTCCAGCGCTCCGCCCTCCGGGAAGAAGTCAACCGATTCCAGCGCCGCATCTTCGGGAAAGAAAAAATCAAAGCGCATCTTGACGGAGGCCGAGAAAGAGGCAAAGGATGCGGAGAAAGCCGCCAAGAAGTCCAAGCCTCACTCGAAATCTAAATAGTGGGTTGTCTTGCGTTGTATTAGTATTTGGTAGATCAACAATCGCTGCTGTAAGGGTGGCTCTTGCACCTTCTTTTTGGCTGTTTTCCTGTACAAATTCATTCATTCGTAAATAAAAAATAATTCATTTTCCGCAATGTCTGTTAACCATTAGTTCTGCACTTATGTAAGAATGCATGTTTTACTATAGTTGTGTAACGAAGTTATGGTAGGGGGAAATATGTGTATACATATATGCCCCCAGTCGATCTCAAAAACTATTCAAGACTTAATCAAGTAGTCTGAATGTCCCCGATTGTCTGACGGGATTGCATTTTCTGTGTCGTCAATGCCTGTCGTTTTTTCTGGCATTAACTTTTTTTTATACTCTCCTGTCTTATACTCAGGTTAGAGTTCTTACTGAGGCGGTCTCTTGTCTGGGTGCACCTTCACGCCTCAGAGGACGTCGTCTTCCCATCCTTTATACTCTCTCTCAGTTCTCGAGAGTTGAGTTAAGAATGTCGTCTTCCCATTCTTTTATGTCTTATCGCACAAGTAGTCATTGTGCCTTTTCTTACGTTTAAACTGTTTTCAACCTTTCAGGTTTTGAATCATCTTATATTCCATAATCACAACAGAATAGTCGATGAATGTATATATATAATGCATGAAAGTAAATAACACACAATATTTTTATAGTGGTTCGGCTAAGTCGTAGCCTACATCCACTTCATAGTCCCTTATTCATATCATCAGATTTTCCTAAGGCAAGTCGTGCCTTTTTACAGAGTTCATAAGAAAAATAACAAAGAGTACAATACTTCTAATCCAAATATCGCATCAAGTGCTGGGCGTTCCATGCCCTAGGTACTTCTTCACCATCTACGGTCGTTAACTTGAAGGTTCCTTTTTCAAGTTTCCGTTGGATGACAAAGGGTCCTTCCCACTTCGGACCGAGGTGAGGAAGGGATGGAAAGAATCTCTTTAGCACCAAATCTCCTGGTTCAAAAGTCCTAAGGCGAACTTTTTTGTCGTAATAGCGTGCCATCTGACGTCGATGTCTTGCCGCACGTAAATCTGCTTCGTCCCTTTTTTCTTCGATTTCATCAAGAGACTCGAGTAAGAGTGCCCGATTCGTCATCGGGTCATAATACGTCACCCGGTAGGAAGGGACTTCAAGCTCTACTGGAATTACTTCTTCTGAACCAAAAGAGAGAGAGAAAGGGGTATGACCAGTAGCGGTCTTAAATGTTGTTCGATATGCCCACAAAGCTAAGGGAAATTCATCAACCCATTTTGCCTTTGCGCGCTCTAACCGTTTCTTGAGGAAGGATTTTATTACTTTGTTTATTGCTTCAACTTGCCCGTTCGACTGCAGATAAGCAACCACAGTATATCGTTTGTCGATCTTATATTTCTGGCAGAAATTTCTGAATTCAGTACCATCGAACTTGGTTCCGTTGTCAGTTATAATGGTCCTTGGGATCCCGAATCGGCATATAATATTTCTAACCACGAAACTTATCACCTTTCTCGCCGTGATCTTGGTTAGGGGCTCAGCTTCCACCCACTTCGTAAAATAATCCACAGCGACTATTGCATATTTCGCTCCTCCTTTAGCAATCAGTAGAACTCCAATGATATCAATTCCCCACGTGGCAAAAGGCCAAGGACTCACCATCGATTTGAGTTGAGTTGACGGTGCTCTGGGGATTTTGGCGAATCTCTGGCACTTATCGCAGCGTCGTGAATAATCAGCTGCATCTTTATTAGTTGTGGGCCAGAAGTATCCATACCGCAATATCTTTTTCGCTAAAGTCTGACCTCCTGTATGATCTCCACACTCACCTTCGTGTACTTCTCTTAGTACACGTCTGATGTCGTCGTGTGTTATACATCGTAACAGGGGCATAGAAAATCCTTGCCTATAAAGAGTATCATCTTGTATGACATATCTGGTAGCCTTGCGAACTATAGCCCTTTTCTCACTCTTCTTTGATGGGAGTGTTCCACTCTTAAGGAAGTTCTTAATTGGGGTCATCCACGACTCCTTCTCCGGTTCCGCTTCGAAAGCGAACTCAATTTCCATCGATTCAAAGCTTGGTGATTCCAACGTTTCAATTGGAATTATTTCAATTTCTTCTGGATTGTCGGAACTAGCTAGCTTTGCCAGCCTGTCTGCCTTCTGGTTTTCGGCTCTTGGGATATGCGTTATACTGTACCGCTCCAGGTTGCTCAACAACTTTTCCACTTTCCCGAGGTAGGCGATGAGTCGAGGTCCCCGGGCCACAAATTCCTTTCGCACTTGGCAAACAACGATTTTGGAGTCGCAGAATATGTCCAACATTTTTATTCCGAGGTCTTTAGCAAGCTTCAGCCCGGCAATCAGGGCTTCGTATTCAGAGTCATTGTTAGTCGCCGAAAATTCTAATCGTAGAGCGTAATATAACGACCGCCCTTCAGGAGTAACTAAGACGATTCCAGCTCCGGATCTTCGGTCGTTTTTGGCTCCATCTGTGTATAGCTTCCATGAATCTATTTTTAACTCATCTTCGGACTTGACCACTCTGTCATTGATCACTTCCTCCTCTGGGATAGTGAACTCTGCTATAAGGTCTGCCAGAGCTTGCCCCCTGATCGACCTTCGTGGCTGAAAATTTAAATCAAACTGACTTAATTCTATATTCCATTTGATCAACCTTCCCGATGCTTCGGGCCTCTGCAACACCTGCCTCAGAGGCTGGTCAGTGTATATAGTTATTGGATGAGCTTGGAAATAGTGACGAAATTTTCGGTATGCGATTAGGAGCCTGTAAGCGAGCTTCTCAATCTTTGGGTAGTTGCGTTCTGCCGCTGCCAATTTCTTGCTTACATAATATACTGGCCTTTGCACTTTGTCTTCTTCTCGAACCAAGGCTGTGCTAACAGCGTGAGCCAAGACTGCCTAGTAAACAAACAATTCTTCGTGATCCACTGGCTTTGACAAAATCGGAGGTTTTTCTAGTAGTTCCAATAAAATTTGAAAGGCCTCAACACAGTCCGGAGTCCACTCGAAGTTCTTCTTTCCCCTTTTAATCAAATCGAAAAAGGGGACGCATTTGTCTGTGGCTTTGGAGATAAATCTACTCAACGCGGCTACTTTCCCTGCAAGACTTTGGACATCTTTAATTCTTCTCGGCTCTTCAATGATTCTAATCGCTGCTATTTGGCTGGGATTGATTTCAATTCCTTGGGAGCTCACATTGAAGCCTAGAAATTTTCCCGATGCCACTCCAAATGAACATTTCAAAGGATTCAACTTCATCCGATACTTTCGCAGGATACCAAACATTTCTGCCAAGTCTTGCGTATGGCTGGAGGACTGTTTCGATTTGACAAGCATATCATCCACATAAACTTCCATAGTCTTCCCTATTTGATTATAAAACATTCTGTTCACCAGGCGCTGATAAGTGGCTCCAGCGTTTTTCAATCCAAACGGCATGACCACATAACAGTATAACCCCAAATTTGTAATGAAGCTCGTATGCTCTTGATCTGGCACGTGCATAGGAATTTGGTTGTACCCGGAATATGCGTCCATGAAAGAAAGAAGTTCGTGTCCCGCTATCGAATCTACAAGCTGGTCAATCCTGGGAAGTGGGAAACTATCTTTCGGGCAAGCTTTGTTCAAATCTGAAAAATCAACGCAAGTCCGCCACTTTCCATTCGGCTTCTTTACTAAGACGGGATTCGATATCCAGTCGGGATACATCGAATCTCGAATAAATCCATTTTGTTTCAGCTTCTCCACTTCTTCTTTGAGAGCAGCCGACCTCTCTGGGCCCAGCATACGTCTCTTTTGCTTCACAGGCGGGTGTTTTAGGTTTACATTTAGTGAGTGACTTATGATGGATGGCAATATCCCACACATGTCAGCGTGGGTCCAGGCAAACACGTCCAAGTTTGCCTTCAGGAAGTCTGTTAGTTCTTCGGCCCGACGTGGATCCAACTGAGATCCAATCTTCAAAACTCTTGTTGGATCAGCTTCATCAATGGGAATGTCCACTGTCGCTTCATTAGGAGTTGCATTTCTAGTCTCTGGTTCCTCGTCTTTTCTGGGATCCTGGTCTTCAGGCGTTCCTTTGGGCAACTCCTTCGGGGCCGATCCCTCTAATTGCTACGCCGAGCCCCCCTTTGGGGGAGGCGAGGCATCTTTACTCTCGATGTTAAGTCCTTTCATCAACATCTTTAATTCGGCAACATAGCAGGCCCGTCCGGAAACTTGATCCCCTCTCATTACTCCAGTTCCGGCTTCAGTTGGGAACTTAAGCAATAAACACCAAGGGGCGATGCAAGCCCTGAACTCAGCAAGGGCAGGCCTTCCCAAAAATGCATTATAAGGCGAATCTACGTCTAACACCACAAACTGAAGCATCCGTACTCTTCGGCGTTCTCCTTGCCCCAAGGTTACAGGCAATTCTATGTACCCCATTGGAGCTGTCGATGCCCCGTTGAAGCCTCAGATCCAACCTTCACATGGCTTCAAATCTTCAGATTCAAGCTTCATATGATCGAATGACTTTTTAAATAAAATATTAACAGAGCTTCCATTGTCTACCAACACCTTATGAACCAAAGCCGGCCCAATGGTGGTAGTAATGACCAATGGATCATCGGTGGGTGACTGGATCCCGGTATTATCTCTGCTACGGAATACCACGTCGTCAAACATTGTCTTCTGTTGCTTTATGGGGGCGGTATCTTCCACATCATCACCTTCATTCACATCTACGTGCTTGGAAAGCATTTACATATTGATCCATCGCTCTAAAACTACGGATTGCTGGGTGGGGTCCGCCTACTATGGAGTTGATAACAATTCCCTTGCCTTTCTGCTGCGCTGTAGGCTTGGGAGCAGATTGAATCTGTTTTGGAGCCTGCTCTCCTTGCCCCCTGTCCCTCGGGGCAACCTTATATTCATCCAGTTTCCCTTCGCGCAGCAGCTTCTCAATCACGTCTCTCAAATGTCGACATTCATTGGTTGAATACCCATGAGTTCCATGAAACAAACAAAACTTTCCAGTTGCCATTTCTTTCTCCGTTGAGTCGCGAGGTGGCGGTCTTTTATATTGCAAAACATTGTATGTATCCAAGTAAATGTTCTCCAGGGTGTCGTTCAACGGTGTATAATTCTCATAAGTCTGGAATCGGGGTCTTTTGTTAGGATCACTTCCCCTATTTCTATTTCTTCTGTTTCCGTTCGCGTTACGGTTATTGTTGTTGCCCCCGTTTCCAGAATTGTCGTTTCCACTCTTGTTTCCCACATTCACTTCAACTTTTCCGGAACTTTCTCCAGACTGCTTCACGGCGACATTACTCTGAACATTCTCTTTTGAAGCCGCTCCAGACTTTCTCTTTCGGTTTGCCCTGGCCTCCTCTCATCTTAAATAAATATCGGTTTTTTCATAGAATATCTCTCTCGTGGAGGGTGTCTTCCCAGAAAGGTAATCTCCAAACTCGGAGTCAGGATCGACTCCTTCCTTCAAAGCCATCAAGATGGTGGGCTCATGCGGGTCACTAACTTCAGTCAGAGCTAATTTGAAACGGTCGAGATATGACCTCAAAGACTCTCCTGGTGCCTGCTTAATTCTTGATAATTCAATAACACTTTTGGACTTTCAGGTATGGAGTCGAAACTGATTCATAAAACGTTCGCTCAATTCCCTATAATTCGATATCGAACGAGGGGGAAGTCGGGTAAACCATAGCAGCGCCACATCTTCTAAATAGATCGGGAATGCTTTACACTTCACTGCATCAGGAGCAGCAGCAGCATTCATGAGCCACGAGTATCGCATCAAATGCTGTCCCGGATCGGTTCTCCCATCGTACTTGTCCATCTGCGGTAGGTTAAAACGTCGAGGAAATTGAAAATTGAGGATGTCGTCAGTGAAAGGAGTATGGCTTCGCTTAATGCCATAATCTTCATTGGTATAGTTCCGGCTCTCGGACATAATCTGGCGTACCATTGCCTGTACATCAGCATTAGTTAGGGGCCGTTCAGGTTCCCTGGCCCTGGTATCCGGGTTCCTTCTGGGCTCTTGTTCAGGAGATGCCCTTCTTCTTTGAGCTGTTTCTGCTCTACTTCGTTCCCTACGCTCCCGGTCCATCTCGGGAGGAGGGGGATGGAGCCTTTGCCCCTGAGTGGGATCATTGTTTCCTAGTGCTCGTGCAATATCCTCGCGGGACCCCTAAGATCCGAACGTCAGCTGCTCCAAATTCTGAGGTCGTTCGAGCGGCCTTCTTTCACGGGGCCGCTCTTCCTCGGAAGAGGAAGACTGATCCATTGGTGTGTGACGAACCGGGGATGGGGTTCTCTGTCTATGGAGTTCGCTAATTTCCCTGCTCATGAGTCTCATGTTTTCTTGCATCATGAGATTGGTGCGCTCGTGGATTTTCATAGCCTCCCTAGTACTCTCAAGCATGTCAAGTAGGCGCGAGAAAACTTCTTGAGTAATGGGTGCGGATGGATTGACCTGATCATTAACCCTGGTGGCTGGAATCGGAGCATTTGTAGGGGCTCGAGTAGAGGTTCCAACATCACCAAGTGATGGGTCGGTTCGGAGATGGGAAATCGGGTCGGGTCGGAGCTGGGAAGCCTGTTCGGGTCGGAGCTGGGACGCCAGGTCGGGTTGGTGTAGGGCAAGTTGCTCGGGTCGGTTCAGGTTGGGGGAATGCACTGCTTCAGATTCTCCTACCCGGATCGGATCGGAGCTCTCCCCCTGAGTGCAGTTCAGATTTCCTGTATCAGTCCGTCCTGCTGCTGAGCTCTGCCCACGAGACCTTGTCACAACTGCATTTTGCTGATCTTCACCAACTCCGTTTCCTCGACTAGTTTGAACTTCCTTACCTTTTCCTTTGGCCATAGTTCTTCAACAATCAATTCAACAAATATTCAAGAGCGTCGAAACTTGAGGATTAACTTCTTTGAACTCAACGGTCCAAAAAGTAGAACGATAATCCCGAAAAACAAAGAATTCAGATGGTTCTCAGTGAAAGCACCAAAATGTTAGACCAAAAAGTGGTTCTAACACCCAAATTGATTAAAAGCAGAATGAAATAAGATCAAAAGTAAAATAGAGACACAGAATTTATAGTGGTTCGGCGAAGAAAAGCCTACGTCCACTTGTCAATCACTATTTTCAATGATGTAGTTGCAATTACAATGAGATATTCACTCAAGTTCACTCACAACTCACATACATTCACTCAATTGTCTCAAAACAAATGTTGAAAGACGATTTGGATTATCCGGGAGTGCTGGAATTCGGTTTATGAAAGTGGTTGAACTCTCAAAGTGCCAAAAAGAAGATCCTTTTCATTGTCTCCAGACAGGGTATTTATAGGTGAAAATTTGCTCAGAACCCGATCCGGATCGGAGTCACGTGCCTTCCATCCCATCATCCTCGGGTTCGGATGGATTTCGGTGTTGACAACACATCAGTGCAGTGGACGTTGTGGGCAAGAACTGGTCACAACCGCTCCGCATCTTCAGGCGATCATGGGGGAAAGCGATGTGGATTACTGGTTCGGTTCGGAGGAGCCTGCAAAGGGGGTTCGGATCGGAGTACCCGATCTGACCCGGATTAACTTAGAACTAAATCTTTATTCACTTTGCTCCGCACCGTTCCGATCTGACCGATAGTAGGTGGCCCTCCGCTCCGGCTGACATTAAACAACTCTCCGATCCGGATAGCAGTGTCTCCTTGATCCAAACATTAGTGGTTTTCCGATCCGATCAGCAACGTTCCTCCGATCCGACCCGCTATGATGCTCTCTAAGTTCTTCAATGTTTCACATCTCGACTTTGTGTTGCCCAGTTCACAAAGTGGGCTAACAATATATATATATATATATATATATATATATATATATATATATATATATATATATATGCGAGCGTTCAATGACACCCCTTACTCTGCACCCCCTATTAGCCTCCCTATTTTCTACCTCTCATTTATATTATTTTAATGTGAGTGGAAGGTGAGAGAGTTAGTGGAGGGAGGGAGGAAATGTGTGGTGGAAAAGTGGTAGGTTAAAGGGGTGCTCACTATTTGGGGTGCCATTGAACCTGCCTCATATATATATATATATATATATATATATATATATATATATATATGAAGTGGTGGTTAACTAAAGTTTTAGTGTTGACAAGCATATGAAATAAACAAACGAATCTTGTTAAGGCTAGTCATTAAAAACTATTTTCCATTTAGAAGCATGTCTGTTGCATCCACTATTTTGGCTGTGGTTTGACAGAGATGAATCTGTCTCTTTTACTGATGCGTCTGGTGCGAATTCAATTGCATTGTTTTATTTGTTGCCAATTGGAGAATTTGATCAGTGGGATGGTTGTGCAATTTTAAGCAACATCATAAGCTGTTTGCATTTTTCTTGTTATATCAACTTTTAAGGGTCTGTACGTGTTTTTCCTGTGCAGTATACTCCCTAGTTCAACCTCTTTTTAAATCCTACAGTTTATTGGAGAAATTACTAAAGATTTATGTATCTTTTGGAGTAGAAATAACTAAAGATTTTGTTTAAAGACCGTCAGTGTCCATCTACTAATAATGTATGTTGCAATTCAAACGTGTTAATCCAAGTTATAATATGGTATATATATAGTTTAGTGAAACATGATACAAACATTAAAGTATAATTTATTAGCTTAAATTTAGCTGAAATGGTTCACAGATTTTGTTCTTTCTGGTGAATTGAGTGTTGTTGTTGTTTATAACTTAAGTGATGCGTTAAACTGATACCAAAAATCACAGCCAAGAAACTATAGTTTGAAAATGTTGAATTTATCGAGATTGTGGAAGGCAAAAGATATGCATTTACGTAGAGATTTATTAGACTATCGTTATTAGTGGAGCAACCATGCCTACTTATGCATATCTTATCTTGAAAATAAAACACAATTTTTGGAGTATCCAAACTGAATTAGAATGGCAATGCATTATTCACCGTATTACTATTTTAGTCCAGAAGTTTATTGCATCTGCGTTGTTTTGTTAAATTTGAAGATACCATTCAAACGATAGAACTTGTTACTCATTTGTTGTACTCAATACTATAATTTTACATTATCCGCAGTTGCTGCTAATCAAACTAAATTTACTTTACTTTGTTAGTAATTTTATCATTACCGCTTACACTAGTTCATTGACATTCATTGTCCAACTAAGTGCTTGTTTCATTTCATAATCTTCAGAGTGTTTAAGACACTGCAGGATTCTCGAAGTTGGCTGATCCTTCTTAATTAGACACGAGCGTTACGACATGTGCTTCACAGATCAGAAAACTCCTCATCACACATTAGAAAGCTCAAGAAGAAAGTAGAAGCAACAGTAATGCATGTTATGTAACAATTACTATTTTTGTAGTGAAGTTGAAATATACTGTGATATTATTTTGGCTACTACTGTTGAATTTTGGAATGTTAAAGTTTATAATGGTATAGATTGTTGAACATTAAAAGTTTGGTCTTTATATTGAATCTAATGGAAATGTTCAGTTTATTGATCATTTTTTGGTTGTATTATGTCAAATCTGCAAAGGTTTGTATTGAATAGGAAGTATAGGAGGGGGAAGAAGCAGATTTTTTTTCTGAAATTATGTCAATTAGCAATGGCTAAAAGCCGTTGCTAATGTAAAATTTGCAACGGACAGTAGTCGTTGCAATGGCAAAATTTGCAACGGCTTAAGGCCGTTGCAAAATTAAATTTAGCAACGCCTTTGAGCCGTTGCTAAAATTTTGCAACTCCATATTTTGCAACAGCTCATAGCCGTTGCGAAATCATTTCGCAACGGCTCAAAGCCGTTGCGAAATAGCGTTTCTGGTGTAGTGATTTAATTAAAACCGCCATTTAAACAATGAAATCAGACCAAGGTGAGTTAAACTCACTCAGTTCTTCCCACTTATATTTGATATAAGTCGGGTTTTATGATTGTGTGCTATGATTGCTAATGATTGACTGTTTGTTAAATATGTTGCATATATTGATTGAACCGATGACATTAAACTTTGTTTAATTTCAACGAAAACAAAATCGTTATTTCAATGATTGGACCAAATGAAGGTAACTTACCTTATTGGTCACGTTTATAAAATAAATGTGTTTAATTTAATGAATTTTATTATTAATGTTAAATAATTGGTTGAAGAAAAATAGTCGTTATTTACTGTTATATAAATAATCAGTTAAATTGAATTGAATGAGTTTATTTGAGATAACCTATTTGGATGCAGGGAAGAACAGGCTGGAGGTATCCAACTGGATACCTCAAATATATTAAATGTTATATTATCGTTATATGAACTGTTCCGATTGGATGATTGATTTGATTTTTGATCGTTAACTGGAAATTCAACATTTATTGTGTAACCAATGTGCAGTATTGGTTGAGTAACTGGCAGTAGATGGCCTAAAAATGAATCGTTTGACTTATATTGATTTACAATCGGGTAGACCGACAAAATGAAGTTATAAAATATATTTTATAACTGAAGATAGATTTTGAAATTTATTATTTTGAATAAAAGTTATTTAAAAGAAAATAATTACTTATTATTTATTATTTAAGTTTATAAGTAATTATTAAATGATTTTGTAAAGAAAATTCTGATATTAGGCAGATTTATAAACAAGAGAGTAGAAAATTAACCTAATTGTTAAGAGTTGGATAATTGTTTTTAAGAAAAAAATTAAATAGAATTATTTAAATTAATTATATTTTTAATTAATTTAAAGGATGGACTAATTGGAATCGGCTAATGAAATAACCGTGTTTTAGGTTGACTAAGTCAACCGTTTTAAGTGAGAGTGGTTATTAATTAGTTTGCTTGAATTAATCTAATGAAAGAGTTTAACGAATATTTGTTTTAAATTTTTAAATAAGAGTTTGAAAAGAAATTTTCTATTTAATAAAGAAGTTAACTACTTTCACAGTAGTTAATGAAGAAGAAAATTATCATTGTAATTAATAATAATTTAAGTATAGCTGTAATGAAATATAATTGAATTATGAATGGAGTTTATGAATGGTTTTTATATTAAAACCCGAGTTTGTACAACGAAGCCATAAAAAGGAAATTTAAGCAAATAAAATTGTTAAATGTTTAATCAATATTTGAAGTAAGAAAAAGGAAATTAAGATAAAAAAGGGTTCGTATTAAACATGAGTTTTATAAACGAAATTTATAAAAGAGATGTGGAGTAAAGCATTAATTTTGAAAATTAACGTTACATAATAATGGAGTTAAGTAATATGATTGAAATTGAAATATGATTCTAAAAAGGAAAATGGTTAATGGATTGGAAAAGGTTTTTTTGAAATGGTATGGGGTAAAAGATCTAAGAATAATATTTGTAATAAAAATATGTGTTGTAAAATAAATTGTTGTTAAAGGAATTTAAAGTAAAAAGGGAATATTTATTAAGTACTTACTTAATCAACGAATTAAGCAATAATAATTGTATTTGAAAGGGAGATTTTCAAAAATAAGAAATGGATTATAAGATCATAATTTAAATAAAATGGTTAAATGGATTTTGTCTGATATTAGAATAAATATCAGTTTTGAATTACAGCTCATATCTAACTCAAGATAAGAACGTTGTTGATCAAGTTCAGAGAGGTAAATGAATACCCAACTTGAACGACTTCAGGATTATCTGAGGATGATATTAGTTTGTAATGGAAAAGGAGTTAAGTGTAATTTATTATTTCCATATGAGAAATAATGATGCAACACGTTAATTAAAAAAAATCTGAGAATATATATAATGAGATTTCCAAAGTAAAGGAAATGCGAAGATTTGAGAATATAGGTATAATGATATTCGTGAAGTAAAAGGAAAAAAGGGGAGATTGTGTGAAATTATAATGATATTTTCGAGGAAAAATTAAATGAAAAGTGGAGTTTTGGAATGGGTTTATTCTAAAAGAATAAGGGTTATTGTTTTCAAATAATGAAACAAAAGAGATTTCATAACATTATTTTATGAATTATAAGTTTAATTGATTCTTTCAATTATAGATAATGATAAGTTATGTACCAAATGTTTTGAAAATAATAGTAAGATAGAAATTGGTTATGATTATAGAATATTTTCCTAACTATTAAAATAAAATAGTTTTGAAAATAACATGTTAAATAAGAAGTGACAAGCCATATTCATAATATTGAAAGATTTAGGAGTTTCCATCGTCAATTGTTTTTAATTAAAAAGGCCAAGTAGTGCCGAGTACTGAATCAGTGAGCTCATTTCATTCTCATGATTGTTTACTTGATAGTTCAATAACTGAATATCAGATCTGACCTATACGATTGTTGGCCGGAAAAGACCGAGATCGAATTTATATTCGAAAACCATTCCAAACCAGTAAATACTGAAGACGCTGATTGAAGATGGAGCAGCGAAGACTGTGGATCTTTATATAAAAAAGGATTACTTGTCAAATTCTTTGGGGTTGCGCCCGAAGATATTCTAATTGTGATCCTGTCATGGTTGAAATCGAGGGAGTGCAAGGACTACTCTCTATCGATCCATAGGGTGATTCCTAGTATGTGTTAGGAGAGTGCCTTTGGTTCATCCTGTTCCAAGATGACTCGTATGGACGGATGTCTGACGGAGTATTTCCAAAGGAATAACGTACATTGATTTCTTCAAACGTATTTCTGATAGTGGCAGAGAATAACCATTCTCTTAGCTTAACAACTACAGTATTTTTAGGGACGTCAAATAGTGATTTCCTAGCGGATTTGACGATGTGACATTCGGTGTGAATGGTGGCCAGATGTTCTAAAGGTATTTATGACCTCAAGCCTATCAACTGGGAAATGGTAAAAATCGGGTAGGTCGCATGGTTATGTGGGTCGCTCCCATTAGGATGTATTGTCACCATCTAGAAAATAGTCATATTTATTCTTCTTTTCACTCCTGTATCTCCCAGGAACGGTTATGTTGCTAGCAACCGTAGGTGACAGTATATTCGTAACATTCAAGCGAAGTGAATGGTCGTTCATGTTTAGCCTAGGTTGCAAGATGTTCTTGTTGAACCCAGTGTACTCCTCTCTAGAGATACACTGTCGGAAAGGTGGTTGCCCATACCTTGCCATGAAAATCCATTCTCAAATAAGAGCCCGCGGTTTTGATTATATACTGTGTATGTAGGGCGTGCGATGCAAGCATTCTGCTAGATTGTTATCTATTTGTATTTAGACATTATTATAATATTAGAAAAGATATGATTTCAAAAATGTTTTGGGTTATCGTAAGATAAAAACCGTCCGTATTTATGTGTGGATTTGGTCTTACCATTATCCTTTTCTTTCAAAAAGATTTCGACTTAAAAATCAAGTTGTGTGAAACCTTTAAACTTAGTGGGCTTCTCACTCTGGTTCACCAGACTGATCCGGCGTTTGAAATGCTCGGGTTAGACCGAGTTGTATAGGTTCAGGTTATCGGATTCTGCGAAGGGACGAGTTGGACAAGTTCATACATACGATATTATATTATATTTTTCCTCTTTGTGTTGTATATGAGGAGAGGTTGTTGTAACTGTCCAGATGTGTAATGTACTCTGGTGAATATAAATATATTTTTAAGCTCCCAATAAAGATTTATTTCTATAATATATTTTGTTTCGCTACGATATGAGACTATGTGTTATGTTGGTTCTTCTTCTTCTTCTTCTATTCTAATATTTCTTTCTTTCTTATATCACCCTCTAATTTATTTCTATTATCTATCTGCTTTTTCGTGCAATTTGGGTTAGACATGAGTTGTGTAGTTGTCAACTCATTACAGTGGTATCATAGCTATTGGTTTAGAAATAACCTGAGCTTTGTGGCATAACTCGATAGATATAGGGTTAGTAATACCCTAAATTGAGTTTGAGACTTTGAGTGTATATATGATAGCGTATTTGTAGATTTTATATACAAACGTTTTATATTGTGTTGTTGAATCGGTTCAAGTGTTGAGAAGCATAAAGCTGGCAATGGATACAATATCTTTTTATAAAGAGGGTAAATGAAATAATTTTACCCAATATATATGTACTATTTATAAAGAAAAGTAATAATTTTATCAAATTATTTAGATGTTTATTTATCTGATCGATTTGATTAAAATTCAAATTGGATTACGAATTGGAGTGGTTTAATATAACCAAAGAAGATTTCAATGTGAAAATATTAATATAAGATTGAATAAATAAGAATTTGGTTAGAAAATTCAATTAGTTAATTGAATATGGAATTGTAACATAACCTGGTTAAGTGAAATTTAATGAATAATAGTGAAATTAAATGAAATAGATTTGAAATTTGGAAATTTATTAAATTATAATTAAATGCAAATCAATCGGATGTTAACTGATTGATATTCAAATATGTTAAACCTAAATAAATATTAATATTGAATGGAAATGCAATTGATTTGGTTGTGTATTGGTTGTTGATTGTGAATTGTTTGATGGTAGATTGTTTGAATAGAAATAATCAATAATTTAATGGAGCTGAATGAATTATAAACTAAAGAATAAATTCCAGTATAATTAAATTGGAATGAAAATGCATATGAATTAAAATTTATGATTTAACCCTATGTTTGAAAATAAATTAATGCTACCTATTTGATTTTTGAATTCGTGTTGTTATACTTGATGATTAATGAAATATTATTTAGAATTTCATGTATTAGTTGCTTATATATCGAATTGAGTTGAGTACAGGTGCCAAATGGCTAAGAGATTTGAGTTTAGTTGCGTAGATTGCACGTAAATTGAGAAGTATGCCTAGTAGCACTCGTAAAAGGTACGCCTATGCGAAAATATATAATTTTAGTTTCGGAGTTTTGTTTTCTGACCGTGCGGGTCGATGTATATATATTATTTGTTCCTGAGATATCGCAGATGTCACTCCATACAGGGGAGACCCTGCCGAATTTTTCCAGGAATTTAAAGTGATAGAATAATTTTCAATATTTTTGAAAATTTTATTAGCAAGAATGAATCGATTTTCGATTTAAAATATATTAAATTTTTGAAAAATGAATGGGTTATAACGTTGTTCCTACCTTAGTAATTTCAGGGACGAAACTCTGGGGGAAAATGTAATGTACGTATTTTTGGATAATCAAATATTTAAACTATTTTAAATATTTATTTAGAAACAGAAATGGTTTTTAATATTGAAATAGTTTATTAAAAAGAAGTTTAACATTAAATTCATATATAATATAAATGAAGCTCGTAACGTCGCGGTAGTTCGTAATATTGTGTTTCGAACTTTAATTGGATATACAGGATACTATATAAGTCAAAATTCTATGAAAAAGGAAACTTTTGAGTCTTACTGGTGATAATTTTCATATGAAAGAGAAAAATCCAGATTTCGTATTATAGGTTGTTAGTTATGTCCAATTCAAATTTTAAAATAGTCGCTATGGAAATCGTCAATAAACAATAACGTTTATCTAACAAACTATATATTTTTGGATACCGTTAACTCGAAACAGTTAATATTGAGTTGTATAATCCATATTGGTTTATATTTGGAAATATACGATATTTCAGTTTGGATATTTACGATAAAATAATTTATTATTATTTAATTAATTTATTTTGGAATTTAATTAATATTTTATCGATATTATTATAAGCCTTTAAATTGACCATTTTGCAAACGGCCTCGGTTTTCGATGAAATTAGTTTCATTGGAACTGTAACGTTAAATTATTGGTTGAGATAAAATTTCGTGGCAAACCGATGTCCTATGTGACCATGATAGTCGTAAACGCCTACATTTTTATTTAATCGTTTTGTCAATTTAAATTGGAAATTAAGAATAATCGATTTTCTAGTGAACTCCGTTTTTGAAAAAATTGATTTTATTAAATCCGTAATGATTTATAATTATAGTATTTCAATTTTCAAGATTTTTGGAATTTATATGTGATCGTGCGCAATTTAAATGTGTACAGATTCATTATGCAATTATAAAGGAATTTTTGCAAACGATCTCGAAATTTGACGAAACTTGTTCCATCATGTCCAAAATGTCATTTTATGCTAAAATTTCAATTTTCATCGAAAATGGAGGTCATATGTTCTTGTTTTAAAATGATACTTCGTGTCTAAGTTTTATATATTAATATAAAATTCTCATACCCAACTATATATTCCCAGCCATATTTATTTTCGTGAGTCGTACCCTAATGTTTAGTCAACTAAGATAACATCTGCCTTATATTTGAATCAATGGCCTGAATGCACCGTCATTCCTCCCCATAAATCTCACAATCGATTCACCATTTCACAAAACTTCTAACTACAAAGATGAAGAGGACTCCAATACCTTCTGGGCCAACGGCGATGATCGAGACTGGGTCACTGTAGTGGCCGTGATTCACTCAGGAAGGCATTGCTGTCAAAGGCGTTGTGAGGAATGTTGAGGATGACGAGTTGAATGAGCACGGGGTAATGAATGAGGACAGACGTGCATGTGTTTTGGTGATTGTTGATGGGCATTCAGGTGATGGCGGTGACAGAAATTTTGAGCCCTAGTTGATCGAGTGGTTCGTGAATGGTTGGAATAAAGAGAAATGAGGAGTGAAGGACTGCTACGGGTGATGGCGGAGTAGACTCCAACGAGTAGTTCGATGGTGTTAGATAGTTGTCAGGGGGTGGGTACGGCATGCAGCGAGTGGATGTTGATGTCGAGCTGGGAGGTTGTGATGGATGACAAAGGGTTTTGGGTGACTGGGAGAATTGCGTGATGAAGAGGGCAAATACAAATTTAAGAGAGAGATAACGCTATCAGCCTATTTTTTTTTGAGTAAAACGTAAGTAGCTGTGACCGAATTTTGGTTTAACATTAATTATTAGTTTGAAATAGAACTTGAAAAATAAAAGAATACGACACCAGTTCGAAACAGTAAAGGTGAAAGGTAGGTGTAACAAGTTTCAATGTGCCCAGCTCTTCTCCTTAGAATGTGCCCACTTTTTCTTGTCATGCCAATTTAGAAGTTAATGTGGTGATTTCTTTAACAAATATTTAAACAACCTCTAGTTCATAAATGTGTCTAATCCATAATTTATACAAGCCTAATTATATTATACAAGCCGGAATTTATAAATGCCAAACCATTGTTTAAAAATGTTGCTAATAGTTTAAACGTACCTAATTTGCTTAAACATATACACAACGTTAGTACAATGTTTAACTAGGATCATATATTAATGTATATGGTCCAAGTTTTTATACGCTTGCGTAATAATGTGTGTCAAAATAAATAACTAGTTTATTTAAAATTATAAATAGTATTAAGCAATATTAAAGTAAGATTTAATTTAATTAAATGATCGTATAAATTGTATAGCGTGCTTATTTGTTAATAGAATTTAAACAAACTAGGTGTCGTTGGAACCATCGTAATAAGCACTATACTATGGAACAAAATTGGATGCATTTGGAATCAACTGGGATTTTTAATTAAATTAAACACCCGTTTGATTTAATTAAAACCAACCGTTTAAACAACAAAGTCATATCAAGGTGAGTTAGATTCACTCAGTTCTTCCCACTTATATTTGATATAAGTTAGGTTTTATATTTGTGTGTTATGGTTGCTAATGATTGATTATTTGTTAAATATATTGCATATATTGATTGAATCGATGAAATTAATTTTTGTTTAATTTCATTGAAAACCAAATCATTATTTTAACAATTGGACCAATGAAGGTAACTTACCTTGTTGGCCACGTTTATAAAATTAACGCGCTTAATTTAATGAATTGTTTTGTTAATGTTAAATAAATTGGTTGATGTTAAATAGTTATTATTTAATGTCATAAAAATAATCAATTAAATTGAATCGAATGATTTTATTTGAGATAACATATTTGGATGCTGGGAAGAACAGGTTGGAGGGATCCAACTGGATTCCTCAAATAAATTAAATGTTATATTATCATTATATGAATTGTTCTGATTGATTTGATTTTTGATCGTTGATTGAAAATTCAACATTTGTTTCGTTTTAACCAATGTGCAGTATTGGTTGAGTAACTAGCAGTAGATGGCCTAAAAATGAATCGTTTGACTTATATTGATTTACAATTAGGTAAACCGACAAAATGAAGTTATAAAATATATTTTATAACTGAAGGTAGATTTTGAGATTTATTATTTTTAATAAAAGCTATTTAAAATAAAATAAGTACTTATTACTTATTATTTAAGTTTATAAGTAACTATTAAATGATTTTGTAAAGAAAAATCTGATATTGGGCAGATTTATAAACAAGAGAGTAGAAAATTAACCTAACGGTTAAGAGTTGGATAATTGTTTTTAAGAAAAAATTAAATAGAATTATTTAAATGAATTATATTATTAATTAATTTAAAGGAAGGACTAATTGGAATCGGCTAACGAAATAACTATGTTTTGGATTGATTAAGTCAACCATTTTAAGTGAGAGTGATTATTAATTAGTTTGCTTGAAATAATTGAATGAAAGAGTTTAACGAATATTTGTTTTAAATTTTTAAATAAGAGTTTAACAAGAAATTTTCTATTTAACAAAAAAGTTAACTACTTTTGTAGTAGTTAATGATTAAGTAAATTATTATTGTAATTAATAATAATTTAAGTATAGCTGTAATGAAATATAATCGAATTATGAAAGGAGTTTATGAACGGATTTTATATTAAAACCCGAGTTTGTATAACGAAGCCATGAAAAGGAATTTTAAGCAAATACGATAGCTTAAATTTAAATGTTTACTCATTATTTAAAGTAAGAAAAAGGAAATTGAGATAAAAAGGGGTTTATATTAAACCTGAGTTTTATAAACGATATTTATAAAAGAGATGTGGAGTAAAGCATTAATTTTTAAGATTAATGTTACTTAATAATGGAGTTAAGTAAAATGGTTGAAATTGGAATAAGATTCTGAGAAGGAAAACGGTTAATGGATTAGAAAAGGGATTGTTGAAATGGTATGGGGTAAAAGATTTAAGAATGAGATTTGTAATAAAAATCTATGTTGTTAAATAAATTGGTTAAAGGAATTTAAAGCAAAAAGGGAATGTTTAGTAAGATTTACTTAATCAACGAATTAAGCAATAACAGTTGTATTTGAAAGGGAGATTTTCAAAAATAAGAAATGGATTATAAGATCATAGTTTAAATAAATGGTTAAATGGATTTTGTTTGATATTGGAATAAATATCATTTTTTGGATTACAACTCATATCTATCTTAAGATAAGAACATTGTTGATCAAGGTCTGAGAGGTAAATAAATACCTAACTTGAATGACTTCAGGATTATCTGAGGATGATATTAGTTTGTAATGGAAAAGGAGTTAAGAGTAATTTATTATTTCCATATGAGAAATAATGACGCAACGCGTTAATTGAAAAATATGAGAATATGTATAATGAGATTTCCAAAGTAATGGAAATGAGAAGATTTGAGAATATAGGTATAATGATATTCCCGAAGTAAAAGGAAATATAAGGGGACATCATGTGAAATTATAAAGTTATTTTAGAGGAAAAAGGAAATGAAAAGTGGAGTTCTAGAATGGGTTTGTTCTAAAAGAATAAGGGTTGGTTATTGTTTTCAAATAATGAAACAAAAGAGATTTCTTAACATTATTTTACAAATAACAAGTTGAATTGATTCTATCAATTATAGATAATGAGAAGTAATGTAGAAGATGTTTTGAAAATAATAGTAAGATAGAAAATTGGATATGATTATAGATTTCTTAACTATTAAAATAAATTGTTTTGAAAATAATATGTTAAATAAGAACTGACAAGCTATATTCATAATATTGAAAGATTTAAGAGTTTAAAATTAACATCGTTAATTGTTTTTAATTAAAAAGGCCAAGTAATGCCGAGCACTAAATCAGTGAGCTCATTTTATTCTCATGATTGTTTACTTGATAGTTAAATAACCGACTATCAAATCTGACCTATACAATTGTTGGCACGTAAAGACCGGGATCAAATTTATATTCGAAAATCATTCTGAACCAGCAAATACGTGAAGATGCTGGTTGAAGATGGAGCAGCGAAGACCGCGGATCTTCATAAATGAAAGGACTACTGGTCGAATTCTCCGGGGTCGCTCCCGAAGATATTCTAATGGTAATCCTGTCATGGTTGAAATCGACGAAGTGCAAGGACTGATCGCGACCGATCCATAGGGTGATTCCTAGGATGTGGCAGAAGGGTGACTTTGGTTCATCCTATTCCTGGATGACTTGTATGGACGGATGTCTGATGGAGTATTTCTAAAGGAATTACGTACGTTGATTTCTTCAAATGTATGTTTGTTGGTGGCAGAGACTGGCCATTCTCTTAGCTTAAGAACTAGAATATTTTTAGGGACATTAGTTAGTGATTACTTAACGGATTTGACGATGTGACATTCAAAGTGAATGGTGGCCAGATGTTCTAAATTTATTTATGACCTCAAGCCTCATCAACCAGGATGGTAAAAATCGGGTATGTCACATGGCAATGTGGGTCGCTCCCATTAGAATGCATTGTTGCCATCTAGAGAATATTCATATTTGTTCTTTTTTTCTTTTGTATCTCCCAGGAACGTTTATGTTGCTAGCAACCGTAGGTGACAATATATTCAAAACATTCAAGCGAAGTGAATGGCCGGTCATGTTTAGCCTGGATTGCAAGATATTCTTGTTGAACCCGGTGTATTCCATACCTTGCCATGGAAATCCTCTCTCCAATAAGAGCCCACGGTTTTGATTGTATACTATGTATGTAGAGCGTGAGATGAAAGCATTCTGCTAGATTGTTATTTATTAGACATTATTCTAATATTAGAAAATATATGATTTCAAAAATGTTTTGGGTTAAGATAAAAACCATCCGTATTTATGTGTAGATTTGGTCTTACGATTATCCTTTTCTTTCGAAAAGATTTCGACTTAAAAATCAAGTTCTTTGATACCTTTAAACTTAGTGGATTTCTCACTCTGGTTCACCAGTCTGATCCGGCGTTTGAAATGCTCAGGTTAGACCAAGTTGTACAGGTTTAGGTTATCGGATGCTGTGAAGAGACGAATTGGACAAGTTCATACGTATGATATTATATTATATTTTTCCTATGTTTGTTGTATATGAGGAGAGGTTGTTGTAACTGTCCAGATGTTTAATGTACTCTGGTGATTGTAAGTATATTTTTAAGCTCTCAGTAAAGATTTATTCATATATTATATTTTGTTCCTCTATGATATGAGACTCTATGCTGTGTTGGTTCTTCTTCTTCTTCTTCTATTCTAATATTTCTTTCTTTATTAACTCACCCTCTAATTTCTTTCTATTAACTATCTGTTTTTTCGTGCAATTTGGATTGGACATGAGTTGTGTAGTTGTCAACTCAAAGGGTGGGAAAAAGTCGGTATATTACAGTGGTATCAAAGCTATAGGTTTAGAAATAACCTTGGCTCTACGGCGTAACTCGGTAGAGATGGGGTTAGTAATACCCTAAATCGAGTTTGAGTGTATATATGAGAGCGTGTTTGTAGATTTGTATACAAACGTTTTTATGTTGTGTTGTTGAATCGGTTCAAGTGTTGAGAAGCATAGAACTGGCAATGGATACGATATTGTTTTATAAAGAGGGTAAATGAAATAATTTTACCCAATATATATTTTTTATAAAGAAAAGTAATAATTTTATCAAATTATTAAGATGTTTATTTGTTTGATCGGTTTGATTGAAATTCAAATTGGATTACGAATTGTAATGGTTTAATATAACCAAAGAAGATTTCTATGTGAAAATATTAATATAAGATTGAATAAATAAGAATTTAGTTAGAAAATTCAATTAGTTAATTGAATATGGAATTGGAACTTAACCTGGTTAAGTGAAATTTAATTAAGAATACTAGTGAAATTAAATGAAATAGATTTGAAATTTGGAAATTTATTGAATTATAATTAAATGCAAATCAATTGGGTATTAATCGATTGATATTCAAATATATTAAACCAAAATAAATATTAATACTGAATGCAAATTCAATTTATTTGATTGATTTGGTTATGTATTCGTTGTTGAATGTGACAACCCGAACTTCCCCGTAAAGGAAAGCCCGGATTGAGTTGAGAACACGACAAATCTGATCACAAACAGAAGAACATTTCATTGCTTATTACAACAATTTACATCAGAGTACAAGAATATACAGAGTATGAATAAATATTATACAACAGAAAAATATCAGAGATTACAAATTATAATGCAGGAAAATAATACAAAACACAACTGAAAGAAATACACGGATACAGAGCTTTTCGAATATCGTTCCAGCTGTAAACCAGGATCCTGCGGATATAAATCTGCAAAACCAAAACTACTAGCTACCCGTGTGGAAAATAGGGGCACCCAGAGTTTAGGTTAAAACAATAAACTCCAGGTCAGTCATGTGACTGGTGTGAGAAATAAACAGCTATTTAAAACTTTACTTTAAAAATAAAGTAAATCAAGGGACCACGCTGTATAACACGGAACGGGTTTCCTCCCAAGAATACCAGTGCATATAACAAAATAGCGCAATGCTTTTTGGAAAAATGAAGCTATTATAAGACTCGGGTCTCATCACACAATGCAACGCAAGCCGGAGGATAGAGTTTTACCTTATGATAGCCAAACATTCTTGGTACATTTAAAACAAAAATTTTTGATACTATTATATTGTAAAGTGTATGAAAACAACTTCAAATAAAAATGTATCAATCATAGACGACATAGTGCCCCATACCACTATGTCGCCATACTAGGCTCTACAATCAAAACCGAAATGTCATGTATTGGAAATTGGATTTCCATCATAAGTCGAGGCAAGGGATGTACTCCTCGCTGGCTTCGAGACACTTTAGAAAATGCTTGAGGATCTTTCGCAAAAGACCCTTGGATCCTCCAAGGCCGGTCCACACTTACGTTAGTGGATTAGTATTCCTGAACACACGTTTTCCGGTCCTATAAGACCTATATCCATCGGCATCGAAGAGACCGTTATATCCGAGGCGCCTCGCAATCCAATAACCACATAGGTAAAAAATATAACAATGTCAGGGCATGCAAAACTCTGACACCATCCATAGCTAGAAAGAAGCGTCATGTTCTCCTTAGGTCCCTTATCCCGTTTTTGACTCATACCGAGGTGTGAGGCCCGCGAATAAACGCTATACACAAAGCTATGATATATTAAAGCCGTACTTTGATCATCAACCACAAGACTCTGCTTTTCAACAGAAGCCTTGATCATTTTCATCTCAGCATGCCACACAGGCAATTCATTCCATGCGTCTGATATCTATCGATATATAACCTCTGAGATCGTACATCTCAGAGAAGGGCGTTAAGCAAGAGAATAAATTCTCCGCCGCCAAACAGATATATATTTAATAAAATCAATCAACACAGAATAAAATCCAATGTCAGACACACATCCATTTACAAGTTCGTTCTGGGTCTGAACGAAACCGGAGGTACCTTATTCCTCGTCCCATATGTCCAATACAGGAGAGAGGTCCTCGCATATCTGGTCGATCTCCAAGTACGTCTGGACGATCACCACTTATTACCTCGTCTTTGAGTGTACAGCCTAATCAAGACATCAGAAATCATCCAAACGATGTGAAAACCTCCGGTCTTCAACCACCATCTTCATCCTCGACTTATCGTCGAATCAGTTATTCAGAATGGGTATAAACCCGGCCTTTCCGAATAACTCACGTATCTAATAAACAAGTTCTATAAAACACAACATACGCCTCATTCCAATTCTGAATATTCTTTTATTTAAATATTCACATTCTCAGGGATTTATTCCCATTAATTTTATCAAAGATAAATTCTTTAAAATTTATTCTTTAATCTTCCTTTAGATATCATTCAAACCATATTAAGGTTTTCCAAACTAGCCGGGATTAACGCACCTTATCGAAGTAATCATTTGTTTAATTTCCCAATCTCAACCTATCCATCCCATGGAACAAAATTAACTAACACCACCGCATTATCGGTAAATTTAATTACCATTTCACATTCAAATCTAATTAAAGATTTAACTATCGCTAGGAGCAAAACTAGTGATACTCCATTCTCGATCATTTCCCGAATTTGATAATTTAAATTATCAATTCCCATTTCAATCTAATTAAAGATTCATTAAAACTCCACTTAGGTTTAATCTTCCCAAAAATCAATATTAATGATTATTCAACTTCTAGGAAAATAATTCCTGTGTTTAACTGGGTTAAAGAACCAATGTCATTTAAAACATAGTTCACGATAAACCCAAATCACATTCCATCAGTCTCTAACCGTAAATTAGTAAGAGAACAATTCCCTAAGTATTAATCCCGAAGACCGAAACTAACATCAGATCAATACCCAGGAAACCATTCAACTTAGCTAATCTCTAGTTACTTTCTAATTTTCTAAACTCCATTGGGTTTAAGAACAATATTATTAAAGATACCTTTCACGACAAACCCAAAATCTCATTCCATTGTTAATCGGATTAAAGAACAAGCGTTATTAAAAACACCGTTCACGATAAACCCAAAATTTCATTCCATTGTTAATCGGGTTACAGAACATGCATTATTTAAAACATCGTTCACGATAAACCCAAAATCACATACCATCGGTCTCTAACCATAAATTAGTAAAAGAACAATTCCATAAGTATTAATCCCGAAGGCCGAAACCAACATCAGATCAATACCCAGGAAACCATTCAACTTAGCTGATCTCCAGTTAGTTTCTAATTTTCTTAACTCCATTGGGTTTAAGAACAATATTATTAAAGATACCATTCATGACAAACCCAAAATTCAATTCAATTTCAATTAAATATTAATTAATTGGAAAACTTCATTAAATCTTAATAAAAAGATTTAATCTTTTCTCAACTGGGTTTAAGAACAGTATTAATGAAGACACCATTTCACGACAAACCCACAATCCAATTTGATATTAAATACAAGGCTCTGAATAGAAAATATATCGGCTTATATTCAATATCAAATTCTGAAACCAACAAATATCGTATTGGAATAACGATATATATATCTTTCAAATTCCTGCACAATATTTGTATAATCACGGAATCCAATATCGAAATATTCCGAAGATACTTTCGATTCAAATCCATTACAATTCTTATATTGGAAATTTCTGTTATTTTTAAAACCATTTCAAATCCAATTCATTTATTTAAAAATATTGGATTGTAATTCTAGCTCATAACTAGTTCATTTCGATAAAAATATATTTTTATCTTTCCAAATATGGAAAATTTCATCCCAATTCTTTCTAAATCATTTATTATGATTTTATACAAATTATTGATATTTTTAATAATTTTATCAAGGCCCGTGCAGTCAATTTCCATAAACGGTCATCAAACTGCACTTACAGCGACCTTTTCCAAATTTGATTTGGACATAATTCCAAATCAAACCGTTAGATTTCAAAAACTCTTGTATTAGTTGGAAAGCTCTTTTCGATACGAACCTAACGGTTTTGGTTTTAGGAGAATCCAATGGTCGGATCTCCCGTAACGTCCGTTCGAAGTCAACGGTCGAAATTCGCGAACTGCCGCGGCGCGACATGTTCTATCCAGGCCATTAAATAAATATAGTGTATATATTATATATATTTCGTCGATTTCCGTTTAAAACGTATTTTATAAATTGTTTTAAATTCGTTTTCAACTTCATATTCAATTTCAAATCAAAATTAAATATTCCATATCATTGATATATAAATGATAGTACTTTCAGAACATTAGATTTTGAAATCGCTTCCTTTTCGATATTCATTATAAAAATGAATAAAATCGATACAAATATCGTTCACGTCAAAATGGCGTCAATTAAATCAACACGGCTTTATATATTTAAATATATTCGTGTTCATCCCAAATCGGACATCAAAATCAGATTTTGATCATTTACTGAATATTATTTTAAAATATTCATTATTTTAAAATAATCGTTATTTTAAAATATTCCTTCTTTCTAAACTGGAATCATACACAGTCAATTACCATATAATGTTATTTATATGAATTTCATACAACACATGTACACAACAACAATTAAACACACTCAACCATCATCCAGAGTGCATTATACAACTGCATAAGCGTTAAATATAAATAATTAACGCTTACAACAGCCTGTCAACCCATCGATTGACATACAACTAAATATTGGGATTAGTGTATGTCCAATATCATCCCAATACCCGTGTGGGGTTTTCAAACAACAAACACTGATTATTATTTGTGTAGTTGGGCGATGTGTAAAATTTATCGTCCCAATCAATATCAGTCAAATGTCTGTACATAAACAAATCGTCCAATTTGTAAATGAATATTTATTTTATTCATATACTCGTTAAAAATTATATTTTTAGCGATAAACTATTTATTTCAACACATGAATATTTTATACAGTTTATTTATATAATAAAATGATATTTTTATCATTCAAATATTTTTATTCAACATATGAATATTTACATGGTCTATTTCACACCACAATCAATTTTCACAACACAATCAAACAAACAAGTCGTCCATGGTCTGTGGACGACGGGTGTCAGGTGCTGCTAAGCACCATCTGCATCCTAGTATATATTTTAACTAGAAAATAAAATTAAAGTGAGAAGTTCTCACTTTGCTTTCGGCTTCGCCTAAAATTGTAGCAAGCTCTAAAAATTCTCCGGTCTCTTCTAGAATGTAGAAGACGATGCCATGGTCCCAGTGTCTCTTGTTTCATTAGATTTCGACCACAAACGAAAAAGATATGATTTTTATTTAAAAATAACAATTTGCCACACTTTTAAATGTTAAAACAGTTAAAATAAAACAAAGCCGCTACCTTTTCAACTCTGTTCAAAACTAGATTTTAGTTTTTCATGAAATCCGGTACATTATAGAACGATCGGCCGATGCTACGTCGTAAAGGGAGGAGAGGGCTCTCCGGCGCCACCAGTGGGGCCCAGATCGATGGTCTCTAGCGGCCTCGGCGGAGTTCGAAAGTTCCAGACTTCGGAGGAGCGGATCTCGACGATGGTGCAACAATACGGGGTGCACCATATATGGATTTGAAGAGGATGAAGAGCTCTTCAAAAACCTCAACTGGAGCACGGGTGTTTATTGAGCGGTTTAGCCAGATTTGAGGAGAGAAGGAAGGAGGTGCTTTCCGCCTTCGATCGCGACTTACGGGGAGAGAGAAAGGGTTTTTTCGGATTTTAAAAATAATAAAGGAAAATTCTGATTGGCCCGTATATATTTTTAATTCTAAAATGGTGTTTTCATATCCGACCTCCAAATCAAACCCAACAACTGTCATCTCTAGCTAAATACCCCCATTCCGAACACAATGGGATATGTCTCATAAGCCAGTTCGGTTATTTCGATCAGCTTTCATTTAAATTATAATATAAATCAATATATATTCCATTTAAACGTACATTTCAATTTACTGGGGCCACATACGGACTCAAAAAATTCCAAAAAAATTATTTCTAGCTTCATATTGATGATACAAATATACTTTTATCAAATTTGAAGAACGTTTGAAAAATGGTCATTTTCTGGTCGATCCAAATTGACTGAAACTGTTAAAACACGTTTTCTTTTGCCACGCTCACATATTGATTTCAAAAATTATGAATTTTGGAACCTAGCAATAATTTGACATTCCGGATCCAACAAAAATGGTCTCGTCAAAAACAGAGGTCATTTGCAAAATCACTATTTTTAAGGGCTATATTTCCATAGCGACTATTCTGAATTTTCAACTGGGCATAATTTTTTATTCCCGCTATGAAATTTAGATTTTTTAGATTCGTTGGAAAGATATTTTCGAACAGATTCAAATATTTCTGGTTTCGCGCAAATCTGGTTTATTTTGAATCCAGTACATTCAATTGAAATTTGAAATCGAATTTTCAAACTACCACGCCATTTCCAATTCCATTTATAATTAAAATAAATATTTATATTCTAACTTTGATTTAAATAAATATACATTCTAATTCTATTCAAAATAAATTACTAGTCGTTATTATTTAAAATAAATCCTTTTAAATATTCAAAATTCATTAAAATTGCCAAAATAAAAATTTTAAATTGGTTCTGATTTTCCGGGTTGTTACAATCTCCCCCACTTAAAATCTTTTTGTCCTTGAAAAGGAACAGAGCTGAAAGTTTTTTAACTAATCAACTCAACTTTCAGTTTGGCGTTTATTCTTCAACTTTTCCGTTTCTAAGAATTTTCCAATTCTTCAAAAATTTGGCTAACACCCTAAATTTTTCGAAAAATTTCGCCATAACCTGCTTTGTACGGGGAGCACCGGGAAAATCTTCAACCCGCCACACAAGCCCTCTCATCTCAAAAAGAAAAAGAAAAAGCCAAGCGGTTAGCCAATTGGCTCATAAAATCATCCAAACCCAATAAATTAGTAAACAGGTACCTATTTGTCGGGCATACAATTTTATTCCCCAGCTCTAGCCTCCTTGCTATGACATGTTCAATGTATATACTATATGCATGCAATCTCAAACAATTTCCAATTCAGTTCAATATTTGATACAATTTGGTTATATGTACCATTCTTTCACATAGTAGTTTTATTAGATACCAAATAATCATACAACACAACCATAAATCAATTAGTGAATTAACGTTTTAAATTCATAATTTTGATACATATACAGAAAATCATGTTTTTTATGCCAATTCACAACAATCAACCCTATCTAGTTTTGGTTCTCACACCAGTCAATTGGAACCATATAGATATCCCACTTTCGAAACTCGAACACAAATACTGATGACGCCGCGACATCATCAAAATCATCTACGGGCGACTAGAGTGTGATTCTATATCTATCCAGTATTAAAACTTCGAATACACGTTTGCAAGGTGTATATGAAAAATCTTTATATAATGGATTGTCCAAATTCAATACAAATAAATATTCAATTACGTTGAATAATGTTTAAATTTTCAAAACAATATTTGTTTTCATTTTTATTTTAAAAATAATACTCTTCACACTCATTCTAGGATACTACTGATCCCATCTCTAACGAGTCATTTTCATTGGATATTACTAATCCAATCTCTGATGAATTCTCTCATTCAGTTCTAACATGTCTGGTTCTCGATCTCTGTAAACCAAAGCTTTGATACCATGTGTGATGACCCGAACTTCCCCGTAAAGGAAAGCTCGGATTGAGTTGAGAACACGACAAATCAGAACATAAACAGAAGAGCATTTCATTGCTTATTATAACAATTTACATCAGAGTACAAGAATATACTGAGTATGAATAAATATTATACAACAGAAAAATATCAGAGATTACAAATTATAAATCAGTGGAAAATAATACAAAACACAACTGAAAGAAATACACGGATACAGAGCTTTCTGAATATCGTTCCAGCTGTAAACCAGGATCTTGTGAATATAAATATGGAAAACCAAAACTACTAGCTGCCTGTGTGGAAAATAGGGGCACCCAGAGTTTAGGTTAAAACAATAAACTCCAGGTCAGCCATGTGACTGGTGTGAGAACTAAAACAGATATTTAAAACTTTACTTTAAAAATAAAGTAAATCAAGGGACTACGCCATATAACACGGAACGGGTTTCCTCCCAAGAATACCAATGCATATAACAAAACAGCGCAATGCTTTTTAGAAAAATGAAGTTATTATAAGACTCAGGTCCCATTACACAATGCAATGCAAGATGGAGGATAGAGTTTTTCTTTATGATAGCCAAACATGCTTGGTACGTTTAAACCAAATCTTTTTTATACTATTATAGTGTAAAGTGTATGAAAACAACTTCAAATATAAATGTATCAATCATAGACGACATAGTGCCCTATACCACTATGTTGCCATACTAGGCCCTACAATCAAAACCGAAATGTCATGTATTGGAAATTGGATTTCCATCATAAGTCGAGGCAAGGGATGTACTCCTCGCCGGCTTTGGGACACTCTAGCAAATGCCTCAGGATCTCCCGCTGAAGACCCTTGGATCCTCCAAGGCCGGTCCACACTTACGTTAGTGGATTAATATTCCTAAACACACGTTTCCCAGTCCTATATCCATCAGCTCCGAAGAGACAAATATATCTGAGGCGCCTCGCAATCCAACAACCACATAGGTAAAAGTATAACAATGTCAGGGCATGCAAAACCATGACACCACCCATAGCTAGAATGAAACGTCATGTTCTCCTTGGGTCCCTTATCCCATTTTTGACTCATACCGAGGTGCGAGGCTCGTGAATTAATGCAACACACAAAGACATGCTGTATTATAGTCGTGCTTTGATCATTAACCACAAGCCTCTGCTTTTCAATAGAAGCCTTGATCATTTGCATCTCAGCATGTCACACAGGCAATTCATGCCATGCGATTGATATCTATCGATATATAACCTCTGAGCTCGTACGTCTCAGAGATGGGCATTAAGTAAGAGAATAAATTCTCCACCGTTAAACAGATATATATTTAACAGAAATCAATCAGCACATAATAAAATCCAATGTCAGACACACATCCATTTACAAGTTGGTTCTGGGTTTGAACGAAACCGGAGGCACTCCTTGTCCCATATGTCCAATACATGAGAGAGGTCCTCGCATATCCGGTCGATCTCCAAGTACGTCTGGACGATCACCACTTATTACCTCGTCTTTGGGTGTACAGCCTAATCAAGACATCAGTAATCATCCAAACGATGTGAAGACCTCCGGTCTTCAACCACCGTCTTCATCATCGACTTATCGTCGAATCAGTTATTCAGAATGGGTATAAACCCGGCCTTTCCGAATAACTCGCGTATCTAATAAACAAGTGCTATAAAACACAACATACGCCTCATTCCAATTCTGAATATTCTTTTATTTAAATATTCACATCCTTAGGGATTTGTTCCCATTAATTTTATCAAAGATAAATTCTTCAAAATTTATTCTTTAATCTTCCTTTAGATATCATTCAAACCATATTAAGGTTTTCCGAACTAGTCGGGATTAATGCACCTTACCGAAGTAATCATTTATTTAATTTCTCAATCCCAGCCCAAGTATTACTCCATAACTAACACCACAGCGTTATCGGTGATACTCCATTCTCGATCATTTCCCAAATTTGATAATTTAAATTATCAATTCCCATTTCAATCTAATTAAAGATTCATTAAAACTTCACTTAGTTTTAATCTTCCCAAAAATCAATATTAATGATTATTCGACTTCTAGGAAAATAATACTTATCTTTAACTGGGTTAAAGAACCAATGTCATTTAAAACACAGTTCATTATAAACCCAAATCACATTCCATCAGTCTCTAACCGTAAATTAGTAAGAGAACAATTCCCTAAGTATTAATCCCGAAGGCTGAAACCAACATCAGATCAATACCCAGGAAACCATTTAACTTAGCTAATCTCCAGTTAGTTTCTAATTTTCTTAACTCCATTGGCTTTAAGAACATTATTATTAAAGATACCATTCACGACAAACCCAAAATCTCATTCCATTGTTAATCGGGTTAAAGAACAAGCGTTATTTAAAACACCGTTCATGATAAACCCAAAATCTCATTCCATTGTTAATTGGGTTAAAGAACAAGCGTTATTTAAAATACCATTCACGATAAACCCAAAATCTCATTCCATTTTTCATCGGGCTAAAGAACAAGCGTTATTTAAAACACTGTTCATGATAAACCCAAAATCACATTCCATCAGTCTCTAACCATAAATTAGTAAGAGAACAATTCACTAAGTATTAATCCCGAACGCCGAAACCAACATTAGATCAATACCGAGGAAACCATTCAACTTAGCTAATCTCCGTTAGTTTCTATTTTTCTTAACTCCATTGGGTTTAAGAACAGTAAAGATACCATTCACGACAAACCCAAAATTCAATTCAATTCAATTTCAATTAAATATTAATTAATTGGAAAACTTCATTAAATCTTAATAAAAAGATTTAATCTTTTCTCAACTGGGTTTAAAAATAGTGTTAATGAAGACACCGTTCACGACAAACCCACAATCCAATTTGATATTAAATACAAGGCTCTAAATAGAAAATATATCAGCTTATATTCAATATCAAATTCTGAAACCAACAAATATCGTATTGGAATAACGATATATACATCTTCCAAATTCCTTCACAATATCCGTATAATCACGGAATCCAATATCAAAATATTCCGAAGATACTTTCGATTCAAATCCATTCCATTTCTTATATTGGAAATTTCTGTTATTTTAAAACCATTTCAAATCCAATTCGTTTATTTAAAAACATTGGATTGCAATTCTATTTCATAACTAGTTCATTTCGATAAAAAAATATTTTTATCTTTTCAAATATGGAAAATTTCATCCCAATTCTTTCCAAATCATTTATTATGATTTTACACAAATTATTGATATTTCTAATAATTTTATCAAGGCCCGTACAATCGATTTCCATAAACGGTCATCGAACTGCACTTACAACAACCTTTTCCATATTTGATTTGGACATGATTCCAAATCCAACAGTTAGAATTCAAAACTCTTGTATTAGTTGGAAAGCTCTTTTCGATACGAACCCAACGGTTCCGATTTTAGGAGAATCCGACGGTCAGATCTCCCATAATGTGTGTTCGAAATCAATGGTAGAAATTCGCGAACTGCCGCGGCGCGGCGCGTTCTATTAAGGCCATTAAATATATATAATATATATATTATATATTTCATAGATTTCCATTTAAAACGTATTTTATAAATCGTTTTAAATTCGTTTTCAAAACGATTTCAACTTCATATTCAATTTCGAATCAAAATTGAATATTCCATATCATCGATATATAAATGATAGTATTTTAAAAACATTAGATTTTGGAATCACTTCCTTTTCGATATTCATTATAAAAATGAATAAAATCGATATAAATATCGTTCACGTCAAAATGGCGTCAATTAAATCAACACGGCTTTATATATTTAAATATATTCATGTCCATCCCAAATCGGACATCAAAATCAAATTTTGATCGTTCACTAAATATTATTTTAAAATTTTCATTATTTTAAAATATTCGTCAATTTAAAATATTCGTTCTTTCCGAATTGGAATCAGACACAGTCAATTAGCATATAATTTTATTTATATCGATTTCATACACACATGTACACAACAATAATCAAACTCAGTCAACCATCATTCAAAGTGCATTACACAACTGCATAAGCGTTAAATATGAATAATTAACACTTACAACAATCTGTCAACCCATCGATTGACATACAACTAAATATTGGGATTAGTGTATGTCTAATATCATCCCAATACCCGTGTAGGGTTTTCAAACAACAAACACTGATTCTTATTTGTGCAGTTAGGCGATGTGTAAAATATATCGTCCCAATCAATATCAGTTAAATGTGTGTACATAAACAAATTGTACGATTTGTAAATGAATATTTATTTTATTCATATAAACATTAAAAATTATATTTTTAACTATAAAATATTTATTTCATCTCATGAATATTTTATACAGTTCATTTGAACAATAAAAATGATATTTTTATTGTTCAAACATTTTTAGAAAATTTCGGCAGCATAACGGTGTGATACTAGAACCAGAATAAGGTCTAGCCTTATCCCTCACCTACTAATGACTCGCGCCATATACATAACCAATTCTAATTAATTCAACTCACTTCCCAAATAAAATTCTAACAAATAAACCAATCAGCCAAACAACCAAACAAACATGGTTTCAAACAAAGGTGTCGGGTGCTACTAAGCACCATCTGCATCCTAGTATATATATTTAACTAGAAAACAAATTAAAGTGGGAAGTTCCCACCTTTGGGATCCACTCCTCCAGTTTTATTTCTGGATTTCTGAACCGTTTGGATTTGCCGGAAATTCCAACGCAGTATTTTCTACGTTGTTCATATTAAAAATCACATTTTTAATATGATGTTTATATTATTTAAAAATCGCATTTTTAGATCGCTATATATATGTATATATAAAAGATCACATTTTTATATCGCTATATATATAATAAAAATCGAACTTTTATATAACCAAAAATCAAATTTTTAAACAATGCTACTACATATATAAAAATCACATTTTTATATAATTATATATATAAAATAAAAATCATATTTTTATGTAATGATATATGTAATTAAAATCATATTTTTATTTCTAATCTACATTATAAAAATTATATTTTTTATCTACTTGAAAATTATATTTTTTTTACCTAACTTAAAATCAATCTTTATATAGCTAAAAATCTTATCTTTATATAATTAAAAATCTAATCCTTTCATTTATAAAAATATATTCTTTTCATTTATCAAAATCAAATCTTTTTATTTATAAAAATCAAATTTTTTGTTATTAAAAATCCATAATTATTCAAATATAAAAATCATATCTTTTAATTTATAAAAATCAAATCTTTTTATTACCATTTAATCAATATAAAAACCAAATTTTTATTCACATGAAACCTATATAAAAATCAAATTTTTATTCATATGAAACCTATATAAAAATCAAATTTTTATTCTTGTTTTATATTCCTAAAAACTGAATTTAAACAACGTATTCGAATTAAATTAATTAAACTAGAAATACTCACTTTTTTCTCTTGAAAGAAAAATCCAATCGTTGATGGAGGAGGGTCATCAATCGGAGGAGGGTGCTGGCGGTCTGCAGGCAGGGGGGAGTCACAGTGGTGGTCCAGGGGAGAGTGGCGGCTGCGGTTCAGGATATGGGGGCTGCGCGGTTTTTTTTTTGAATCGTGGTGGAGGAAGAAGGGGATCAGAGGGAGGAAGAGGAGCGATGGGGGGCTAGGGCTCGCCGGCGGCGGTGCGGCGTAGGGCTAGGCGGCGCGGTGGAAGCTAAGGCTGAGCGACGGGGTAGCTTCGTTTTTTTCTTTAATATACACGAATTAGATAGGAGAGAGAAATAGAGGGGGCATCTAATTTATATTTATATTTTATTTTAAATCCAAAAAGTAACTTTTTTCTTTTGAACTCCGAATCGAACCTAACGACTATCGCCCCCAACTAATTACCCCCATTCCAAACACAATGAGATATATTTCGCAACCCACTTCGGCTGTTACAATTAGTTTTTGCTAAATTTAAAATATAAATCATTATATTTTAAATTCGAACACACATTTTAATTTACTGGGGCCACATACAGACTCCAAAAATTCCAGAAAAATAAATCTAGCCATGTTTTGACGATACGGTCCTAACAAAACTAATTTCTTCGAATTTGGAGACCATTTTAAAAATGGTCATTTTCCAATCGACTAAATTAAAACTGAACTGACCAAAAACGTTTAAATTCACCACGCTTACATATTGATTCTAAAAATTATGAAAATTGGAATTCAGCAATAATTTGACATTCTAGATCCAACAAAAGTGGTCTCGTCTAAAATGGAGGTTGTTTGCAAAATCGTTATTTTTAAGGGCTATATATTTTATAAATTCCATAACGACTATTTTGAATTTCAACTGGACATAACTTTTTATTCCCGTTATGAAATTTGGATTTTTCACATTCGTTGGAAAGATATTTTCAAATAGATTCAAATATTTTTGGTACTACTAAAATCAGGTTTATTTTGAATTCTGTACATTCATTTGAAAATTGAAATCGAATTTTCAAACTACCGCGCCATTTCCAATTCCTTTTATAATTAAAATAAATATTTATATTCTAATTTCGATTTAAATAAATTTATACGTTCTAATTCCATTCAAAATAGATTTTTAATCATAATTATTTAAAATAAATCTATTTAAATATTCAAAATTCATTAAAATTGCCAAAATAAAATTTTTAAATTGGTACTGATTTTCCGGGTTGTTACATCGATGGTGTTAGATAGTTGTCAGGGGGTGGGTACGGCATGCGGCGGGTGGATGTTGATGTCGAGCTGGGAGGTTGTGATGGGTGGCAATGGGTTTTGGGTGACAAGGAGAATTGCATAATGAAGGGGAGCAAATACAAACATAAGGGAGAAACAGGCCTGATTTTTCTTTGCAAAATTAACGTTGCTAACAGTTTAAACGTAAGGGGAATAAATACAAAATGTAACTAGCCGTGACCTAATTTTGGTTTAACATTAATTATTAGTTTAGAATAGAACTTAGAAAAAAAGAATACGATACCTAGTTCGAAACAGTAAAGGTGAAAGGTAGGAGAAACAAGTTTCAACGTGCCTAACTCTTCTCCTTCAAATGTGCCCAAATTTTCTTTTCATGCCTATTTAGAAGTTAATGTGGTGATTTCTTGAACAGATATTTAAACAACCTCTAGTTCATAAATGTGTCTAATCCATAATTTAAACATGCCTGATTATTTTATACAAGCCATACTTTATAAATGCCTAACCATTGTTTAAAAATGTTGCTAATAGTTTAAACGTACCTAATTTGTTTAAACATATACACAACGGTTAGCACAATATTTATCTAGGATCATATATTAATGTATACAACCCAAGTTTTTATATGCTTGCATAATAGTATGTTGTCACCATCTAGAGAATATTCATATTTGTTCTTCTTTTCGCTTCTGTATCTCCCAAGAACGGTTATGTTGCTAGCAACCGTAGGTGACAATATATTCGGAACATTCAAGCGAAGTGAAGGGTCGGTCATGTTTAGACTGGGTTGCAAGATTTTCTTGTTGAACCCAATATATTCCTCTCTAGAGATACACTTTTGGGAAGGTTTTTGCCCATACCTTGCCGTGGAAATCCATTCTCCAATAAGAGCCCACGGTTTTGATTGTATACTATGTATGTACAGCGTGAGATGCAAGCGTTCTGCTAAATTGTTATTTATTTTTATTTAAACATTATTATAATATTGGAAAAGATATGATTTCAAAAATGTTTTGGGTTATCGTAAGATAAAAACTGCCCGTATTTATGTGTGGATATTCGAAAAGATTTTGACTTAAAAATCAAGTTGTGTGATACCTTTAAACTTAGTGGGTTTCTAACACTATACTGATCCAACATTTGAAATGCTCCAGTTAGACCGAGTTGTATAGGTTCAGGTTATCGGATGCTGTGAAGAGACAAGCTGGATAAGTTCAGACGTACGATATTATATAATATTTTTCCACTATTTGTTGTATATGAGGATAGGTTGTTGTAATTGTCCAGATGTGTTATGTACTCCGGTGATTGTAATTTTTTTTAATCTCTCTATAAAGATTTATTTATATATTATATTTTGTTCCGCTACGATATGAGACTTTGTGTTGTGTTGGTTCTTCTCCTTCTATTTTAATATTTCTTTCTTTCTTATATCGCGCTCTAATTTCTTTCTATTAAATATCTATTTTTTTCATGTAATTTGGGTTGGACATGAGTTGTAGTTGTCAACTCAAAGGGTGGGAAACATTCGGTATGTTACAGAGTCAATCATGGGACTATTATGAGAAAACCCTATAGTTAACTAACCTGTTTAAAAGTAAAACATATCATGGGACCACGCCGTATGTCACGGAATAGGTTTACTCCAGCCGAATGCTGTGCATAAACAACTACCAAAAATAGACTTATGCAACCTACAATGCATCAAACAATATGCAATCGCTCAGTCTACCCATTTAGGCTTAAACCTTAAACTTAGATTTTCAAAATCTAATTATCTTTATAGAAATTATTCCTTTGGACTTTAGTTCCGATTTCTTACTTCAAATCATTTGAAATACATATCTAGCTTTCATATCAAAGAAGATTTCACTTCGGGATCTCAAACCAAAACATTTGGAAATATGATTCCAAAATATCACAATACACACATAATAATACATATGCAACCAAATATCGAGAGGTTCCTCCTATCAAACAAGGAAAAGGGCATTCACCTTTCTCTTTCTTGATATGCATACACACACACACTCACACATGTGCACCTCCCACACATGGGGTAGGCTACACTATCCACTGACCAATTCTTAAGGTCCTGGGTCTTCCTCTCAACCATACTTTTAGTCGTAAGGGTTAGCCGAATCTTTAGCAACACACTAAATCTTTTATATCCTGAAGTAGAAAAATCATTAACACCTCTAATTACAAGTATAATCAAATCTATATAGATTTCCACTTCCAAATCATTTCGAAATCATCAGGTTTAGCCCTCGAAATCCTTTCTATTTTATGAAACATTTTTATAAACATTCCCTGTCCAAAATCGGGAATAACATTTCTTTTCACCTAAGAAAATCTCATTTCAAAGTCATTCATTAAATTTGAAATGAACTCAACAACATCACTAAACACCTTGTAGTCAAATCGTGAAACTAATAACCAGGTGTTAACATACAAATATTGCTACCCAACCTAATGCTAAATGTAAAAGCATATTTTTCTCATAGAATGGTCGACCACAATCCAAACAATCAGTCGACGATAATGAACATCAACAACCAAATATATTTGGTTCTAATACCTCTCGTGTTTTGGTAAATTTAATTACCATCTTACTTCTCAAATCTAATTAAAGATTTACTAAAAATTTACTTAGTTTTAATATCAAACACAATATAATTTGATATCAAATACAAGGCATTAAATAGAAATCGTATCGACTTATATTCGATATCAAACTCCGCAATCAACAAATACCGTATTGGGAATAAGGATATCGATATCTTCCAAATTCCTCACATCAATATGTATAATCATAGAATCCAATACTGAAATATCAAAAGATTATTTCCATCCAAATCCTTTCCAATTTATATGTTGGAAAACACTGCTTATATTAATACCATTCACAGTCCAATATAATAATTAAAACCATTGGATCACTAATCTTTAGAAAACATCGTCTGATCCGAGTCGAATATCTGATGTTCCTTTTGGTTATTCCCACCCCTCGCCTAATGGAATAATTTCCAATTAGGTCTCATGGGTGGTACGATACTCTACTCTTAGTAATCATTACATATTCCTTTTGGTTCTTTATTCTAGTTGTTACTTGTTCATTCAGACAAAATATCTTTTATCTTTTGAAAACTTGGAATTTTCATTTATAAATCTTTTCAAATCATTTATTATGATTTAACATAATTTATCCATATTTTTGATAATTTTAATATGGTCTCTACAGTTGGTTTCCAATTCTGATCACTGAACTGCAATTATAGCGATCGGTTCAAATATTGATTTGCACTTATCTTGAAATCTAACCGTTGGATCTTAATATATTAAATATATTTGGAAAGTTCTTTTCGAAACAAATCTAACGTTTCCAATTTCAGGAAAATCCGATTATCGGATCTCCCGTTATACCCGTTTAAAGTTACGAGTCAAAAAAGCGAATTACTGCTATGCGATACATTCTATTTTATTTTATATTCGACGTATATAGTTATACATCGAGTTTCGTTGCTTTTAAATAATAGTGTCCGTTTAGCATAGGTCCCTGTTAAAGTTTTAAATTAGGCTCAAGTACGGTCCAAAAATTATTGTAAATTAGGTCCCTATTCTTCGAAAAATTATCAAAAAATCATCAAAAAATATAAAAAAATCACGATAATTCATTATTAAATAAAACACGTGCATGCCGAAAAAATCAGGTGTTAAAATAATCAAAAACCACGTCAAAAACCCAGAATAACAGAAAATCAATGAAACAACAGGTTTTTGCATCAAAAGATGTATCTATTTGCATACATTCATGCTTATATTTCAGCGTTTCACCTAAATGCAGTATAAATGCATACACGAATGCAGCTAAACAACATTATATGCATTCTTTTACGCTTATATTCAAATCTAACCTATTTTTTCAAGCATTCGCCGTTTTCATACATTGTTGCACACATTTATGCCCTTGTACAGAATACGTGCAAGCATTCATGCGCATATTCAGAAGCCGTCGTCCCTTTTAAATTTGTTGCACACATGCATGCATATACACAGAATAGTTGCATTCATGTATGCAATTTTTCGTAACACATGAACCTCAGTTCAACTTTGTATGCATACATGTATGCGGCTATTGGTAATAGTTGCATACATGTATGCGTATATTGGTCCGGATTTTCAACAGAAAAACACTATATGAATATATGCTACTATTGGCAATAGTTGCACAGAAGTATGCAACTTTTTTTTTTGGTGAGTGCTTCTGGGAATATTTCCTATTTTTTGATTTTTTTAAGACACTGGCGCATTTTTTTGGCTCAAAATTGGGGAAAGGCGGAAGTAGAAGGAGCAACAGGCGGAAGGGATAAAAAAAAGATCGACACCTTCATTTTAGGGATCGGATTTGCAAACAAACTTTGGGGGGGACGTGCGCTGTATTTTGAAAGGTTTTCGGGATGTGAGCCTAATTTTTAATAAATAATATTTCATTATTTTATTTGGCTAACGCCTTATATTTTTGGAAAATTTCGCCATAACCTCATTTGTACGAAGTGATCAGAAAAACCTCAACTCGCCTCTCTAGGCCCCCATAAATCAATGAATATATATATATATATATCCAATCAATATTAATTGAGAGATGTGTAAAAATATATCATCCCAACACCCATGTGGGGTTTACATCAAGTGTACAAACAATTGGCTTATATACACATAAGGGAAATGTGTTAAAAATTATCATTCCAAGACCTGCGTGGGGATTATATCATGATCGATGTTGCTTATATGCACACAAGAGATATGTATATTTTTGTCAAGACAGGTGTCGGGTTTGTTATTAAATCCTGTGATTTATCGTTATAGTTATTTAGTCTACACCATAAAAGCATTAAACAATTACATGCTATATGATTATACTTTCTAGTCCACATCGGGTAATAACTTGACAATTACCTGCCATACGATTCTTCTTCTTCTGTCCTCAAAGTATAAACATTAAACAATTACATGTTTATACGGATATGCTATGTTATGCAGTGTGATCCAAAATCGTTTACTATCCAATGGCGTACATTTTTATTTCATACAAGAAACCATCACAGCGCATTCAATTCACACACAATCGATAATAATTAATAAATTGCGCAATCAATGCCATTTAAGGTGCAGTAAATTCTCAATAGACTTGGTGTATAGTTCAATAGACTTGGGATAATTATTGTTGATGTACCACTTATAATCGACTAAACTCGTTGTAACAAACATTTATTATGGTTTTATTTAAAGGTACATCTAATTTAAGTTATTATATTTTATCCCTTCCGCTGTGTGAGATTCCAATTTCGTTTTAATTTGCTCTATTATACCTGTTTAAGTATTTCCTTATAGAAACCAACGATCCATTTAGAATGACTATAAATTCCGATGGGACTTTTCTGGGTCGGAATTTACGCTCATTCCTGGTGGGTTATTACATGAAAAAAAGGAAAATAGCTCATTCCTTATACTTAAACCCTTATTCTCTAGTATCTTCACTTCATATTCATTTCAGGCAAACTAAATCCTATAGAGGTCTGTCATTTTTAAAGGAAAACAAAGAAGTAAAAGCTAGAAACTAAGAAATTAAAGCTTAGAAAATTAAATCAATACCAAACCTTATCATTGCTCGACCTAATGAAGATGAATAATAGTTACATCTCAACACTGCTATTATTTAATTTGGTTTTAGGGTAAACTTGGATTGCCTATGATTTTTTATGTCATAATTGACTGTCGAATGATGATTTATACGAATTATTTATAAAATTATGTTACATATTTAAATGAGGCAACCTATTAAATGAACTTCAAATGCATTGATATTTTAGTATAATGCTAGAAACATTATTTTTAAAGTGGTTTTTTATTTCATACTTTTCTAAACTTGTAAGAATATTTAGTGAATTTTCTAAATTAGAAAATAATCATGCTTAATTATTATAAACATTATTTGATGTCTTTGGATCCAATATATATATATATAAGAAATTAATAAATGTATATATCAAAAAGGAGAAAACCTCCTTTTTCCAGAGGCATACAAAAATAGTTCCATAGTATAAAGACAACCACGGAAACTGTGAAATATGGTACAAAAAAAAAAGATGAAACGAAACAAATAGACAGCCCCACACTTGCCAAACAGACCGCTCAAACCGCAACCGACAAAAGCCAACGAGAGCTACAAGTGAAAAGTCGAAACATCTAGAGACAGATGTAATACAAAAGACGAAATAGCAAGACCAAGAACCACCAAGTCCACCCTAGCTCCAGCTCCACTCAACCACACTGACAAAAACCAAATGCGAGCAAAGATGCAAACCCATGAAAGCCTCCAACCAGAAAGCGATCTGATAGAACCCGAAATCAAAAACCAAACCTAAAAAAAGGAGGGGGATGATGGAAGATCACCCGACACCTGCCCGGTGGATTGGAACCATAGTAATGCTGAAAACACGAGCCAACGCTAAAGACCTAGGGTGAAGGATACCCAAGAGAGGCCTATCACAAAATGCAAAGAAGACATCATCCTTTACCCTACGAATGATGGAAGAAGACGCCATAGGAATCTCTTCGAAGATGGACTTGTTACGAGCATATCAATTATGCCTAAAAATAAGATAGGGAAGAAGACAAAAAAAGACAGATCAAAAGGTTTATTTGGCCCTGCCTCCTCACCATAGCCAAAGCAAATCAAGAAACGATGGTGCAATACCACCAAGACCGACCTGAATCTAGAAGAAAGACCAAACGGATCGGGCACAAACACCAGCGAAGAAAAAATGAGCAGCTGATTCCAAGTCTCCTACTTGAAAACATCGGCAACGGGACACAACTGGGATTTTGATCCGCTTAAAATTTTCATCGAGTGGTAGACACCCATGGAGAGTTTTCACATGAAATTAGAAACCTTAGGAGGAATGTTGGGATCCCAAATAAAGGAGAATGTCGGAATTCTAGGGAACGAAATCTGCGTAGAATTTCAAGCCGCACTCAGAGAGAAAGGACCATCATTCCAACCTGATTAACATGTAAAAGTGTTAATTTTTTATGCTTATAATTTATCTTTATTGTAAATAAATAAATTTTACATTGGGTATTTTCATATATTTTCACAGTTTATTCATCAATTCTCATGCACCCCGAAAAGCAAAGATATTATACAAGAAGAAGACCAATTTTGAATATTTTATCCTATGTTGCCTTTGGAATCTAATAAACGTCCTTGTTTGGAAGAATTAATCACATGCGATCTTATCTCCCTTCAATTAATCACATGTCAAACAAGGAAGATATGGGAGGAATAATTGCTGATGGGAAGAATAATTGCTGATGGGAAGAATAATCGCTGATTGGATGAATAATTGCTAATTGGAGGAATAATTACTGATTAATATAAGAGAAATAATTGCTATTAAAAGGGCCATATATGCATATATTGGATTAAGGTTTGAGGTTGGCATTTTATCTTATAAATACCGTTGTACTCTCATTGTAAAAAGGATCCGGGAATCAATAAAGTTTTTTCTATTTTCTCTTTTCTGAATTTTTATTCTCATGACAAGTGGTGTTGTCTAGTTAATTAGATTTGCTAGAACACAACTGTTATTGCAATTTTATTTTCCTGTTAATTTATTTCTATTTTGCAAGTCTATTTCCAGCAATCTGTTTATTTCCTAATCATTGAATTGATTATAGATTCGATTAGATTCGAATCTGTTGTGAATTCAATCGCAGTTTTAATTTGTTTTATTGATAATTGTAATTTGGTCGTTGATTCAATTAGTTTTGTTTTGAACCAAGTTGCAATTTCAATTTTAATCACCCTCCAATTTTGTCTTACTCGCCTAAGGAATATATAAATAACAAAAATTAATTTATCCTCCCTGTGTTCGACCTGCATACTACACACCTGTACGCTTGCAGAATTTATTACAATATCGCGCTTTTTTAGCGTCGATCAAGTTTTTGGCGCCGTTGCCGAGGAGATAACAATTAAATTTTATTGTTTATTTAATTTCTGATTTTGTTAGTTTTTATTTTTATTTTTATTTTTGTTTTTGTTTTGTTTAAAACAAATCTCTTTATTAGTTGATTTTGTATCAAACATTGGTGCTAGAATCATCTAAACAAGAAAAGAGAAAAAAATTCTTACAACTTTTGTCTCTTAGTTTCTTTTCTTTAATCTAAACTATTTCCTTCCTTCCCAATTTTTACATTTGTTTGTTTCCCTCTTGCAAATTCATTCCTACTTTAGACAAATAATAAAAAAAAGAACTTGCCAAAATTTCTTGACTTTATTTCCTTTTTTCTTTCATTTATTTATTTCCTTTTTTATTTCTCAATCTCTTTCTTTTCTTTTATAAATTCTTCCTTCTTTTCAATTCTTAAAAAAAAAACCTTTCAAATTTTGCTTTATTTTTTCCCATTTCTTTTCCCAATCTTCCACGTTCTCTTTCTTCTTTTACAAATCAGAAAAAAAGAAAATTTTTGTCATTAATTTCTTTCCATTATACAAGTTCTTTCCATTTTCTTATATTTTCTTCTTACAAATCTCTTTCTGTTACAAATCTCTTCCCCTTTTAAAAAACAAAAAAAAATTCCTTCTGCAATTTTTTCTTAGTCTTGAAATTCTCTGCCACAACAAACGTTCAAATCCTCCTTCCATCATCAACAGCCACACCACAAAAACTTGATCGACGCTAAAAAAGCGTGATATTGTAATAAATTCTGCAAGCGTACAGGTGTGTAGTATGCAGGTCGAACACAGGGAGGATAAATTAAATTTTGTTATTTATATATTCCTTGGGCGAGTTAGACAAAATTGGAGGGTGATTGAAATTGAAATTGCAACTTGGTTCAAAACAAAACTAATTGAATCAACGACCAAATTACAACTATCAATAAAACAAATTAAAACTGCGATTGAATTCACAACAGATTCGAATCTAATCGAATCTATAATCAATTCAATGATTAGGAAATAAACAGATTGTTGGAAATAGACTTGCAAAATAGAAATAAATTAACAGGAAAATAAAATTGCAATAACAATTGTGTTCTAGCAAATCTAATTAACTAGACAACACCACTTGTCATGAGAATAAAAATGCAGAAAAGAGAAGATAGAGAAAAGTTTATTGATTCCCGGATCCTTTTTACAATGAGAGTACAACGGTATTTATAAGATAAAATGCTAACCTCAAAACTTAATCCAATATATGCATATATGGCCCTTTTAATAGCAATTATTTCTCTTATATTAATCAGCAATTATTCCTCCAATTAGCAATTATTCATCCAATCAACAATTATTCTTCCCATCAGCAATTATTCTTCCCATCAGCAATTATTCCTCTCATATCTTCCTTGTTTGACATGTGATTAATTGAAGGGAGATAAGATCGCATGTGATTAATTCTTCCAAACAAGGACGTTTATTAGATTCCAAAGGCAACATAGGATAAAATATTCAAAATTGGTCTTCTTCTTGTGTAATATCTTTGCTTTTCGAGGTGCATGAGAATTGATGAACAAACTGTGAAAATATATGAAAATACCCAATGTAAAATTTATTTATTTATAATAAAGATAAATTATAAGCATAAAAAATTAACACTTTTACATGTTAATCAGGTTGGAATGATGGTCCTTTCTCTCTGAGAGCGGCTTGAAATTCTATGCAGATTTCGTTCCCTAGAATTCCGACATTCTCCTTTATTTGGGATCCCAACATTCCTCCTAAGGTTTCTAATTTCATGTGAAAAATCTCCTTTATTTGGGATCCCAACATTCTCCTTTATTTGGGATCCCAACATTCTTCCTAAGGTTCCCAACATTCGCCTAAATGTGCTTCAAGCTTCCTTGCTTTGCTTCAACTCATCCTTTTCATTGCATTGAATTCATCTAAAGCCTTGCTTCGAAGCCTTCTAATGCTTCACTTTGAATTGCTGGGTCGATTTGAAGCCTTCCTTTGTATTGCCTTAATTCTACATATCCTATGGAGCTACTTTGAGCCTAATCAGTATCCCTAACTACTCTAATTTGAAAGCTCTCCGACCCTTTGGAAGCAACTTTTATCTAGCTTTGAATCCCTATGTATATTAGAAGCTTATGGTTTTGAACCTACACAATGGTTTCTACCATGCCTTACCTGAACTCGACATACTCACAACGCCTTGAACCCACCCAAAACTGGACCTGATCAACTTCAGACCAACTCTGACCATCTTCCGACCACCCATTTGATCCTAAAATGCACCTTACTAACAAACAAGATCAAACATAGTAAGCCATTCATACATTAATTCAATTAAATGATAATTCAAATATTCATACATTAGTTTAAACAATTCACACATTTTTAAACAATAGTCATAAGCAACACTTAACTACAAACAATCACAGTTCTAAATCTAAATGTAAAACCCCCTGAATCACGCTAGATTAACCCTTTTAATTGTTATATTATATAGTTCAATTTTTCTAAAATTTTGAGTATAGATATATAATTACTAGATTTGATTTAGATTAAGTTAACATTTAGATGATTACAATCTACTTATTCTAACATATGTTCTAATATAATCATATGGAAAATCATTATAACTTACCTATCATTCAAAACTTATGAATTTGAATGAAGATCAAATCTGACCATGCAACAATGGTTTGAAGATGTACTTAAGACAACAAGATCTAATAACTTGATGTAGATCTAACTTATAATACTACAACAAAATAATCATTTTACAATGGGCAACGCCCATTGCATATGGGTTTCGTAATGCGCATTGAAGCCGTTGTATTAAGCCACGTTGTTATACGTCACCCTTTTTACAATTGCCATTGGTTGTTGTAATAGACTCTATGACAAAAATTAGTGCCTATTGTAATAGGTCACTTTTTTAAAACGGTCATTGACCATTGCAATTAACTTTATGACAACAACTAATGCCCGTTGTAAATGTTGAAACTTGCAATGGGTCCGAATAGTACAAATACTGTAAATAAATATTTACAAGAATTAAATATCCAACTTAGAATTTAATTTTAAACAGATATTTCTTCAAATAAATATTTATTACACTTTTTAATAGTACATATATGATTTTTTTCTCTATTACACAATCACTTATACATACACTTCCTTACTTAATTTCACTTGTATACATTAGCTCCTTACCACACACTCTTTTACTTATATACATGTATATATTCACTCAAATTCTCACTCTAGTTTTACTATACGGCTTGCTACTTCAGAATTTGTCCAGCCACCTGTCGTGCCTGTCAGAATGAAACAGCACAGCAAACTGAAAATGAAACAATTTAATTTGGAAATATGATTTTGATTTAAATATTATTTTCCTCGGTTATTTGGGTTGTTCCTCATAATTTCTCTAGATATGGTCAAACGAGTATATATGTGTATATATATATATATGTGTGTGTGTGTGTGTGTGTGTGTGTGTGTGTGTACTCGAACAGCATATAATATCTATAGTGATATATTGAGAATACTATATAGTGTCCAGATGCGTGGTATTTTTCCCACGGACAACTACAAAGGTCAAATCTTTCGATTAAACTCAATGCAGTCAATTCTGACCTCAACAAATTCAAGAGCAACAACACACAATGGCAGCAGCAAAACAAATACAAGATTCAAAACAAAAGGCACAACATTAAAGTTTTGCAGATGAAGTACACAAGGGTGCAACACAAAAGAAAATCACCACAAGTCAGGTTTCAAGCAGCAGCTTTATACTTGATGTTGTGTTTTCAATATTAAACTGTTAATGGCGAAGCAACCTAATGAGTTTATAAAGCAATCAAGCCATCAAAAAACACCAAATGTGAATACCAGTTATTTCCGCATGCTTAAATCTGTCACACCTTCTTCACCTACCTTGTGTTTCATCCATTCTCTTTACAATACCTAACCAATGAACATACCACTATTTACATCTTTCTACAACTTGTTATAAATCTTATATCATCTAAATGAAATAAGAACATAGCACAATCTACATCCATGCCAACTGTATTCATGGTTTAACTCAAAACATGAAGTTCCCATTACATGAAATGTACCAAACGTAAGTACATCATACCAATTCAACTTCCATAAATTCGAGCAGAGTAAGTTCAATTTCTGTAATATATTTGAAAATAGAACTGAACTGCAATAAAGTAGAACCGAGTATGTTCAATTTTCGTAATAAACTTGAAGTAGGAACAACTAAAACAAAATATAAAACATCATTATATCATGTCGGCAGCTAGTTGTGACGTTAGTTTTGGTTTATTGTTGGATCGTATGTTTGAGAGTAACAAAAACTAAACCCAAAAAATAAACAATAATTGGAAAACCCAAATTTAACAAAAAGAAAACTGAAATAACAACGTTAGTTCAGAACGTTGTAGCTTTTTGAAGATTCATATGCATCAAGTGCAATTTTATTGTAGCAACATTCATTTGTTCCATGATTTAATTAGATGTACATATATCTAAGTCATAGAACAACTGGGTTCCTGAACCATTTCTCTTCAAAATAATATTTAAAACATACAGATATGACAACTATTTTTATGTTAAGATTATAAGACACCCAAATAGTGAAACACGGCAAAATGGACGATCGTAGGTAACTACAACATACAAGGAAGTAAGTCCCAAAGTTTGATTATTCGTCGAACTTGAGCATTTGAAGTTTTCAAAGCTACTTTTGTAAGCAACTGAATATAGGTAAAAATTATCAATTTCGAAGTAATATTGAATCATTCAAACAATATTTTTTTCTGAAAGAGTCAAAATCGAGATATCCACAGAAGCCCATAAAATCAAAACATAATCAAAGATATGCAACCTTTTATTTTCAAGATGTTTCGAATCAAACTTTATAGAAATCAGAGATAGTTGATCTTTTATTTTTGGTAAGATGACCAAACCAAATTTCCAGACATCAGGGAGGAATCAAGGGTGTTAAACTCTATGAAATACACCCTTTAACATCATTGGCAAATCAACAAGAGTTCAAGAAAAATTCACAGTAAATCAAAAGAGAAAATTCATACCAATTTCTTAATGTTCTGGGAACTCCAAGGTCTGCATATCCTACGCAAACAACAAGTATCGATCGACAACACTAAATACCAAACATCAAAAGAGAAATATCATTGCTAGTTGCTTCATTAGGGCTTTACCTCCTATCGACCTATATGTATTTTGATTTTTACGTGCCACAGAGAAATTAAAAAAAATTACGGTTTTATTTCTAAGTTAGGAGACAGCGAATTGGGAGTTCTGGATGACGCTTCAGATTGGAGAGCAAAGTGGCACATAGACATAATTCTAGTAAAGTGCGGATTTGGAGCCAAAATTTGGGTTTAAAGCAAAAATTTGTTTTTGAAGTCAAAATGTTGAGTTTGAAATTGAAATAAACTTGTGTTTGCCAAAAATAAGTTTAATTTCGATAAAATTAATATTAGTCCTAATTAATTATTTAAATCAAGTTTTAATTAATTAATACCATAACAAAACTATTAATAAAAGAAAATTATACAATTAATGAAAATAATCGCGAAAATTGATTATTTAATTATAATTATGATCAATAAAAGTTAATTATTAAGGGGGTGTTATTGACACTCCAAATATTGTTAAGGGGTAGCCAATTTTTTATTTTTAAAAAAATTGTTAAGGGGAGTACCAATGGGAAAAGTGGCCCCTTAACAAATAAATGTAATTTTTCCTTATTACCCATTTAGGCTCAATTTCACTCTTATGTTCATTAATCTATTTTTTAATGGTTAATCAACACCATTAGCTGTGGAGAAATCAACCCCCTTGACCGAACTAAAATCATTATTACGACATCCCCTGCCGAAATAAAAAAAACTACATCACGTAATTCCCCAATTTTCAAAATTCGATGAGTCGATTAGATTAATTACACCAAAATAGATACTTTTAGAACGAAAATTTAACTACAACCATCGAAATAAAGAAAAATGAAGATCAATATTACGTACCTTTCGATCATCTTCTTCGCTACCTCATGATCTGATAGAGAGGATAGTGATGCTTTCTTCGTTCTCACCATCTTTTCTTCCACTTTGCCCTGACGTTATTTGCAGTTGAAACAATTTAAGGTTTTTGTGATTTGGGGGACTGATGATTTTACGGTGAGTAATTTTTCGAAGTAAGGGTAAAAGCGTAAGAAGTTAAAAAAAATAGCCACCTACATTGACCTCCCATAACAATCTAAAAAAGTGTAGTGTCCTTAAAATTTGGCTCCCCCTTAGCAGAAAATGGAGTGTCAATAACAATACCCATTATTAAATGTTGCTTCATATTTATTAACTATAATTTAATGTTAATTATTAGTTGTTAATAATTAATATGTACATAGTTTTTAATTTTTAACATATTTTTATTTTTAGTAGTAATATTATTAATTGTAAATTATTAATATTTATTGTAATTATAAATTATTATTATATATTTAATATTAATGACTCGATATGACTTACTAATAACTAGAAAATAAAATTAGGCATGTTTGAATACTGATTATATATAATAATTAGTATTAGTGATTATTTATTAATAATCGTTAATTATTATAAGTAATAAATCTTTAGTATAATATTATTAATGATTAATTATTAAATATTAATAAACAGTATAATATTATTAATGATTAGTAATTAGTAATACAATATTATAGCTAGTAATTAGTAACATATGAGTACTATAATATCATTAATGGTTAATTATTAAATATTAAAGAATATTAAATTTTAATTTTAAGTATGTATTGCAATTATTTATTATTGACTGTCAAAAATTGGTAACCGACATTTATTACAATAGGAATTTTATGATCGCTGTAAATTTTACATCGGTTAAAATGGGCATTTTATGACCGTCGTAAAATTGCCACCGATTACAATGGACATTTTGTGATCGTTGTAAAATAAACATCTATTACAATGGGCATGTTGTGAATGTTGTAAAATTAACATCTATTACAATGGGTCTGAAATGTCCGTTGTAACAACATTCTATTACAACGGGCTGTTCTTGCCCATTGTGAAAATGGCGTTGTTCAGGACATCTAATATAATGGTCCTGAAATGACCATTGTAGTAGCATTCTAGTACAACAGGCAGTTGTAAAAAGGACATTGTAATATAGTATTTTTGTTGTAGTATAATGATCAATTAGCAAAGATTTGATGAAGATTTTAGCATAAATTTGTGGACTTGGAGAGGAATTAAGATAGATTTAGGTCTAGGGTAATGAGAGAATGAGAAAGGAACCAAAAAATAAATCACCTCGATCTCTATTTATAGAAATGACTAGACTAATGGACTTGCTGATTTTATCTCATAAACATTACTCTAATTCGAGCTAGCAATTTTTAAATCATAAAACTGTTGCATATCCTAAACTACTAATCTCTTTTCTTAGACCATTTTAGAAACAGAAAACCATCGCCTCGAAGAATGAGACATGTTGGAGCATATAACTCGGCTCCTATCAAGATTATGGCTGAAAGTAGATATTCTAGGGGGATAACAATCACAAATGAATTCATAAAATGTAAAACCTATCAAAGAATCATATTCCAAAATGTTAGAATTGTACAACCACATGTGATTAAATAGAATTATTTTTCGATCATTCAATATGTAAAATACGAGGTGTTATAAATTTCATTATTTTATTGATGTGGCTACAATTAAGTAGGAATCCTGCAAAATACGCTCTATAATGCGACATGATATTTTTGCGGGTATATTAATTAATTTTGTTTTTATTATATACTTGATATAATGTGTTATATTAATTAATTTAGAAAAAGTTAATTTTGTTTTTATTATATACTTGATATAATGTGTTATATTAATTAATTTATTTTAAAGTATATTTAATAACAAAATCCATAAACAAAATATTTTGTGATAGTAGGTACATAATATTGAATCAGAGTAATTTCATCACAATGAACATATGTATAGCATATTTAATATCCCAAGTCAAGATGCACTAAAACTGCATATTAATGTATTTGCTGAGAATAAAGTATGTAATGCTTTACAAATGTCAAGTGATGTATTACTCATGACTATGAGAGCACCTAGGGATCACGTAGTGATAGTTACTGGATAAATATCAAATGCTTCACACGATTGTTTTCTCTTGGTTAATGTAACAAAGGTCAAATAGAAAATATCAATGTGATTAATTTACACAATTTTCGTGACTTAAGAATACCGCGGATCTTCAGTATGAATGCTCCACTTTTATTGTAGTCAAATCATGACATGTTCATTAAGTGACTACTATTGATGTAATAACCCAAAACATTTAAACACTTTATCTTTGAATATATCAATTTTTGGAAAATAATTAAATATTAAAAGTTATAAGTTTATAACCATATTAGGCATTTTTAATTAATAAATTATTATGTGAAAATTTATTTTTGAAATGTGTTTACAAAAATATATAATTTTAATAAATATTGAAAATGTGACCAAAAATGTATTGTTATTTGTCCACATCTATAGTGGAGTTTGTAGTGGTTCCTAGATCCCCAGTAGAGGGAAATGGTTCTAGCCCTAGAGGTACCTTGGAAAATGCCTATTATTCACAGAGGCAAATAATAATCCCATTGAAAAATGGTATAGCAAATCCATTAGGATCGAAAAGTGCCACATCGTAAGGGCCTACCAAGCCGTGATGGGGTTTGCGGGTAGACCTTCCGTCATTACTGGCTCTACTCTCTAGAGTGGTTTTTAAGAAAAAAACATTTTGTTAGAAACCACTTTTGTTAAAATAAAAATTGTTTAAGAAATTATTCACTTCTAGGATAATATCTAAACACTTAGCAACTAACTAAACTATATAGCATCCTAAGGGATAATTATCTAAGATAATAGGGTTATAAAGAAAGGACAAAAGTACACATGGTGTGAAAGAGGGTATAAAAATATATGGAGAGGGTTCCCTTCATTCATTTCCAATTTACATATTAAAAGCTTTCGCTCTTTCACTATCTTCTTTTCATAACATTCCTAACTCAAAGTAAATCCGAACAAGCTCATACTATTCCAAACTCATGATATCACCATTATATTGAATATAAAAACCATTCATTAGCTCAAAATTAGAAAAATTACAGCAATCCACTAAGAGTCCCTTAAGGCCGTGAGCAATTAAGGAAAAAAATTCCTAGAGCTTGCACTTATTCTCACATTACCTGTATGCTCATGATCTTCTATGTCATTTTCCTCTTACTCATGCACTTGTTTGGTTGAGCGAACGAAGCGATATGTAGTTACTATGTATAGGTTGGAAAGTTCTGGCTTGGATTTGAGTCGAAAGTGAGTTGTCTCACTCTTGAATAAAAAATGAAAAACATGACAATTCTCTTGTTAAAGCAAGTTACTTTCCTTGATAAAATAATAGACCTTTAGTATTTAAAGTTAAAACCCAAAATTATGTGCTTTCAAAAGCATGTGAATTGTTTAAGGCGATGTGCCTCATAAAACTTTGAGTTATGTTGTTTTGTTTAAGCACAATTAAATTAAAGTTCGAACTTACATATTTTAGTACATGTTTCCTTTTGATATGATTGAAATTACATACCCACGTAGGGGTGAAGTTACAAGAGATACAGATTACAAACCTGGAAACTAATACAAAGCATCAGCAACTAAAAAATAAAATTGTAACGATCCAAGGTTTTCAACATTTTAATTTGTGAAATTTATTTTGATTTTCTGAATATAAATTTAATTTAATCAGGTTTTGATTACTAATATTGATTTAAAAATCTTTTATAATTTATTTTGAATAAATACTAGTTGAAATTTTAAGGCTTTGTTTGATTTATTGGATTTTTATAAGTAATAGGATTATTTAATTCTTATAATATATGGATTTTTTTAAGGTATGATCTATTTAGATGTGATTTAACAGCATAAGACATAAATAAATAAAATTGTAGTACTAATAAGTACTTAAAAGGATTCAAATTGTAAGATTTTCTAAAGTAAAAAGATTTTTTCTAATTTATTTCGGATGAAAAAATTATATTGATTATATTTTAAAGGTATGAATATATATAAATAGGGTTTTGAATTTGAAAACTTATAGCTAATTTAAAAAAAAAAATCGAATATTTTAGTTTTAATAAGTAACGATATTATCTAATAATATTCACATTGATATAGGAATATTACATTGGTGAAAATTGGTATATTTTAAAGATGTTATTTAAAAATGTTATTAAGTAAAGATTTGAATTTATAATAAATTATAATTAAATATCGGTTTAAAATAATCATTCTGTTTTTGAATGCGCAGTCTTAAAATATTTTATAAAATTTTACTGTAATTTTTATTTTGAAAAATAAACACATATTTTTCTAACATATTTTAGGGCAATTGTAAACCTTTTAGGAGATTTAGTTAGGTAATCCAAAAGGATCAATAACTATGGTTTTAAGATGCGCTTATTACTTGGAAAGACCGGGAGCGAGTACATGTTCGGAAACCATTCCAAGTAGTAACACGACGTTATAAAGAACTGAAGACATGGAAATTGATAAGTGAAGACCGAGAATCTTTGAATTATTCGAATTGACGGCTGATGTCTTGTTTGGGCCGATCACCCGATATGAGGTTATAAGTGGCCTGAGATCCGAGTATATTTGAATATTTTCGGATTGTTGTTCTGTTCAGACCCAGAGCGGACTTGTATTGATTGTGTGTCTGACATTGAAATTAACTGCGTAACACTGATCTCTGTTAATATATATCGGATTTGTGGCAATAAATTATCCTCGTCTCTAAGACATACGAACTTAGAGGTTATGTATTGATAGAAATTAGTGACATGTTGTGAATTGTCAATTTGGCATACTCGAGTTATGAAATGAGCTAGTGATGATCCAAGCATGGCTTATCAAAGCGTAGCTTTGTGTATATCGTGACCTCGACGAACCTCGCACCCCGGATTGATGGTAAACTGGTGGTTAGGTTGTATACATAATCTCTAGTGAAAATCAAAAGCTGCGGTGGTAGATCTACCTCAAAACTTGAGGAAATAAAGTATATACAGTGTCCGATATCTGGATGTTATCCAGGATATATACTTTCGCGCTATGTAATCGGTGTCCGTTGTCTGGATGTTAACCAGGAATACTTAGTTTTGTGTCCTCCAATGATCTTTCGTGCCAGGAATCATCACGTTGGAAAACTCAATAACCAATACGAGCCATTCGATTTGTTTGTAAACTACATATGTGGGCATAGTCACTATGCTTGCTAAGATTAATATATTTATTTGCTAAATGGTTTTCGACACCATGCACTAATGATAGTATTAAAAGAGAATTTACCCGTATAAAAGCATTTTTGGTTATCATGTGATAAGCCTCGCCCATCTGGTGTGCGTTTGCATTATGTGATTTGGGATGATGTTATGATAGCTTCATTTTCCAAGGTCATTACGGATTTCTGTGCACGGGAATTCACATGGAGTAAACTCGGGCGTGGTCCAGTGAATTTTCCCAACTTTAAAATAAACCCTAAATAATAACTGTTTTGAGTTCTCACACCAGTCCCATGACTGACCTGCAGTTTGTTGTTCCCTTATCTAAACTCTGAGTGTCCATAATTTTGCACGGGCAGCTAGTAGTTTAGTTTGCAGGTTTAGTCTTCTGAGCTGGATTCAGTTTGGGGATAGAGTTCTTTGGTTTTACTTCTTCCGCTGTGAGCATTTGGTTCCGCTGAGCTTATTGTATACTCTGATTTATTTGTAACTCTGATGTAAAATTTTGTAATGAAATGAAAAAGTTCTATTACTTGTGTTCAAATATGTTAGTACCCATAACTATCCGTCTTTATGAAAGATTTAAGTTGGTTTAATTACCTGCGAAATCGAGGAAAAAGGCGGGTCGTTAAAAAAATGCAGTCACTATGCAATAGATTAATTCCAAGAGCAGTACTGCATATGCAAAAGAAAACAATGAACTAGCTCAGATTCCATCAGAAATTACATGGTCGTACTACAACAGGGAATCATCCACCATACAGAAAACCTCTCAACCTATTGAACATCACATACTCCAAAACCCAGAGGGTAACAAAGCCTCACCACACATACAACCCATTGCTCAAGACAATACTCACTGCAACCAACTCAAATACCTCAAGACGACAACCCAAGCACACAATCATGCATTACGCATTGCACCATCACATACCTTCCACCATATTTCCGGTACGACGAGCTATTACTTACAAATTTTGTTTACTTTAAAGGCTATTACTTACCTATTTTCATGGAATCATTTCTAGAAGTTTTATAAAATATATATAACTATTTTAAAGGAGGTTTGAATTTTAAATATATTTATATATCCAGTATTTCTTTTTGGGTGGTGAGAGTTTCCTTGGGGATGGACATCCACCAATCTTGTTCTGATCCCAAAATGTGAGAACCCTAGGTCGTGCTTTGATTTCAGACCTATCTTCTTATGTAACTTTTCAAACAAAGTCATCTCGAAGGTGTTGTCTTCTAGACTTGCTCTGATTCTTGACAACATTATTTTGTCTTCCCAAGTGGGTTTTTTTAAAGGGCGTCTCATTAAAGAGAATGTCCTTCTCGCTCAAGAACTTATCCCCTAAATCAACCGAAAGGCTAAAGGATCCAAAGTGGTTATAAAAATCAATATGGTAAAGGATTATGATTTCATGTATTGGTTTTTGATTATTAGGGTTCTCCGTGCCTTTGGTTTCCCTGGGCCTTTATTTGACCTTGTGTGGAGCCTCACCTCGAACTGCTGGTTCTCCATTCTTATCAACACATCGACAAACAGTTTTTCCATTTGGGAAGGGGTCTACGTCAAGGAGACCCCCTTTTCCGAAGTTGTTCGTCATTTCCATAGAGGCTTTCATGAGAGATGTCACTTGCTTACGATAGCAGGTCAGATCTATCATTTTGATATCCCTACTGGTTGTCATATTATTTCGTCCTTATCGTTCACGGATGACATCATTATCTTCTCTAATTGTTACCATCGCTCTGTTCATCCTCTCCTAGCTTTTTCCAGCTTTACAAGATGTGTTCGGGCCAACTCGTCAATTCTTCGAAAAGTTGCTTCATCCCCACCAAGTCTATGGCTCCGACTAGGATTTCCTTGATCGAATCCTTTACCAGATCCCATGATGCCTCTCTGCCTTTGCCCTACCTTGGTTATCGAGGCGGCAAGCTCAATGCGATTTTCAATCCCCTAATTGATAAGTCAAGGGGAAAGATTATTCATTGGAAGTCATCTCTTCTTTCTCAAGCTGTTAGAATTTTTCTCAACAAGTCGGTGCTTGATTTTAGTAGGTCTCATGTCTTCGCATCTATGACACCCACTTCTTCTTTCTTCTGTTTTCAGCGATCTTAGCTTCGTCCGTTTTCTCAGGTAAAAAGGACAATACTACACGAAACCATTTGGTTTCTTGGGATGTCATCTGTCATCCCAGATGCGAGGGGGGTTTAGGGATTCGCAATCTAAGGGATGTCTGTATGGCTTACGTTTGCAAGATCTGGGTCAGGTTCCGCTCAAACGAGTCTTCTTAGGCATTGTTTCTTTAAGCCAAGTACCGTCATCTTCTACCAGCAGATTTCTCTAGCATCTCGTCTTACGCTAGTGAGAGGTGAAAATGGATGCAATCCATCGAGACCTTTTCCAAATCCTATGGAGGAGGTCTTTGGTGGAATGATGGTCCTTTTTTCCTTTAGCGCTGCTTGAATTTTGCTAGAATTCTGGTGCCTAGGATTTCTGCTTTTAATTACAAGTGGGACTCTCGCATCCCTTCTAAGGTTTCCATTCCCATGTGGAAAATCCTCCATGAGGGCTTACCACTAGATGTAAACATGAAGAGGACCGTGTAACAACCCAAATTTCGATAGACCAACTTTTTTTCAAAAATCCAAATCTATCGAAGCTCGAGCTGGTTTATCTGGTATCCTGCAGAAAGTTAAAGTTAAATATATCAGAGCTCATAATAGAAATATCACATAGGAAGGGATAAAATATAATAGTAAGTAAATGCTCACCAATATAATGACACTATCTAACAAGTGTCTCTAATCCACAAAACCTCAACATCCTGTCTAACCTGTGGGTTTATTATGAGGAGGCGGTCAGAACAAAAGTTCTGATGAAAGGACAAATTATAATTTCTACAAATAACACAACATATACCGTTCTATCATCAATGTATATTAATCAAGTTGTCCGGGTTTATTTTACAATACACTTTTGATTTATTCGCATAAATTGTACCCATCTACTGCCTAGTATATTAACCTAATAAATAATATAGATGTAGATATATACCCAATATCTAGGTACTCTCCATATTACCCTCCTCGAGTGTTTCGCATCGTCATACTATAAACATACTGGACCTCCATCTCCATGCTACGAAAGCGTACTGGAATATGTTATGAAGGCAAACCAAATCTCCAACCTCACGCCACGAAAGCGTACAAGGCTATGCTGCGAAAGTGAAAAAACCTTTATCGCTGCGCCATAAGGGCATCTTAATCCCTGAGTTTTCTCCATGAAACTCAATCGGGGGATTTACACATACCTATAAAGGACAGCCTTGTTAGGCCTACAATACAAATATCCAAATTCAGGTCTATCTCTTTGGTGGTTCTCCAACGTCGCACTCCATCCTACCCCCAATCTAATGATAGACTATTAAAAAATAGCTAAATGACCTCCCTACCATCCAATCTAAACAAACATGTGGCCCTTTATCCAATGACCCGGTGGTGAAGATCACTGGCCTATTGGCATAGCTCTAGTCTTTCCCACATACGCTCCAACGGACGATGAAAGGTATGCAATGACCTACTATCCTTGTTGGGTCCTGCCATGAAGCCTCCATTCTTGAGGCGGTCGCCAAATCATTTAAAGATCGTCTCAATCAGTCTTTAGGTTATCCATCATTTAAGTTGCAGCCAAGGCATACTCATAGGATGGAACCATATAGACCATGCCTCTGTGGGTACAGCTTCATCAGACCTACCATAGAGAGCCATCACAGAGTATCCTTACATCTCGTAGAAGTGTCGCACTTCCCTCCAGTTTTGTCGAATAAGCTGGACATACTCCTCTCGTGTCTCCAAACACCTAAGATGATCTGCCCCATTGAGCTCTTAATCCTAAATACATACGGATTAGTCCAAGCGCTTCTCATTATTATGTTATCAGTTCCTATGTCTAATCTTCAATTATGTGCTTGTCAAACTTGGATATTACATTTATTTTACATTCCAGTTATTTGTTTACTAGTCTTAACTGGTCGCTTATTATTATGTTCATTGGGCTTATTTCCTCAATTACAAGTTTATTTATAATAAGCCTAATCTATCCTCTTCCATTTAATTATAACCTCGTATTATAATATTGTCACAACTATAATTATGAGTCTTGCTTATTAACTTATTTTCCGTAGTTTAAGTCCCTTCATAATAAGATTCTTACTTCATAGTTTCTTTGTTTCTGTTTTTATGTTTCTGTCTTAACAACTTGTCCTTTAGGAAGTTAGATTTTAATCCTAACTGATTGGTTATTAAAAATTATATAAAAATTTATTTTCATAGCTTAAGGTAATCGCAGCAATGAAAACCAAAAATTGCAAGACATTTCTTTTTTAATTAATTTAGGCTATTGAACAATATGCAATAGGCCCAATTCATTATTTCGCACTGTTACACATCTTCATCTGTTTTGATCTTACAATTATGTTTCCACTTTTTTCAAAAAAAATCAAACTATGAAAATATATCCCCGTTTTACTAACCAATAAACCTAGGCTACTACTAACTTCCTAATTAATTTGATATATATATTGATTCTGGGTTTATCTTGTTTTTCCCATTTTATAACAAATCCCCATATATTTATGCATAACTATGATTTAATCAACTTGTGTCTAATCATAATTTTCATATTTTGCACATAACCACAATTCCATAAAATTTGCACATAGTTATGATTTTATTAATTGGCACACAATTGAAATTTAACATTGATTGTATGTTTTGAGACAGAAAAGGGGAAGAAGAAGGAGCAAAAGAACATATCATAATTATCAACGTGAATTAAACGATATAATATATCATTACTGGAAAATTTAATTTAAATCTACTCATCTGACTGCTTTCTAACTTTTGAATCTGATTCAGATTTGTCACCCGTGGTCTTCGTAGTTGAATCTTTTATTGAAATAACCATGGATTTACAAATCTGACGCTAGAAGAGCGAAAGGAATCTTAATAATTTAGATTCGTAGAATTTACCTCACATAAATGAGAAACCTGAACATTGATAACATATATATATATATATTCTTTGTCTTCAAATCCTGAATCATAATTCCTAAAAATAACGTATTCCTATTTTTGAAAGATTTAGAGAAGAAAGAAACTTGCAAAGCCTTGGCATTGTCTTAGAAAATATGAGTTAGAGGCTAGTCTCTTCTAGTCTATTTATAGGTGCATAGAAGATTCTTGTTTGTTGGATCGAATATAATGAAATCAGAGTCGTTTAAGTCGATAAATCAATATCATTTTACCCAATATTAGTTCGACCCGAGCTCTAGGAGGATTGACCCCTAGGTCGACCAAGTACTAGGGTGGGTCGACCCACTTGCTGGATCACGTACATTGATTTTGCATTTAATAAATTTTGCGTTTAATGCTGAAAGTAACGTTCATTTTCTTACTAAATATTCTTATGTCAATTAATATCTTCCATTTACAAGGTACGTTTAACGTTTCAATTTCAAACTAGTGCGTATATATTTGCATATAAATTCATAAACTCTTATTCGTTAATAACTTCCCCATACGGACCCCGTTTGGGATAAGTCATATATGAAAGTGAATCATAAAATTTCCACGAACACAATGGTACAAGTCTCGGGGCTAAATTATGAAACTAATAAAAACATCGACATTACCTGATACTAACTATATATATATAGGGTGTTACATTCTCCCCCTTTAGGAAATTCCATCCTCGAAATTTGATAAGGGTAGAATTATGTTATTCCTCGTATAATTTGCAGCCATTATGTGTAATCATATTTTGCAATCATTCGTGCACTTGTGCAAAGTGTAACACAACATAAAACATGAATGCAATGAATTCCTACTCGGTACCTCTTATATGAATGCAAAATTTTCTTGAAAATATTTTGAAAACATGATGCACACAACCTAAATACACTGGCAATTTCTATTTGAGTGTAAATTGAAAATTGAAAACACTTTTTCATTTAATTTTTCCCACACTCTTGAAGAGCAAGAGCGAAGTTCATCAAATTTTTGCATCCAAACCCTACCAACCAATTTTAAATTTGCGAATTTTGGAAATTTTAATTTCCTGAATTCAAGTTCTTATGTTAAAGAAAGGCTGAAATAGTAGGTTTTCGTAATTTTGAGAAACCAATTTTTGAAGAAATTTAGCTTTTCTTACTTTCTTGCAAAATTTTCTTGTCGCTTTCTTGTGCTATTTTATCTTTTTTATTGTGATTTATCACGAGCTTTGTCAAGTAGAGAAAGATTCCATACAACTACCATAATAGGATATAATACTACCATAAACTAAAAGACAACATTCAAGTATAAGTTCCTAATGGAGTTGCCAATTCAACAAAAAATAGTTAAGTTCTAAAACAAGAAGAAAGAGTCCTATATGTGATAATGATATGAATATAGTCTTAGAAAGGAGGTCGGTAGGGTTGTCAATGGATACATGAAAAATATGAAATCCATCCGTGTCTGTATCTGAAAAACGGATATATATCCGATACCCAAAAAAGGGACGTGGATACGAATACAGATACCTAAATATCCACATTTGAAAATTATCCATCCGATTCTTTTGACATTATACTCAAAATTATATATTGTAACACCCCATAATTTTATAAGAACACTAAAATGATAAACTAAGGAATACTTAATTAAATATTGGGAATTAAGAAAAACGAACTACGCCATTGCGTCCCACTCGGAATTCTACTTAAGGTAGACACCAAGTTTGCGTAAATCGGATACCGTATAAAGAAGTTATTAAGCCTAGAAGTTTGTAAATGCACAAGAGAATTATATATATATATACAAACAAATCAAAATATTAAAATTAATTCAAAATAGCCAAGCGAGAAGACCAGAAGCGGGAAAAACAGCGAACCGTCCGTTTCTGGGGGTCGACCCAAGACCCAGGCCGGGTCGACCTAGGCTCTTTGGGGTCGACACCTAAAGGGGTAGTCGACCCCTATACAGATCTGGGAAGATTCACGTTTTTGAATGTGGACTTGTTTTGTGGCTTGGTTCATTGGCTTTAGGCTATAAATACGACCTCATTCTCTTGTTTTTACACACCAACAACAATGGAGAACTAGATGTTGCCTTTGCCCAAATTAAAACAGCCTATTCTTCTTCAAACAATCAAGTCATATCTTCTTCAGCAACTAGAGTTATTCAAGTTTAGAGATCTTTGATTCAACGTCTTCAATCTTTCTCCTATTTTTCTAGATCCAAAATCATTGTGAGTCTAAGTTAATATTAGATCTAAATATTTAAAAGTAAAAATTGACATGACTATATCTTGGATCTATGCCTAAGACTATTTGAACCATATCAGATCTGCTTTAGCCTGTTTATCTATAATATTATGACATGATTATGACTTAGATCTAAAACTTCACCTATTTATCATGTCATATCTGCCATTGTTTCACTATTTAAGATCACTTTATACTTATCCCTATCATGTTTGTCGTTAAATTGGATCAGTTATTAGTTGGATATCTAATTTATTTTTTAGATCGTATCATGCCTATTCCTATTATGTTTGTGGCCAAGTCAGGTCCATTGTTAGATGGTTATTTAATTCAGTTTTGAGATCTTATCATGCCAGTTTATGATATCCCTATTACGTTAAAATGAATTCTATTATCACATGTTCATCAGATTTGTTCCTATATGCCTATTTGTCACCATGCCACTATATGTTTATGCCTGTTTCTACCATCGTATGTCAATTTTGCTATTACGTTCAATTCTGTCCTCTTCCCTCCTTCTTTTCCCTTTTATTTTTTTAAAGTCAGGCTACCTTCGAGCCTAGGTATGTCGCTGAAATATGCGAACGCGTAAAATTGGGAAGGAGGAGAAAATGTTATAATTGGGGAAATCAGGCGTAACTTGAATGAAATATATGAATGTGAATTTGGGAGATAAATTAACTCATGATTAAAAGACCTTAATTTGGGCATATAGTTCATTATGACCATAACTTGGGAAAGGGGCATAAAAACCTATAATGACATAGGTATAATTAACTAATAATGAAAATGCCCAGAATTACAATAACTAAAATTGTAATCGTGCTTAGACACGAGGTTAGATTACACTTGTGGTGGAAGTCTGCCCGGAACCGCCCAGCATAACCAGCAACCACAAGCGGTGAATCTAATGTGAGGGGTTTAAGTGCATAAACACGTGACGTGCAAAGACACGAGGTTAAGACCGATTTGTGGAATAAGTGTGCCCGGACCTGCCCAGCACATCCAGCATCCACAAGTTGTAGGCTTAACGTGGGAAGTCTAGCACATTACAACCATGAATGGATAAATGGTAATGAATTGGAGTAAACAGGGAATGATAGTAACCTATTATAATTAATTAGTTTAATAAGAATGTTATATAATAGGCAGGCTTGTCCCAGGGACAAGTGGAAATTATAACATATGCTATAATAAAAAGGAAAGGAGGCTTATTAATAAACCTTAGTTAAGAAAACTAAGCTAATAAGTAAACAACGTCAAGTTGTAGTGATAGTTTAATAGAAAATATGTGAACTGAGATGAAGTATACTTAATTACATATTAAGTAAAACATGTTATTGTACATACAGAATCAGACAATGAATATTAAAGAGGGATTGATTACGATCCAGGGGTGAAAGATTATAGATCACTTTCATTATTTACAATCTAAAGAATAACATGTGATGAGTCTTATTAATAAACTTAAATGAATTAAGTTGTATTTATATGAAATTAATAAGCAAATGGAACTTGGCAACTTGAAAAAAAGTCAATGCGAATATGGATAACCTGTTAATCTGTAATACTTAACCCGTTTGAATCCATAGGGATTGTATAAACATGATAATTTGAATAGGGGTTAAGTAAACTTGGTTGAAACAGTGGGAGAGTTAAGTATATCTGTGGTGGGTGGGTAATATTTAAATATAGGCCCACAAACTTAACCTATTGGGGTTATGTAATTAAAGACACCATTAGGTAAGCATAACCTGTGGAACCTAATTAGGTTATGTAATTTAAGACACTGTTAGGTAAGCATAACCTGTGGAAATCCTAATGAGGATGTAAGACAAAGGGGAGAGCTTGCATCATCTTGTGTGTGGGACCCATTTTAGTCAGTAACTCATATAACGATATCAAACGAGTACTCCGCCCTAGGTTGGAGACGGGGAATGCTTACTAGGCTGATTGTAAGAGTTCCAAACATGGAGGATGGTGTGGGCGACACAAACCGACCGGACCATGTGTGTGCATGGTGGGCAGAGGGGGAGAAGACGACCATGACACCTGTAGATATGGTTGTGCACATCACAAAGACGAAGGGTTGCCACTTTAGGAAGCGATACCTCCTACTGTGAGGCTAGCACAGGATATCTACGCGGATTAGGGAGCCAATCAATTGGGGTAGTAATTAGGGTACATCTAGACATATGCGTAAGTCTACCATTTGGTATTTGTTGGGATCATCTTGTTCTAGTTATACTAGTATTGGTGCGGAGCAGGGGAAGAATTAAGAAGGCGCTATCTTGTTGTCATGTTTACCTTATCATACCTGCCTTTTATGTTGTTATCTCTCTTATCCACTTTATATGTCTGTCGTGATACTTTTACTTATTTATATGCTAAAAATAACTGGACTCGCCAGACTTTATGTCTAACCTATTTTGTTTCCTCTTCTTTCTCTTCCGTTTCCCCCCTAGGTTCTCAGGGTGGGAACACTCAAGCTTGATCAGGATTCTGCTTAGTCTTACTTGGAGCTGCATAGATGTACGACTTGATTTGCTATCTCTCTACTATGGATTATGTTTTGGGGAATTATGCTTTTTTGATTATTGTACTCTGATGTTTTAAGTACAAGATAGAAATTTTAATGATGTACTGGTTTTTATGTATCTCAGACATATGATGTTTTGAACCACGATGCTTTATGATTAATAAAGATTAAATTCCGCTGCTATTTTATATCTATCTTGTAATGTTTCTGTTTCTGTTTACCTATAACGCTTCACGAAACTTAATGCGTTCTCTTAATGAGTGACATTAACGGACGTGGGGCATCACACTTGGTATCAGAGCTGAAGGTTACCAGATTGAAAAAAGATTTTGAAAATTGTTTTCAAAATGGTTCTAAAACAAAGCATTTTCAAAAGAAAAGTCTATTTCGTAAAACATATTCCCCCAAAGCCATAGGAAATATATTTCGATTCTCTATTTGAATCCCTTCTTCCTTTTTCATTTCAGCATGTCTGGGGAACTGAATATTCCCGAGGGCGTTCAAGTACCGGATTGGTTCCGTAGGTATCTTAAGGCTACGGCACCAACCGGGAGCCAAGGAGACGTCCCTCCCCCAGTTGTAATCGTTGTTCCTCTATCGTCACGAGTAGATGATTTCTCTAAAAAGAAAGAAGCTAGGTTTGAGGAAACAGAAAATAAGAAATTATGGCCCAAGAAAGGACAACAGCAACAACAAAAAGGTAGAAAGAACAACAATGCTAAGGATAAGAGGAAGTGTTACAGTTGTGGACTTGGGGGTCACTTGGTAAAAGACTGTAAAAGAAGGAAGAATAGTTGCTTCAGTTGTGGAGAAGTCGGACACTTTGCTAAGGAGTGCCCTAAGAGGCATGGACAGTGCCAAAGGGCAGGATCCTTTGGAGAGCAGGTGTATGCTCTCGTGGCCATCGTACCGGATAGAGGTAAGAATTTTTTTTGTTAAAGGTTTGATTTCTCTTTCCAATTAACCTATTAGAACTCTTTTAGATTCTGGCATTTCACATTTGTTTATATCTGATTCTATGGTTGAGTCTCTGCACCTTAGTACTAGTATGTTAGTGGATCCTGTTGTTGTCTCAAACCCCATTGGTGGTACGGCTCATTTGTCTATGATTTGTTGGGGTTTGAGAATATATGTGTTAGGCATCGAGTTTGAGTGGGATGCATATGTGCTCGATTTTATGGGCTATGGTTTGATTCTAAGGATGGATTGGCTAACCACGTACGATGCCATTCTCAATTGTGAGGGGACGGTCGTTAGACTTTTGACTTGCCATGGGAGGACCCTCGAGACTTTAAGTAACCCAAAAGGGTCTGTCATGCTTAGTTTCCTAGAGTAACTTGATTCATATATCGATGATTTGCGATTGGTACCAGTAGTCTGTGAGTATCCCGATGCTTTTGATGAGGTTCAGGGTTTACCTTCGAGGCGCTAGATTGATTTTCGTATATACTTGGTGGACAATGCAAAGCCAGTTGCATTGCCTGTGTGCCATATGGCTCCAAGGGAAAGAAGGGAGCTCAGCAAGCAAGTAGGGGAGCTACTTGAGAAAGGGTTTATTAGGCGAAGCATATCTGAATGGGGTGCTCCGGTGGTATTTGCAACTAGGGCGGATGGTTCGCTTCGCCTATGTGTGGACTATAGGGAGTTAAATATACTCACTAAGAAGAATAGGCACCCACTTCCGAGGATAGATGATCTGTTTGACCAGCTTGTTGATGACACTTTGATTTTCTCTAAGAGCGAGGAAGAACATGCCTTACATTTAAGGGAGGTTTTGAAAACTCTCCGTTAGTATTAGCTTAAGGCGAAGTTATCCAAATGTTATTTTTGGAGATAAGAAGAGAGATTTGTGGGGCATGTGGTTTCTAAATATGGAATAGCAGTAAATCCCGTGAAGGTAGATGTAGTTAAATATTGGCAGATGCCAAATAATGTAACGGAAGTGAGAAGGCAGGCTATTATAGAAGGTTCATTAAGGACTTCGCAATGATATCAACCTCACTCACTAGGTTGATGAAGAAGAATCTGACGTTCTCTTGGATATAGATTGTAACGATGCTTTCCAGCGATTGAAGAGGGCTTTGACAATAGCCCTAGTCTTGACTTTGCCGGATGGGAATAAAGTGCTCACAGTATACACTGCCGCATGTGGTACAGGGCTTGGTGCGGTTCTGGTGCAAGTGGGAAGGGTGGTATGTTATGGGGGTAGACATTTGAGAGTCCATAAGAAGAACTACCCTACCCATGTTTTGGAATTAGCTGCTATAGTATTCATGCTAAAGACTGGGCGGCAGTATCTGCTTGGAGAGAGGTTCGAGTTATACTTGGACCATAAGTCGCTCAAGTATCTATTCTCATAGAAGGATCACAAATCGAGACAGTAGAGTTAGGCTTCTACTTGGACCTAAGGCGATTAAAGAACTTCAAAATCGATCTTATCCGTAGCGGATGAAGGTAGCTCAGGACAAGCAGAAGTCATACGCAGATAACGAAAGAACCGATATCGAGTAAAGGTGGGAGACATGGTTTCATCAAGATATCACCTCGGAAGGATGTGGTTCGTTTTGGAACTGTAGGGAAACTAGCGCCAAAGTTTGTAGGACCATTTCCCATAATGGAAATATTTCAAATAAGGTAAAGCTACCAGATAGATTAGCAGATGTTCATTTGCGAAATTTTTTGCATGATACAACAGAAGTAGTGAGCCGGGTATGCTCGGGAGAAATAGAAGTTGAACGGAAGGCAACAATCAAACGAGTTCCTACCTATATTCTTGGTTAAGAAATTACATAACCAAGAGGATGCAACTTGGGAGACCGAAGAAAAGATTTTGCGCTTTGTAGCCTTTTCTTTTCAAGGGGAATGTTCTTAATTTCTTTTCCAAAAGCTTTTATTCATACTTGCTTCTGTCATTTAAGTATATCCTATCGATCGAATCTTTAACCTTTATGTAGGGAACCCATGGATGTAAACATGTGTTTGAGACATGTTATGTTTGATGGATGCAAGTAGATGTAAGTGTTTGTTAGTGCTTGCTCATGGATGCATATACACACATATTAGGCACTAGATCGGCCCAATCACTCTCATACTGCATATGGATGTGTGTGCATTTTTCTTTTCTTTTATGGATTGAAATGGGTGTATCATCATGTGGATGTTGCATTTGGATGAATAATTGTGCACACATATAGAACTTACATGTTATATTAGGATTATTTGCATACATGATGGATTCATGGCACTAACATACATTACATTAAGGAGGTCAACTGAATCAGTAGACTGCCTGATTTCTCACATTAGTATAGGGACATATACACACACCTTTTCATATGTTCATAAAAGCATTAAAAATCTTTAAGGACAATGGATGCCTGTGATTGATGAATGAGTAGATGAATGTGGGTGCTAGGATATACATTCTTCTTAACTTTGAGATTTCGGGGACGAAATCCTTTAAGTAGGGGAGAATGTAACACCCCGTAATTTTATAAGGACACTAAAATGATAAACTAAGGGATGCTTAATTAAATATTGGGAAATAAGTATGTGCCATTACGTTCGTCTCGGAATTCTGCTTAAGATAGACACAAATTTTGTGTAAATCGGATATCGCATAAAGAAATTATTAAGACTAGAAGTTTGTATATGCACAAGAGAATTATATATACAAACAAATCAAAATATTCAAATTAATTCAAAATAGCCAAGCAGGAAGACCAGAAGTGGGAAAAACAACGAACCGACCGTTTCTGGGGATCGACCCGAGGCCCCGCTGGGTCGACCTAGGATCTTTGGGGTCGACCCATGGGTCGACCCCAGGGTCGGCACCCAAAGGAGGGGTCGGCCCCCATACAGATCTGGGCAGATTCATGTTTTTTAACGTGGACGTGTTTTGTGGCTTGATTCGTTGGCTTTAGGCTGTAAATAGGACCCCATTTCTTTTGTTTTTATACACCAAAAACAATGGAGAACTAGATGCTGCCTCTTCCCAAATTAAAATAGCCTATTCTTCTTCAAACAGTCAAGTCTTATCTTCTTTAGAAATTAGAGTTATTCAAGTTTAGAGATCTGTGATTCAACGTCTTCAATCTTTCTCCTATTTTTCTATATCCAAAATCACTGTGAGTCTAAGTTGATTTTAGATCTAAATATTTAAAAGTAAAAATTGACATGACTATATCTTGGATATATGCTTATGACTATTTGAATCATATCAGATCTGCTTTAGCCTATGTATCTATGATGTTATGACATGATTATGACTTAGACCTAAACCTTCACCTATTTATCATGTCAGATCTGCCATTGTTTCACTTTTTAAGATCACTTTATACTTATCCCTATCATGTTTGTGGTTAAATTGGATCTGTTATTAGTTGGATATCTAATTTATTGTTTAGATCATATCATGCTTGTAATTCCTATTATGTTTGTGGCTAAGTCAGATCCGTTGTTAGATGGTTATTTAATTCAGTATTGAGATCTTAACATGCTAGTTTATGATATCCCTATTATGTTAGAATCAATTCTATTGCCACATGTTCATCAGATCTGCTCCTACATGCCTATTTGTCACCATGCCACTATATGTTTATGCCTGCTTCTGCCATCGTTTGTCAATTTTGCTATTATGTTCAATCCTGTCCTCTTCCCTCCTTCTTTTCCCTTTTATTTTTTTTAAATCCAAGCTACCTTCAATCCTAGGCATTCCCCTGAAATATGTTAATGCGTAAAATTGGGAACGAGGGGAAGACGTTAGAATTGGGGCATAATTGGAATTGGGGAATTCAAGCATAACTTGAATGAAATATATGAATGTGAATTTGGGACATAAATTAACTCATGATTAAAAGACCTTAACTTGGGCATATAGTTCATTATGAGCAAAACTTGGGAAAGGGGCATGAAAACTTATAATGACATAGGTATAATTGACTAATAATGAAAATGCCTAGAATTACAATAGCTGAAATTGTAATCATGCTTAGACACGAGGTTAGGTTACACTTATGGTTGAAGTCTACCCGGAACCGCCCGACATAACCATCAACCACAAGTGGTGAATCTAACGTGAGGGGTTTAAGTGCATAAACAAGTGACGTGCTAAGACACGAGGTTAAGAACAATTTGTGGAATAAGTCTACCCGGATCCATCCGACACATCCAGCAACAACAAGTTGTAGGCTTAATGAGGGAGGTTTAACACATTACAACCATGAATGGATAAAAGGTAATGAATTGGAGTAAATAGGGAATGATAGTAACCTATTATAATTAATTACTTTATTAAGAATGTTATATAATAGGTAGGCTTTTCCCAGGGACAAGTGGAAATTATAACATATGCTATAATAAAAAGGAAAGGAAGCTTATTAATAAACCTTAGTTAAGAAAACTAAGATAATAAGTAAACAACGTCAAGTTGTAGTGATACATTTAACAGAAAATAGGTAAACTAGGATGAAGTATACTTAATTACATATTAAGTAAAACATGTTATTGTAAATATGGAATCAGACAATGAATATTAAAGAGGGATTGATTACGATCCAGGGGTAAAAGATTGTAGATCACTTTCGTTAATTACGATCTAAAGAATAACATGTGATGAGGCTTATTAATAAACTGAAATGAATTAAGTTATATTTATATGAAATTAATAAGCAAGCGAAACTTGGCAATTTGAAAAGAAGTCAACAGGAATAGGGATAACCTGTTAATCTGTAATACTTAACCCATTTGAATCCATAGGGATTGTATGAACATGTTAATTTGAATCGGGGTTAAGTAAACTTGGTTGAAACAGTGGGAGGGTTAAGTATATCTAGGGTGGGTGGGTAATATTTATATATAGGCCCACAAACTTAACCTATTGGGGTTATGTAGTTAAAGACACTGTTAGGTAAGCATAACATGTGGAAAACCAATTGGGGTTATGTAATTAAAGACTTTTTAGTTAAGCATAACCTGTGGAAATCCTAGTGGTGATGCAAGCAAAGGGGAGAGCTTGCATCATCTTGTGTGTAGGACCCGTTTCAGTCAGTAACCCATACAACGGTATCAAACGAGTACTCTGCCTTAGGTCGGAGTCGGGGCACGCTTACCGGGCTGATTGCAGAGTTCCAAACGTAGAGGACGGTGTGTGTGGCGCAAAGCGACCAGGCCATGTGCGTGCATGGTCCGGACAGAAGGGGATAAGACGACCGTGACACCTGTAGATATAGTTGTGCACATCATAAAGACGAAGGGTTGACACTTTAGGAAGTGATACCTCCTACTGTGGGGCCAACACATGATATCTACATGGATTAGGGAGCCGATCGATTGGGGTAGTAATTAGGATACATCTAGACGTATGCCTAAGTCTACCATCTGATATTTGTTGGGACCATATTGTTCTAGTTATACTAGTATTGGTGCAGAGCAAGGAAAGTATTAAGAAGGCGCTATCTATTCTATCCTGTTGTCCTGTTTACCTTATCATGCCTGCCTTTTATGTTGTTATCTCCCTTATCCACTTTATATGCCTGTCATAACTTATTCATATGCTAAAAGTAACTGGACTCGCCAGATTTTATTTCTGACCTATTTTGTTTCCTCTTCTTTCTCTTCCGTTTCATCCTCAGGTTCTCAGGGTGGGAATACTCAAACTTGATCAGGATTCTGCTTAGTCTTGCTTGGATCTGCTTAGATGTACGACTTGATTTTCTGTCTCTCTACTATGGCTTATGTTTTGGGGAATTATGCTTCTTTTATTATTGTACTCTGATGTTTTAAGTACAAGACAAATTTTTTTAATGATGTACTGGTTTTTATGTATCTCAGACATATGATTTTTGAACCACAATGGTTTATGATTAATAAAGTTTTTAATTCCGCTGCTATTTTATATCTATCTTGTAATGTTTTTGTTACCGTTTACCTGTAACGCTTCACGAAATTTTATGCATTCTCTTAGTAAGTGACATTAACGGATGTGGGTTGTCATATATGTATTTTAGTACAATGAATGAGATATATTTATTGTCTTACCAAGTTGAAGGTTTATATTATATGCATTAAATGGATATTAGCTACTCAAATCTATTTAATTTCATAATATATGTTTATTTTTAACAATTTTGTGATCAACGGAATTGAAAAATATTTATGTTAAACTAAAAACTTTCATTTATATTTCTTGACTTATCGATCGTTGACGAATAGGATAATTATCTGATATCCGAAAATTATTTCGAATACAAATATTGATATACACTATCTGTATCTGAAAGTATCTATTGATAGCCCTAGAGGTCATGTCCCTATCCAAAGATATTCCTAATGAAAAAAATCCAATCCACCTAGGCGTTTCTCCCGACGCTTAGTACCGTCTTGCACCTCCAACTACATCTGTTCGAAGCGCTACTAGGCTAAAAATATCTCTTACAAGGATTGCTATTGTGTCTGAGCGTAGTCGAGCTGTGTACAAGCCATATCTTGTTGTCAAAGCAAGATCTCATGATGCTCTCTAGCTAACTGGTCCTGCCTCTTAGATAAGAACCTGACCTCTCTCCTCAATGCTCCTCCCTCAGCTATAGGCCACACTGCGATGATTGGGAAGACCCGACGCCTCCCCAATATGGCGGTTCAGCTCCCTGATAATTAGGTCTGTTATGGTTGAACCACCAACCGCTCAAGTGCACCAACCACCTACGTGGTTACCATCTATAATGGTAACGTTTGCTGTCATAGTTAACCATACCAATAATAAATGATTGTTTCATACAATATTTAATAGTCAAATATAAAAATTGGTAATTTAAGTTAAATGAATAGCTTATAAATTATTAATATGTGCCTTCATGAACTGATAATATATGTGTGCATGGTTGTTATATATACAAGTAAATACATGTGGGAAAAAATAGTTAGAGCTACATGAGTTTATCATAAATAATACATATAACTAGAAATACATGTACAAAATGGTTCAAATTTAAAATACGATAGTTAACCATCATAGATGGTTGTGGTGACGGTTGTTAGAATTTATAACCATCAACAACGGTTAAGGTTACGGATGGTGGTAATAATGACGATTACCATAACACCCCTACTAATAACCATGGTCTATTGGGGGATCTAAATACTATTATGGTTGATCCATGCCTTGCCCCTCATCATGTACAAAATCATCCCCAAACCCTGCCGTTGGTTAATATATGGCTGGATACATCGGCTGATCCTCCTGAACCTACTCTCCCTCACCATCATCATCATCATGCCCAACCTCATATTGCATAGGCTGGGCCTCCTGTAAGTGGGCTAACTCAATGTGCATCCTAGTCAGAATGGATGCATCTATCAAGGGGTGGGTATTCTCAATGGAGCTCTCATTCCCTAACGGAACGTCAAACCGTCTGAATACAACTATCCATAAATGACCAAAAGGGATTATAGACTGTCTCGTGTCCAATGCGGTCGCAAACTGCGCCATAATATCCCTAGCCTAATTAATCTAAAGTCTAGCCAAAATAGCATATGAGGCACGCTTAACAGTGTCAGTAGACCTATCATAACTATCGGTCCGGGAAACTAAGTAATACTGCAATATGCTTTTAACCAAACTAGCCAACGGGCGTGGATGCCCCATATTCCAAGGCCTATATCGAATGTCAATAAAAATTTGGCCTAAGATGGCATCATCCCTAATCTGCACATGGTCTAATCCTATACCCTCACCACTAATGCTAAGCATGTTCCCAAACTATCTCTTCGTAAAAACTATCGCTACCCCTTTCACCTTAGAATCAAATACAGCCACATCATTCTCCCTCTGTAATTCAAATTGGCATCAAAAAGACAAACTAACCTAGGTAGGCGATCCGTACCACCGTAGCATGGTCATGAATCTGATGTAACCCGTATTTAGAAAAAGCTGCTCCAAAGGGGTGCCTATAAAGATTGCAAAGTTAGTCGGCATTCTATATAAGATCTGGTACCCTACTAAATCCACATAGGCCTAAGTTATCCTCTTGGTGTTCTTGCATCAAGCAATCTCCTATATTTTAATTAAGGAAAAGTGACGACCATGGATTGTCGCAGAGGCATAGCGAAAATTCTTGAAATCCACGAAAAAGGAGCTTAAATTTGGATGGAGGAGGTGACTAGCTTTGATTTGGCACTAATTTTATGAAGAACGATGGAGTTTTGGAGCGGTGGTGGTGGTTGGAAGCAATGGAAATCGGGTCGACAGAGCTCTCAGGTAGGGGAAATGAAGTGACGAAGCTACAGGCTTAATCGCTTCATATATGCGTAGAACATGAAGGGTGGGTCGACCCACCTTTTCGGGAGTGTTGACCCCTACGTTAACCTGCCTTAGAGGTGGGTCGACACTGTGGTTTACCCATCCGAAATTTAGGTCCACCCAACCTAGCTTTTTTGGCGTTTGTTTGCGCTTGTCCTTCCGAGCTCCGACTAACTATTCACTATACTACAACCTGAAAATATTTCTTGGGTTGATCGAGATGCAGTTCTAATTCAGATAAATTCTTTTACGTCTATTCATCATTTTAATTACATTTCCAAAAACTTTCAGACTTGATTAAAATCCCTAAAATTTAACGTCATTCTTTCCCTATCCTTTTCTATCTTCCAAAAATAAATTCTCACATCCACCTTTTTCCTGTTCATTCCAAAATTGACTTTTCCAAACTCGTGTAACAAAATCCCTAAACCACCTCTTTTCATATAACTTTAAACTTTAATATTATAACCATCGATGCTAACTTATACCATTTCGCCCTTTTCGCTTCCACGTAAATCTATCTATGCTCCAGTCCATGTAGTGCCAAATTTTCATGCCAAAATTCTTATATATATAAAATCCTAATCCATTTCTTTATTAACACCATTTTTTTTACACTTTTTAACCCAACCACTTAAATACCTATTTTTATCAAATTTCCATGATGATTTCTTTAGTGTACAAATTCTGAAACCTCAATTCTTTCCATAAGAAAGTCCTCTAGTCTAATGGATTTTTCTATGGATCTACGTATATTTATATATACAATATATTTATATATATAGGAAAAATATAAATACATTCACTCATTATCTATTTAGGAATTCTAAACCTAAGCTCTGATACCAAATGTAACAACCCGAATTTCGACAGACCTAATTAGTTTCAAAAATCTAAATTTTTCGAAGCTCGAGCTGCTTTATTTGGTTTCCTACGAAAAGTCAAAGATAAATATATTAGAGCTTATAATAGAAATCTCACAGCATAAGGAATAAAATATAATAGTAAGTAAGTACTAACCAATATAATGACACTATCTTACAAGTGTCTCCAAACTGCAGAACCTGAACCACCTGTCTATCCTGCTGGTTAGTTATGAGGAGGGGGTCAGAAAAAAGGTTCTAGTGAATAGATAAATTATACTTTATACAAATAATAGTACATATAATGTTTGATCACTAGTTTATATTTATTAAGTTGTCCGAGTTTATTTTACAATACACTTTCGATTTCTCAGCATAAATCGTACCCATCTACTCCCCAGTATATTAACCTAATAAATAATATAGATGTAGATATATACCCAATATCTAGGTACTCCACACTGTACCCTCCTCGAGTAGTCCCCATCATCATTATGAAAATGTACTGGACCTCCATCTCCATGCTACGAAAGTGTACTAGACTATGTTACGAAAGCATACCAAGTCTCTGACATCACACCACGAAAGCATACTAGGCTATGCTGCGAAAGTGAATAAACCTCTATCGTTGTGCCATAAAGGCGCCCTAATCCCTGATTTTTATCCATGAAACTCAGTCGGGGCCTTTACACATACCTGTAAAGGATAGCCTCGTCAGGCCTACAGTACAGATATCCAAATTTAGGTCTGTCTCTTCGGTGGTTATCCAAGGCCCAACTCCACCTTACCCCCAATCCAATGAAAAACTATTTAAAGGAGATAAATGACCGCCCTACCATCCAATATAAACAAACATGTGGTCTCTTATCTGATAGCTCGATAGTGAATATCATTGGCCTATTGGCTTAGATCAAATATTTATCGTACATGCTCCAATGGACGATGATAGGTATCTAGTGACCAGCTATCTTTGTTGGGTCCTGACCACGAAGCCTCCCTCCTTGAGGCAACCGTCAAATCATCCAAAGATCATCTCAATTAGTCTTTAGGCTATCCATCATCCAAGATGCAACCAAGGCATACTCACCGGATGGAACCGTACATACCATGCCTCTGTAGATACAGCTTCATTAGGCCTACAACACAGGGCCATCAATGAGTACCCTCACATCCTACAGAAGTCCCGCACTTCCCTCCAGTTTTGTTGAATAAGCTGGACATGCTACCCTCGTGTCTCCAGACACCCACAATGAGCTACCCCGTGGAGATCTTCATCCCAAATACATGTGGACTGGTCCAAGCGCATCTCGTTATTATGTTATTAGACCTTATGTCTAAGTTTCAATTACGCGCTTGTCAAACATAGATACTAGATCGTTTATTCTACATTTCAGTTATTTGGTTACTAGTCTTAACTGGCTATTATTATTATATTCATTGGACTTATTTCCTCAATTATAAGTTTGTTTATAATAAGCCTACTCTATCCTCTTCCATTTAATTATAACCTCATGTTATAATATTATCATAACTATAATTGTGAGTCTTGTTATTAACTTATTTTCCGTAGTTTAAGTCCCTACATAACAAGCTTCTTACTTCATAGTTTCCTTATTTTTCCCTTTTTATGTTTCTATCTTAACAACTTTTCCTTCAGGAAGTTAGATTTCGATCCTAGTTGATTGGTTATTAAAAATTATATAAAAAACTATTTTATAGTTTAAAGTAACCACAATAATGGAAACAGAAAATTCCAAGACATTTCTTTTCCAGTTAATTTAGGCTATTTAATAGCGGGCAATACAGAAAATTCCTTATTTCACACTGTTACATATTTGCATCTGTTTTATGCTTGCAATTATGTTTTCCACTTTTCCAAAAAGACCAAATTATGAAAATATATCATATTACTAACCAATAAATCAAGGTTACTATAACTTCCTAATTAATATGATATATATTGATTCCCATTTTATCTGATCTTCCCCATTTTATAAAAAATCCCCGTTTTGTACATAACTATGATTTCAATAATTTGTGCCTAATCACAATTTTCTTATTTTGCACATAACCACAATTCCATAAAATTAGCACGTAGTCATGATTTCATTAATTGGCGCACAATTGAAATTTAACGTTGGTTGTATGTTTTAACATCGAAAAGGGGAAGAAGAAGGAGGAGAAGATCATATCATAATTTTCAATAGGAATGAAACGTATAATATATCATTACTCGAAAATATTATTTAAATCCACTCACCTGGCTGCTTTCAATTCTTGAATTTGATTTAGATCTATTACCCGTTGTCTTCCTAATTGAACCTATTATTGAAATAACGACGGATTTACTAATCTGACGCTTGAAGAATGAAAGGAAACTTAATAATTCAGATTCACATAATTTACCTTATTCAGATAAGAAACCTAAACATTTATAGCATAGACCTATATTCTTCTTCTTCTTCAAATATTGAATCAGAATTCCTAAAAATAATATTCCTATTTCTGAAAAAATTGGAGAAGAGAGAAACTTGAAGAGCCTTGGCATTGTCTCAGAAAATATGAGTTGAAGGCTAGGCTCTGTCAATTTATAGGTGCATAGAAGATTCTCGTTCGTTGGATTGAATGTAACAAAATCCAAGATGTTTATGTCGATAAAGAAACGTCGTTTTACCCAGCATTGGGTCGACCCGGGCTCCAAATGGGTCTACTCCTTGGTCGACCCAGTGCTAGGGTGGGTCGACCCTGGGTAGACCCACTTGTGGTCTGGGTCGACCCACTTGCTGGGTCATGTACGTTGATTTTGCATTTAATAATTTTTTTGTTTAACATTAAGAGCAACCTCCATTTTCTTACCAAATATTCTTATGTCAATTAATTTCTTCCATTTATAAGGTACGTTTAATGTTTCAATTTCAAACTTGTGTGTTATATTGGCGTATAACTTCATAAACTCTTGTTCGTTAATAACTTCCCCATACAGATTCCGTTTGGGACAAGTCATATATGAAAGTGAATCAGAAAATTGCCACGAACACAATGGTACCAGTCTTGAGGCTAAATTCTAAAATCATAAAATATCGATATTTATTGATAATTAATTAAACATATATATATATACATACATACATATATAGGGTGTTACAATTGGTATCCCGATTGTCTCTCATTGTAGGTGCTGTAGAGCAGGAGATGTGTAATTGATTGCTCGCTTATTCTTTGATGGGAATGGTGCTCGTGCTATATGGTATTTCTTTGGCAGTTTGGTTGGTATTTCTGGGGATTCCATTTCCAACGCCATTCCGTTCCTGGCTCCGTTCCTGGCTTACTTAGGCTCTAGTGGGTAGGAGTGAGAGGGTAGTCCTAACAGTTTATCCTTTTCCATCTTATTCCTTACTTGATTTGTTGGCTTCTCTGGTAGTCTAGGAATAAGACTATATGCGAAGAGGTTTCAATGGCATATGCTCCCATCATTCACAAGTCTTCCTTACATTTAGTGGTAGGCCTTTCCTAGGTGCTCTTCATTCTCATTCGTTATCCTTGGCTTGGGTCTTCTTTGTTTGTTTAGTCCCCTTCCTCATGCTGGTATTGGGTGAGAAGTGTGTGTGTGTGTTTTTTTTCAGGTTGTTAGCATTCGCTTTCTTTTCTTCGGTTAGGAGATCGCTTTTGTTGGGGTTGCTTTGCGGCATCTCATGTTTTGGCATTTGGTTCATGAGATCTTGAAGGCTTTTGGATGCGTTTTGGTTCATGGGTGCTTGCTGGATCTTGGTTGCAGATCATTATTGTGCTTCCTTTTGGGATTGACTTACTCCTTTCTTATTGTTGATGGGTTGGGCTCCTATTGGATCTGGTTTGCGGAGCCTCTCTTGCAATGCTTCCCTTTTAAGCTTTGATGGTTTTATCGCTTGGTAGTGCATAGGTGCAGGTTGTATGCCTGTTCCAGTTTGCTCATTTTGGTATGTTGGGTGTGTTTGCTCACCTCATCTGCCTTCATGTAAGCGATTGGAGAAAACCATTTTTTTTCTCCTTGCTATGTAATATACTGCTGTTTATGATACAAAAAGAATTTTAAACATATTTGTATTAATTATTGTGAAGATTTAAAGTGAAGGTTATTTTGTGTTGTTTACACAAAACTTGTTCATTTCGTTGGAATTGTAGAAAATTCCAAATTAATACTTGGTAACTATTTTTAGAGTAACATTTTCTATAACTAATCATTTCTTATTTATATGTATTGTTAAAGGTGTTCTATTCTTGTACAAGTTTCTACTCGCTTTTCTTCCTTAACATATTTTAAATCCCATCATCTTATTAGTTTTATACATATATATTATTTTCAAAAGGTATCAAATTTATTGTTCTAGGAAATTTCATAATACTATTGTTTTATAAGAAGGGGTGAAAAGTAATAAGTATGTTGGACATTAGTTTGATTATTTATAGAATGCTTGTATTACCATGCTTAAAACAAAAAGTTGAGTGAAAAAGGATTCTCTATTTGTGAGAGTCAAGATTGATGTTTGAGTAGGGATGGAAGAATAAAGCTTCAATTTTCCAATGTCCAGATTAATCGAGGAATGCTAAGCTAGAAGGTACAAAATGTATTAAGTATAAAAACCTTTATTTACATAAACAAGTGCTTAAGACACGTTGAATGATTAATGGAATATTGATCTTGACAAAACATAACTTTGGGAGTGGATGAAGTACTTCATGTATTTATACCAATGAGAACCCCTGAGGAGGAGCATTTGTAACCTAAGAAGAATTGTAATTGAGTTAGCTAGAAATTCATTAAATAGTTTTGAAGCCTCCGGGATCAATAAGTGTTTTTAATTGCTAAATAACACTTCAAAACTACTATACATATCAGTTTTGGAAGAGGCTGTTAGAGTGGATCATGTTTGAGGAATGAATACTTTTGTGAAAGATGTCGAGTGAAGCCTCGATATTAGGAAATGACTCAAGACAAAGTAGGATGCACAATCTAGGTGTTTTGCTAAACTAAGAGGGGTACATCAACTCCATTATCTTTAGATTGCTTATAAATGTATTACGAGCAAGAGTTGGTGATACATGAGTTCCACATTATTCAGGTTCACTTTTTCGGGCATGGGATCTGGTGATATATAATGATCGATAGGTACTTTTTGGCCCTTCTAACAAAAAGCCAATCTTAATTTGCTAAGGATGTTTTCATGGAAAATTCACATATAAATATACCTTGGCAGTTTTAGATGTAATATGTTATTGTTGTATATGTGATGCAAGCAAAACAATTGTTTTCTATACACCTCAGATATTATTAATAAAATCATCTACTACAAATATTAATTGCACTGGTCCTTTTGTAACGACCCGGAAAAAATGCGATCTTGGTTATCCGATATACGACACATATCGAACATCCAAGGATCGAAAATAACCGAATAATTAATGAAAGAAATTAGAGGGTGAGGATAGATAAGATAGAAAACTTAGAATAGAAGAAGAAGACGAAGAACACAACATCAGAGTAACACGAATCTCACAGCAGAACGAATGACATATAATATATGTAACATAACTTTGTAATATACATCTGTACTTGAATATACATCATTATCAAAGTACAACACTTACAACACAGCGGAATACAATAGCAATATAAACTCCTGAAGCCTCCAGCTTCAGCTCTTCAAGTATCTGTAAATCCCGACAACTTGACTGCCCGTACAAAATTGGGCACCCAAGAGTTTAGGGAAAACAAAACAAAATAAACTCCGGGTCAGTCATGGGACTGGTGTGAGTAAAACAGTTTAAAACAGCTCGAACAAGTAAACGATATCTCATAAGACCACGCCGTATAACAGAACGGTTTTTTCCTTATGAGAATCCAAATTATCTTTATATCAAAAACCTTTTAATATTATAATAATGTCTATCAACCACAATATAATAATCATCTAGCAGAAACGCTTTCATCTCACGTTCTACATATATAGTATACAATCAAAACCGCAAGCACGTATTGGGTAATGGATTTCCAACTATGACAAGGTATGGAACCACATTTCGCTAGTGTACCTCTAGAGAGGAATACACTGGGTTCGACAAGAACATCTTGCAACCCGGCCACACAAGACCGACCACTCATTTCGCTTAAGTGTATCGAATGTATATCACCAACGGTTGGGATCAGCAACCGTTTCCCGAATGGGACAACATCAACAATAGATTTTTTTGAAGTAAATGAAACTCTAGATCTGTTGATTATACACCCTAATAGGTGCGACCTACATAGCCATGCTACCTGCCCGATTTCTGTCATTTACCGGTTGATGAGGCTTGAGATTACGCCTTTTCATCACATCAGATTCACTTCGAATGCCACTTGTCAGATCCATCGAAAATCACTAATTGACGTCTACAACAGTACAATACGTGTTAGCTAAAGAAGTTTCCTTCTCTGCTTCCACTCTTGGTACGGTTGAAGAAATCAATGTACGTGACCTTTCTGGAAATACTCTGTCAGACATTCATCCATACAAGTCATCCAGGAACAGGATAAACCGAAGGCACTATTCAGTACATCCATCTTAGGCACTGTTATCTAAGACTTATATAATAGCCCTTGCACTTTACTCCGTCTTCAATTATCTTTGGCATATATGATTTGCAACGCTTATGCCAATACAGAGTGGTTCTTTGGATAATAATCCAACCGGTCTCTCCATATTAACAACGTTAAAATGGTCAAAACTTCGATAGTCTGTGATTTAACCATCAAAGAAAAACAGGTGTGCAAACAACGATATTTTTTCCGGGAGGAAATTATATCGACCAATCATCATTCAACATTTATCTCTTTATTTCATTAATTTACTTATCTCTTGTTTCCATATATTCTAAATTCTTATTTTCTATTATCAGAAAACATTTCTGATTCTCGTTTGGAAAACATTTCCAAAACTTCTTAATCGGGATTTTAAACAGATGTTTAAAACTATATTGCGATGACGATTCAAACCACTATACTAAATTACTAAATCCACTTAACCACTTTCACTCTCAAACCTTACCCATTTATAAATTAAAAACGAAGTCAATCAAGTTGGGGTATAGCTACCTCTCAGACCTTAACTGAACAACATTTCAAATGTCGAAATAGGGTAAGTTCATCTTTTAACCCTTCAACACTTCCTTATGAACCCTCGGATTCTATTTATGAACCCCCTTCTTTACATAATCATTTGATTATAACAGTGGTGTTATAATTTCCTGCTTCTGAAATATAATAACTTTGATCTAACTCTTATTTCCTAACTCGAATAAATAACGAACAACTAATTTATCAGCTCCTATTTGGTTAACTCTTATTCTATAACTCCTATTCGAATAACTCCAATCTAATAACTCTTATTCGATTAACTCTAACTCTATTTAACTCTTACTGGATTAACTCTTATTCTATAACTCTTATTCTATAACTCCTATTCGAATAACTCCAATCTAATAACTCTTATTCGATTAACTCTAACTCTATTTAACTCTTACTGGATTAACTCTTATTCCATTAACACTTACTCTATTTAACTCTTATTTGAATAACTTACATCCGAATAACTTATAATTGATAATCTCTCTTCTTCGAATGAACTATATTTGATTTAACTCCTGTCGAATAACTAGATTCGGTTAACTCCCTTCAAATATCTCTAATTCGATTAACTCACTTGGAATATCTACTATATTCGTTTAACTCCTTTCTTCGAATAAACTAATATTCAGTTAAATCCTAATTCGATTAACTATAACTCTAATCGATTTCTTTATTTCTAATCGATTAACTCCATTGATTAATTCTAACTGGTAAACTCTAACTGATTAACTCTATCTGGTAAATCCTAACTCTAATCAATTTATTCTAACTCTAATCGACTCCTTCTATTCGAATAACTCCTATTTGATAATGTTTATTCATTTATAAAGATTTACTTTTAGTAACGGTTCTTCACTTTATAAATGTTCTCTTTAATAACGTTACTTCCTTATACAAGTGTTGTGTACACATTCTATTCACAACTATCGGTGCTAAAACCAATATCTCTTCTCCATATAAGTTCAGACTTATATATTCCATTTATCGAATGATAAATATTTAATTTAATTTATAAACTGTTATTTATAAATTTATCTTTTCTATTTATCTATTAAAAACAGATTTCCATTTTCTATTCATCTTCTAAATATTCCTTTGATTAAATTCTATTTATTTATCAAATAAATATTCCTTTTTCTTTCTATTTATTTCCTAAATAAATAACTCATCTATAACATTCTATTTATTTCCTATAAATAAGTATTTCCATTTCATTTATTTGCAATGTTTTACAAATATTTTCTTTCCAATCCCATTTGTAAATGTTTTACAAATGTTTCCCTTTTCATTTCTATTTGTAATTGTTTTACAAATATTCTTCTTTCTATTCTATTTGTAAATAGTTTATAAATATTTCTCTTTATAATCTTATTTGTAAATGGTTTACAAATATCTCCTTTTCAATTCTATTTATTTAACAAATAAATATTCTTCTTATAATATCGTATTTATTTTCTAAATAAATATTCCTTATTATAAAATCCTTTGATTTTATAAATAATTCCCTTCTTATAAAATCTCTTGATTTTATAAATGCTCTATTTTCAATAAACACTTTGAAAATTCCCGTTTTGCTTTCCAGTATTCCTTATGGTATTTAACGTACCATATAACAATGATCGGTATCATTCAAACATATAAAATCATCAACAGATTTCATATCACATCATATAACACAATATATGAAACCAAACAGTATTTTATATATCGAGGAACCCAGTTGGGTTCCTCCAACCTGTTTCCATGCATCACAGATGTTAAACAACACGAATATAAAATGTTCTGTTAAACAGAATCAAGATTCGATTAACGATTTATATATATCGTTATCTATATTTTCAACCAATACATATGCAATTCAACCAAATAGTCAACACACAGCAATCAACAGATGATTAACAGTTCTAAAAATACGTTATAAAAATATAACTATTCAGAGTTGGTGAATTTTACTCACATTTGCAGTTCATCGTTAAAGAACGATAAACTGTTGTTTGATTTGAATCAAACAGTTTATTTCTCCATAAATTCAAACGAGCACCAATCCACTTCCAGTCAGTCCCATTGTGTTGCTCCCGTCCATACGATCCCAACGGATCAAACCGTTCGTGATTCTGTCACCGTATGATGAAGTTATGATCCTTAGAAGTTAATATACATTTAAATCGAAATAAAAACAAAACATTTCTTTTAAATGGGCCTTACCCCTTTTATTCATCCTTGGCCCATTCACCAAAGTACCAACCCGCTTCGTTCACATTGTCTTCCACAAAACCACGAACGTGGAGCTCCAAAATTCCACAGACTCCATTTTCCCCACTTCCTTCCACGTCCGCTCCCACCTTGGTTCGCGAAATCCAAAACCGCCATCACCATTAACATCTCCTTCATCTCCTCTACAACACCATACATTTTCACCTAGCTTGGTTCCACTCTTCGTCGCAACTTCCTACACTGAACCGTAAACCCTCCGACCTATATGACCACCGAAATAACCCATCCTCCTTGCGCAGCTTCTAAAGCCTTCCACAAATCCAAATACAACACCACAAATCAACATCGATGCTTAAATTATCCCCAAATGTTAACCCTAGTTTACCGTTCGAATGTCCAGCATCAGAAGATTCAAATCGCACCTCCCATAACAGATACCAGATCGAAGATAATCTCCACCGCAACCCATTCATACATAAATCGGGATTTATAACATTTTATTTGATTTGATTTTCATTTTTGAGAACTCAAGTTTTGCTGTAGAGAGAAAATAGAACCTGCGACACAAATTTTTGATCTTATAGGGAGAACGAGATTTTGTAAGTGGCTGAAACAAGGAGTAGGTGGCTTGTTTAGGTCCACCAATACTTAAAGATATTTTAATTTTTATTTGTTGTTGCTTTCTAAAAATTCTGCGATCACACACAATACCCAAAAATCATGAAACTGGACATGTAGCTAGAGTTCGACATTATGGTCCCAACGAAACTGGTTTCGTCGAATTCCGACTCTGTTTGCTCACCCAGCGTATTTTTAACCGTCAAAATACTGACTGTTTTTCACATTAAAATCCTGTATGGCCACATACTGACTTCAAAAATCACGCAAATTGAAATCTAACAATAATTTAACATTGCGGATCCAACAAAATTAGTTTCGTCGAATTCCGACTTCGTTTACAAAAGTGGCTATTTTTAAAGCTTTGAATAACCCATTTAAATATATAAATATATTTAAATATAATTAAATTTAACATTTAAAAATAAATATTATCATCTATATTCACAGTGGAATACCATACAGCTCTAGAATATTCCTATATGAATTTCTAACTCGATATTTCAAATCCTGATTAAATCGATATTCGATTTATAATGAAATTCCTTTTAAAAATATAAATAATTCCTTTAAAAATTATAAAGGAATTCCACAGTGACTTTTCTAAATTTGGACATAAATCAAAATCTACACGACGAAATCCCGATTTTTCTCTTCCACTAGAAAGATATACTTCACCAGCTCCTAATGTTTCTTGTTTCACAGAAATCCGATTTAAAACGAACCCTATACATTCAGTTGAAGTTCAAATCGCCAAATAGAGAACTGCTGCGCCATTTCGAGCTCGTTTATAATTATATTATAAACTATACGTTCAACTGTCGACGATTGAATATATTCGTTATTATAATTCAACTTTAAACTGAATTATATTTCGAATTGCCTAATTCACACATATCGCCATTTCAGCCAATTCTGATTATTTCAGAATTAAATATATTATTTAATTATTATTTTAATTAAATATTCCAAGTTATTTAATTCCACGACCATTAAATCCTTTAATCACCTTTTAAATAATTAAATAAATTAATTATTATACCGCTGAAAATGCGGGTCATTACATTCTTCCCTACTTACAATAATTTCGTCCTCGAAATTGCTAAGGTAGAAAACAAACCCTATTAACTGGTTAGAACTTATTCGTTCACTTCTTATCTTCAGTTTCAACTGAACCAATTTATTTTAATTAAATTATTAATTAATTCTTATCAACGAAAATTTTCAAAATCCTGAAAATTTTCTAACACCCGAAATTTCTGAAAAATTTCGCCAGCACCTCCTTTGTACTGGTCAATACGTCAAACCACCACTCGCCTCTCTGGGCCATCTCCATCCCAAAAGAAAATCAAACAGCCAACCGGCTTGCCAATTCGGCTCATAAATCTTATATCCAATAGAAATATAAACTTGTACCTTTTGTCAGCATATCATTTTATCCTTTCCACCTGTTATCAATTCAGTGGATACAAGGTCATTCCAATCAAATTCCAATCTGTTTTTATCCACAAATCCAACCATTCGCCTATATCCAAGCCAAATATCATTTCAACTCGAGTTTCTTCTCGATTCCCAATTCTTAACTTGATTATCACATTACACTTCAAATTTGAATCTCACAATCCAACTTGTCTTGATTTCATTCTAATTCAATCCCAGTTACCACTTTACTGGCTTTACTTTAATTCAAATTTGCTTTCACAAATTTCTGTTAAATTTGTTTTTAATTCAAACAGTCTTTCCCTGAGAGTTTTTAAACAGTTTACTCTTTTCAAAAATCAAATTTTCCTTTTTGAAATTCAACACAACTTGTCTTTCCCAAAACAAATTCAAAACAGTATCTCTGGTAGTAATTCGTCACTTACAACTCGAAAATGAATACTGATGATGCAACTATCATCATCAGAATCTATTTTCCAGCGATCGAAGTGAGTTCAATACTATAAAACCATTTCTAAACATTTCCACTTTGAAATTCATTTCAAAATATTATTCACACGGCTTGTAAAACAATTTAAAATATCCCAGGATCTTAAATTTTCCTTATTTTAAATCCAAATCCATTTACAAACACTTATCCAATTTTCCAGAATTTTAATTCAATTTCTAGTTTAAATTTCAGATTTAACTCATCTGATTTTACGCATTTCACTTATATGAATTCTGATTGGTTATTTACGTAACCGTTAAATTTATAATCTTACTCGATTATAATAACAACCAATATATCCACTATATTATAATTCTGATATATATATCTTCTCTATATCAATTTATACCTTGGGTAAACTTATTTTAATTTACCCGCTTTTCAAAACATATCGTGTCGACCCATCGTATTCGAGTGTTTATAAACTCCTACCAATACAGTGGATCAAACTGATCGACCAGAACCCATAAACAACTCAACCAATGAATCTCCACAATATAAAACCACTTTATATCAAATTACAAATACGCACTCGTATATATACACTCAAACTCAATCTAGGGTATTACTAACCCTATCTCTACCGAGTCACGCCACAGAGCCAAGGTAATACTTAACCTTCAGTTCTGATACCAACTATAACGACCCGGAAAAAATGGGATCTTGGTTATCCTATATACGACACATATCGAACATCCAAGGATCGAAAATAACCGAATAATTAATGAAAGAAATTAGAGGGTGAGGATAGATAAGATAGAAAACTTAGAATAGAAGAAGAAGAAGAACACAACATCAAAGTAACACGAATCTCACAGCGGAACAAATAACATATAATATATGTAACATAACTTTGAAATATACATCTGTACTTGAATATACATCATTATCAAAGTACAGCACTTACAACACAACGGAATACAATAGCTATATAAACTCCTGAAGCCTCCTGCTCTAGCTCTTCAAATATCTGTAAATCCCGACCACTTGACTGCCCGTACAAAACTGGGCACCCAAGAGTTTAGGGAAAACAAAACAAAATAAACTCCGGGTCGGTCATGGGACTGGTGTGAGTAAAACAGTTTAAAAAGTTCGAACAAGTAAACGATATCTCATAAGACCACGCCGTATAACGGAACGGGTTTTTCCCTTATGAGAATCCAAATTATCTTTATATCAAAAACCTTTTAATATTATAATAATGTCTATCAACCACAATATAATAATCATCTAGCAGAAACGCTTTCATCTCACATTCTACATATATAGTATACAATCAAAACTGCAAGCACGTATTGGGTAATGGATTTCCAACTATGATAAGGTATGGAACCACCTTTCTCTAGTGTACCTCTAGAGAGGAATACACTGGGTTCAACAAGAACATCTTGCAACCCGGCCACACATGACCGGCCACTCATTTCGCTTGAGTGTATCGAATGTGTATCACCAACGGTTGGGATCAGCAACCGTTTCCCGAATGGGACAACAACAACAATAGATTTTTTTTGAAGTAGATGAAACTCTAGATCAGGTGATTATACACCCTAATAGGTGCGACCTACATAGCCATGCTACCTGCCCGATTTCTGTAATTTACTGGTTGATGAGGCTTGAGATTACACCTTATCATCACATCAGATTCACTTCGAATGCCACATTGTCAGATCCATCGAAAATCACTAATTGACGTCTACAACAGTACATTACGTGTTAGCTAAAGAAGTTTCCTTCTCCGCTTCCACTCTTGGTACGGTTGAAGAAATCAATGTACGTGACCTTTCTGGAAATACTCTATCATACATTCATCCATACAAGTCATCCCGGAACAGGATGAACCGAAGGCACTATTCAACACATCCATCTTAGGCACTGTTATCTAAGACTTATACAGTAGCCCTTGCACTTTACTCCGTCTTCAATTATCTTTGGAATATATGATTCGCAACGCTTATGACAATACAGAGTGGTTCTTTGGATAATAATCCAACCGGTCTCTCCATATTAACAACGTTAAAATGGTCAAAACTTCGATAGTCTGTGATTTAACCATCAAAGAAAAACAGGTGTGCAAACAACGATATTTTTTCCAGGAGGAAATTATATCGACCAATCATCATTCAACATTTATCTCTTTATTTCATTAATTTACTTATCTCTTGTTTCCATATATTCCAAATTCTTATTTTCTATTATTAGAAAACATTTCTGATTCTCGTTTGGAAAACATTTCCAAAACTTCTTAATCGGGATTTTAAACAGATGTTTAAAACTATATTGCGATGACGATTCAAACCACTATACTAAATTACTAAATCCACTTAACCACTTTCACTCTCGAACCTTACCCATTTATAAATTAAAAACGAAGTCAATCAAGTTGAGGTATAGCTGCCTCTCAGACCTTAACTGAACAACATTTCAAATCTCGAAATAGGGTAAGTTCATCTTTTAACCCTTTAACACTTCCTTATGAACCCTCGGATTCTATTTACGAACCCCCTTCTTTATAGAATCATTTGACTATAACATTGGTGTTATAATTTCATGCTTCAGAAATATAATAACTTTGATCTAACTCTTATTTCCTAACTCGAATAAATAACGAACAACTAATTTATCAGCTCCTATTTGGTTAACTCTTATTCTATAACTCTTATTCTATAACTCCTATTCGAATAACTCCAATCTAATAACTCTTATTCGATTAACTCTAACTCTATTTAACCCTTACTGGATTAACTCTTATTCTATAACTCCTATTCGAATAACTCCAATCTAATAACTCTTATTCGATTAACTCTAACTCTATTAACTCTTACTGGATTAACTCTTATTCCATTAACTCTTACTCTATTTAACTCTTACTGGATTAACTCTTATTCGAATAACTTACATCCGAATAACTTATAATTGATGATCTCTCTTCTTCGAATGAACTATATTTGATTTAACTCCTGTCGAATAACTAGATTCGATTAACTCCCTTCGAATATCTCTGATTCGATTTACTCACTTCGAATATCTACTATATTCGTTTAACTCCTTTCTTCGAATAAACTAATATTCAGTTAAATCCTAATTCGATTAACTATAACTCTAATCGATTTCTTTAATTCTAATCGATTAACTCCATTGATTAATTCTAACTGGTTAACTCTAACTAATTAACTCTATCTGGTAAATCCTAACTCTAATCGATTTATTCTAACTCTAATCGATTTATTCTAACTCTAATCGACTCCTCCTATTCGAATAACTCTTATTTGATAACGTTTATTCATTTATAAAGATTTACTTTTATTAACGGTTCTTCACTTTATAAATGTTCTCTTTAATTACGTTACTTCCTTATACAAGTGTTGCGTACACATTCTATTCACAACTATCGGTGTTAAAACCAATATCTCTTCTGTATATAAGTTCAGACTTATATATCCCATTTATCGAATGATAAATATTTAATTTAATTTATAAACTGTTATTTATAAATTTATCTTTTCTATTTATCTGTTAAAAACAGATTTCCATTTTCTATTCATCTTCTAAATATTCCTTTGATTAAATTCTATTTATTTATCAAATAAATATTCCTTTTTCTTTCTATTTACTTTCTAAATAAATAACTCATCTATAACATTCTACTTATTTCCTATAAATAAATATTTCCATTTCATCTATTTGCAATATTTTACAAATATTTTCTTTCCATTCCCATTTGTAAATGTTTTACAAATATTTCCCTTTTCATTTCTATTTGTAATTGTTTTACAAATATTCCTTTTTCTATTCTATTTGTAAATAGTTTATAAATATTTCTCTTTACAATCTTATTTGTAAATGGTTTACAAATATCTCCTTTTCAATTCTATTTATTTAACAAATAAATATTCTTCTTATAATATCATATTTATTTTCTTAATAAATATTCCTCTTTATAAAATCCTTTGATTTTATAAATAATTCCCTTCTTATAAAATCTCTTGATTTTATAAATGTTCTATTTTCAATAAACACTTTGAAAATTCCCTTTTTACTTTCCAGTATTCCTTATGGTATTTAACGTACCATATAACAATGATCGGTATCATTCAAACATATAAAATCATCAACAGATTTCATATCACATCATATAACACAATATATGAAACCAAACAGTATTTTATATATTGAGGAACCCAGTTGGGTTCCTCCAACCTGTTTCCCTGCATCACAGATGTTAAACAACACGAATAAAAAATATTCTGATAAACAGAATCAATATTCGATTAACGATTTATATATATCGTTATCTTTATTTTCAACCAATACATACGCAATTCAACCAAATAGTTAACAAACAGCAATCAACAGATGATTAACAGTTCTAAATATACGTTATAAAAATATAACTATTCAGAGTTGGTGAGTTTTACTCACATTTGCAGTTCATTGTTAAAGAACGATAAACTGTTGTTTGATTTGAATCAAACAGTTTATTTCTCCATAAATTCAAATGAGCACCAATCCACTTCCATTCAGTCCCATTGTGTTGCTCCCGTCCATACGATCCCGACAGATCAAACCGTTCGTGATTCTGTCACCGTATGATGAAGTTATGATCCTTAGAAGTTAATATACATTTAAATCGAAATAAAAACAAAACATTTCTTTTAAATGGGCCTCACCCCTATTATTCATCCTTGGCCCATTCACCAAAGTACCAACCCGCTTCGTTCACATTTTCTTCCCCAAAACCACGAACGTGGAGCTCCAGTATTCCACAGACTCTATTTTCCCCACTTCCTTCCACTCCGCTCCCACCTTTGTTCGCGAAATCCAAAACCGCCATCACCATTAACATCTCCTTCATCTCCTCTACAACACCATACCATTTTCACCAAGCTCGGTTCCACTCCTCGTCGCAACTTCCTGCATTGAACCGTAAACCCTCCGACCTATATGACCACTGAAATAACCCATCCTCCTTGCGTAGCTTCTAAAGCCTTCCACAAATCCAAATACAACACCACAAATCAACATCGATGCTTAAATTATCCCTAAATGTTAACCCTAGTTTACTGTTCAAATGTCCAGTATCAGAAGATTCGAATCGCACCTCCCATAACAGATACCAGATCGAAGACAATCTCTACCGCATCCCATTCATACATAAATCGGGATTTATAACATTTTATTTGATTTTCATTTTTTAGAACTCAAGTTTTGCTGTAGAGAGAAAATAGAACCGGCGACACAAATTTTTGATCTTATAGGGAGAACGAGATTTTGTAAGTGGCTGAAACAAGGAGTAGGTGGCTTGTTTAGGTCCACCAATACTTAAAGATATTTTAATTTTTATTTATTATTGCTTTCTAAAAATTCATGTGACCACACACAATACCCAAAAATCATGAAACTGGACATGTAGCTAGAGTTCGACATTATGGTCCCAACGAAACTAGTTTCGTCGAATTCCGACTCCGTTTGCTCACCCAACGTATTTTTAACCGTCAAAATACTGACTGTTTTTCACATTAAAATCCCGTACGGCCACATATTGACTTCAAAAATCACGGAAATTGAAATCTAACAATAATTTAACATTGCGGATCCAACAAAATTAATTTCGTCGAATTCCGACTTCGTTTGCAAAAGTGGATATTTTTAAAGCTCTGAATAACCCATTTAAATATATAAATATATTTAAATATAATTTAATTTAATATTTAAAAATAAATATTATCGTCTATATTCACAGTGGAATACCATACAGCTCTAGAATATTCCTATATGAATTTCTAACTCGATATTTCAAATCCTAATTAAATCGATATTCGATTTATAATGAAATTCCTTTTAAAAATATAAATAATTCCTTTATAAATTATAAAGGAATTCCACAATGACTTTTCTAAAATTTGATTTGGACATAAATCAAAATCTACACGATGAAATCCCGATTTTTCTCTTCCACTAGAAAGATATACTTCACCAGCTCCTAATGTTTCTTGTTTCACAGAAATCCGATTTAAAACGAACCCTGTACATTCAGTTGAAGTTCAAATCGCCAAATAGCGAACTGCCGCGCCATTTCGAGCTCGTTTATAATTATATTATAAACTATACGTTCAACTGTCGACGATTGAATATATTCGTTATTATAATTCAACTTTAAACTGAATTATATATTTCGAATTGCCTAATTCACACATATCGCCATTTCAGCCAATTCTGATTATTTCATAATTAAATATATTATTTAATTATTATTTTAATTAAATATTCCAAGTTATTTAATTCCACGACCATTAAATCCTTTAATCACCTTTTAAATAATTAAATAAATTAATTATTATACCGCTGAAAATGCGGGTCATTACACCTTTTAAGGGAAAATTATTCTGACCACTGCGACTGGTCTTAAAAGTACCAAGTTGTTTACTTTATAAACATTTCTAAGTTGGATGCCTTAAGCTTATGGGGACAATATGCACGCTTCCACCTATCTATATATTTTCCTATTATCATTTGCATTCACTAGTATGTATGTATTAAACATTATGAGGACAAACAATTATTACTGTCTAGGATGATAGTAATACTTAGTCATTTTGTAACTCTGAGATATTATGTATGTTTGTGTAACTCTCTATACTACACTTTTGAGATATTATATATTATTGTTCCTCGTGTAATATTCTAATATTTTGTTTTTCTTTCTTGACCTGTTTCCCTTTCTTTTATTTTACCTTAACATTCTACCTTTACGACACTTAAGCGCTCAGACCATGAATGCTATGGATGTATTTAATGTCAACATACAGGGTCGAAATGGCGATTGTAATACTTGGTATCAAACCACAAGGTTGGCAAACACCTTGTCTTTGGTTGGGTATAGAGATATGGTAAATGATGTCCCAGAATGAGTCGAGTGTACTGCATATATGAAAGCGTATTTGTTATTGAAATATTTAGACTTAATGTTTTATTTTAAAAGTTTATCTCCCTTAGAAATTCCTTATTCTCCTTCTTTGAATTAGACTCTTTCTATAAATTACTCCCTTCTTAGAAATCTTATCTTATAAATCCTTTCCTTGAAACAACTCTTTATTAAAGTATTCTAAAGATGTTTTGCTATAAATTCAGGCAGCAAATTTTGAGTACCCCTACTGTATATGCTAAAGGTGGCGGAGGTTGAAGCAATAGAGGTAGTACTGTAACTAATGGAGGTACTGAAGTTTTGAGAAATGTTGCTCCTATATCTAAACCAATGGCAAATATAGTGGAGGAGATAGTACATGTTCAGTGCCGAGTAAACTTTTCTATGTTTTCCATTATTTTGGGAGACTTAGAATAAGAGTTTCAGTGAGACTGAATCTATCATTGAGGTTTAAACATGGTTGAGTTTTTATGAGCATATTATTGGAGACTTGGTATCAAATGATGCTATAAGGCGTCATTTGGTTTCTCAGCATCTCTTTGGAATGACCATGGGTTGGTGGTTAGTTGCTATTGTAGATGACCCAAAGATGATTTCATTTGGGCCCAACTTAGTGAATAATTTGAAAGGATGTTTGTGCTATTGGTTAGGTAGGCCTTGTTCATTTAGAAATTTCTTGGATTTAAGGCAAGATACTATAACTGTTGTAGAATATGAAAATAAATTTAACACATTATCTTGTTTTGGACCGGGTGTGACACATACGCCACTGAAGAAGAAAGAAAAGTTTGTGATGGACATACTTCTTGAGTTTGAGCAGGACATGATCAATTATCTTATGAGCCATTATACCAATTAAGTGAAAATGGGCTTGATTAGTGTTTCTTTGGTATCAGTTAGGGATAAGAAACACGAGTTTCAAGAGAAGAGGCAAAGGTTATGTAAAAAAAACAGAATTTTATAAAATTAAAATTTGAATATTTAATTCATTCAAATATCTATTTATGTTTTTAATCATTAAATTTCATTATAAATATTAGTTTATGATAATGAATTTTTTTTAATCGTTCAAATAATGGTTTTAATGGTCTTAAGAGTCTATTTAAATTTTATAATTTAGAATAGAACACTTATTTTTTTAATTCTGTTATATATATATATATGTATGTATTTTATTGCTAAATGTATTTGGAAATGCATTTGTAATTTATGTTGTAATAGTGTATATATCTATATATTATATAATATATGTAATAAAAATATTTTTAAATTTATATTTTTGAATCTTGCTTATAAAATAAGATAAGGTTTATTTAAATTTATAATTCAAATATCTTGATTTAATGTTGAATAAAGTTTGAAATAAATAGTTTAAAAATTTTGTATTTTATAATATGTAAAGAGTGATTTAATGTTTCCTTAAAATATAGGATAAAGATACTATGAATTTTATATTTTTATAATGTAAAAATGTTGGTTTGATGTTTAATTAAATAAAATGAAATGAAAAAAAGATGAAATATATGATATATCTAAGTACTCCATTAGTACTATATGTACATTCTATTTTCTTATAAGCCATCATTCACTACAGCAGACGGGTTTTTTTTATAGCATTTAAAACCCGTTGATAAAACTTTCTATAGCGGTTCTATAAACACCATAGATCAACATGTTGTGAAAAGTCTGATAGATACTATAGCATGTCATACTTGGAATGAAAAACATACTTTTGTAGGAATGAATTTCTCTAATATGTAGAAATGCCATATTATTATAGCTTCTGAACACGCTATGGAATCATTGTATCAAGCTTTTAAGACGCATTGAAACACTATAGAAAATTCATTACTATTTATTCTTGCTTTGTTTTATTGCTATGAAAACACTTTATTCTTTGTAAAGTATTTTGTATAGCACTAGCATAATGCTGTAGTATAACAAAACTATAACAATTTTTCTTTCCATTTCATAATTAGAACGCTGTAAAAAAAATCTATTGTATCTTTTTGCTTCTATAGCATCCAAAGCTTACAATTTTCAATTCAACTAATATACTATAACAATTCATAAAAACATTTTTGACATTAGTGTAAGTACATAAAAGGAGTCATAAGACAAATCACAATATATATCCCTAATATTTCATACATGAAGAATTAAACATAAATATTGTGATAAACATTAACAATACATATGACTGTAGCAAACTAAAACAATACATACTAAAAATATATTCATGAACGTCGACAAACATGGTGGATTTGAAGGAGAAAGAGTTAGACATCATGTACTAATCTCAAAAGCATAATACAACACCTGTTAAGAAGAAGCACAAACATACGTATGTTAGTCAGTATATACAAATATGTATAAGTATAGAAGATGCATCGTCCAAAGACAAAAGGAGCAAAAAACTTAAGTCTTATGTATTCTATTTGTTTGGGTGGCATATCAATCTGTACAACGTTCTCAGCTTACTGTGTTGATTAAACTAAGTATGTTAATTGAAGGGATAAAGTCATCCTATAGTTGCCAAGCAGGGAAAATTCAAAATCACGGAGTACAGATAGGAATGGTATTAGAAACACACAATTAATCTACATGTTGGAACCTATTTGGATGAAATAATTCACATAGTAAACACACAATAATTTTGAAGCTTCCATAAATTGATACCCGTTGAACTTTTTTGCACAACAATCCTATAGAAAGTAAAACCAAATATGTAGTTCAATGTACCCTTTTTTCCTTTTTTTTCTTGAAGGCATTTCAACTGAGAGGGATCACAACGCTTGAATGGAAAGTCAACTGTAGCTTTTGTAAGAAAATACTCCCAAATTAGGATAATCAAGTAAAATAGAAACCAACAAGAAATTATCATCTACTTTGATAAAATAGATAACTATGTATGTTGCATGCATGAATGGACTAAATCATTAATTAAGATTCATCATTCCAGCCCTTTAATTTGTGATTAAACTACTTAAGCTTCAAAGATCTGGTAACCAGACTCTCGCTTTCTACATGTCAAAATCGTTTCGCGTGTGTTAGACCAAAAATTGGCACTAACACCCAAATGTAGATCACAAATCACAGAATGCAGTAAAAAGTAAAATCAGAGGGAACACACAAGGTTTTTATAGTAGTTCGGCTGTAGATGTAGACTACGTCCACTTTATAATCTTATTATTATACCGACAGATTACAAGAATTAGTTACATGCAGGCACACAATTCGTGTGTTAATTTAGATTACAAGAGGAGAATTTATGTGTAGAAAGGTGCAAAATCCTTGCACTCAGCAATGTTGGAAGCCGTAGAGATGTAGGAGAAAGGCCTTAGCCAAAAGTCCAAGAGCCGCCTCCTAAAATTCCATGTAGAGGTGCATTTATAGCTGTAGGAGGGCTTCTGGGAAGACCGGTTTGTGACAGGGCACGTGGCAGCCGATCCGGGAAAGTTGAAGCATGAGTAGCCTTGAGAACAGGTCAAGATCTACGCATGTATCAACAGGTGCAGGGATCGGTTCGTGGTCATGGGGTCGGGTCGTGATGTGGGCTTCACGAGCCGAGGTCTGGTCGCGAGCTGGAGCGATGAAGTTAGTGGCAGGGTCATGGTAATGGGGTCGTGACCCATATATACTCCACGAGCCGGAGCTGGTTCACAAGCAGAAGAAGAGTGCTTCACGAGCCGGGGGGTGCGAGCCAAGGAGGAGCCCACGAACCAAAGGGGCTGACCCGAACAGAAATGTCACCAATTCTCAAAATCCAAGTTCTGCGTGCGTTTACGGAAACGGGCATAACTTTTAAACCGTAAGTCCATTTTGACCAAACAAAAGCTCAACCTGAAGCTAATTTGGAGGGCTACAAGAGTTACAAAGCATAGCTTCGTAATTGTTGTTTTCGGGGCCAAAAGAGGTCATCAGATAGGAGTTTCGGGCCATTTTACGTTGATGGTGTGATTTCGACCAAATCGCTCTATGTCTTCTGACGTTGTTTCCACTACTTGAGCGTGTTGCTATTTAGGAATTCCATGTGTGACAGCTTTGACCAAAAAGTGTGTCAATAAGTTTGCCCCCAAGAACATATCTTGCTGGTTGAAGGAAGATGTGTTCTGGATAATCTGTTAGATCCATAATCCGAACCTGCAAAAAGATAAGACAAACAATGCAAAAATGGTTCCGAGACGGTCTTAGCGAAGTAAGATGACCAAGGAAGTGCTATGGGGTTCTAAGACGGCCTTACCTGGGTAAGACGACCGAGGAAATGCCGTGAGGTTCCAAGACGGCCTTACCGGAGTAAGATGACCAAGGAAATGCTAATGCGGTTTGTTTATACTGGACGGATTTAGTTGGGAGCCAGGGCTCAATGTTTATACTAGACAGATCTAGTTAGGAGCCGGAGCTCAATGTTTGTACTGGACGAATCCAGTTGGGAGACAGAGCTCGATGATTATACTGGAAGGATCCAGTTGGGAGCCAGAGCTCAATGTTTATACCGGACGGATCCAGTTGGGAGCCAGAGCTCAATGTTTATACTGGACAGATCCAGTTGGGAGCCGGAGCTCAATGTTTATATTGGACGGATCCAGTTAGGAGCCGGAGCTCAATGTTTACACTGGACGGATCCAGTTGGGAGCCGGAACTCATCAATGATCTTTATTGATTCATGAAAGCTAAGCAGCAGTTATTCTAACCCTGAACACGACTGGAGACTACGGGTCGGTTCCGTGCATGCGGGTCGATGTGACTGCTTTTATTACATGCAGAGAAAACAAAGAAGGGCGAGAAGTCGCCTAAATGCCTAAAAACATGAACTGCGAACCGGAGTTTAGCAAACTGAAGAGATCCGCTGAGCGGGATCAGTTAATGATAATCCCGCGATTGCTCGATCTTGGGTCATTCCCTCTCCGAGGAATAGGTGGTGGCAGTGCAGGTGCGGGCGCTGTTGGCTGAGTTACATAATCGGGGAGCTCTCCTCGTCTGACCTGGTCCTCAATAAGGTCTCGCAAATGTCTGCAGTCATCAATGTTATGACCGTCTATGTCATGAAATATGCAATGCCTTCCGGAGTTGCGTTGTGCTAGTGTTGGCTCCCTCTTGGGAGGCCTTGGATATGAGGTAGCACCTCCTGTATACATGTAGATGTTGCTCAGAGTGTCGTTCAGTTCAGTGTATCTTTCATATTTCGGCCCTCTCCGGGGCTGAGTGCTGCGGTCATTTTTGACATCGGCTTTTCCTTTGCCTTTTCCAGAATCAGACGGCTCTCTGTCTTTAAGCATGTTGACATCGAGAATGCGCTTCTTGGAAGTTGCATCTTCTTCCCGCAGAAATCTATCTGCTTCAAGGTAGAATTCGCCAAGATTTCATGGTGGATCTCGGTACAAGGATTTTTTAAACTCCGAGTTATCTAGAACGTCGGATACTGCTGCTATTAATACCATGGACGGTTCAGGGCGATCAGCAGATGCTTCTGCAACGTTGATTCTTTCCAAAAATGAACGCAAAGTTTCTCTGGGCCTCTGCTTGATTGTGGTGTGTGACATGAAGTTCTTGGGTCATGCAACGTGAATCCGAAATTATTCAATGAAGCGTGTGACAAACATTTTCCAACTGCTGATCGATTCTGTTTCTAGCTGCCAAATCCACATAGCGGCTATATCAGTCAGAAAGAGGGGAAAACACTTTTCCAAGACGTTTTCCGATGCCGATTAAACTTCCATATGTCGTTTGTAGCGCATCAGATGCACGGTAGGGTCGGTCCTGCTGTTGTAGGGCTCCAGCTGTGGAAGTTTGAAATCTGGGGGATTATGAGAATTCCTGATTTCCTGAGTGAAAGGAGTGTGGTTGACGTCATCCACGTCATTCTGATAAGTGCGGCCTCTCGAGAGGCGTTCAATCAGATCTGCTAGCCGATTTCCTTCAAAAAGCTATTGCAAATTGCTGATATCGGAGCTGGTGCCCACAGTGTTGAGTACAGGAGAGTGAGGAAGTTGTTGACGAGTTGTTGTGTGTTCATGGTGTGCTGCATGAAGCGGGTCATGGGGGAGCACGAGTCATGGATCGGGGTGCACGATCCGATCCGGTCTTGGGTCGTGAAAGCTCTTGGCTCGTGGTTCAAGGGGGAGTGAGTCATGGAGGCAGCTCGTGAGACCGGTTCGTGGAGAGTGGTTCGTGAATCGGGGGGCGAGCCGACCAGGTCGTGAGTCCCCTTCACGAGCTGCTTCTGGCCCTGCATCGCAAGCCATGTTCTGCTGCTGAGCGAGGGGGTTGATCCCCAAGTCCAAGTGATGCACGAGCTGCTTCTGTGGCTCCGTTCCAATTACTTGAACGTTGCTCGGCCTTCCATCCATCCGAGCGAAGAAACCATCGACCATCTCCTATTGTTTCCTGATGAGATCATCTTGCCTTGCCATCTGGTTTTTCATTTCAGCAATCATGCCGTCCATCTCGTCTCGAGTCAAATATGCTGATTGATTTCCATGAGAGGATGCCCCCTGGCTCTCCTCGTTTCTAGTGCCTTCAGCATTAGCATCCTCAGCATGAGAGGAAGTTCCAGCTTTCTTCCTTTTGATTGCCATTGAGTCTCCTTTCAAGCTAGAATTTGAAGTTGTCGTGTGCCCCCTTCCTGGCGTGCCAACTTGTTAGACCAAAAATTGGCAATAACACCCAAATGTAGATTACAAATCACAAAATGCAGTAAAAAGTAAAATCAGAGGGAACACACGAGGTTTTTATAGTGGTTCGGTTGTAGATGTATCCTATGTCCACTTTATAATCTTACTGTTATACTGACAGATTACAAGAATCAATTACATGCAAGCTCACGATTCGTGTGTTAATTGAGATTACAAGAGGAGAATTTATGTGTAGAAAGGTGCAAAATCCTTGCACTCAGCAATGTTGGAAGCCGTAGAGATGTAGGAGAAAGGACTTAGCCAAAAGTCCAAGAGCCTCCTCCTAAAATTCCATGTAGAGGTGCATTTATTGTTGTAGGATGGCTTCTGGGAAGACCGTTTCGTGACAGGGCACGTGGCAGCCGATCCGGGAAAGTAAACGCAGGAGTTGCCTTGAGAACAGGTCAAGATCTACGCATGTATCAACAGGTGCAGGGACCGGTTCATGGTCATGGGGTCGGGTTGTGATGTGGGCTTCACGAGCCGAGGTCTGGTCGCGAGCTGGAGCGATGAAGCTAGTGGTTGGGTCGTGGTAATGGGGGTCGTGACCCATATATACTCCACGAGCCGGAGCTGGTTCACAAGCAGAAGAAGAGTGCTTCACGAGGAGGGGGTGCGAGCCAAGGAGGAGCCCACGAACCAAAGGGGGCGACCCGAATAGAAATGTCACTAATTCTCAAAATCCAAGTTCTGCGTGAATTTACAGAAACGGGCATAACTTTTAAACCGTAAGTCCGCTTTTATCAAACGAAATCTCAACCTGAAGCTAATTCAGAGATCTACAAGAGTTACGGAGCTTTGCTTTGTAATTGCTGTTTTCGGGCCTAAAAGAGGTCGTCCGATAGGAGTTTCCGGCTATTTTACGTTGATGGTGTGATTTCGACCAAATCGCTCTATGTCTTCTGATGTTGTTTCCACTACTTAAGCGTGTTGCTATTCAGAAATTCCATGTATGACACCTTTGACCAAAAAGTGTGTCAACAGCATGCACTCATAGTTTGAATTGCAATATGTAAGATCCTACCAAAAAAAGAGATCGCCATCATGCCACTTTGGAAGCCAAATCATCAAGATAACCTTCCCATGGATATATAAGGTATAGGACCGAATTTCCTCGAATCCCTGGATGCATATATATTATCTCCTTGTACAAAAATATGTCCTTTTGGTACCTTAACAGTTTGGACCTTCATCCTGTAACACCCCGAATTTTAATAAATAATAATTCAATTGATAAGATTAACAAAACAAATATTAATTAAAATAATATTTAGAATTAGGCAAAGAGAATTTCACCTTAGTTTCGTTACGAAGATCTGGTTCGGATAGACTTTATGTTCGCGAAAAACAGACGAAAAACGAATAAGATATGATCATTTGAAGTTTGAAATCTAAAATAGAAATTAATTAATAATTAATCATAAATAATCAGCAGTGGAATGGGTGACCCAGCCCATAACTAGGTCGACCCAAGATCTGTGTGGGTCTACCTCTGTGTCGACCCACATAGGCGGGTGGGTTGAGCCATATCGAGCCAGGCACGATTTCGTGCCTGGCACGATGTTAAACCTATTTTGTGCTTCTGAAGTCTTCTTGCTGACTTGTTTTTAAGAGTTGAGATTGAAAACCTAAAAACCTAAGGCCTAGATTATCCTTCTACACCTATGAATTGACTGATACTCCTCACTTTCCCCCTACACTTCTTCTTCTTCATTTTCTCAGCCTCCACTCCACTATGTTCTAAAATTAAATAAAATTGGGAAATATGTCGGAGTATTGTCCAATTGTAGATCAGAAGGATTCTTCTTCTTCCCAGGCCTTTTTCTGGGTATGCAATCTTTTCTCTGTGAGTTTTATGTTATTTTTTGATCATCCATTTACATAAAAAGGATTGAGACCATAAAACAGTTTGGATCTAAAAGTTTTACGTTTACAATATTTATAAATTTGTCTTCTACAAATTATTATACAATCTAATTGGTGTCTATGTTTATTCCTTTTTAGTTTTTTATTTATTTGCAACCAATTCTTCTTCTTCATTTCCTTCTCTACTATGTTCTTATTTATAGTCTTGCAAAGCTCTATTTTATTTTGTTCATTTCTGAGTCTAGGCCTAACGAATAGCCTAGACCAATTTGTCCTTTTTATTTATTTTTACGCTGAGCCTAGACCAACGTGAACCTAGACCTTTATCGATTAACTTGCGTAAAATTTGGAATAGTATTGAAAGTATGTCGAAAAAGGGATTTTGGGCATGTTGGGAATTGGTGAATATTATATTCAAATAATGGACTGTAAATTGAGATAAATCTTAATTGAAGGATATTCTAATTTATGAATTCGAATAAATTACACTTAATTAGACATTAAGTAACATGCAATTGAAAAACATGTAAACTAGAATATATTGTAATCAATTAGACATTAAGTGACATGGGAAAGGGTTGTATAAAAAGATTACATTAACTAGAAATGTTAATTACAACCTAGTAATATAACATGTGGTTATATTGGGCTTATTAATAAACTTAAACGTGTTAAGTTAAAATTATGAGATTAATAAGCTAAGGGGTATCCGTTTCAGTTGCGGATATATAAGGCTCGTGGAAATCCTATTTATAAATTGGGGACCAAGCCTAGGGATGACTTATATCAAGTGCATTTTTTGGGAACCTGTGTCAGTCATTATCCCTTTGTTATCGCGGAGTCTCACACTAGGTAGAGGCTAGGGCATGCTTCACTTAACTAGATAGTAAGTGGTTCAAACGAGGTAGGTACGGGCGTGTTTCATCTGAACAATGAACATGCATTATTCCGATTGGGGAAGATAAGACGTTGTAACACATGTGATCAACGACTGTGTCCTTTTTAGTTGATGGGTTCGGGATTGATAACCCTGAATTCCATAGCTGGCACATGTTATTCACACTTGGGTAACGAAGCTGATCGACGGGTAGAAATTAGGTTAGGCCTAATTATGATATTTTGTTTGTTGGTGCAACAAATTTCAGATATTAATGAGAAGCCTATCTTATCTCGTGTTTTCTGTTATTTTACTTTTGCTTTTATGTCCATTGCTTTTAGAACTATTCATTTATCTAAATACTTGCTTATTGCATGCTCATGCTAAAAATTACTGGAACTCACCAGACTTATGTCTGACCTAGTTTATTTTGTCCTTCTCTCTTCCTTTCCCCTTCCAGGTTCTCGGATGGAGGAATGTAGTAGTGACTTTTGATCTTTTCGCTTAGCTTGGATTCAGACTCTTTCTAATTTCATGTATTATTTCAGTTCTCATTTTCTGATCATTGTAATGACTTATGAGAAGGATAGCTTTTGTGGTTTACTATTGTACTCTGATATTTTCCCATGAGACGGTATGTTTAGTTGATGATGATGACTCTTTAAAACGTAATCAGTATTGTGACTTGAATTGCTCCTTTTAATAATAATGTTTTAAAAAGTTTCTACTGTGTTTTATATTTTTGTCTTATGAATTTTAGTCTCTATGTTATTACTTTATACCTAAGCACTTCCCGAAATTGAACACATCCTAATATGAGTGACGTTAAGGGATTTGGGGTGTCACATTTGGTATCAGAGCCTAAGGTTACAAGATCAGAGAAAAGTTTTTGAAAAAGCGTTTTCAAAAGTAAAGAATTTTTTAGTAAAACCTATTTTTGAAAAAAAAATCCCCTCAAGTCAATTACAATATTCCTTTGATCTTTTTTTTTTGAATTCTTGTCTCTTCTCTTTTCAGCATGTCGGGGGCAGCTTATTTTCCAAAGGCCATTCCCATTCCGACATGGTTCAGTATATATGTTGAAGCTACAACACCTATCGAAGGGCAAGGAAATGCCCTACCCCAAGTTGTAGCCGCGCTGGTTCCACCTGATCCAGTAGTTAACTTCTCTAAGCTCTATAAAGATTTTTGTGCTATGCGAGGAAAGTCGTTTCTTAGATCAGAAAGTCATGTGGAGGCTCATAATTGCCTTAGCGAGAAGGATCGTGTGTCTGGATTGTTAGAGCTAGATGACAGGATAAGGATTCAGTTGGTCGCTTGGCAACTGAAAGGGGAAGCATCCTATTAGTGGGAGGTAGCTCAGGGGAAGCGGGCTGTTGAGGCATGGGATGAGTTCAAGGATAGATTTGAGAAGAAGTTTTTATCATAAGTTGAAGAAAGAATGCACTTGGAAATGTTCTTGAGTCTGAAGCAAGGTAGTATGTCAGTGAAGGAGTATGTAAATAATTTCAATGAGCTGGCAAGGTTTGGCTTGGATCTAGTTAATACTACAAACAAGAAGGCTTTGAGATTTGCAAGGGGCTGAACTTACCCATCTAAGGGCTAGCAATGACACATATTCTGATGGGATCTGCGTTTAAGAGGCTTGTGGATATGGCTCTGATGCGTGAAGATGGAAAAGTGAACAAGTAAGAGGATAAGACTGAGGAGGCCAAGCCAAAAACTGGAAGGAAAAAGTGGTAGCCCAAGAAGGGTGCATTGAAGAAGGGAGAGAGACCTGAGAAGGCACATATCAAGAAGGAAGTTAAGTGTCATGGCTATGGAATGATGGGGCACTTCATCAAAGACTGTAGGAAGAATAAGAAATGTGCTTTTAATGCGGGGAGATGGGACATTACAATAGGCAATGCCCTTAGAAGTAGGGTCGGGGGACATGATCATCTGGAGCACAGGTTCATGCGCCTAAGGCAATCAAGACTAGTGGTAGCAGTCAGGACCGAGGTACGAAAGTCACCGTGGAAGGTTTCATTTCTCTTTTGGACTTTCCAATAGGACCTTGTTCAATTTCGGTGCTTTTCATTCTTTCATATCCAGCTCTGTTGTTGATAGTCTGCACCTATATACTTCTATAGTTAATGATCCAGTAGTTGTCTCGAACCCCATAGGAGGAATAGCTCACCTATCTAAGATGTGTAGGGGTTTGAGGATTTCTATTCTTGGCGTCGAGTTTGAGTATGACACATATGTACTGGATTTTATGGGTTATGGGCTTATTCTAGGGATGGATTGGCCAGCCATGTATGGTGCCATCCTTCATTGTGAGAGGCAATTTTTTAGGCTTTTAACATGCCATGGTAGGACTCTCGAGATTTCTTGCGACATGCAAGGGTCGATCATGCTCGATTTCTTATATTCCGTAAATGTTTATGTTGATGATCTAAGTTTGGTTCCCATAGTTATAGACTTTTCAGACGTATACGAGGAGGTGAGAGGGTTACCTTCCAAGCACGAGAAAGATTTCCTGATATACATGGTGGAGAATGCTAAGACTGTTGGTTTACTAGTGTGCCACATGGTTTCGAGAGAGAGGGGGATCTTAGCAAGCAAATGGGTGAGTTACTAGAGAAAGGAGTTATTAGATGGGGCATTTCTAAGTAGGGAGCACCAGTCTTCTTTGCGACCAAGGCAGACTGCTCTCTCTGTCTATGTGTGGACTTTAGGGAGTTGAATAAGCTTAGCAAGAAGAATAAACAACCAATCCTATGGATAGATGATGTAACGACCCGTATTCTACGCATCATAGGATCGTAGAATATTTATTTCTTTCACATACGAAGTCGTATGGTCATGTAACTTTGGGAGACGACTATTGTGGTCATTTCCCATGCTCATGATTTTTCCCGATTTTTAAATGACCATTTTACCCCTATTTGGTACTGTTTTGGCCATAACTTTTGACTGGAAAGGAATTTGGACCTGAAATCACTTCCAGTGGCTTTGGATGATGGTTTACAATTCCGTAGAGTGGTCACATTAGCCAAACGGGCTCACCGTTTGGGAGATATGGCTGAAACAAGTTTCAGATGGTGAAAAACAACTTAATTGGGCTTAACCGGGTGATTAGCAGCTAGGCCCAGGGGGGAATTTCGGGTTTAGAGGCATAGGAGGACTGATTAGGGTTTGGAAATTCACTTTCATTTCAGTTTTGAGCCACCACAAACCTTCTTGAGACCTTAGTAATGGCTTCCATCCTCTAAAACCACTCCAAAACACATTTTTAGTGAAGATTAAGCCCAAACTACATCAAATCAGGGCCAAATAGCAACAGAGCAAGGTTGGAGCTGCTGCTATACATAGGAATTCGACCCAAACAGAGAGTATTTCAGATTTGGTGTTTTATTTTGTGGCCAAGGTGAGTGATTTGCATAGTTTTTGCACTAATTACGGTAATTAAGGGTAATTAGTGAAGATTAGCGAATTTACACACTACTAAATTCTGGAAAAATGTTTAGAAATTTGAAAATAATATTTTATGCCTCTGTTAGAAAATTTGGACGATTTGATTAAGTTTTACTAAGTATGTGCTTAAACATGATTAAGTGGGATTATGGGAAAATGTGGGGTTTTAGCCACTTTTGATCCAATGAATTGTTGTTTAGCTGTTTGTGGTTGCTATTACATGTTGCTATGACTCTATGGTGTGTTTTATGATTGATTAGAAGTGTTAGATTTGTCAAAAACGCCGTCGAATGGCGTAAAATACTTACTGGAAGAATTGCAGAAAAGTGCAGGTTCTGGACCAGATCGGATCAGATATAGAGGCTCGGATCGGATGAGTTGAACTGGGCAAGGGATCTGATCGGATCGGAACTGGACACTTGAGACAATTGGCAAAAAGGAAGGCCACGCTAATTGAACTGGGATCGGATCGGATAAAGGAGGAGAGATCGGATCGACTTAAGGACGAAGGACTCGGATCAGATCGACTGAAGGAGGAAGTGCTCGGACTGAAGTAAGACGAAGGAATTGGATCGGAGCAAATGAAGAAACGAGGGAGCGGATCGGAGCGGAAGCACGACCCGGAGGAGGACACCCGACCCGACCCGGAGGAGGACACCCGACCCGACCCGAAGTGGAACACCCGACCCGACGCAACGCTATGAACCCGAACCGAACAGCTACAGAAGGAGAACCCGACCCGACCCAGCATTGACCAATAACCCGAGATGCAAAGGTAGTCCAATATGGGAAGTTAGAGCTCAGGATCCAGTTGGGAACCGATGAGTTCACTTCATGATTGGGCTTTGCTGCGGGATGTGTGCCAAGAGGCAGTCGATGTCTATGACCTTGGATCACTATGTATGGGAAGTACGTGAACGGGGTCTGGGCCACAGTGGCCTAGGTACGACTAAAGGGCTATAGACCAATGAAGTGGGGTCATTTGTAAAGATTTGGTCATGACTCCATGTGGTAAGCTTGGTAGTAGCAGTAGTTGTACAAGTCGAACTCCGCCACTACTTCAATGGGTCTAGTGATTGACAGTGGTGGACATCGTATGCTTTACGCACTGAGTGAGAGATGTGAGGATGGTTGCTATGGTTGATTTGTTTGCTATCATTATGACATGCACACCCCACCCCCGTATTCTTTACACTATTTATGGCACCTTAGAGTACTGTACGGTATGTGGTACTAACTCTTTGGTTGCAGGTTCAGGTATGGTTTAGTATACTTGTTATTATTCTGTTTAGATGCTTATCGCTCATACCAGGCTTTATGTCTGACCCAGAGTTTTATGTCTCCTCTTATTACTCTAGGTGCTCACACGAGCAGACTAGAGACAGGTTAGCTGGATATGCACGGGTAGATGATCCGGAGACGAGCAGGAGGCTTCCACGTAATATATAAATATATAGTATTCTCCCTGTGTTGTTGAAGATCACTGCTTGGGCATTGGTGGTGCATCTTCTACTTTAGTTTTGTTTTGTTTAGAGACAGTAAATTTGAAAAGTTGTAATAAGCTGTATTTGGATTTCCGCTGCTCTGATGTTGATGTTGGTTTTAGTTATCAGCTTATACACTGTCTCACCTTTTTTATGTCAAGTATTTTGTTATTATATTTTACTCCATGCGCTGTGAGACATTCTACAGGTTCCTCGTTTAGTTAATTCCCTTCTTTCCTTTCTTCTGACGACTGTGTACAGCGCACTTTCGGAGGAAATGCAGGCTGGTGCGGGGCGGGCCGTCACACTTGGTATCAGAGCTCTAGGTTGCGTAGTTAACCTAGGGAAGCTATCAGGGAGAGATAATATACGTATACAAGAGAGCGTATTTGTGATTACTTTGGTTTTTTTTAAAAAGAAAAAAGAAGAAGCTATATATATACTATTAGTAGTATAAGAATGAAGTCGTGCTGCACTAGCACCACTATGGGGTCGTTAATCGTTTCCTTTTTCAGATTGACGATGAGCCGATATGTTAAAGGTACCGGTAGAGGGGCCAATAATGGGAATGTTGCTGACATGAGGGCGATGTTTACTGACCTCATGAGAGAGATGCTTAGGGATGTGCAGAGAGCAGCTCCCAATGGTGGAAATGGTGGTGGTCCAATAGTGCAGGCGCCGAGAGTCGACTTCGCCAAGCTGAATAAGGATTATACTAGCCTTGGTGGGAAGCCGTTCCACGGAACGGAGTCGGCCACGGATGTTCAAGATTGGTTGGGTAGTTGCGAACGTATCTTCGAGGATTTGGGTATCGAGGATGCGATGAAGAGAAAGCTAGCGTCCCGTCAGCTGCAAGGGCGGGCAATGAATTGGTGGAATGCTATAAAGGCAGCTACTCCCGAAGATCAGATTACTTGGGAGCAGTTTAAGGCTCGCTTTAGCGAAAAGTTCATTCCAGCTGCTCAGAAGTCAGTGCTGTTTAAGAAATTCTTGGAGCTCAAGCAGAATGGCAGAGCTGTCTCGGAGTATATTGCTGAATTCGACACTTTGTCGAAGTATGGGTTATCTCTTATTGATACTGCCGAGAAGAAGAATGAGAAATTTATAACTGGTTTGGATCAGTACTTGGGGGAAAGGCTTATTAACCACATCGATGAGACGTTTGAATCGATTGTTGGGAAAGCATTGAGATCAGAAAGCCTCTACCCTAAGCCGAAGACTGAGGTTGCATCCGCAGATGAGCCAAAGCCACAAGCAAGTGGTGGAGGCAAGGGTGGTTCCCAGAATAAGAGAAAGCAAAATCAGACTAAGGATGGCTAGAAGAAAAAGAATAAGCAAGATGTTGAGTGCTTCAGCTGTGGTAAGAAGGGCCATTATGCTAGTAATTGTCGGGCCAAGCCAGCGGATAGGAAGTGCTTCAACTGTGGCCAAATGGGACATCACAAGGACAAGTGTCCGCAACCCCCCAAAGAAAAGCAAATGGTGAAAGCCTACGCCCTTAATGCTATTCCTTCTTCGTCGAATGCCCCAACTGCGGCGGAGAAGGGAAAGAATGTCGTCATTCAAGGTATGCTTTATGTTTATGATGTTCCTGTTAGAGTTTTGTTTGATACCGGAGCTTCCAGTTCTTTCATATCTAGTGACCTGGTAGATAGGTTGGGATTGGAGCCCGAGATTGTCGATAGACCTTTAGTAGTAACGAACCCGATTGGTGGTTCGACTAGCCTTAGCATGATTTGTCGTAATGTGGTCTTATCGAGTCATGGATGCATGTTTGTTTGTGATTGCTTTGTTTTGGGCTTTACTGGGTTTGGCATTATTTTGGGAGTAGATTGGCTCTTAAGATACGGGGTGGTAGTAGACTGTGAGGGCTTTTTGGTGACAGTTAGAGCGGATGATGGACGGAGGATAGTGTTTGGTGGTCTACCCAGTAAGGGGGTACTGGCTAGTTTTCTAAACTCCCTCGACATTCCGCATAGTGAGTTGTCAGGTTTGCCCGTGGTTGGCCAGTATCCGGATGTTTTCGAGGAAGTGACCGGGCTTCCACCACACCGAGAGATTGAGTTCCGTATTGATTTGGTAAAAGATGCCAGACCTATAGTGATGCCACTTCGTCGTATGGCACCAAGGGAGTAGCGAGAGCTCGAGGTGCAAGTCAGCGATCTTTTGAAGAAGGGATTTATCAGAAGGAGTGTTTCTGAATGGGGAGCACCAGTTGTGTTTGCTACCAAGGCGGATGGTTCCCTTCGTTTTTGTGTAGACTACCGCGAGTTGAATAAAGTAACGAGGAAGAACAAGTATCCTCTACCGCGGATAGACGATTTGTTCGATCAGTTGTGTGGCGCGAGAGTATTTTCTCAGTTGGATCTCACGACAGGTTTTCATCAGCTTAGAGCGGAAGCTGAGAGTATAGCTAAAACGGAATTTCAGACGCCTTCTGGGTTTTATGAGTGGTTGGTCATGCCATTCGGGCTGACCAATGCCCTAGCATATTTTGTGGATCTTATGAATAGGGTATTCAGAGATCAGTTGAATAAGTTTGTCCTTGTGTTCGTTGATGATATTTTGGTCTATTCAAGGACAGAGGAAGAACACAAGGAACATTTAAAAGTAGTGATGGAGGTGTTGAGAAAACACCAATTGAAAGCAAAGTTTTCTAAGTGTCACTTCTGGAAGAGGGAAGTGAGGTTCTTGGGCCATGTTGTATCAGAGAATGGTATTGCCGTAGACCCGGCGAAGGTGGCTACGGTACAGGTTTGGCCTACGCCCAAGAATGCAACAGATGTAAGAAGTTTCTTGGGGTTAGTTGGATATTATCGTAAGTTTATCCAAGGTTTCTCCAAGATAGCAGCACCATTGACCCAGTTGACTAAGAAGAATCAAGCTTTTGTCTGGGATGAAAGGTGCGAGAATGCATTCAAGAGTCTAAAGGACAAGTTGACAAGCGCACCAGTGTTAGTCATTCCTAAGGGGAATGAAGAGATGACGGTATACACAGATGCTTGCGGTACCGGACTAGGTGCTGTATTGATGCAGAGTGGTAGCTTATGCAAGTCGGCAATTGAAATCGCACGAGAGAAGATACCCTACCCCTAATTTGGAGTTGGCAGCGATCGTGTTCGCGTTGAAGATGTGGAGACACTATCTCTTGGGAGAAAGATTTGAGCTGTTTACAGATCATAAGTCGTTGAAGTATCTCTTATCTCAGAAAGATCTGAATCTCCGTCACCAGAGATGGTTAGAATTCTTGGCTTCCTATGATTTTGATATCGCATATACACCGGGAAAGGGCAATGCGGTAGCCGATGCGTTGAGTAAAAGACATGCCAGTTTAGGGGCTATGTTTCTAGAATGGAAGCAACTGGAGTATATCGCGGGGTTTGATTTCAGACCAAAGTGCGAATTGGATCCAAAAATGTTAGCAAGTTTGACGATCAGACCCACGTTGATTGAGCGGGACTCAGAGGGACGATCCTAACCTATTGAAAATCATCTCCAAGTTAGAGATGGATATCGATGAGGAGATGAACAAGTATGGGCTTGATCGAGATGGATGGCTTAGAAAGAAAGGAAAGCTTGTTGTACCCAACGTCAATGGATTGAGAGATGAAGTGCTTAGAGAATGTCAACACTCAAAACTGACTATACACCCCGGTGGTAATAAGATGTACCGAGATATGAAGCAGACTTACTACTGGGAAGGGATGAAAAGAGACGTTGGGAAGTTTATATCCAAGTGCATGAATTGCCAGCTAGTTAAAGTCGAGCAAAAGAAGCCTAGTGGGTTATTGCAACCATTAGAAATTCCCGAATGGAAATGGGAGCAAGTCTCGATGGATTTCATCGATGGTTTACCAAGGACTAGATCGGGACATGATAGCATTTGGGTAATCGTGGATCGATTGACTAAGAGTGCAAGATTCATACCAGTCAAATCGACCAGAACGGCAGCTAAGTTAGCAGAATTGTATATGAAGTGGGTAGTGAGATTTCATGGAATACCTAAAAGCATTGTGAGTGACCGGGACCCGTTGTTCACTAGTGGGTTTTGGAAGAGCTTATAAGAGGCTCTAGGGTCAGAATTACATCTCAGCACCGCATATCATCCTCAGACCGACGGTCAGACGGAGAGGGTGAATCGTATTTTGGAAGATCTCTTGAGAGCGTGTATATTGGATTTTGGTGGATCATGGGATGACCATTTGCATCTAGTAGAGTTTGCATATAATAATAGCTACCAATCCAGTATCAGTATGGCTCCGTTTGAAGCTTTGTACGGAAGACCGTGCAACTCACCATCATGTTGGATAGAGATTGGCGAGAAGTTTATGCTTCGACCAGATGTGGTGAGGGAAACTTCAGATAAGATTAAGATCATTCAACAACGAATGAAGGCTGCCCAAGATAGGCAGAAGAGTTATGCTGATAAGAGGAGATGAGACTTAAAATTCTCCGTTGGTGACTTGGTGTTTGTTAAGATTTCTCCATTGAAGAGCGTAATACGATTTGGCAGGAGAGGCAAGTTAGCACCAAGATTTGTTGGCCCATTCCCTGTTCTTGAACTAGTCGGGAATTTGGCTTATAGAATTGACTTACCAGAGAAGATGGCGGGAGTTCACAATGTATTTCATGTTTCCCAACTAAGGAAGTTCGTTCACGACTCAGATATGACTATTTCACCTGATCAGTTGGAGGACTTCGAAGTAGAACCCGAGGCGGTTGGGAACCGCAAGCCGGCCCGTATTGTCGAACACGACATGAAGCAACTTCGAAGGAAGGCGGTGAAGCTAGTCAAGGTTCAGTGGGGCGAGGACGAGAATGATTGTACTTGGGAGACAGAGGAGAACATTAGGAAGACACACCCAGAACTCTTTGCCTGGTAAGATTTTGACTTCGATTTAGTTTTCCACATGCTAGGATATGCTTGGTTGCTTGTTTTGCATGTTTGGTTGTTGTATGTGGTTGTTAGGCATGCGGGATCCTTTGTATGTTTTGGGTTAAGGAATTTCGGGGACGAAATTTCTTAAGGGGGGGGGGGGGGGAGGGGAGAGTGTAACGACCCGTATTCTACGCATCATAGGATCGTAGAATATTTATTTCTTTCACATACGAAGTCGTATGGTCATGTAACTTTGGGAGACGACTATTGTGGTCATTTCCCATGTTCATGATTTTTCCCGATTTTTAAATGACCATTTTACCCCTAGTAGGTACTGTTTTGGCCATAACTTTTGACTGGAAAGGAATTTGGACCTGAAACCACTTCCATTGGCTCCGGATGATGATTTACAATTCTGTAGAGTGTTCACATTAGCCAAACGGGCTCACCGTTTGGGAGATATGGCTGAAACAAGTTTCAGATGGTGAAAAACAACTTAATTGGGCTTAACCGGGTGATTAGCAGCTAGGCCCAGGGGGGAATTTCGGGTTTAGAGGCATAGGAGGACTGATTAGGGTTAGGAAGTTCACTCTCATTTCAGTTTTGAGCCGCCACAAACCTTCTTGAGACCTTAGCAATGGCTTCCATCCTCTAAAACCACTCCAAAACACATTTTTAGTGAAAATTAAGCCCAAACTACATCAAATCCGGGCAAATAGCAACAGAGCAAGGTTGGAGCTGTTGCTATACATAGGAATTCGACCCAAACAGAGAGTATTTCAGATTTGGTGTTTTATTTTGTGGCCAAGGTGAGTGATTTGCATAGTTTTTGCACTAATTACGGTAATTAAGGGTAATTAGTGAAGATTAGCGAATTTACACACTAATAAATTCTGGAAAATTGTTTAGAAATTTGAAAATAATATTTTATGCCTCTGTTAGAAAATTTGGACGATTTGATTAAGTTTTACTAAGTATGTGCTTAAACATGATTAAGTGGGATTATGGGAAAATGTGGGGTTTTAGCCACTTTTGATCCAATTTGATTCATTTGAATTGTTGTTTAGCTATTTGTGGTTGCTATTACATGTTGCTATGACTCTATGGTGTGTTTTATGATTGATTAGAAGTGTTAGATTTGTCAAAAACGCCGTCGAATGGCGTAAAATACTTACTGGAAGAATTGCAGAAAAGTGCAGGTTCTGGACCGGATCGGATCGGATATAGAGGCTCGGATCGGATGAGTTAAACTGGGCAAGGGATCTGATCGGAACTGGACACTTGAGACAATTGGCAAAAAGGAAGGCCACGCTAATTGAACTGGGATCGGATCGGATAAAGGAGGAGAGATCGGATCGACTTAAGGACTCGGATCAGATCGACTGAAGGAGGAAGGGCTCGGACTGAAGTAAGACGAAGGAATCGGATCGGAGCAAATGAAGAAACGAGGGAGCGGATCGGAGCGGAAGCACGACCCGGAGGAGGACACCCGACCCGACCCGGAGGAGGACACCCGACCCAACCCGAAGTGGAACACCCGACCCGACCCGACGCAACGCTATGAACCCGAACCGAACCGCTACAGAAGGAGAACCCGACCCGACCCAGCATTGACCAATAACCCGAGATGCAAAGGTAGTCCAATATGGGAAGTTAGAGCTCAGGATCCAGTTGGGAACCGATGAGTTCACTTCATGATTGGGCTTTACTGCGGGACGTGTGCCAAGAGGCAGTCGATGTCTATGACTTTGGATCACTATGTATGGGAAGTACGTGAACGGGGTCAGGGCCACAATGGCCTAGGTACGACTAAAGGGCTATAGACCAATGAAGCGGGGTCATTTGTAAAGATTTGGTCATGACTCCATGTGGTAAGCTTGGTAGTAGCAGTAGTTGTACAAGTCGAACTCCGCCACTACTTCAATGGGTCTAGTGATTGACAGTGGTGGACATCGTATGCTTTACGCACTGAGTGAGAGATGTGAGGATGGTTGCTATGGTTGATTTGTTTGCTATCATTATGACATGCACACCCCACCCCCGTATTCTTTACACTATTTATGGCACCTTAGAGTACTGTACGGTATGTGGTACTAACTCTTTGGTTGCAGGTCCAGGTTCAGGTATGGTTTAGTACACGTGTTATTGTTCTGTTTAGATGCTTATCGCTCATACCAGGCTTTATGGCTGACCCGGTATTTTATGACTCCTCTTATTACTCTGGGTGCTCACACGAGCAGACTAGAGACAGGTTAGCTGGAGATGCACAGGTAGATGATCCGGAGACGAGCAGGAGGCTTCCACGTAATATATATATATAGTATTCTCCCTATGTTGTTGAAGATCACTGCTTGGGCATTGGTGATGCATCTTCTACTTTAGCTTTCTTTTGTTTAGAGACAGTAAATTTGAAAAGTTGTAATAAGCTGTATTTGGATTTCCGCTGCTCTGATGTTGATGTTGGTTTTAGTTATCAGCTTATACACTGTCTCACCTGTTTTATGTCAAGTATTTTGTTATTATATTTTACTCCATGCGCTGTGAGACATTCTACAGGTTCCTCGTTTAGTTAATTCCCTTCTTTCCTTTCTTCTGATGTCTGTGTACAGCGCACTTTCGGAGGAAATGCAGGCTGGTGCGGGGCGGGCCGTCACAGATGACTTGTTTGATCAGCTAAAGGGCATTTCGTTTTTCTCTCCGTTAGATTTAGTAGTAGTTTTTCATCAGCTTAGGGTAGCGGATGACAACATAGACAAGACTGCTTTTAGGACTCCTGACGGGTTCTTTGATTGGTTGGTTATGCCTTTTGGGCTAACCAATGCACCAACGTATTTGGTGGATTTGATGAGTCAAGTATTTAGGGAGAACCTAAACAATCTTGTAGTGGTAATTGTTGATGATATCTTGGTTTTCTCGACGAGCGCGGAATAGTACGCCATACACTTGGAAGAGATCCTCTGTACTCTCTATGCACATCAGCTGAGGGCAAAGTTTTCTAAATGTCATTTCTGGTGGAAGGAAGTAAGTTTCTTAGAGCATGTTGTCTCTAGAGATGGTATGGCGCTGGACCCCGCTAAAGTTGTCGTAGTTCACAATTGGAAAGCCCCAATAATGCAACAGAGGTTAGGAGTTTCTTTGGAATGGCGGGTTACTACAGGAAGTTCATTATGGATTTTACGTGGATCTCAGCTTCGTTTACCCGTTTAACGAAGAAGAACCTAGTGTTTTCTTGGGATGTAGATTGAGAGGATGCATTCATGAGATTTAAGAAGGCTCCTACACCAGCCCCAGTTTTGACTCTTCCTGATGGTGCGAAGATATATACCATTTATAGGATGCTTGTGGGGCGGGTTTTGGTTCGGTGCTGATGCAGGAGGGTAGGGTTGTTTGTTATGGGAGTAGGCAGTTGAGGGTACATGAAAAGAACTACACTACCTATGATTTGGAGCTGGCAGTGATAGTGTTTGAGCTCAAGTCTTGGAGAACTATTTATTAGGTGAGAGGTTTAAGCTTTATATAGATCATAAGTCGCTCAAATATTTTTTCTCGCAAAATGATCTTAACTTGCGACAACAACATTGGATGGAGTTCCTTGTGTCTTATGACTTCGAGATAGCATATACCACAGGGAAGGGGAATGTGGTAGCAGACACATTAAGTAGGCATAGAATGACTTTGAGTCCATTATACGTAGAGTGGCAGAATTAGGAGTTCTTCTCATCATTCGATTTCAGACCATCTACATATTTTGCACTCGGTATTGGCATCATTGGAGGTGCGGCCTACTCACTTAGAGCGCACTAGATCTAGTCAGCACGAGGATTAGCAGTTAGTGGACATCATGGACTAACTCAGTAGAGGAGAGACCCCTAGTCACCTTGTTAGGTATTCTTTTGATGAGAGAGGGTAGCTACGTCGAGGTAGGAGTCTACGGAAAGATTTCTACTTGGACCTGAGATGGTTAGAGAGACCTAAGAGAGGATAGATTAATTCGAAAGTGGGTAAAGGAAGATCAGGACAGGTAGAAGCCATATGCAGATCAGAGAAAGACAAACTAGAGTTCAAGGTAGGAGTCTTGGTTCTTGTTAAAGTGTCACCTTTGAGGAGTGTTGTTCGGTTCGGCTCCACAATAAAATTGGCGCTGAGGTCCGTAAGGCCATTCCCTATAGTAGAAATGATAGGTCAGATGGCCTATAGTGTTAGATTACTGGAGAGATTGGAAGGAGTTCATGATGTGTTCCATGTTTCGCAATTGAGGAAGTGTCTATATGATTCTACGGTAGTAGTCAAGCCAAGTACCCTAGAGGATATAAAGACAGAGAGGGAGTTATCAGTCATTTCCTACTCGGATACTAGGATCTAAATTTAAGAAGCTACAGAATAAAGAGATCAAGCTAGTTAGATACAGTGGGGAGAAAATAGGGACGCGCGACTTGAAGAACCAAAAGATAGGATTCACGCTTCTTTTTCATTTCTCTTTGAGAGTATGCTCTTATTCTTTCCTAAGATTTGAATTAAAATCAATTTTTCCTATCATTTGAATCTTGAGTCCTAGGTAGAAGCCTATGGATGGTAGGAAATGGTTTAAAACATGTTAATAGAGCATGTTATAGTTGAATGGATTCACGTGGATGTAAATGTTTGATAGTGGATGCAATGGATGCATATACACACACTAGGCATTAGTTAGGGACCAGCTGAAATAGGACACTTACATATTGCATATGGATGTGTGCGCATTTTAATTTATTCTAATATGGATGAAAAATGGTTGAATCATCACTTGGATGTTGCATTTTGGTGAATGGTTGTTGCACGCATATAGAATTTTTTATGTATCATTAGGATTACTTTTGCACACATATGGGATGCATAGCACAAACATGAATTGCATTAAGGAGGTAACTCGAATCAGTAGACCGCCTGATTTTTGCATTAGCTTGGGGATATATATAACACCTTTGTATATTTTCATACAAAACATTAGAAATTCTATGAATAACGGATGCCACTGGGTGATGGTTGAGTAGATGGGTATAAATAATGGTTGGTAACATTCATAACATTCTTCTAGCCTTGGAGATTTCAGAGATGAAATCCTTTAAGGAGGGGATAATATAATACCCCGAATTTTAATAAACAATAATTAAATATATAAAAGTAATAAAATAAATATTAATTAAAATAATATTTATAATTGGGTAAAGAGGATCTCACCGTTAGTTCCATTATGAAATTCTAGTTCGGATGGACTTTTTGTTTACAAAAAACGAACGAAAAACGAATAAGATATGATCGGTTGAAGTTTGAAATTTAAAATAGAAATTAATTAATAAATAGTCAAACTTAATCAGCGGTGGAATGGGTGATCCAGCCTATAATTAGGTCGACCATATGGTCGACCCAAGACCCATGTGGGTCGACCCCTATGTCAACCCACATTGGCGAGTGGGTCGACCCATATCGAACCAGGCACGATTTTGTGCCTGGCACGATGTCCAGCCTGATGTGTGCTTCTGGAGTCTTCTTGCTGACATGTTTTTAAGAGTTGAGATTAAAAACTTAAAATCCTAAGGTCTAGATTATCTTTACACTTATAAATTGACTGCTATTCCTCACTTTTCCCCTACAATTCTTCTTTTTCATTTTCTCAGCTCCACTCCACTATGTTCTAAAATGAAATAAAATTGGCGAATAGGTCAGAGTACTATCCAATTGTAGATCTGAAGGATTCTTTTTCTTATTCTTCGAAGGCTTTTTTCTGCATTAGCAATCTTTTCTCTTTGAGTTTTATGTAATTTTTAGATCACCCATTTACATAAGAAGGATTGAGAAAGTAAAATAGTTTAGATGTACAAGTTTTACATTTACAGTATTTATAAGTTTGTATTCTTCAAATTATTATACAATCTAATTGTGGTCTACATTTTTTCCTTTTCAGTTATTTATTTATTTACAAGCAATTCTTCTTCTTTATCCCCTTTTCTACTATGTTCTTATTTGCAGTCTTACAAAGCTCTATTTTATTTTGTTCATTTTTAAGTCTAGGCCTTACGAGTAGCCTAAACCAATTTCTCCTTTTTATTTATTTTTGCGCTGAGCCTAGGCTAATGAAAGCCTAAGCCTTTATCGTATAACTTGCGTAAAAATTGGAATAATATTGAAAGTATGTCAAAAAGGGGATTTTAGGCATGTTGGGATAGGTGAATATTATATTCGAATAATGAATTGTAAATTGGGATAAATCTTAATTGAAGAATATTCAAACTTATGAATTGGAATAAATTGAACTTAATTGGACATTAAGTAACATGCAATTGAAAAACATGTAAATCGGAGTATATTAGACTTAACTGGACATTAAGTGACATGGGAAATGGTTGTACAAAAAGATTACATTAACTAGAAATGTTAATTACAACCTAGGAATATAACACGTGGTTATGTTGGGCTTATTAATAAACTTAAACGTGTTAAGTTAAAATTATAAGATTAATAAGCTAAATGGAGTCCGCTCCAGGGGCTCGTGGAAATCCCAGTTATAAATTGAGGACCAAGTCTAGGGGTGACTTGTGTCAAGTGCATTTTTGTTCGGGAACCCGTATCAGTCATTATCCCTTTGTTATCACGAAGTCTCGTACTAGGTAGAGGCTACGACACGCTTTACTTAATTAGATAGTAAGTGCTTTAAAAAAAAGTGGGTACGGGCGCGTTTCCGCGGAACAATGGTCGTGCATTGTTCCAACTAGGGAAGATAAGACGTTGTAATGCCTGCGATTAATGGATATGTCCTTTTTTGTTAATGGGTTCGGGATTGATAACCCTGAATTTCATGGTTGGCACATGTTATTCACACTTGGGTAAAGAAGCCGATCGACGGATAAAAATTAGGTAAAGCCTAATTATGATGTTTTGGTAGTTGGTGCAACAAATTTCGGATATGAATGAGAAGCCTATGCCATCTTGTGTTTTTTGCTATTTTTACTTATGCTTTTATGTCCGTTGCTTTTAGAACTATTCGTTTGTATCTTATGCTCATGCTAGAAATTACTAGAACTTATCAGACTAATATCTGACCTACACTACAACAAAATAACCATATTACAACGGTGGAACACCGTTGTAATATACATTTTACAACGGTGGGCAAACCGTCGTGTATGAAGAAGTTGTAATAGACTGGAATCTTTTACAACTCTTTTGCACTGTTGCAACACCGTTGTAATATGTATATTTTACAACTTTTTTCCACCGTTGTAATAAACTTTATTACAACAGTTATGAACTGTTGTAATAAAATCTACTACAACTGTTATGCACCGTTGTTATTGACATTTGGGTTTTTAAAAAAAAAAACCATCCTTTGCAACTGAAAAGAACAATGCACTAAATATAACGATAATCCATAAGCAAATCAGATATTACAGTTATTTGCAAACTAATTTATTAAAATACTCAAACATTCAGTATTACAAACAATAAGTTAAACAACATTTTGTACATTATTACATACTTGTCCGTTACAAAGCAACTTAGTACAAGTTATTTACAAAAAATTGCATATGCTACGGGAGTACACTAGTCGAAGACAACGAAATCTTTACGCCATTTATCTTTTTGACATCGCAGGAGAACTTTCAAGCAAATTGAACTCTATATAATTCTGCCTATTTCTCATTCTTCTTTAATATTTCAATCCAACAAAAGAATAAAAAGAAAAAGAAAGGATTTCAGACTTACATTTTACCTGTTCAATGCAAACACAGAATCTCTACAGCTCTACCTTATCCCAATTGCTTAAATCATGCCAATTTTTCTCCTGGTACCTATGTGTTAGTTCCAGACTCCCTGTACTTTGTATCTTTCCATCCACCAAAATAATTCTAAGAGTTTCTAGAACATCTCATACCTGCCGCATAAAATAAATAAATCTATGATAATATTTATTTAATACCAAACATTTTATGATCCTGTTTACTGTACACTAAATTCTCATTATACATCCATCCTTCATATTAAAAACATCAAACAATATATTTTACAAGTGTGATTAGTATCCTTCTTCACAATTGGTGTCCTAGAATTCAGTTCAAGACCGTAATGCCTTTGAAAAATTGTACCCAAAAAGCCGTTATATTTATTATATAAATAGACTATTAACTAGCAAGACTAGGCCTTGTTTACTTTATGTGCCAACTATCATTATGTGTGTGGCTACATATACTACCAGAAAATGAAGATTTTTTGCGTTGTGCTATTTGCCTAGAGGTCTGCATTATTATATATACATTATTACTGCGAAATGATTAATAGCATCAAACATAACTAGCAGGAATATGCACAGCATTACCATATGCATGCAAGAAAATGGAGGAGCATCGTTCAAGAACTCACTGGAATTTGAATAAGCGTGATAATTTGCTGAATTGGATTGAACTAAGATATCAATAAGGAACTGAAACTATCAAGATAATGAGACAATGAAAATTTAGTACTGAAAAACAGCAACAAGAATAGGAAATTGCAAGAGCTATGATTATCCACTATGAACTATGATTAACTATCAACTAGGAATGGAAAAACAATCTACAATTAACTAAAAGTAAGGCAGGACTTTAAAATGAACTAAACTAATGAATTGAAGAAGAAACAAGAATATATATAAACCAGTAAACAAGAATTCATACCACTATTAGTCTACCTTGAGTATAGGGGGCGTCGCTAGAAATCGGAAGTCGGAGATTGCTGGGATGCTCGATTGCTGGGAATAAATAAACCAGTAAATGGGTCCTTCCTCGTTGGATGCTCGATTGCTGGGAGCTCAGAACTCGAAGATGCTGGAAATCGAAGGAGGATGAAGATGCTGGAAATCGAAGGGGGGATGAAAATGCTTGGAGATGCTGAAAATCGAATGAGAGTAGTCGCCATTTTTTTCCTTTAGGAACTAGGTTTTTTTCAAGCGAATTGGAATGCGAAAGGTATAGGCGGCGACTCCTTGTTGAGTGAGCCTTGTGTGTTAGGGTTTGGTAAATCAAAGGAAGGCTGCACGTTAATAATGGGCTGGATCCTGAAAATGGCCTGAAATTAAGTTTAAAATTTTAGTATAGTTATCCTTGGTCTGATTTGCGAGTCATTGGTTAGTTCCAGTGTAATTCAAATGCTCAATTTTGCCAAGTTTTCTCTTAAGTTCATCATCAAAATTTTGTCAAAGTTTTTAAATTTAACTATTATTAATTAGAATTAATAAGTAAAAACTTATATTAAATATAATGTGGATTCTTGATAATTATCTTTTACTAAAATACTAAATATCACTTACTAATAATAGCTATTATTGCCTTGCCAAAAAAATTATTATTATTAATTATTACTCATTTCTTCTTAGTTATAATTGAATAATAATGATTAAAAGTTAATTATTATGTATATATGTTACTAGTTGACTATTAAATACGTAACAGCAATTAAAAGCTTATGTTACTAATTATTAGTTAATAAGTAGTTAACATACATTAACTATTAAAAATAGATTACTATTTATTAACTATTTAATAATAATTGATAAATATTATTGATTCCCAAAGTTTATTATTAATTATTATTATTAAATATTAATATAATTAGTTATTAAATATAGGTATTATAAACATGAAGTTTGTAATATGCATCTATTACAACTAATAAAATGAAAAGTTGTGATATATATGTTTATTACAACTTTAGAGAGTTGACAGTTATAAAAAACATTTATTATAACTGTGCTTTTCGCACAGTTGTAAAAAAACATTTATTACAACTGTGATTTTCGCACAGTTGTAAAAACGCATTTATTACAACTGTGCTTTTCGCACAGTTGTAGAATTAAAGTTGTAATATGATGTTTTTGTTGTAGTGCTAGTTTGTTTTCTCCTTCTCTCTTACTTCTCCCAGGTTCTCAGGGTGGAGGATCGCTGCAGTGACCATTAGTACAGGACTTGTCAATTGTGTCGCTTTATTTGCGTCGGTTGAGTTAAAAACTGACGCAAATAGTATTTTTGTGTCGACTTTCTTTGAAAATAGTAGCAAATGATCGAGTAATGGAGCAATTTTTTTGAAATACAATTTGCGATCGATTTTCTATATAACAGTAACAAATGAATAGGCAAATAAGATTATTTGCTTCTATTAAATATATAACCGTCGCAAACTAGTTAAACCTATTATTTGCGGCCCCTATTATGTTATGTGTATTGTTATTTCCTGGGTAAAGTCATTTGTCATTTTATTCTGCGATCTTTTCCCTCATCAGATTAAAAATAAAAGAAGAAACAAAAACCCTAAGGCTAATTCTTTTTATACACCAATAATGACTAAATATACACTAGAAGTATAATAAACTACTATACATCAAATATTACTTTACATACACCATGTCTTTTACAAAATTACCTTTGTTTTCAACTTTTTTGTCTTACCTCTTTCAAATTTGGAATTCATTTATTTATAAGGGACTGTTATGCACACTCCAAATTTAGTTAAGGGATGACACATTGTTTACTTTTTAAAAATTTACTAAGGGGAAGACACTAGAATGTAACCTCCCCTTAAAACTTAATTATAATATGATCAAACTATCCTTATATATTAACACTCCAAAAATAATTAAGCGGAGCCACAGATAAAATTCATCAAGGCTTTGCCTCATTTATTCATGGAATTCGGTGGGGGTATGTTGAGTTTTACCCTTAAACTCGGCAAACGGCCGTTGAAAATGAAAAAAAAACGAAAAACAGTGGGATGTATACCAAATTTTGTTTTTGGCCATGTCCTCCTTTAATCATTTTTTGAGTGTCAATAACAGTCCCCCGACAAAAAAAAAAAACGATTCTGAAAAGTAAAGCAGGGGTATTTTCATATATTATTTTTTGTGTTTAGTATGCCCTATAACAATTCTAAATATGACTGGAGTATCCTTAAAATTGATCGTCCCTTAACCAAATTTGGAGTGCAAATAACAATGCCCATTTAAAAATATAAATTCCTTATGTCAAGCTAAGTTAAATGTTACAAAACTAATTCTAGATTTTTGCATTAATATTGTAACAATTTTAATGATTAAAAAAATTCTTAGTTCTAACAAAACAACTCTAATTTTAGAAAAGAAAATGAACACTCCTAGATTATAGTAATTAGTTTTAAATGTTTTATTAATTGAAATTCTTTGTTTAATGATGACTAATTCATTAACTTTTTAATTGAAATACGAAGTCTAGACCAAATTTTCTATCATTTTTTGTGATTAATCTGATGGATTATATACAAAAGTTAAAAAAAGCAAAAAAATGTATTTTAGTAATAGATTTTTATAGAAATATAATGGTGTATGTATAGTGATTTTTGACGTATGAATAGAATTTGCCAAACTCTAAATTGCAATACTTAGTTCTCAAAGCAACTGGTATGTTGGTATCTCCAATAATTGAAAACGAGTTATCGATTCAAAATCTACGATATCTGGAAGCGCTAGCGAGATTAAGGAAAAAGCACAAGTCAGATCTGGTAATCTTGGCATAAGGGAAAGGGAAGTTTAGCGATGGAATAGAGTTAGGATTTTTCGATTGACACGAGGAAATTACGTATAGAGATCTCAAGACACAAATCATAAGTACAGAAATGGGCATCTTTCTTGGTAAATAATCCCTACGGGAGTGTAAGTAACAATAGGCTTTCTGGTCCTAGGTGAATCGGTGATGTGTTCGCGGATATGCTGAACTTGGAAAAACCGTAACATAGCAACTTTTTTGCTTAGTATTGTGTCAGCTTTATTGCCAATTGATGCTAGTCTATATGATCTGATATATGGATACACATTTTCAGGGTTTTGTCATTTAACCACTTAACGGTTGATCCATGTATTGGCTTTTCTGATCAGCCTTCATCCTATGTTAGTCCCAAAAAGAATTAACAAACATGCATCCAAGATACCATACTTTATCACACATGTTTGTTTTACTTGGAGTGCGATCGGTTGGGCCAATCGATTTGTTTGTCCAACGGACGCGTCGAACGCAGTAACAAATATGTATTATGGTACCTTTAGAGGTAGAATCCCTAAGCAAAAGCATGATAAGTCCACCAGGTAGAAAACAAAGTTCCATCTTCATTAAATTAATAATCAGTTGTCATATTACATTTATATGCATGCTTACAGGGCGGATGCAGTATAAGGCCAGCTAGGACCAAAACCCTATCTCATTTTTGCGATTCCTTTACAAATTATACTTTGTAATCAATTAGCCTCATCTCAAATAATTACTCTACCCTATCTCATATCGCTTACTGGCTTCGCCGCTGGAGTATAAATGCACAACAACCTACTAGTATCGGTGATTAGGTCATAGAGAATATAAGAGTTCTCCACGAAGCATATTATAAATGCAATTAGAATTTTATGATCACGCATCAAGTTATAAGCATTTTGTTACAAATTTTGTCTTTAGAGGTCAAGTTATTAGTCTGTTATTGGACTATACATGGTTATAAATGTGATAAATTGAATTTATAAGCAAATATTGAATGCGATAGTGAAAATTAGGCTAAAATGCATTTTATTTCAGAGTAATAAGTGTTAAGAGCAAAAAATATACTGGAAAATGATAAGTTATTTTATCACCATTTATACATAATTGAAAATGATAAAAAAAAATTATCTTTTCCCTATAAAATATCCTTAAAACTAATTTTTCAAAATTTTTGTCTTTAAAACTTATTACCTTAAACAAATAAACGTTTCAAGTGAAAATCTTCTTGAATGAAATCCCTTCTCTCTTCTCTTTGTATTATTCTTCTTCCTCTCAAGCCTTTCTCCCCGCATTATCCTCTTTTCGTCTTTCTCAACTTCACAAAACGTGCACCCCATCACATATCAACTAATTCAGATAGGTGCAACCAAAATTGATACATCAACAAAAATTGGAAAATAGAAAGGTATCAATTTTAAACCGCTTTAAATCCTACAGTGCATGATGTTATAAGAAATATTAATCCGCATTTTATAGCATCTACCACAAAGATTCATAATACTATAAGATAATTTCATACATCTTACAATAGACAGACCTGAATGAAAAGAAAAAAATCAACCAAGTTGCAGAATATGCAAAACATCTACCAATAGAAAAGAATGAAAGTTGGTTTCAGTTTAATGCAGTATGATTTATAGAAAGTAACGCAGTGGATATTAGAACTAAGATGCAATTTATATATTTTACGATTTTCCATGGAGATTTATCTTACCACATTTGTTCTCTAATTATGCTATAAGGAATTGAAACTCAATTACTTTTGTTGATGCATGCTGCATTCTGCATGTTGCATAGTTGAACACTGTAATAGAAATAAATCAAATAAGATCTTTGCTACGGACAATCGCTCTGCGCGAGTGTCCGTACACTCGTTACCCTTTAGAGGAACTCAGGGGGCCCTAACGAATTAAAAAAATATGGCAAGACCCACTATTTTCTTTCTTAGGAGGCCCGATTGTACAGGGACAGTCGCACAGACTGTCCCTTGCATTTCTAATCAAATAATACTAAAAATCCCACATCAAACGGGCTTACTTCTACCATCCTCGTCGGGTTCTTAGATAGTTTAATGGTAGAGCTATTGTCACAAAGAATAGTTTTGCACTCGCCTCCTTCGTAACCAAGCTTCTTTAAGACTCTTTATCCACACAGCTTGACAAGCACACACAGCAGTTGTAGCGACGAACTCAACCTCAATTATCGAAAGAGTAATACTTAGTTGCTTACTTGCTTTTTAGATGAGCAAGCTATTGCACGGTCCTTAACTAAGCATGAATGCATATCACTATCAGAGAACTGCATAATCACTATCAGAGAATCCAGTTAACTCTTTATTCCCTCCCTTGCGATAAGTTATCCCAAATCTCATTGTTCTTTTCAAATATTGAAGGATTCTCTTTAATTCCATGAGGTGCAACTCATTCGCCGTGAAAACATCAGATCTGGTCACATGGCTGCAAAATACATTAAACCTCCCACTAATTGTTTGTAATAAATGTCATCAACCTTCATGCCCTTCTCATTTTTGAATATCTTAAATCCTAGAACCATAGGAATTTGAACGGTGTTACATTCCTACATGCCAAATCTACTCAAAACATCAATTGCATACTTCCTCCAATTTATGAAAATCCCTTCGTTTGGCTACATTATTTCAATCCCCAGAAAATATCTCATATTTCTTAAATCGGATATGTCAAATTCCTTCATCATTGAAGCTTTAAACTTTCTGAACATCTCATTATCACTGCCAGTAAGCATACAGCAAAAAAATATCGCTAGCCTTAATGAAGAGAGTTTGATCACATTCGCACCTTTCAAAGCCTTGTTTCAAGAAATACCCCTTGATTCGACTAAACAATGCCCGTTGTGCTTGCTTTAATCTGCATGGAACTTTTTTTGAGCTTCATCCTTCAATACATATCCTTTTGGCTACTCCACGAAAACATCTTCAATTTGCTCCCCACGAAGAAAACGTGGTTTAAGTCTTTAACATCAAGCTGAGAAATACTACAACAACATTCTATAGCTAGAGTGAGAATCATTCGAACGGTATCCATTCAAGCTACCGGTGCATACACTTCCTTATAGTCAATCCCATACTCTTGTGCATAACCCTTCGCAACTAATTGAGCTTTGTACTTCCAAACTTCTCTATGTTCATTTAATTTTGTCTTATACCCAACTTGGCTCTGATTTTTTTGGCTCTTTTTGGCAATTCAGTGATAATCCAGGTATCATTTTTCACTATCAATTTTATTTATGAGCCCATATCTTGTCTCCATTTCTCACATTCTGTTGCTTCTTCATAACTGATTGGATCTGCACCAGCAAACAACGCCATATTGACATTTATATCATCATTAGGTAGATCCTCACCTGATTGATAATCCTTCATCTACACCAGAAACTCTTTTGTTTCTCCTTTCTCTTGAGTTTGAAGGATAAGAAACCTCATGATGCTTCCATCATTTTCTTCAGCTTCGACTTCATCATCAGTTTCATAATCATTTGAATTTTCATGCTCTTCTTTATCTTCCCATTCTAAGTTTAGCAAGTCTTGTTCTTGGTATCTTTTATCCCATTTCCATTGGTCATACTCCTCAACCACAACATCATGGCTGTTGGAAATTTATGCGAATTATTTAAAATATAGAAATAAGTGTATGATGGCTCATATTTGTGAATAGTCCCACATCATGGGATTAGAAGAAAGATGCAAGTATTTATACTTGTTTCTAAGAAGTCATGTTGGGGCCTTGGGCTCCCAATGCATGCTTTGTTGTGAGGAGGGAGACCATGCATCATGACCACCACACACGCGACCGACCGACCCGGCTCGGCTTGGGCTTGGACTTGGGCAAGTATTTCGTAGATCCAATTTTCCTCCACTGACCAGTATTTTCGTTCAGCCGTAATCACGTCTATATAATATCATCAGTTGTAGACGAGATTGGTACATAGAAAAAAAAATATTTTTTTTCTCCTCCGCCATTAAAATATTCTTACAGAAATTTTCGAGCAGTTATTTATTTCGAAAGTGCAAATCTGCACTGATTTGTTGTGCAAGGAAATCAGTTACTGTTCTACGAGGCTGTTTTATCCTAGAGGCGGCGGCGAGAGTACGAACTGGTTTTGCACCACCGACCAGATCGCCGAATCGTCTTCAAGAGAGCGACCTGGTCCGCGACTCAGCTATTGTTTCCCAACAATTTGAAGACGATCCGTGAAACAATGGCTTAGACTGCCCCATTTACATTCGGCGACCAAACATCTTCAACCTCGCTATTTTCTGATACCCATATAGGATTTGCTGTATTCATTTCTATGTTTATCTGTACATACCAGACCGCAGCTACCACTCTCGATATTCACTAAAGATCCCAGATCTAATAATTTGGCCTGATTGAGCTTTCTAGTATACCCTGGATCTGAAGAAATACATGTACGGTGAAGATGAGATAGTTGAGTTAAGAGAGCTGATGCGCGGTCATAAAGAGAAGTAAAGCTTCAGAACTTGTTTCCTACTTGCAACTTAATGCCTAGTATGGTTTTAATTTTTTATCGTTTCTTTTGCTCCACGTGACGTTTGAAGTATGATAACTTATACAGTAATGTGCTTTGTCAATACTGATTAAATTGATTGTGAATGCCGAAGCACATATACATGGTTAAATGTAATTACACACTCAACTGATGACCATGAGGTTGAGCAAGTAGAAATGCATAAATTGCGATGTTCAGACTGTATTATGATGCATAAATCTCTCGATTTATTTATATTTTTAGGGAAGATAAGAATTGGCCAAAATAAATAATTGGTCAATACATTTGAAATGCATATGATTATATGAAAATGTCATTAAAATTGACATTAATAGAACACATATAATATTGGGAAATTTCACTAAAAATTTGACATTAATAGAATGTGTATGTTATTTGATAATGTCCTTAAGAATTGACATTAATTGGATGAATAAGTTTTTTGCATCGAATAAATTGACATAGTTTATATGCATACAAGTGAAAAGATTGAATATAGAACACCTTTATTGCATACGTGTGGATAATTTATGTTAGTCTCTGAGTTTATGAATATTTTCCTATGAGAAAATACAAATTCTCAAACATATGAACATCTCTAAAAAAATAGTAAGCATCAACAACCGACCAGTAAATAACAGAATGGAATCCGCAAGGAAACCATAAATGACAGCAGCAATCAACCCAAATGAATGATTCTGGACAGTTATTCTATAATACAACTGTAGAAAACCGGATCATATGACACGAATGTATTGGAACAAGCCAGGCCCTGCACCGCAGGCTAACCTGACTGAGGAGCCTCTTACAGCTATGATTACTGAGATTCGCCTTATTGGTGAATCAGAGGTTGGTGGGTAGACATTGGTGTTTCTCGCCATGTTTGCTATGATCGTGATATATTCACAATATACACGGTTGCTGACGATCAGAAAGTGTGTTGTGAGATTCTCGCACCGCTTAAGCTGTAGAGACTGGTAATATGAAAATAAAACATATGATTGGAAATACATTGATTCTTAAAGATGTGATGCATTTGATATGTTTGAAACATTCAAAATTGAAATCAAGCAAATAGGAAAATTAAGAGACTACATGGTGATAGAGGAATAGAATATGAATCAAATTTTATTATGCATTTTTTTATGTGATATATTGTACATAAGAGAACTACATCATTTTCACCTGAAATGGAAGGTAAAGCTAAAAAAAAAGGACATTTACTGAATTAGTAATTGTCATTTTATTAAATTTTGGTGCAACAAAACATTAGTAGGGGGATATTTTATAGACTGTATGTTATGTTCTGAATAGAATTCCCAAATCTAAGAATAAAATTTCGCCTTATGAAATTTTAGAGAATTATGAATCCGATGTGTCATACATTAGAACTTGGGGTTGTCTATCATATGTTCGCATTTCAGACCCTAAGAGAATAAAATTGGCAAATAGAGGATACGAATGTGTATTTATAGGCTATACTGTTAATAGCAAAGCATACAGAATTTATGATGTAAATTCACATAATATAGTTTGAATCAAATGATGTCAATTTTTATGAAACGAAATTTCCTTTTAAATTAAGGAATAGTGGGGGCACATCAAGTACGCTTATTAGAACAGAACTTAATAAAAGTTCTGGAGTTGAACCTAGAAGAAGTAAAAGAGCAAGAACCGTAAACGAATTTAGTTTGAATTTTTGTGATTTTACTATAGAGGAGGATCCCTTAAACCTCCAAGAGGCCTTATCTTCTTTAGATGCCGATTTTTTTGCGAGAGGCTATAAATAATGAGATGGATTCTTTGAAATCCAATAAGACTTGACATTTGACATATTTACCCTCTGGTTGTAAATCTATAGGTTGTAAATGAGTACTTAAAAAGAAAGCTAAAACCTGATGGTACTATTGATAAATACAAAACACGACTAGTAGCTAAAGGTTTTAGAGAAAAAGAAAATATAGATTTCTTCGACATTTTTCACCTGTAACTAGAATAACATCCATCCGGGTATTAATATCACTTGCTTCCATTCATAATTTATTAATACACCAAATGGATGTTAAAAACGCATTTTTGAACGGTGGATTAGAAGAAGAAATTCATATGGACCATCCTGAAGGATTCGTAGTACATAGTCAAGAACATAAAGTATGCAAATTAGATATACCATTATATGGTTTAAAACAAGCACATAACAATGACATAAAAAAAATTGATAACTTTAACCATTTCACATGGTTTTAAAGTTAATGAAAGTGACAAATGCATTTATTACAAATCTGAGAATGACATTTGCACTATTATATGCCTTTATGTAGATGACCTACTCATCTTTGGGTCAAACATTCATGCCATAAACTCAGTCGAATCCTTATTAAATGCCAATTTTTGATATGAAAAGATCTAGGTGAGGTGAGTGTAATCCTTGCTATTAAGATTACTGGGTAAAAAAGGCATTTTCTTTGGATCAATCTCATTAAAATGAGAATACTCTAAAGAAATACAATTATTTTGACTGTAAACCTGCATATATACCATATGGTCTCAGTGTAAAGTTATTTAAGAACACTGATGAATGTGTAAGACAGACTGATTTTGCAAGCATCATTGGCAGCCTTCGGTATGCCACTGAATGTACTAGACCCGACATTGACTATGTTGTGGGATTATTATGCAGATTTACCAGTAGACCCAGTATAGAGCACTGACATGTTATTGAAAGGGTCATGAGATACCTTAAACGAACCATGAACCTTGGATTACATTATGAAAAGTTTCAAGCTGTACTTGAAGGATATTCCGATGCTGACTGGAATATTTTATCCGATGATTCTATTGCGACCAATGGCTATATATTTAGCATTGCTGGAAGAACTGTTTCTTGGAAATCTAAGAAACAGAATATCTTGACTCAGTATACTATAGTGACTGAGATAAGAGCACTAGCCACAACTAGTGAAGAAGCAGAGAACTAAAGAAATCTGCTAGTTGAGATCCCTATATGGGAAAGATAGACACCAGTGGTGTAATCGATTGTGATAGTTCCGCGGCTATTACAAAAAGTATAGAACCGTTATACAACGGCAGAAAACGACGTCGTAAGCACAATACTGTAAAATAACATCACATATATGGTGATGAAAGATTTGACGACTATTGAAAGAAAACAGAACCGATAATACAACGGTAAGAAATGACAGTCGTATGCACAGTATTGTTAGAGGACATCACATATGAAGTGATGATAATTTGGCAGATCCTTTGACCAAAGGACTAACCAGAAAGAAAGTCCTTAATAATTCTAAAAGAATGGGACTATTGCCCTGAGATTGTGGAATCACGCATAATGGTAACCCGACCTAAATGACTGGAGATCCCAAGAAATAGGTTCAATGGGTAAAAACAAGTTGTGTAGTGATAGAAGTATAACATGTTATTTAATAAACTAAGAAGCATGTATTCCTGAAGTGATTAGAGGATGAGTTAATAGAAACTCTTAATGAGATCTATACTCTATTTGGAGTGGAGTACCTACCTTCAGGAGTACTCTTGATAGACTCACCTGTGTGAATGTGGAAATGTGGCTGTTTCCTATGGAGTTTTGGGTAGAACTTCTAGAGCGTTCACTAAACTGGGATAGACGTGCATGGCCGTAAACGCACGAGCTTATTTGATTGCACTATAGAAAAGGTTATGTGTGGTTTGATGTCAGGAATAGAGTTCAAGACTACGTGTCACTCTAGTAAAAACTGAATCTTACTCACTACGCAAAGGTTCAAGTCGGATGACACCTTTGTTTATGCACAGTCTTATGTTTTTAGAAACTGCTCGATAATATTTTAAAAAAATCAAGTGGGGGATTGTTGGAAATTTATGTGAATTATTTAAAATATAGAAATAAGTGTATGATGGCTCCTATTTGTGAATAGTCACACATCATGGGATTATAAGAAAGATGCAAGTATTTATACTTGTTTCTAAGAAGTCATGTTGGGGCCTTGGGCTCCCAATGCATGCTTTGTTGTGAGGAGGGAGACCATGCATCATGACCACCACACACGCGCGCGACCGACTCGACTCGACCCGACCCTGCCCGGCCCGGTTCGGAATTGGGCTTGGGCCTTGGCTATGTGGTGTACACTCATATTTTTGGTCTAGAAAACACTGCATTTTTCGAACCAGTTTTTTAAATACGAAAATATTTCTGAGCCGTCTTTTATTATGAAGCGGTAAACTTTTGACCAAGTATTTCGCAGATCCTATATTCCTCCACTGACCAGTATTTTCGTTCAGCCTTAATCACGTCTATATAATATCATCAGTTGTAGACGAGATTGGTACATAGAAAAAAAATATTTTTTTTCTCCTCCGGCATTAAAATATTCTTACAGAAATTTTCGAGCAGTTATTTATATCAAAAGTGCAAATCTGCACTGATTTGTTGTGCAAGCAAATCAGTTACTGTTCTACGAGGCTGTTTTATCCTAGAGGCGGCGGCGAGAGTACGAACTGGTTTTGCATCACCGACAAGATCGCCGAATCATCTTCAAGAGAGCGACCTGGTCCGCGACTTAGCTATTGTTTCCCAACAATGGCTAATTACCATCTTTTTTGAGAAAGGATCATATAATCTATACCCTTTCGATTATTCACTTTCTTCTAGGAAGACATAACTATACCTTTTATTCTCAAGTTTAGTCCTTTCCGCATAAGGAATGTAAACATTTGCAATGCTTCCATAGATTTTAAGATTCCCGACATATGGTTCGACTCCACTCCAAGCTTCCTCAGTTGCCATATCCCTTCATCAACGGCGTAGGACATCGATTCAACACATAGACTGCCCACCTCACTACTTCCGACCAAAAAGTTTTTCGAATACCCATCTCAGACAACATGCATCTCACATATTCATGATGGATTGATTCTTCATCTCTGCAGCGCTTTTTTGTTGTTGTATATATGCAGTGGTCATCTGTCTCTTTATGTTGTTCCTTTTGCAGTACTTATTGAATTCACTTGAAGTAAGCTCACCACTATGATATGTTCTCAAACATTTAATAGTTAACCCAGTTTCTTTCTCTATATAGTTCTTAAAATTCTTGAAAGGAACAAAAGCATCTGATTTCTCTACTAAAAAATCAACCCATGTTTTTTCTACCAAAATCGTCTGTAACACAAATAAGGTATATCTTGTATTGTTGTTGAAGATCGGAGCGATTGCGCCGCATAAATTAGCATGTTCCAACTTTTCAGATGTTTTCCATGTGCTATTTTTTGGAATAAGATAGGTATGTTGCTTTCCCTTCAAGCAGTCAGTACACACGGTACTTCAATCAGGAAGCTTAGGTATGCCACTCACCATTTTCTTAAGCTGTAGGTTTTTGAGACCTCGAGGTGGCCAAATCTATGATGCCAGAGGCGTGACATATCTTGTGTTGCTGCTTGAAGACGGACTTTCTTCACTGCCTGTGATTTAGTAGGCTGAAAAATAACTAATAGAATAAACTTCCTATTGTCAGTCATGTCTGTGTGAATGATCAGACCTTTTATAAGATGATAAATCTTGCATTTTACTGATTGAATCAAGATTGCTAGCCCTCTCTCCTATAGCAGCCTAATGCTTAGGAGATTATTTTTTAACCGCGGTACATAATATACTTCGAGCAACAAACCCTCGGAACCGGCCTAAATTCCAACTCCGATAAGACTCATCAAAACTTAGAGTCATTCTAAACAAATCATTGATTTCGATAAGAATTGAAAATAGCAGAGTTAGACTAAATGAAATAAGATCTCATAGTAGGATGGATAAAATATAATAATCAAATACATGTACTACTAGAAGGCTGCAGAAGCATCCTAGCAGCCCATGTGATCAACATGGGGCTGCCACCAACCAAACCACCAACTCCCACCAACCACCTTCTCACCCTATAAATACATCCTTCTTAATAACTCCCATCCCATCTCAAATCCAATAAAAAGGAAAGGAAAACAAGCTTAGAGTAAGACTGAGTGTTGAGTGAAAAGTGTTTTGTGTAATCACTTTGTAGTATTCTCCCAAATAAAAGATCTACAAGAGCCGAAGACGTAAGCATAATTGGTCGAACTTCATTATCTAGTTTGTGTGTCTTACCATTCTACATTTTGATTCTTTTATTTATAAATCAAATTATAGGGAATTTGCATAATTTTCCAACATGTACCATATCATAATGTCAAATACATCAGACTCCAAATGTCATAGATAAGGAGTCAAGGTACATCAGGATAATACCGAGACACAATAAGAATAGTAAACTAAATAATGTTTGTCATAGCAAATCTCCATCATCCACGTCAACATCTAACATGCTCCACCATCTTACCGAAGCTGTGTTGTTAAAAAAGGGAGGTCAGAATAGTTGTTCTGATGAATTAAAAAAATAAGCTTATAAAGAAATCATATTTCGTATACTTAGCAGTGTAAAACCTATTAGGTTCGTGTCTAAGCTATTTTAAACACATATATATGAGTTTCTACATTTAACGGAAAGAGGTAAGCCCTTCTTGATCACTTAAGGCCATTAGTGTAACAACCCGTATTTTCAATAACTTGTTATAACATAAATCGAGGCAGAATTTAATTCTAAAATCTGAATCAAGTGAAATGGGCTATGCCATTGCATTCGTCTCGGAAAAATACGCGAAATAGAGTCCGTGTTTTCGAAAATCGGAGTCCGTATGACCCGATTAAGGCCCAACGAAGTTTTCAGAAAACTTCAAAGTAAAAACAGATTTCAAATTCAAGTTTGAATTTGGAAATTTGGGCCAGTTTGGGCCAGGCGAGAAAATTCCCGCATGAGCACCCAAGTCGACAGCCCTGTCGACTTGGGAGTCGACTTGGTTGGACCCAAGTCGACAGCCCTGTCGACTTGGCTGTCGACTTGGTCCAGCCGGGCTGTTTAGCCTGGTGCACCATTTTGAGATTGTGTTGAGTTTGGGGGCCAGATTCGATTTTGAGGGCTGAGATTAGAACTAGGGTTTAATCCTAAGGCTAGAACTAATCCTAATTTCTATAAATAAGCCCCTAACCTAACCCTAAATCGTCATTATTCATTCTAGTAACTAAACTATGGCAAAATCAATCCTCTCATGGCCTCCACTCTGTTCATAAAATTCCTAAATAAATTTCTAAGTGATTTTCCATGCATACAAGTGTTTTCAAACTTGTATGAGCATCATTAGCTTGCATTCAAGTCAAGTTTCTATATTTGCATCATAAAGAAAGAGTTTTGATCATTTTGGCTCAAGGGTTTTGCTTGCATTTTGGGTTTATTTGATTTCATAAGGGCTTTGGCATTGTAAGCCCTATTCTACTTTCATACTTAAACTCTAAAGTTAAATGTATGATATGCAAGTTTATATGCAAGTTTACTATGCTATGATATGCAAGTTTATCATGTTGTGATATGCAAGTTTATATGCAAGTTTACTATGCTATGGTATGCAAGTTTATCATGTTGTGATATGCAAGTTTATATGCAAGTTTGCTATGCTATGATATGCAAGTTTATCATGTTGTGATATGCAAGTTTATATGCAAGTATGCCATGTTATGATATGCAAGTTCATCATGTTATGTTATGCAAGTATGCCATGTCATGATATGCAAGTTTATCGTGTTACGTTATGCAAGTTTGATATGCAAGTTTGTCATATGATATGCAAGTTATGTTATGCAAGTTTGGGTTGAACATTTTGTTCATACTATCATGTTATGCAAGCTTATCTTGGGTTTATGAACATAAAGCTTCAAGCTTTATGCCAAAGGTTGCATTTTGGCAACATGTAAGTTATCATATCTCTTATGATAACTTGCATGTGAGGCTAGATGCGAACTTATGGCCATTTCTACATGTCATTTAGCACTATGTATCACCAATATGCCAAGTTTGGTTTTATGCATGCTTTTGAGGCCTAAAAATGTAATATGCAAGTGTATGAACACATGACCATTTCATATGCCACCATGTTAAACTTGTGGCTTCAACACCTTTATGTCATGATTATGCCAAGTTCCCTCTTTCTATCCTTTATGCGCTACTGCGATATGTAAGCGATGGGATTGCGTTTGGGGTTGGGTAAACTTAAAAGACATAAAAAACATAAGCTTGGGAATTTACCTATTAAGTTAGGTCTACCCGTTGGGAATTTACCTATTAAGTTAGGTCTACCCAATTGCTTGAAAATTTGTAACATGTTTTGGAAACATGATGGACATGACACTTAGAAAAGATAAGTGTGACCAACTCGAGGTTGGGTTGAGTTTGTAGCGTAAACCTACCCGGAACCGACCGGCTTAACTAGTTGCTACAAACAATAGGACCCAATGTGAGAAGTTGGCCATGTTGTACCTTGAACCCGAGGTTAGACCAAGTTGTGGTGTAAAGCTACCCGGAACCGACCGGCTTAACTAGTAACCACAACAAGGTCTAATGTGAGAGGTTAAGGCGCAGTAAATTAACTAATGCCTCGTGATTAGGGTTAAGTCATGGTCCACTTAATACTTAATCAATTTGGGCTTGGTAGATTAGTCAGGGTTAAGTCGTGAACTCATCGTTACACTTAACCAAGTTAATCCATGATTAGCAAGAGGGTTAAACCGTACTTAACCCACTAGAAAAATCCTAGCAATGGGGGCCCACTCCAGCAGTAATCCCAGTTTGTATCATTAAGGCCCTAGGGACTAGGCTAGGGAAGGGGGCACGATTACTAGGCTGGAGGTAAGCGACCAAATAAACGACGGCCGGGTGGTACGCCGATGTAGTTCCGGACGGACTATGGTCGTGCACGTAGTCCGTATTTGGAGAAGTCACCCATGGGTACCAGTAGATCGAGACTGTGCACTCATGTTTATGGTGTCCAGGGGTTGGCACCCTAGGGCTTGATACACCCGAAGGGTGGACCCGGCACAGTTCGACTACAATTATGTTTGGGCCGTATTGACACCAACACGTGACGAGTTAGGCTTAGGGAGCCGATCGACTAGACCGTTTGGTTGGACCTTGTATTAGGGTCATTTCATGTTATTGGGCCAAAGCTTGAGCCAAGGGATCAATACTTGTTTATTCCAGTCATGTTAGTTTGCTAGTACACCTGTGGTGCAAAACTTTAATCCTGATTATGCGATGACACCTTTATCTACCTTGTTAGTTAATCATCATGCTAGTATGTTGTTATCCTTATGTTCATCCCTGCTGCTCATGCCAGTTAACTTTATCAGTTTACATTGATTGTAGTAGGGCTTACTCAGTCTTTTTGACTGACCTGTTTTCTTTCGCCTCTTTTCTTCCGTCCCCCCCGGTTCTCAGGGAGGGAATACTGGAGCTTAGCTTGGATTTCTGATCGCTTGCTTGTGGGGTTTCAGCTCATGTACGGTTTCGACATGAAGCTAGCTATGGTTATCACTTATTTGGGGATAGCACTTATGTATTTCAGTTTTTCAGTTGATGTTGTTTTTATCTAGACTTGTTTATTTGGAAAGCTATGTTGTACCAGACTTGTTTTGAAATGGTTTAAAATCTTCCGCTGTTTTATCTATGTTATTTACTCTGTTTACATATATACATATGTTCTTGTTCTGCCTTGATATATCATTATGCATGTTTACCTGATTCAAACGCCCCTCCAAAGTCAGAGTGCTTGCAAGAGACACCCTGGCGGAGGTGGGGTGTTACATTTGGTATCAGAGCATATGGTTTACGAGAAGGAACAAAAAGGTTTTTAAAACTTTTGGAAAACTATTTTCAAAACCAAGTATAAAGTATTTTCCAAAGAAAAGTCTAGTTTATTTTAAAGGCTATTCCCCAAAAATCCATTAGCAAAATTCCTTCGTTTTTCTCCATTATGAATCTATCTTTTTCTTCGTTTTCAGTATGGCCGATAACTTTGCCATTCCGGAGGGAGTGCACGTACCTGTTTGGTATAGGAGACTTTTGGAGGCTAGGGCGACCGAAGCCGGCCCCGCAGATGTTCCTCCTCCTCCTCCGGTAGTTGATGTTCCTCCTCCTCCTGTCGCTGAGGTTCCTTTTCCTCCTCCCGCTCAGCATCCACAAAAGGATTTCGCGGAGATTTGCAAAGACTTTAGGGCGATGGGTTGCAAGAATTTCATTGGAACCGAGACTTTCGTAGAGGCCAGGAATTGGTTGAAAGAAACCGAAGATCTTTTTGCCTTCTTTGATATAGATGACCGTAGGAAGGTTTTATTAGCAGTGTGGTTGCTAAAGGAAGAAGCTGCACGTTGGTGGGTGGTCTCCACCGCTACTAGGCCAATTGAGACTTGGGATGACTTTCGGGGAAAGTTTTGGACTAAGGTTCCTATCACTGAAGCAAGGGGACATGACTATTAGGGAATACATAGATAAGTTTAATCAACTGGCTCGGGTCGGTTTAGACTTGGTTAACACAGCTCCGAAGAAGGCCCTATACTTTGCTCTAGGATTAAACGAGCCATTACATGGTTTAGCCATGACTCATATACCCTTGGGGGCAACTTTCGAAAGTTTGGTGAATATGGCCCTACTCAATGAAGAGAATAGGAGTGACAAGAAAGAGATCAAGATGAATGATACTCAAGCCAAGAAGACTGATTCCCAGTGGAAAGGAAATCAGGGTAATCCAAGTGGTCAGAGCAGTCAAGGCAATAACAACAAGAACAACAAGGGCAACAAGAACAAGGCAAAGGAAACAAGAAAGTGCAACTTCTGTGGGATTGTTGGGCACATAGTCAAGGACTGTAGGAAGAAGAGAAGGAAATTGGGTGGGTGCTTTCACTGTGGAGAGACGGGACATTTTAACAAGGATTGCCCTAGGAAGCAAGGGCAAGGCCAGGGTCAGCCTCAGCGTGCTGGACCTTCAGGAGGGCAAGTTCATGCTCTCAATGCCGCTCCAGTTCCCGATCGAGGTAGTATTTCTGTTGAAAGTCTTGTTTACATTTCTGATTTTCCTGTTCGTACCTTGTTTGATTTTGGTGCATCGCATAGTTTATTTCATCTGGTTTAGTTGAAAATTTGCACCTAAGTACTAGTCTAGTTAATGATCCCGTGTGTGTTTCAAATCCAATTGGGGGTTCCGCCCATTTGTCTATTATCTACGTGGATTTGAAAATCTCTATCTTAGTGTAGAGTTCTCGTGTGATGCTTATATTCTCGGTTTCATGGGGTATGGATCGATTTTGGGCATGGATGGGTTGCCCAGTTGTGGAGCCATCCTTGATTTTTGAGCATAGGGTGGTGAGGCTTATGACTCGCCTCGGTAATACCCTAAAAATTTCTAGTAACCCTATGAGCCCCGTCATGTTGTGTTATCTTGAATCCCTCAGCTCGTCTATCGATAGTTGTAATCGGTGAGGGTGGTCCGAGAATATCCTGATATCTTGGGTGAAGTGAAGGGGGTTACCCCTAAACGAGGGATAGATTTCCGCATTTATCTGGTTGATAATGCCAAGATAGTTTCGTGGCCGGTAAGGCACATGGCCCCGCAAGATGAGAGTTAAGAAAGCAAGTCAAGTAGTTGCTTGAGAAGAACTTCATTAGATGAAGTATACCAGAATGGGGAGCGCCTGTAGTATTTACTACCAAGGCAGATGGTTCTCTTCGACTTTGTGTTGATTATCGTGAGTTAAACAAAGAGAAAAGACAACCATTACCAAGGATCGATGATTTGTTCGATCAGCTTGTAGGAACATCTGTTTTCTCTTGATCTTGCTACTGGATTCCATCAGCTCAGAGTAGCTGAGGATAGTATAGACAAGACTGCGTTCAGAACTCCAGATGGATTCTTAGAATGGCTGGTCATGCCATTCGCACCCACCTACTTCGTGGACTTGATGAGTAGGGTGTTCAGGGAGTTCTTGAACAAGTTTGTCATGGTCTTCGTAGATGATATTCTGATCTTCTCTAAGGATGAGGAAGAGCACACAAGGCATCTCGTGGAGGTGATGGATACGCTTAGAGCGCATCAGTTGAAGGCCAAGTTCTCCAAATGTCATTTTGGAGAAAAAGGAGTTAGATTTCTTGGGCACATAGTTTCTAAGCAAGGCTTAGCGGTGGATCCCACTAAGGTAGTTGCAGTTCAGGATTAGAAGACTCCAAGGAATGCAACCGAAGTAAGAAGTTCTCTCAGTTTAGTTAGTTAATAAGCGTCCCTTGAGTTTAGACCTACCCTTCTGGATCAAGTAGGGACTTCACAGAAAGAAGACCCGCAATTAGTCGAGATCATGGACAAGTTGACTCGAGGCGAGATGGTAAGTCACCTCGCTATAGATGACAAGGGATGGCTAAGACGCGATGAGAGAAAGAAGGTTCTTGAAGATGCACATCACCCGAGGAGGTGGCCGAGTTTGTCCCAAGATGCATGTTGATCCAACAGGTTAAAGGCCGAGTCATAGAAGCCCGGTGGGCTATTATATCCATTGGAGGTCCCCGCAATGGAAGAAGGGAAAACGTCACGAAGGATTTCGTGGATGGACTGCCTAGATCAAGAAAGGGAGTATGAGCATGTGGGTCATAGTAGGTAGACTCACGAAGAGCGCTCATTTCACTCTGGTAAAGAGCGAAAGGACTGCATCATAGTTAGCGACAGTTTACTTTCAAGAAATAAAGCAGTTGCACGGGGTTCCCTAAAGTATAGTGAGTAACCATGACTTAATCTTCACTAGCCAGTTTTGGGATAGTCTACGGGAAGTCATGGGCAAGCAACTGAATCTAAGCATGGCCTATCATTCGCAGGCGGATGGTTCATTGGCAACGTGGATTGGTATTTTCGAGAAAAGTTCTGCTGCGTGGAATACTTTATAGTAAGTAAACGAGATCCAGGATTCACTAGTGAATTTTGGAGAGCTTGCATGAAACCATGAGGTCATAGTTATGTTTAAGCCAAGAATGTTAGAAGAGTAAGTGAAAAAGGAAGACGAGAGGCGACAATGAAATGGGTTCCAACTCATATTTGGAAATAAGAGTTAAGAAGCTAAGAAATCATGAAGTAAAAGACGGTCAAAGCACAGTGGAGTTAAGCTCAAGGAAATGTGACTTAGAAGACTGAAGGCTAGATATGCGCATCATATCTCTTTTTAAGAGCATATCCTTGATCCTTGTTTTCCTGTGGAACTTACTCGCATATTATCTTTTTATGTATATCCTCTCGGTCCCATTTTCGGTCCTATTTCTGTCTGGAGGTATGACTTATTGGCTAGTAATACATGTTAGGGTTTGAAGGAGTCCGTTAGGTTGACTAAACCTTTTGGGCTTTTATAGAATTTGGGTTGGGTTATAAAGGGATTTCTTGTAATCCGAAAGGAGTATATCCTGCTTATCTTTCCGATCTCTTTGTAGCATATCTTTTGCTATCCATGTTTGTCTGGATTATCTAGTATATCGTGTTAATCTTGTCATGAGAACCTTAGGTAGAAACCCTTTGGATGAAACATGTGTTTGAAACATGTTATGCTTGATGGTTGCAAGTGGTTGCAAGTGTTTGCAAGTGGTTACTCGTGGATGCATTATACACGTTAGGCACTAGATCGGCTCACACACTCCTCATATTGCATATGCATGAGTGTTTATGCTTATTCATGGATGGAAATTTTTGTGTTATCACATGGATGTTGCATATGGATGTATGTTATGTGCACACATATAGATGTTATACATTATGTTAGGAATTGCATACATATGGATTCATTTCACTAACATAATTTGCATTGATGATATTGGCATTAGATAAGTACATATACACACACCTTTGCATATGTTCATACAACATTTAGAATCTTGTAAGGACAATGATTGCTCGTGGATGATGTTTTGAGTAGATGGATGTTGGATGGTAGGATACGTTCTTCGTAACTTGAAGATTTCGGGGACGAAATCCTTAAAGGAGGGGAGAATGTAACAACCCGTATTTTCAATAACTTGTTATAACATAAATCGAGGCAGAATTTAATTCTAAAATCTGAATCAAGGGAAACAGGCTATGCCATTGCGTTCGTCTCGGAAAAATACGCGAAATAGAGTCCGAGTTTTCGAAAATCGGAGTCCGTATGACCCGATTAAGGCCCAACGAAGTTTTCAGAAAACTTCAAAGTAAAAACAGATTTCAAATTCAAGTTTGAATTTGGAAATTTGGGCCAGTTTGGGCCAGGCGGGAAAATTCCCGCCAGAGCACCCAAGTTGACAGCCCTGTCGACTTGGGAGTCGACTTGGTTGGACCCAAGTCGACAGCCCTGTCGACTTGGCTGTCGACTTGGTCCAGCCGGGCTGTTTAGCCTGGTGCACCATTTTGAGATTGTGTTGAGTTTGGGGGCCAGATTCGATTTTGAGGGCTGAGATTAGAACTAGGGTTTAATCCTAAGGCTAGAACTAATCCTAATTTCTATAAATAAGCCCCTAACCTAACCCTAAATCATCATTATTCATTGTAGTAACTAAACTATGGCAAAATCAATCCACTCATGGCCTCCACTCTCTTCATAAAATTCCTAAATAAATTTCTAAGTGATTTTCCATGCATACAAGTGTTTTCAAACTTGTATGAGCATCATTAGCTTGCATTCAAGTCAAGTTTCTATATTTGCATCATAAAGAAAGAGTTTTGATCATTTTGGCTCAAGGGTTTTGCTTGCATTTTGGGTTTATTTGATTTCATAAGGGCTTTGGCATTGTAAGCCCTATTCTACTTTCATACTTAAACTCTAAAGTTAAATGTATGATATGCAAGTTTATATGCAAGTTTACTATGCTATGATATGCAAGTTTATCATGTTGTGATATGCAAGTTTACTATGCTATGATATGCAAGTTTATCATGTTGTGATATGCAAGTTTACTATGCTATGATATGCAAGTTTATCATGTTGTGATATGCAAGTTTATATGCAAGTTTGCTATGCTATGATATGCAAGTTTATCATGTTGTGATATGCAAGTTTATATGCAAGTATGCCATGTTATGATATGCAAGTTCATCATGTTATGTTATGCAAGTATGCCATGTCATGATATGCAAGTTTATCGTGTTATGTTATGCAAGTTTGATATGCAAGTTTGTCATATGATATGCAAGTTATGTTATGCAAGTTTGGGTTGAACATTTTGTTCATACTATCATGTTATGCAAGCTTATCTTGGGTTTATGAACATAAAGCTTCAAGCTTTATGCCAAAGGTTGCATTTTGGCAACATGTAAGTTATCATATCTCTTATGATAACTTGCAGTGAGTCTAGATGCGAACTTATGGCCATTTCTACATGTCATTTAGCACCATGTATCACCAATATGCCAAGTTTGGTTTTATGCATGCTTTTGAGGCCTAAAAATGTAATATGCAAGTGTATGAACACATGACCATTTCATATGCCACCATGTTAAACTTGTGGCTTCAACACCTTTATGTCATGATTATGCCAAGTTCCCTCTTTCTATCCTTTATGCGCTATTGCGATATGTAAGCGATGGGATTGCGTTTGGGGTTGGGTAAACTTAAAAGACATAAAAAACATAAGCTTGGGAATTTACCTATTAAGTTAGGTCTACCCATTGGGAATTTACCTATTAAGTTAGGTCTACCCAATTGCTTGAAAATTTGTAACATGTTTTGGAAACATGATGGACATGACACTTAGAAAAGATAAGTGTGACCAACTCGAGGTTGGGTTGAGTTTGTAGCGTAAACCTACCCGGAACCGACCGGCTTAACTAGTTGCTACAAACAATAGGACACAATGTGAGAAGTTGGCCATGTTGTACCTTGAACCTGAGGTTAGACCAAGTTGTGGTGTAAAGCTACCCGGAACCGACCGGCTTAACTAGTAACCACAACAAGGTCTAATGTGAGAGGTTAAGGCGCAGTAAATTAACTAATGCCTCGTGATTAGGGTTAAGTCATGGTCCACTTAATACTTAACCAATTTGGGCTTGGTAGATTAGTCAGGGTTAAGTCGTGAACTCATCGTTACACTTAACCAAGTTAATCCATGATTAGCAAGAGGGTTAAACCGTACTTAACCCACCAGAAAAATCCTAACAATGGGGGCCCACTCCAGCAGTAATCCCAGTTTGTATCATTAAGGCCCTAGGAACTAGGCTAGGGAAGGGGGCACGATTACTGGGCTGGAGGTAAGCGACCAAATAAACGACGGCCGGGTGGTACGCCGATGTAGTTCCGGACGGACTATGGTCGTGCACGTAGTCCGTATTTGGAGAAGTCACCCATGGGTACCAGTAGATCGAGACTGTGCACTCATGTTTATGGTGTCCAGGGGTTGGCACCCTAGGGCTTGATACACCCGAAGGGTGGACCCGGCACAGTTCGACTAGAATTATGTTTGGGCCGTATTGACACCAACACGTGACGAGTTAGGCTTAGGGAGCCGATCGACTAGACCGTTTGGTTGGACCTTGTATTAGAGTCATTTCATGTTATTGGGCCAAAGCTTGGGCCAAGGGATCAATACTTGTTTATTCCAGTCATGTTAGTTTGCTAGTACACCTGTGGTGCAAAACCTTAATCCTGATTATGCGATGACACCTTTATCTACCTTGTTAGTTAATCATCATGCTAGTATGTTGTTATCCTTATGTTCATCCCTGCTGCTCATGCCAGTTAACTTTATCAGTTTACATTGATTGTAGTAGGGCTTACTCAGTCTTTTTGACTGACCTGTTTTCTTTCGCCTCTTTTCTTCCGTTCCCCCCCAGGTTCTCAGGGAAGGAATACTGGAGCTTAGCTTGGATTTCTGATCGCTTGCTTGTGGGATTTCAGCTCATGTACGGTTTCGACAGGAAGCTAGCTATGGTTATCACTTATTTGGGGATAGCACTTATGTATTTTAGTTTTTCAGTTGATGTTGTTTTTATCTAGACTTGTTTATTTGGAAAGCTATGTTGTACCAGACTTGTTTTGAAATGGTTTAAAATCTTCCGCTGTTTTATCTATGTTATTTACTCTGTTTACATATATACATATGTTCTTGTTCTGCCTTGATATATCATTATGCATGTTTACCTGATTCAAACGCCCCTCCAAAGTCAGAGTGCTTGCAAGAGACACCCTGGCGGAGGTGGGGTGTTACAATTAGAAACGTGGGTTGATTCTTATGACTGCATTCATTCGAGACCATTTAGTACCTCATAATTATTAGGGAAAGGTGAGTCCATAGATATCTTAATATCTGATAAGAGCGGACCTTATGGTTTTAGTCCAAACCCAAGAGATGGACCCTTAGGAGCGAACCAAGTCTAACCACTTAATACAACAGACATATCATATGCTAAATGGACCACGGTACTAAATGCCCCACATCAACCCGACTTCTTGCAGCTGCTGAATTTGTCGGATTATTCGGGCAGATTTTACCACAAATAGGGGCTAATCTTGCGTCCATATGTCATTTAATATTTTTAAAGGCCATTAACTTATGCATAACACATAAATTTCCTAATTGTGACATTCAATATGATTTTCCTAATTTAATGCAATAAATGCGCAATAAAGATAAGTGGATTACGATACTTAATGATTCTAATTATATAAAGGCGTAATTAATGGGACACTTAAAAATACACTAAGCGATTAAATGCCAATCTATTCTCTAAACATAAGGCATACAAGTCATATTTCTCAAATCCACTATATAACACATAATGCTTTATTTAAAAGTAAAACATTAGTAAGGAAATAAACATAATATAATAAAAGATAGACTTGCAATTCTAGACTTTTAAGATTACACCAATAAACAAAACGGGACAAGATTAATAAAGAATATCATTTGTATATATTTTCTAGTACTATTTTAAAATCCTTCCACTTTGAATGATTTGTGCATAACAAAACATGAGTTCTGATCACATGAGGTTTATTGTGCCTAAATTTACTATTTAAAACAAAATAAAGATCTAAACACATATAAATTACAGTACCCAAACCCACCATTTTTATATTAGTTTAGGATTTACAGTATAAAGGAATGGAAAGGAAAAGAGATAAAATTTTGAATTCACATATAAGTAAAAACAGGAAGACCCCTTTCTTATTTACATCACCGTTCAAAAATCCAAACAATATTTTAGATTGACAATTTCGTAATATTAGAGATTGGGGGATTTTGTACATTTTGTTTTCGTGAAATTCGAAATCTCTCAAGTACAATCAATCCATATATATATTAAAAAGCTATAGAAATTAGGTAAACTTAAATAATCCCACTACAGAACAACAAAGAGAGAAAAATGTAGATCTGGATTGTATACACACACAAGTACTCTCCAATCCTTCTTCCCTTAAAATTATAGATGTTAGATCCAATAACTCTGAGGATAAAATAAACATAATAGAATATGATAGAATATAATAGAATATGGGAAGAGAAAATAATAAGAACTAACCTCCACCTAGATTGGATACTAATGCCAATAGAGATGAAGAAGGTGAGAACAGAGGTGGAAAGCCTCAGAATATGTGACTGATGCTCTTAGGCTCGAAATGTGCAGAAATTGTTAGATTTAGATTATAAAATCCAAGTCATCCGTTGGCGCCAAAAACCATGTCAACAAAACTTATCTGCCACTCATGCTCCTAGGCACGGAGCAGTCGACCTGACACCTAGGAGGGCGATCGACCTTTTCCTGATGAGACAGTCAACCTCCCTTTTGGGCTAGGCAGCGTGAATTTATTTCATGCGCTCATTTTATTTGTTAATTAATGTTAATTGGTTTATTTCCTTTCTTTTAGATGGTGTCCCCTTATTACATATATATACGCAAAACTTTGAATGTGAATACAGAATATTCCTTTATGTCAAAGGTTTTTATTTTATTACATATTTAACTCATTAATTTCAATTTCAAATTTATATATTTATTATTATTTTATATTCAAATTTTGTTATTAGCGTATCTTCTTCATACAGACACTGTTTTCGATAAATAAAATATGAAAATGGATTAGAATCACACCACGAATATAATGTCAATATTTCCATAGTCAAATTTCCATGTATAAAATATCAGTATTTTCAATTATTAATTATTACCATTTAAGTTTTCTATGTTTAATTAGGGTGTATTTTACGAGGTGCTACAATCTTCCTCTTTAAAAGAGATTTCATCTCGAAATCTTTTCGATGCGGCGAAGAACACAACTCATTCTATCAAACATGTAATACAATCAAACTATTTATACATCCATAAAACAACCCAATTTTATGTAATTATGTACTGCAGACACACTAATCTGAGATTGGTCCTATCGTTGATGTTTCACGTATGCAAAATCTTATTATGCATATAATTTCTATATGAGTGTGTAGTGCATAGGTGATGCAAACAATTCCTACCATCGAATCTAGCAACCATAATGCAACTACAGAATCCTAATTTAAATGAGAAAAGTTTAGAGAAGAATTGCTACAAAATTTAAAAATTTCATGCCTTCCACCAAATTTTCTCTCTAATGTGTCTGAACCAATCTATCTCAATGTAGCAAAGCCTTGTAGTTTTGTGCTCCACAATATTTGTGGAGGCATGAGGTTTCAGTTTAGTCTCTATTTTCTGATTAGGGCCTACCAAAGTTGTCATATTGTAAAGATATCTTATCAAATATAGAAGAGTGTGTGTGTGTGTGTGTAAACATTATGGGCTCCAATCATCAAAAACCTCTCTTATTTTCAAAATATTAGAAAGGCCCCAAAAATATGATGTTAACCTATCTGACCTTTATGTTGCCTAACCAAATTTGATTTTTTTTCCAATATCACTAACCAAAAATTTGATTTGAGTAGAATTTATTGTTGGTTGTCTCATCAACGCTTTGGTAATTCAGATGACCTCCTTGAATTACTTCAGGAGCGCTAACCAACTACAAAGAAAGTAAGTATACTAATTTTATAAAGATAAATATTATTCATATTGTCTACAATTAATGAGCAATCCTAACATACAATGAGTTTCCTAAACCTATTTTTCTGAATTTGGCTAATTTATGTTATGCTCCATACTAAGAACTAGATAATCTTTTACCTCCTGATTTAGTGAAACTCAAGCCATATTAAAGTTCCTTTGTTATAATTTTCATAGATTTGCCCAAACAACAACAAAGAAAAACTATTGACATTTTTAAATTACAAAGAATGAGCATTCTTTTATTTGGAATAGGAAAATAAACTACACACAAATACGTAAATTTATGTATCCCTTCATTTTTTTCTGCATATTCCTTATTATTCCATATACAGTCTTTTTGTGAAAAAATTACAATAAAACTAATTTATAAAAGTTAAACAAATGTACTTAAACAAACCAAAACACGGATATATTCAAACTAAAAATGGAAATCCATGCAAATCCTACATTTATGCCTATTTCTAAATCCCATGAATTAAATAGTTACTTTTAAGGATGAAACTCTAGACGGTAAACTTCCTCTTCATTTAATATTTCGAAACTTCGAGATTAAGGTATTTTCTCACAATAATATTTACTAAGTGGTTTTAAATCCCAATCAACATAGCCATAAATTAAGATACTTTACTTTTACCTCATTATATCATTTATACAGTCATTAGGGAGACAAGTAGCAGTTATAACTTCAAAACCTAAGAAACGAAAATTCTTCTGGAAGTTATTACGTACAATCAAGTGTTATAAATAGTATTGAAGTCTTAATACTTTATTTGAAACTTAACATATCATTTCATTATTATTTATTCCTCCCATTTTTCATTTTTTTTCTTTTGTCATATATTGGTCCACTCACAATCCCAATTAATATATCCATAAAATTCGAAACTGGACCATTTAACCAATCATTTATTTCTTTAACCTCCTAGAGAATTTCTCAAAATTTAATTCTTTTTCAATCAGTCCCCATAAATTCCTTCTTCTCTCTCTTAATAATTACAAACTCGTTACCCACTAAATTTGCAATTAATATCTTTGAACCCTAAATTTGAAAATAGTAGATTGCGTAATTTGCGCTATACCTATATATGAATATTACTAATAACTATATATGGTTATAAATGTACTAATTTCTATGCTAAACTATACATGGCTACTGAAACACCCCACCTCCATTAAGGTCACTCACAAAGGGAATGCCTTAACTTTGGTGGAGGTTTATAAGTAAAAGCCACAGATGAACTCAAGACAGATATAAATACATATTTTAAACGGCGGAAACCAAACAAACTTTTATTTCATCAATACGTGTATCAAACAAAGATTTCCATAATTGTCTCAAAATACTTCCAACATTACAACCTCATAACTGCCTTGATTATTAAAGAAGCATGAAAACATAAATAAAGTGACAAAAATCCCCATAATGATATCCAAAGCCATTATCCGAGCAAGAAAGATCCAAATTATACATCTACATTCCTGGTGCTTGTAAAGAGCTTGACTGAGTTGAGTTGTTTCCTCCCTGCGGACCTGAGGGGGGGGAACGAAAGAAAAGAAGACGAAAAGAAAATAGGGTCAGACATAAAGCCTGAGTAAATCTAGTAACTCTTCAATACTGTGAATAAGAAAAGGGTATGATGGATGTAAACTAAAAATAGAAAAGTGTCACAAGCTAAGGAAGTGTCGAATGTACTATCACACCCATACTATATCTCTGCACCTACTCGAGTTTATTCTAACTGGCACCCCATGGTGAGGGTGAAGTGATCCCCATTCTTATTAAAGATCGGCTCCTACTCACGTTAACATGTGTCATACGGCCCCCAAGAATTGTAGATACCTATGTTGGTCCCACCATGGGGTGTATCAAGACCCCATGGTGGCGGCCCCGACACAAAACTAGAAGACATAAGTTATACTACTGGTGTCCCCAGTGCCCTGGTTATCTGCTACGGAGTGTGTGCATGCCCGCACCCCGTTAGACCTGCACTGTGCACCCACCGCCGTCATTTGACCGCTTACAATCAGCCCAGTAATCGTGCCCCACCCTGCCTAGTTTCAGGGTACCGTTGATACCTAACTTTGGGTTATTGCTGAAACGGGTCCCTCGTTACCAGGATTTTCTAGTCAAACATGTTAAGTGGTTAAGTGTCTGTATTTACCTAACCCCACCCATCAATTTTTGTTAACATGTCGAATTTGGTTAAGTGTTATAGTTGACTTAACCCTACCATCTGTCCTTAGCCTCTTAGGAGCACCAGACCACTCACATTAGACATGTATTGCTACAGTTACTGGATATGCCGGTCGGTTCCGGGCAAGTTTACACCGTAGCTCAGTCTAACCTCAGGTCCTTATTGGGCTCAATGCTTAACCACCCACATTGGATAGGTATTGTTGTGACTACTGGACAGCCGGGCGGGTCCGGGCAGGTTTACATCACAACTCAATCCAACCTCGGGTTAAGCATATCGTGTTTTCTAAATTTACATATTTTATTACTTTTCAACTATACGTAAATGTCTTATCTTTTATTTTTGGGTATTTCAATTCATACCGCTTATGTGTCATAATCATTGGCATGTGCCAAACATGCCAACATATGTTTTCATATTTTACACCCAACGTTATTACCCCCGTTTGTTCGCAACGTTATAACATGTGTTGGGCTTGTCACAATTCAGCCCAACTTTATAAACGTGAGGAAAAGGGGAAATCAAGAACATGTAATACATAAAGGTGTGTGGCGCATGAACTTACAATTTGGCGATTCAACTAACATATAACATGGGTCATGTGAACTTGCATTCAAATCAAAGTATGACTAAGTAGGTGACATATGAAATGGCATAGTTTAGGCAAATACAAACTTGTGTTCAAACATGTTAACTTGGCATAATATCAACCACAAAACTAGCATGTTGTATATTCACAAAAATGTACAATTTTTACATCTAATCATATAGCCTATTTCAACATGAACTTGCATAGTTTATGAAACCCAAATGATGTTTGACATAGAACCAATTATATTTTGCAAATAAACATGAACTTGCATAGTTTATGAAACATAGGTCCAGTTATACTTGCAAACATAGATCTAATTATACTTGCCAATAAACATAAGGATGATATCATATGTTCTGGGTCATGTAGGCATAAAAGGTCTATAACATGTTTACACAAATTCTAATTTAGACTAAGGGAATATACATAGTCCATGCCATCGACATATACAAAAAGGGATCAATTTCTAGTTTTTGCCACAAGCTTGCAAGTGCCATTGTTTTTCATATAAAATTGTTCAATAGGCTTGCATCAATCAACTTATGCCACAAACATCAATACACAAGTCATGATAGAACCATTACAATGCACAAAGATTGTAACAACACGATTCTATTTTCATTTACATCGAATCACATCATAGTTTTTATTCATATTTTGAAAGGTCACTATACTTACAACGTGTGATGAATTCTTGTTTTCTGATTTCTGTTATTCTGATTTGGAGATGCTCTCCTTTGGGTAGCTAAGTTGCGTTGAATGATTTGATTAAGCTTTGATCTTATTTTAATTTGATTCGTCTCTTAGGCTTGTTGGCTTGTCTCTAGGCTTTCTAATTGACGGCCATTCCTAGTTCCTCTCCAGCAGCATGACGGCTTTTGTATTCTATTATTTGTGTGAATTTAGGGTTAGACTTGAGTTGTATTTATAGAATTTTAAATTGTTTTGAGGCTTCAGATGAAGATAGGAGGAATCTAGACCATAAAAAGTTCAAAGAGCCAATCAAGAGGTGACACGTAAGCCCTAGTGACTCAGCCAAGCATCAGAATTCGACCAGACCCTGACCAGGCCAGCCAGGACCTGACCAGTAGGTCTTTCTGACCTGGGCGCACTTGGCAGGTGCGCCAGGCCAAAATTGTACTGGCGCACTTCCCAAGTGCGCCAGTTCAACTTTGTTCTGGCGCACTTCACAAGTGCGCCAGTGCATTCTGACCCGTTTTTCGGTTTTTCTGCCCAACTTCGTTCGTCCATATCTTCTTCATACGATATCCGTTTTATGCAAACTTGAACTCTATCTCAAGCAGAATTTCGAGACGAACGCAATGGCGTAACCCATTTCCCTTGATTTCATCATTTATAATTAATTATACTTTAATTCGTGAAGCTTAACGTTGTAGAATTCACGGGGTGTTACATTCTCCCCCACTTAAAAGGATTTCGTCCCCGAAATCTTCAAGTTAGGAAGAATGTATATCCTACCATCCAACAGTCCATCTACTTAACCAACAAACACAGGCATCCACTGCCCTTAAAAGACTTCTAATGCTTCATGGTCATATGCATAGTGTGTGTACATATCCTTATCTAATGCAGAAATCAGGCGGTCTACTGATTTAGTTGACCTCCTTAATGCGAATCATGTAAGTGTCATGAATCCATTATGTATGCAAAATTTTCCTACTCATAATTCTACATGAGTGCACAACTATTCATACAAATGCGACAACCATATGACAACATATCAAGTTTTCAACCATATTCAAATAAGAATACATATATGCATGTGTAATATGAAGTGATTGAGCCGATCTAAGACCTAGGTTGTGTGTGTATATGCATCCACGAGCAACCACTAGCAACCACTTGCAGCCATCAACCATAACATGTTTCAAATACATGTTTACATCCAAAGGTGTTTCTACCTAAGGATAAAGGATAATATCGAGGAGATATACCTAAAAAGATAGATACAAGCACAACTTAAGAAAAAGAGAGGTCAAAGGTGTACCCTAAAAAAGAAGAGGGTAGGCAGCGCGTATTCTGTCCTCAGTTTCCCGAGTCGCGTCCTCGGCGTCGCTCCACTGAACTTTAACGATTTTGACTTCGCGGTTGCGTAGCTTTTTCACTTCAGTTCCTATGATGCGGGTTGGAAATCTCCTCACAGTTGCTTCGCGTTCCACTTCGGCTTCTTCTAGAATGCTTGGCTCCACCACTTCCGCTGATTCATGTAGACATTTCTGGAGATGAGAAACGTGGAAGACGTTGTGAATTCCGGCCAATCTTTCAGGCAGATCTACTCTATAATCCATTTTCCCAATATTCTCGATGATAGGGAACGGTCCTACAAATCTTGGTGCTAGCTTTCCTGCGGATCCAAAGCGAACGACGTTCCTTAAAGGGGACACCTTAAGGAAAACCTTGTCCCCAACCTCAAATTCAAGGTCGGTCCTTCTTTTGTCGGCGTAGGATTTCTGTCTGTCTTGGGTTGTCTTCATTCTCCTACGTATCAAGTCCACTTTCTCTGAAGTCTCTCGAATCATGTCTGGCCCAAGTATAAGCTTATCTGTAGACTCCCACCAACAAGTTGGTGATTTGCACGGTCTTCCATACAAGGCTTTGAAGGGTGCCATGCCGATGGTAGCTTGGTAGCTGTTGTTGTAGGAAAATTCCACTAAAGGAAGGTGATCCTCCCACGTCCCTCCAAAGTCAAGAACGTAAAGTCTTAAAAGATCCTCTAAAACTCTATTCACCCTTTCCGTCTGGCCATCTGTTTGGGGGTGATAGGCCGTGCCCAAACATAGCTGTGTGCTTACAGCTTCTTGCAGACTCCGCCAAAACTCACTTGTGAAAATAGGGTCTCGGTCACTAACAATGCTGGAGGGTATCCCATGGAGTCGAACTATTTCCTTGAGATAAAGAGATGCTAGAGATGAGGCAGTCCTTCTACTCTGATAGGTATAAAGTGGGCGCTTTTAGTAAGCCTATCCACTATTACCCAAATGCTAGTGTTGCCTCTTCTCGACCTAGGCAGTCCATCAATGAAGTCCATTGAAATGCTATCCCACTTCCACTGTGGGACCTCTAGAGGGTGAAGTAGTCATCCAGGCTTCTTTTGTTCCGCCTTGACCCGTTGGCAGGTCATGCACTTAGAAAAGAAATCTGCCACGTCTTGCTTCATGCCGTTCCAAAAGAAAGTCCTTTTTATATCCTTGTACATCTTATCACCGCCAGGGTGTATAGTCATCTTGGAATGATGCGCTTCCTCGAGAACCTTCTTTGTTAACTCCCTTGCTTGTGGGACGCATAATCTTCCATCTCGTCTCAGCCAACCCTTATCATCGATGGCGTATCTACTGAGGTGACTAGAAGTCTCACCCCTAATAAGTTTATCAATCACATCAACAAGCTGAGGGTCTTCACGTTTTGCTGCCCCTATTGAGTCTAAGAGAGTGGGGTGTACTTCGAGAGATGCTAACAAACCCGGTACAAAATCCGAGGAGGGCCTAAAGTTAAAACTGGCTATATACTCCAGGTTTTGCCTTTCCACAAAGAGAGGGCTTAGGGTCAGTTTCTTTCGGCTCAACGCGTCTGCTACCACGTTGCCTTTTCCGGGAGTATAGGAAATTTCAAAATCATACGAGGCAAGAAACTCCATCCATCTTTGCTGCCTCAAGTTAAGATCCTTCTGGGAGAAGAGATATTTCAACGATTTATGGTCAGTGTATAATTCAAACTTCTCACCTAGGAGATAATGGCGCCAAGACTTAAGTGCAAAGACGATGGCGACCAACTCAAGATCGTGGGTTAGGTAGTTCTTTTCATGAACTTTCAATTGTCTTCCGCCATAAGCTACTACCCTTCCTTCTTGCATTAGAACAGCGCCTAGTCCCGTTCCACATGCATCCGTGTATACTGTGAACATTTTCTTCCATCTGGCAAGGTCAGAATTGGGGTTGTTGTAAGATCCCTTTATAATTGTTGGAAGGCAAACTCGCAGTCCCAATCCCAAGTGAACGCCAGATTCTTCTTTGTTAGCCTTGTGAGTGGGGCTGAGATTTTCGCGAAATCCCTAATAAACTTTCGATAAAAACCGGCCAGCCCAAGAAAACTTCGAACTTCAGTTGCATTTCTTGGTGTCTTCCAATCTTGCACTGCCATCACTTTCGCGGGGTCCATAGCCAACCCTTCTTTGGACACTATATGCCCAAGAAACCTTACTTCTTTTCTCCAGAAGTGACACTTGGAGAATTTGGCTTTTAGTTGATGTGCACAGAGAGTATCCATGATTTCTTTCAGATGCTGAGCATGTTCTTCCTCACTCTTTGAGAAGATTAAGATATCATCTACGAAGACAACCACAAATTTGTTGAGGAATTCTCTGAACACCCTGCTCATTAGGTCAACGAAATAAGCGGGTGCATTTGTCAAGCCGAAAGGCATGACAAGCCACTCGAAGAAACCGTCTGGGGTTCTGAACGCTGTCTTATCAATGCTGTCTTCAGCTACTCTTAGCTGATGAAACCCAGTTGCTAGATCAAGTTGGGAGAAGACCGTCGCACCTACAAGTTGATCAAACAAATCGTCGATTTGGGGAAGAGGGTGCCTATTTTTCTTGGTCAATTTGTTTAACTCCCTATATTCGACGCAAAGGCGAAGCGAACCGTCTGCTTTGGTTGCGAACACCACTGGAGCACCCCATTCCGAAATGCTCCGTCTAATGAACCCCTTTTCGAGAAGTTCTTTAACCTTCTTACTGAGCTCCTTTCTCTCCCTTAGAGCCATGTGTCTGACAGGTAAAGCTACAGGCTTTGCGTTATCCACAAGATATATGCGGAAGTCTATTTCCCGCCTCGGAGGTAAGCCTTTCACTTCCTCAAAGTCATCCGGATATTCCCGGACTACTCTAACTGATTGCAAATTCTCATCAGAAGCATCAAGCGACTCTAGATAACTAAGCATAACAGCATTCAAGGGATTACAAGAAATTTCTAGAGTGTTACAAAGCCGAGTCAAGAGTCTAACTACTCTTTTCTAACAGTCAAGAATGGCACTATTACTGGATAACCAGTCCATGCCTAAGATCAAACCATATCCCGAGAAGCCCAAAACAAAGGCACTACAACTAAACTCAACGCTGAGAATAGAGATTTTCAAACCCAAACAAACCATTGACAAGTAAGCGGAGCCCCCAATTGTATTTGAAACTACTAAGGGATCTTCTACCATACTAGTGTCTAGATGCAGAGATTCTACTAACGCAGATGAAATAAAAGAGAGTGATGCGCCAGAGTCAAAAAGTGTACGAACTGGATAATCATAAAGATAGACTACACTTTCTACAGAAATATTACTACCACGTTCCTGCTGAGGTGCCACTAGCGCATGAACCTGACCCCCTGAAGTGGATCCGGCTTTCTGTCCCTGCCCTTTCTTCTTTGGGCAGTCCTTAGCTTGGTGTCCAGTTTCTCCACAATGGAAGCTACACCCATCTTCGCCTTCCTTTTCTGGCAGTCTTTTGATATATGGCCCACAATGCCACATAAATTTCACCTTCTCTTCTCACGGGGCTTATTGTTCTTCCCTCCTTTCTTGAAGTCTGTTTTCTTTGCTTGTAGACCTTCTTTCTTCTCTTCCCCCTTAGTTTCTTTCTTGCCGTGGTCTTCCTTGTGTAGCAACGCCATGTCCACCAGGCTTTCATAAGTCGCACCCGTGGATACATGGGTCATGGCAAGGCTGTGTAGAGGCTCATTCAAACCCTTGACGAAGCGAAGTGCCTTCTTGTGTTGGGTGTTTACTAAGTCTAGCCCAAACCTGGCCAGCTGATTAAACTGATTAACATATTCCCTGATCGTCATGCTTCCCTGTTTCAGAGTTAGAAACTTTTCCATTTGCAGGCTTCTTTTGGCTTGGGAGAGGAATTTCATCTCAAACCTTGTTCTGAAGTCTTCCCATGTTTCCACCGCCCTCTGAGCATTAGTAACTTCCCACCAATAGGAAGCTTCATCCTTAAGTAACCACACCGCAAGTTGTATCTTTTACCTGTCATCCACTCCATAGATGACAAACAAATCCTCAGTCTCCTTTAACCAGTTTCTTGCTCCAACAAAAGATTCTGTCCCATAAAAGTCTTTTCCACCCATAGCCTTGAAGTCTCTACATGTTTTTGCGAAGGCATTTCCAAGAGGAGGCGGAGGAGGAGGAGGAACCGCGGCCACTGAAGGAGGGATGTCTGCTGGGCCCGCGCCATTGGCCCTTGCTTCTAAGTACCTCCTAAACCAGCCGGGAATCGGCACTCCTTCCGGAAGGTTAAGGTCTCCAGACATGCTGAAACAGAAAGGAAAGATTCAAAATGAAGGATAGAGAAGGATAGATAAGGCACATGGCTTTGGTGGATTTTGTCTTTTTATAAATATAACACTTTTTTTTCTAAAACAAATGCTTCTTTAAACTTTCTTTTTGAAAACAATTTTCAAAAACTTTTATCCTGTCTGGTAAACCTATGCTCTGATACCAAGTGAAACACCCCACCTCCATTAAGGTCACTCACAAAGGGAATGCCTTAACTTTGGTGGAGGTTTATAAGTAAAAGCCACAGATGAACTCAAGACAGATATAAATACACATATTTTAAACGGCAGAAACCAAACAAACTTTTATTTCATCAATACGTGTATCAAACAAAAATTTCCATAATTGTCTCAAAATACTTCCAACATTACAACCTCATAACTGCCTTGATTATTAAAGAAGCATGAAAACATAAATAAAGTGACAAAAATCCCCATAGTGATTTCCAAAGCCATTATCCGAGCAAGGAAGATCCAAATCATATATCTACGTTCTTGGTGCTTGTAAAGAGCCTGACTGAGTTGAACTGTTTCCACCCTGTGGACCTGAGGGGGGGGGGGGAACGAAAGAAAAGAAGACGAAAAGAAAATAGGGTCAGACATAAAGCCTGAGTAAATCTAGTAACTCTTCAATACTGTGAATAAGAAAAGGGTATGATGGATGTAAACTAAAAATAGAAAAGTGTCACAAGCTAAGGAAGTGTCGAATGTACTATCACACCCATACTATATCTCTGCACCTACTCGAGTTTATTCTAACTGGCACCCCATGGTGAGGGTGAAGTGATCCCCATTCCTATTAAAGATCGGCTCCTACTCGCGTTAACATGTGTCATACGGCCCCCAAGAATTGTAGATACCTATGCTGGTCCCACCATGGGTGTATCAAGACCCATGGTGGCGGCCCCGACACAAAACTAGAAGACATAGGTTATACTACTGGTGTCCCCAGTGCCCTGGTTGTCTGCTCCGGAGTGTGTGCACGTCCGCACCCCGTTAGACCTGCACTGTGCACCCACCGCCGTCGTTTGACCGCTTACAATCAGCCCAGTAATCGTGCCCCACCCTGCCTAGTTTCAGGGTACCGTTGATACCTAACTTTGGGTTACTGCTGAAACAGGTCCCTCGTTACCAGGATTTTCTAGTCAAACATGTTAAGTGGTTAAGTGTCTGTATTTTCCTAACCCTTCCCATCAATTTTTGTTAACATGTCGAATTTGGTTAAGTGTTATAGTTGACTTAACCCTACCATCTGTCCTTAGCCTCTTAGGAGCACCAGACCACTAACATTAGATAGGTATTGCTACGGTTACTGGATATGCCGGTCGGTTCGGCAGGTTTACACCGTAGCTAGGTCTAACCTCGGGTCTTTATTGGGATCAATGCTTAACCACCCACATTGGATAGGTATTGTTGTCACTACTGGACAGCCGGGCGGGTCCGGGCAGGTTTACATCACAACTCAATCCAACCTCGGGTTAAGCATATCGTGTTTTCTAAATTTACATATTTTATTACTTTTCAACTATACGTAAATGGCATATCTTTTATTTTTGGGTATTTCAATTCATACCGCTTATGTGTCATAATCATTGGCATGTGCCAAACATGCCAACATATGTTTTCATATTTTACACCCAACGTTATTACCCCCATTTGATCGCAACGTTATAACATGTGTTGGGCTTGTCACAATTCAGCCCAACTTTATAAACGTGAGGAAAGGGGAAATCAAGAACATGTAATACATAAAGGTGTGTGGCGTATGAACTTGCAATTTGGCGATTCAACTAACATATAACATGGGTCATGTGAACTTGCATTCAAATCAAAGTATGACTAAGTAGGTGACATATGAAATGGCATAGTTTAGGCAAATACAAACTTGTGTTCAAACATGTTAACTTGGCATAATATCAACCACAAAACTAGCATGTTGTATATTCACAAAAATGTACAATTTTTTACATCTAATCATATAGCCTATTTCAACATGAACTTGCATAGTTTATGAAACCCAAACGATGTTTGACATAGAACCAATTATATTTTGCAAATAAACATGAACTTGCATAGTTTATGAAACATAGATCCAATTATACTTGCAAACATAGATCTAATTATACTTGCCAATAAACATAAGGATGATATCATAGGTTTTGGGTCATGTAGGCATAAAAGGTCTATAACATGTTTACATAAATTCTAATTTAGACTAAGGGAATATACATAGTCCATGCCATCGACATATACAAAAAGGGATCAATTTCTAGTTTTTGCCACAAGCTTGCAAGTGCCATTGTTTTTCATATACAATTGTTCAATAGGCTTGCGTCAATCAATTTATGTCACAAATATCAATACATAAGTCATGATAGAACCATTACAATACACAAAGATTATAACAACACGATTCTATTTTCATTTACATCGAATCACATCATAGTTTTTATTCATATTTTGAAAGGTCACTATACTTACAACGTGTGATGAATTCTTGTTTTCTGATTTCTGTTATTCTGATTTGGAGATGCTCTCCTTTGGGTAGCTAAGTTGCGTTGAATGATTTGATTAAGCTTTGATCTTCTTTTAATTTGATTCGTCTCTCAGGCTTGTTGGCTTGTCTCTAGGCTTTCTAATTGATGGCCATTCCTAGTCCCTCTCCAGCAGCATGACGGCTTTTGTATTCTATTATTTTCGTTAATTTAGGGTTAGACTTGAGTTGTATTTATAGAATTTTAAATTGTTTTGAGCCGTCAGATGAAGATAGGAGGAATCTAGACCATACAAAGTTCAAAGAGCCAATCAAGAGGTGACACGTAAGCCCTAGTGACTCAGCCAAGCATCAGAATTCGACCAGACCCTGACCAGGCCAGCCAGGACCTGACCAGTAGGTCTTTCTGACCTGGGCGCACTTGGCAGGTGCGCCAGGCCAAAATTGTACTGGCGCACTTCCCAAGTGCACCAGTTCAACTTTGTTCTAGCGCACTTCACAAGTGCGCCAGTGCATTCTGACCCGTTTTCCAGTTTTTCTGCCCAACTTCGTTCATCCATATCTTCTTCATACGATATCCGTTTTACGCAAACTTGAACTCTATCTCAAGAAGAATTTCGAGACGAACGCAATGGCGTAACCCATTTCCCTTGATTTCATCATTTATAACTAATTATACTTTAATTCGTGAAGCTTAACGTTATAGAATTCATGGGGTGTTACAGCTACCTAGTTTTCAACCAAACCTTGATTCTAGAAATTTTGACTACTCATCAACTTTTCAAATATAAACCTTTGGGGCTGGTACAAAAATTTCTCATTTAGGTTGTACAACTTATTCTTTTTTTGGAAAAGCCAACCGGTTTTTAAATTAACTGCAAACACTTATTATTGTAACAAATAATAATTACAAATATTTCAGGAGTTTGGCAGTTTACCCACCAACTACATACAGTTTTTAAAGTGGTCGTCCACTATTTCCTAAGTAGATAACAGTGCAAGAGCTAGACATTATTTATAGACTACTATAGATCGGTACTCCACGCAGGGAACTAATTCATTGCACAAGTTACAAAACATATGGCATTGCATAAAACATCAACTCATAACAAAACAAGCAAAATCTCACTTCAGCCAAGTCAACAGCACACTGCAAAAGCATACCCAAAAGCATTGAGTACACAACACATACAAAGGACGACATTCCATTAAGTAATCTCTTGCAGGCACCTACTCCAAAGTGGACCCTTGCAGAAACACCAACAGCATAACAAACAGCAGCTCAACAAAGGGTCGTCACAAACTCCAAAACCAAAAGAACAACCATTATCGCAACTACACATCCAAATACCCCGACACAACAACACAACCATCAGCTTAAATACCAACAAGACGATGCTCAAACTGTTGTGGTGAAATTTTGATTCAAGACCGCTTAAATCAAAAATCCCCAATGCCACGGAAAACGAGATCGTGGTAATAGTGCAAAAACAACCAATCGAACAATCTCAATCTTATCCAAGCCAATCACAATCACCAAACAATGGAAATAATAGGGCAATAACGAGAAACTAAATTACACAGGGATTTATAGTGGTTCCACCGACGTCTTGTTAGTGTACGTCCATTTTGATAGAGAAACTTTTATTAATATCAATAGAAGAGTACAAGAGATTGATTACAATGATCAAATTTACTAGAAAAAATTGATTTTGTGGAGAAAGGAAATGAAGAAGATTAGGATTTCCTAAACCCTAATTAGAATAATCTTAGATCTAATCTCTTGATTTGTGATCCACCTCCTTTTGTATTCGATGTAGCTTATATAGGGATAGAGAAGTATATGGAAATTCCCAAAATATCCTCTAGATCCAAAATATTCTCCAGATCCAAAATATCCTCTAGATCCAAAATATTCTCTTGATCCAAAATATCCTCTAGATCCAAAATATTCTCTAGATCCAAAATATCCTCTAGCTCTAACACATAGTATCGCATATTTCAACACTCCACCTCGATACTATATCCGTCTACATCACAAACTTCAATGCACCCAAGCATTTCCTTCTATCTTCAATCAAGAAAGCTTGAATGTTTCCCCAATGAACTCCGGCATAGCCACCGCCCATTGCACTTCACTAACGAGTTCAGGCATAGCCCCACCCGTCAATGAAGTGTTGAAACATCCAACTCCTAAACCAGTCTTATCAAAAGATAATGTACTCGGGAGTGAAAACAAGTACTTACCATGAAGATAGAATAACAACCTCTCACCGATACTCTTCTACATCCAAGTTTCTCTCTCAAATGTGCCACCCCGTGGCACTTAGCATCTCTCCAAGCGAATTAAGTTTGAGCAATGCTCGAACTTCCCAACCGGTAACGCCTTAGTGAACATGTCCGCCGCGTTATCCTTTATGTGCACTTTCTGAAGGCATACTTGCTTGACTTCGTCCATGGCTACTAGAAATGACTCCCTCACTTCAATATGCTTCGTCCGTGAGCTAAATGCCAAATTCTCAGCAAAGTGAATAGCGCTTTGGATATCACATTGAACATCAACACTGTCATGTTCAAAACCCAAGTCACACAATAGTCGCTTCAAATAGAATGCTTCCTTTGCTGCCTCTACCGCAGCTATCAACTACACCTCCGTAGTGGATAAAGCAACTACGGTTTGCAATCTCGATCTCCAACTAATGGCCATTCCACCAAGTGCGAAGACATACCCGGAAGTTGATTTCCTCCAATCCCTATCACCGGCGTAGTCCGAGTCACAATAACCAACTAACTTGCAACTCAATCCATCACTACCACAAAAAACAAGACCATGAGATGTTGTGCCTTTCAATTATCTCAATATAGCCTTTACGACTTCCCAATGCGATTTCCCCGGATTAGCCATGAACCGGCTAACAACCTCGACGGCATTTGCAATATCGGGTCTTGTACACACCATGGCATACATCAAACTTCCAACCGCACTAGCATATGACACCTTTGCCATGTAAGCCTTGTCTTTCTCCTCGATAGGTGATCCCTTACTCGAAAGCTTTATATGCAAAGGTAAAGGTGTATTTGACGCCTTTGCATCCTCCATGCTAAACCGGCAAAGCACTTTCTTAATGTAATCCTTTTGAGTTAATTTCAACTCAAAATGCTTTCGATCTCTTTCAATTTCCATGCCCAAAATCTTCTTTGCTTCTCCAAGGTCTTTCATTTCGAAATCCGCCTTTAATTTCTCTTTCAACTTGTTGATTTCTGCCTTGTCCTTAGAAGCAATGAGCATATCATCCACATACAAGAGTAAATACACCCAATAATCATTTCCTAACCTCTTGAAATAAACGCAAACATCCTTGATGCTTCGATGGAAGCCACTTTCAAGCATGAAATGGTCAAATCTCTTGTACCATTGCCTAGGTGATTGCTTCAAACCATACAGTGGTTTCTTCAACTTGCAAACTAGTTCTGACTTACCTTCTACAACAAACCCTTCTGGTTGCTCCATGTAGATGTCTTCATCCAAGTCTCCATGCAAGAAGGCGGTTTTCACATCTAGTTGCCCCAACTCCAAGTCGTGAATAGCAACTATGGAAAGTAGTATCCGGATAGAAGTATGTCTCACTACCGGTGCGAAGATCTCATCATACTCCTTTCCTTTCCTCTGTGCAAACCCCTTAGCCACTAGCCTAGCTTTGTATCTTCCATCGTCCTTCACCTTATATATCCATTTGCACCCAATAGCACGGTTTCCTTGAGGAAGTGAAACCAACTCCCAAGTCTGGTTCTTCATCAAGGATTGCATCTCTTCCTCCATGGCGCAAATCCACTTCGAGCTATCACTCGAATCCATGACGTCATCAAGGTCCATCGGCTCATCTTGGACTACATGAAGAGCATAGTCCAAATTCTCACAAAAGCTAAGATAGTTCCAATCACCATATCTTTCGGGTGGCCTTATAGCACGACGGCCAACCCGAGTAGCAATACCATCACCCGGTCTTCCTTCAGCTCCACCTTGAACTGAATCTTCTCTAGGCTCGTGCACATCATCAACACTACTAGAGGAATCCTGTGGACTATGTGATGTAACATCAACCGCATTCACCTCGCAAGCACCTCCAACAACTCTACTCTCTCTAGGCCTGAAAGTGGGAATAACTTCCTTCTCCTTTGATTCACCATGAACCAAATCCGGAACATCCGATGAGCCTTCATTATCCTTGAACATAGCCGACTCATCAAAAGTAACATGACGAGAAACTGAAACCTTCTTCGTTTTTGGATTCCAAATCCGATAACCTTTGACTCCATCCATATAACCAGGCAAAATCCCTTTGAAAGCTCTAGGTGAGAGCTTATCATTCCCCGGATCATGCACATAAATAGGACTGCCAAATACACGAAGATAACTCAAGTCAATGCTCTTCCCCTTCCACACTTCCTCCGGAATTTTGTTACCAATAGCCGAGCACGGAATTCGATTAATAATATGCACCGCGGTTGACAAAGCTTCGGCCCAAAATCCCTTAGACAAACCCGGTGTCAATCTCAAGCATCGAGCTTTCTCTAATAGAGTTCGGTTCATTCTCTCCGCCGCTCCATTAGATTGTGGATCTCCTGGTGTAGTAAAATGCCTCCGAATACCATGTTGCTTGCAAAAAGTCAGAAATTCTCCGGAAACATACTCGCCGCCATTATCGGACCTAAGAACCTTCAAAGTATTTCCACTCCCATTCTCAACAAGAGCCTTCCATTCTTTGAATCTTGCAAATGCCTCCGACTTGGCCTTCATTACATACACCCAAACCTTTCGAGAAAAACCATCAATGAAAGAAATATAACATCTTTCTCCTCCCAAAGAAGCTACAGGTGCTAGTCCCCAAACATCCGTGTGCACATACTCAAGAATGCCTCTTGAATCATGTTTTCCTTCACCGAATGACACTCTAGTTTGCTTCCCCATGACACATTCCTCGCAAAACTCTAACTTGCTGAAACTCTCACCATCAATCATCTCCCTTCGACGAAGAACATCTAAACTCTTCTCCGAGACATGACCCAATCTCAAATGCCACAGCCATGTCGCATCTAAGCCATGGGAACTATCAACACTGACACAAGTTTCGCCTTCCACGGTCACTCATTGAAGCAAATAGATACCATGAGTTCTAGCACCCTTCATAACCACAAGCGCAACCTTCGAAACCCTCAAGCTATCACTCTCAATGATGATCTTACAACCTAGAGAATCCAACTGTCCCAAAGAGATAAGTGACTTCCGTAGTCCCGGAACATAGCGCACATTAGTGAGAGTACGAACCACTCCGTCAAACATTCGAATTTGCACGGATCCAATGCCTTTCGACTTCCAAACTGCACCATTTTCCATAAAAATTGAATTTCCTTCTCGATCAACATAAGAAGAAAAACAATTCCTATTAGGCATCATGTGATATGAAGCCCCCGAATCAAGCACCCAATTGCTGCCCGAAACATCCGATGCAACAGCCGACAAAACATCTATGTCTTCCTCACCAACATCTCTCTCCATCGCAACTGATGAAGATGCTACTTCCTTCTTCCCCTTGTCTGGACAATCATTCTTCCAGTGACCAGGTTTCTTACATATAAATCACTTTCCATTTCTTTCCTTCGATTTTCCTCTTCCACTGGGCTTCTTAGACTTAGAACGCCCCCGGTTTCCCTTCTTCTCCGACTTTTCTTTCTCCACAAATAAACCATGACCATTACCAACACCACTACTACCATCACTCAGCTCCTTCATCTGATCTCGTAATTCCTCACTAAGAAGACCCGTCTTGACATCATTTAGAGTCAATGTATCCCGACCATAGATCAAAACTATTTGAGAACCCAGTATAACGTTCAGGCAACAAACATAGGAATATCATCGCCTTCTGCTCCTCCTCAATCTTCAAATCTACCGCCTTCATCTTCATTAGCAAATCATCAAACACATTTAAGTGCGCCTTTAAGGAAGTTCCTTCCTTCATCTTGTAGGTAAAGAAAGTCCGCAACAAGATCAGTCGATTTGTGAGTGACTTCTTCATATACAAATCCTCCAACTTGTTCCAAATACCTTTAGCAGTCGTCTCACCACTAATTTCGGAAATAACATTCTCCCCCATGGCAACTTGAAGTGTAGTGAATGCCCACCCTTCCATTTCTTCTCTCTCTACATCTAAGATGTCCTCTGGCAATAAATGTGTATCAAACACCACCCGATGTAACCGATTCCGCCTAAGAACCGCTTTCGTCTTCCATTGCCACTTTTCGAAATCATTATCGCCATTCCACTTGTCGATAACCAATTATGAACCAGCAGTTGCATACGACCCACGTACATAAGGAGCTACACCACTTGGACCACCTGTTGATGGATTATTTGAAACTGATTCCGGCATTTCTACAACTATCTACCAACACCAATGCTCTAATACCAAATGTTGTGGAGAAATTTTGATTCAAGACCGCTTAAATCAAAAATCCCCAATGCCGCGGAAAACGAGATCGTGGTAATAGTGCAAAAACAACCAATCGAACAATCTCAATCTTATCCAAGCCAATCACAATCACCAAACAATGGAAATAATAGAGAAATAACGAGAAAATAAATCACACAGGGATTTATAGTGGTTCCACCGACGTCTTGTCAGTGTACATCCACTTTGAGAGAGAAACTTCTATTAAAATCAATAGAAGAGTACAAGAGATTGATTACAATGATCAAATTTACTAGAAAAATTTGATTTTGTGGAGAAAGGAATTGAAGAAGATTAGGATTGCCTAAACCCTAATTAGAATAATCTTAGATCTCATCTCTTGATTTGTGATCCACCTCCTTTTGTATTCGATGTAGCTTATATAGGCATAGAGAAGTATATGGAAATTCCCAAAATTTCCTCCAAAATATCCTCTAGATCCAAAATATTCTCCAGATCCAAAATATCCTCTAGATCCAAAATATTTTCTAGATCCAAAATATCCTCTAGCTCTAACACATAGTATCGCATACTTCAACACAAACCTCTTCAAAACAGTCACATACTACATTATGTACCAACAAAACCCAAGCACGATCACAACCACAGTACGTTACACTTTCACCGTTGGCTCACTAAGCCAGATCCAAAAATCTAGCCATCCCAAGCGGTCGAATAATGAAAGGTTGCCATCTAAGAGAGGAGAATGGGAAAGTCACGAAACAAGACAAAGCATGCAACTACAGAGGAAAAAAATCTAAAACTCTATGAAAGCATAAATACACACAGTGTAGCAAGTCGAACACAGATTGACAACACACTTTTCTCCTAACATAATCAAAAACAGAAAGCACCAACAAGAGCGGAAACTCTCAACTCGGCCTGATGATGGTTAGACAACGTCGGACAAAACAATCACTAAGCAATCTAATACTGATTTTCTTATATACTCGATGTTGCAAATTCAAGCACCTGGGAGGAGAAGGGAGGATTTGAAAGTCCAAGGTAGACCGAAGGTGATAACGACATGAAAAAAAGCAACGACCAAGAAATGAAACCACACCAAGCAATAAAGAGAAGTCCAAAGGTTTTTTTGGGCACTTAGAGGGAAGCAGGGATAGAGGAAAGAGAAAAAAGGTTTTGAAGAGGTGGAAATGTTTTGAATCGATTTAGAGGGGATGGAAACATAGAAGGAAGATGGGAGAACAACGGCCATTATGTCGATAATCTCAATACTGATATGTCAACATACTCCTATATTTTAATTTTAATTTTTTGTTTTATAAATAGTTTTGAAAATATAAAAATATGTGATTAAATACGAAACTTTTCGAAACTATTATATGCGGTAGAAGATAGTTTTAAACATAAAAATACTTAAGAAAAATTATCATGATTATTTTAAATAATTTAAACTTAAATATATTATATTTAAAAACTAATGTATAAAGTAACTTTATATTCAAAACTAAATACGTAAAGCAATAAGGATTAAAATAGTAAAATATATATATATATCTAAATATAAAGTGTATCAAATATAAAGTATATTTATTCAAAAATCAAAGTATAATATCAAATATAAAAAATAATCAAAATTGAATATAATGTCAGACATGATTAAAAATAAAAGTATAATATAATCAAAACTAAAATAGATATAATATCAACTATCAAATAAATATTAAAATGGATAAATATAATTGAAATTGAAATAAAATAGATTTGAAACTTAAAATATCAAAAGTAAACCTTAAAGGTACTTATAGAATATATACTTTGAAAATATTTTGAAAACATTAAAAGTAATTTGAAAATCATTTGGAAACTTATTTGAAAACCATTTGAAAAGAAATCAAATGAGTGCAATCGAGTTTTAACATATATAACTAAGACTTTAAGGGTGCGTCTTTTGCGAATGGTAATGGGGTATTGGAGCGTGGAGTGTTATTGAACGGAGAATGCATTTTTTGTTGCAAAAGCGAGCATGGTATTTGAATGGGGTGTTTATATATAATATTAATATATAATGCTACAAACAGAGAAGAATGAGCTGAAAAATGGATCGACTTCAGACCCGTCAGACTCTTCAGATGCATTAGACACGTTGGACGCTAGCGGTCCATTTTTCAACGATAAAAAATGGTTGGGCGTGGTCATGCATCCGACGCTTCGAATGCGAATGCGCTACAACGTGCCAAAAGAATACTGCGACCGGTACCTAATATATATCTTTATTATTCTTGAACTCTTGATCACTCATGAGTTTTGATTTGCATCATCTGCCTTGATCAGCACCATGGATAACCTTGTTACTGTATGTTATAAAGTCTATACCATATATATAATCATTAGTAATAATTGTTAATATAACCGTAAATAACTTTAAATATATTGTATACTGATACCTGTCATACATGTTGGTGTTATCATCAAAACATCCTTATGCAAACACTTTGGACCTAAGAAATTCTCAATCAACGTGCCCCATTGGTCGTGGTGACCATTAGAACATGGAATTGTTGGTTGCAAAAAAATTTCACTTCCTTCAGTTGTCATCTCTCTTTATTTCTTCTTTTTAAGTCACCTGAAGACAGTGGCTTCCCTTTTTCAAAACCTGGCTCTGATACCAAATTTGTTATGAGTTCTGATAAAAAGAAAATACACAAAACCAATAATAAAACAATGAGGGAATAACTTAATCAGTAAAAAAAACTACTTTTTCTATTTACAATAGCATTACAAGATTTAAAAAAGCAAAAAGATACAACCTATGTGCATAACTAAGAGCAACTCCAACATGGTTACGGGTCATAACATTACGAACAGTAACATTAAGGGATATATCTATGATATCTCCCAATAGTCACGCGCCGATTTTATCGACACGCTAAATGCAAACTGATTTTATTGGCTCACGAGCTTACGCGCCGATAAAATCGGCGCACTTAGCCACCGCGCCTATAAATATGGCGTTGTAGACCTTAAACCCTACATTCCCATATAAATTCTATATTATGGTATAAATTCTAATTTTATCATTTATATTTATTGAACTGTTAACTAGTTTACTATATTACGTAGGTAGCATGACCTGTTGGTTTTATAGTTATAGTTTAGTGCATTTAGGTTATAATTTTTAAAGGTATGAACTGTTGATTTTATAGTTATTGAACTGTTATAATTTTTAATAGGACTCTGACATCTAAGTTCGCGGTAGTTGGGCGAAGTTTAGTACACAGGCCCTTGACATATTACTAATACATATTCGAGAGAGGCTATTGGCTAGTATGCTCGCACTATTTTTACCGATTATACCTCCCCAGTCCTTCTATCGACCTTTGCTAGATACCTTATTAGAGAGATGGTGGCCTACGAAACACACATTTCACTTCCCCAATTTTGAGCTAGGTATCACCCCAGAAGATTTTTACATGCTTACGGGGATTGAGATTGGCCTCCCCGACAGTCTCATGCCCATTCGATACCTCCTATGAGTCACCCGAGTCTTCCCTTCAGTATTTGCCAGATTTGTCTGCGGCTCATATCTCCAATGGTGCCGTTTCAGTCTCATATTTACTTGATTACATTAGAGCGCATCTTGATGTAGTGGATTTCCAGGACATAGTATATCGGGCCACCATTTTATATCTCCTTGGTTCGACATTCTTTTCGAACCAACGGAGTATGATTAGATTGGGCTATCTAGCAACATTAGCCGGTATAGATCAGTTGCATATGATTGATTGGGGCACTGATATTTTGGGTTTTCTGTATGCCGGTCTTGACTCTTACGCTTTTGGAGAGGTTCAACAGATGTTAGATGTTTGGATTTTGGTACATGTTACCATGCTGGTACTACAAGTACACGGCCAACATGCATCCACGCATGTTGCCTACCATCAGTCATACCGCATAGTCCTTTTTCCCACACATGCATAGATGGGAGAGTAGTCCCCTAGTTCGGCATGTTCCTGCTGGTGTGAGACATGATTTGATGGTGGGTCATACTCAGTTAGATTTGAGGGAGAGGAGCAACATATTACGAGCACCTTAAAACACTTATCGGATGTTACTTTCAGTAGGTGGCCCGCTACCTGATGACCACCCACTCGTCATTGCATGTCGTTTATCTCTTCGTCGTGTCCTCTTGCTCCCACCGGCTCATCTTCCTATTTGGTACTTAGGCGATCGTTGTTATTATCAGGGTACCGGTCAGTTGCGCGTACCTGGAGATCCACCTTTTCTGGATGATATGTTCGGGCCTCGTTGTTCTATATGGAGACAATACGTACATGGTCTGAGTCAGGGAGGATGGGTTGATACGACTGATTTTTACATACTCGACGCAGATTTTCACCCTTATTGGGTTCGAGTAGCTCCTAGGCGATACTTGTTGCCGGATTATATGCGGGTTGTGAGCTCCGATCACATTGGTCCCCGATTGGTTACTGGTAGAGTTCATCCTCCACCGTTTACTTTTGACCCGACCCCTTCATAGTTCCTCGACCATCCTCCTATGGATTTCGCTCTGGCCGATACATTTCAGGCATATGATCTTAGCGGTACACAGTTATCCCAGCCTATTATCTACCCACCTGCTCACATGGCACACGATATCCCTACTGCTAGATTATATCCAGCACATGAGGTATTATTCTTACTTATGAATTTATTACCTTGTACATTCTAAGTTATAGAAACTGATTTTATATGTTTTATATTTGCAGTTTTCACCCTGGCTAGACCAACATAGGATACATATTGCCGCTATTCAGGAGATGGCCCTACTACATTCTCAGTCCTTATATCAGGAGCATCAGGCGATAGTTCGGGGTTTGCAGGACCAGATCGACGACTTACAGGCCAGACTAGAGGTAGTAGAGGGTGGTGATACAGGAGCATTAGGTACGGTTGGAGGGTCATGTACTGATGGAGGTTCAGGTGCTGTAGGAGGACCGGGAGGGGGTGGAGGATTTGGTTGTGATGGAGGATTAGGCGGTGATGGCGGACTGGGAGGGGGTAGAGGATTAGGTTGTGATGGAGGATTAGGTGAGGGTGGAGGATTAGGTAGTGACGATTACGGTTTTCCTTATTATGACGATGATGATAACGGGGATGACATAGAGGAGGATGGTGAGGAGTCTGAGCTTGATGATGACGATGATGCTGTGGATTTAGGATGACTTTCAGTAGGATCCTACTGATGATATTTTGTTTTTTGTTAACATGATGTATATATGTGTTTGGCGTGATGTAGTGGACCTTATGTTATTCTTTCATGTTTTCTCGTTTTCATATATCACGTTGATGCATGTTGTACTATATTATCTACATTTTATGTTTATTATCGTCGATAACTATATTTAATGATGTTCAGTGTACTGGACCCTTTTTTATCTATATTTTATGATGCTCTGTGTAATGTTAAACGATATTTGAAATGTTTAATTATAAAATGATGTCTGAAACGTTTAATTTTTAATTTAATTATAAAACGAACTGCAGCGGCGCGGTAGTTCATAATATAACGTTTCAAACTTTAATTGGTTGTACATGATCCAATTTAGTTCAGAATTCTTCTAAATAAGAAACGTTCGAATCTAATTGATAGTATTTTTATAATGGAAGAGAAAAATAGAGTTTTCATACTGTAGATTTTGTTTTATGTCCAAATCAAATTTTCAAATAGTCGTTGTGGAGTTCCTTTATAAATTATAATGTTTATTTAGATAAAATAAATGATTTTTATTTAATGTAAAATTGTTTTGGCTTGGAATTCAACCAATAAAGCGGCACACGACACAATGTACACTCCATTCTCTATATATAGGTGGGGATGACCCTGTTTTTCGTGTGTAATATCGTTGGGGATGACCCTGTTTTTTGCTATATATAGCAGCTTATTTTCTTTACTTCCAAACAGGCTAAACCCTTATTTGCAATTTCTTTTCCTCCAACCGCCTACTCCTTCCTCTTTTCCCATTTCAGCCTTCTACTTGAAAATAAAATAGTATAGTTGCCCTATTGGTGTATGTCAAAACAGGGAAAAGAAAGTGTAGGCTCCACCATGGCTAACTTGGGAAATGGCGATGAGGTGGTAGAAAATCAACGACCTGGAATAGAAAGGATAGTTGAAGGGCACGTTGTCGAGCCACTAGGTCCGGGTGGATCCATCCCTTTCTACTGTTGTGCAGAAGAATCGGTGGTCGTTGTTTAAAAAATCAAAAAAAATGCCGTTCATCGATTTTTCGGTTGTGAAGCTTACGTGAACCACAAGGGTTTTCCTGATGAAATTGATTGTTGTTACTTTAAGCAGTGGATTGACCCTCTCATGTCCGAACGTGGAGTTCAATATGCAAAGCGCAAGCCGAAATAAGATGCTTGAACAAAATTGTTGCTAAGCCAACTAGAGCTGGATTTTTCCCGCGCTGCGGTAGGTCTAAGTGGAGGCTATCTTATTGTGTTTTGTTTTACTTTAAATTTTATGTTTACGTGTTTAGTTGTTGTAGTTCGTATGATTGTAGTTTGGCATTTCTTAATGTTATAATATTGTAGTTCATATATTTATGTGGAAACTATCTTATTGTTGTGTTCATTACTAAAAATTGGGATACATAAGGATATACACTTTAATAATACAAATATTACACATAGTCTAATGCTCAGAACGTCGGTGATACAGAATCTCCACTATGCACCAGTCACTGTCCACTATAGCCATGATAGAGAATCTACACTATACGCACGGGAAACAATGCCATGTCCACTGTAGTCATATTTATTTCTCAAAACAAGAAATGTTGAAATCTTATTTATTTCTCAAAACAATATAAAATAAAGGATTTTAACTTTGTTTACTATCGTTTTGGCTTATATACAATTTAAAATAAAGGATTTTATTTATTTTTTGAAACAATATAAAATAAAGGATTTTATTTATTTCTCAAAATAATATAGAATAAACATTGAAATCTTATTTATTTACAATCGTGGTAAGTCTACTTTTATTTACTATCATTTTAATTTATTGAAATTTTATATACAATAGATTCCCTGGCTACATTACGTGGACGACCCTGCATATATAAATTCCTTGGGTGCTATTACGTGGATGACCCTGCATACTATGAACTGGACCAAGACATGTACCGATAAAGGAGCACTCGTACCGATAAAGGAGCACTCGTACCAATAAAGGAGCACCTTATCCAATAAAGGAGCTCTTTATCCAACAAAGGAGCACTATGTCCAAAAAAGGAGTGCTTTGTCCGATAAAAGAGCACCATGTCCAGTAAAACGACACTCTGTCCAATAAAGGAGCACTTTATTCAATAAATGAGCACTTTATCCAATAAAAGAGCACACTCCACACAATAAAGCTACCCATTGACCAAGACCTCATACCTTATATACAACAACAACGTCGCAACCATATCTGATATCCAAATACATTCACAAAAACAAAATGGATCCTATTTAATGACATGCATCATGGATTTTAATAGCGGCTCAGAGGAAAAGGAAATCCTTCAAGAGGAAGCGGAAGAAATACAAGAAATATAGGACTTATACCATGAAGCCTACAGTTCATCATCCACAAGTCAAGGGGGATCAGTTCCTGGAAGGAGATTTATACGCCGAAATAATGCTAAATACCATAAGTCTCTGATGCAAGATTACTTCAATGACAACTACACTTACGGGCCTAATATGTTTCGTAGAAGATTCAGGATAGGAGAGATCTATTTCTTCGGATATTAACGGGTATTCAAGGTAACAATGATTACTTTATGTACAAACAAAATGCATCAAAGATGCAGGGGTTGTCCGATTTTCAGAAAATGACGGCCGCTATGAAAATGCTAGCTTATGGCACTCGTATTGATGCTTTGGATGATGCATACCGAATAGCAAAGAGCACGGCACTTGACACACTTGAAAAATTCTGTCAAGCTGTGGTGGACGTCTACGAAGAAGAATACTTAAGGTCTCTAAGCGAAGCAGACAACACAACAGATTTACCATTTAATAGCACGTGAAAAACGCTATAATATATTACCATTGCATTAGTGATGACGCTATATATCAACATGTTATAATAGCCTCGATATATCTTATAGCCCCAAATTAAATGCTATTGTATCAAACATTTTATAGCATACATTCACCGGTATGAAAAGCTTTTCATAGCGTTCCACCCTTGCTGACTTATTAGTCTCACTAAAATTTCATTTTATTTTTTATAGCATTAACTATGTTTTCATAGCAAGTATTTAACGATATAAAATAGTTTTCCATAGCGATTTACTTTTTTCATAAGTCTTTTTTTCTGCTATTATATTTTTTTCTATAGCATTTTTCCTTTGATATGAATTATTATATTTTCTCCTGCTTCTATAGTGCTCATTTTCCGCTATTAATATGTTCAATACATGACACATTTTTCCCTTTTTTTCTACGATGCTCTTTACATAATGCACTATTCTCTCGCTTGAATTGTGCACATCAAAGACAATTAAACAATAAATAGTGTAATACTATACATTGCAATACATAGAGCATATTTGATTTCAACATTTTCTTTCAATGGACAAAAATAGGTCTTACAATAGTCGATATAACAAATTTTATACATTAGTTAATGGCTAAATTAGTTTAGACATACTTCCGAAATAAACAAAAATAAAAAATCCCTCACTCCTCGGCTTGTAAGCTTGTTCAAAATATATATTCCAAAACCTGCAAAAAACCTGCAATTCACGGTAATGCAAGTTAGAAAAGGGCAATCTTTTTTAGGTGCCGTAAAAAGTTGTTGACAATGAACCTTTGAGTTTTGCTGCATTCGGGTTGTACGATTCAATTCACTAGCAATTAAATAGCAAAAAACCAATGTAGAAAATGAAAAATAGCACATTATTTTTTCTGCAATTGATCATGAGGGAAAAAGTGTAATTGATCATAAAAACAATGGGTAGCACCAATGCTTCTTTATAAAAAAAATTAAAAAAGAAAAATCTAACTATGCTATTTGAAGTCCATGACAGAAAATTGACTAGTAATATGTTTCTTATTACGATTAACAAACTGTTTCCAAGAAGTAGACCAAATGTAATCCCATTTTTTTAAAAGGAATAAAATTAAAATAATAAATCAAAATAAATAAGGAATATCACAAGAAGACTAAAACAAAATCAGTTAGCTATAGTTTAGTTAGTCGATTATTACTTAAGCTTGCAAATCAGCACGCTAAGTGAAAGCAAACTCTTATTGATGAGATCATTAGATACCAACCTAGCTGCAAGCGCATTTGAACTTCTCACATCTACAAATTCATGTGATGAACTTTCAATAGTCTGCAAGTAATACATCATTAGTTTTTAGGTTAATTCAAGCATAATTCACAGTCACATATACAATAAGTTCATACTAGTTTGAGTATTTGATGAGATCATGTACTTGATGCATATTTTACAAAGTAGTCAAGCAAATGAAGTGCTTGATAAATCAAAGGAACAGAAAGATGAATCTGCACTTTTCTTTCACTTTACTTATCTCAACGCTGGACAATTTTAGCCCAACAATAATGCAGCAAAAAATATTTTGCACATAAGACAATATTGCATGTCAAATTCCTCATAAAATAAATACAATAAATTTTGCACACCTTCACACACAACGTGTAACAACCCGGGATTTCAGAACCAATTTAAAAATTTTATTTTAGTTATTTTAATGGATTTTGAATATTTAAATGATTTATTTTAAATAATAACGACTAAAAATGTATTTAAATTGAAATTAGAACGTATAAATTTAATTTAATTATAAAACGAGCCTGAAATGGAGCGGTAGTTTGAAAATTCGATTTTAAATTTCAAATGAATGTACAGGATTCAAAATAAATCGGATTTCAGTAAACAAGAAATATTTGAATCTGTTTAATTATATCTTTCTAACGAATGTGAAAAATCCAGATTTCATGACGAGAATTGAAAGTTTTATCCAGTTTAAAATTTAAAATAGTCGTTATGGAATTTACACATACTTTAATATAATATATAGCCCTTAAAAATAACCATTTTGCAAACGACCTCCTTTTTCGGCCAAGCCACTTTTGTTGGATCCAGAATGTCAAATTATTGCTAGCTTCCAATTTTCATAATATTTGGAATTAATATGTGACCGTGGTAAATTTAAACGTGTTTTGACAGTTTTAGTTTGAATTGGATCGACCAGAAATTGACCATTTTTCAAACGGTCTCCAAATTCGATGAAATTAGTTTTTTTAGGACCGTATCATCAAAACATAGCTAGATTTATTTTTCGAGAATTTTTGGAGTCAGTATGCGGCCCCGATAAATTAAAATGTACGTTTAAATTCAATTTATACTGATTTATATTTTAATTTTGACGAAAACTGATCGAAACAGTCGAATTGGCTTACAAAACATATCCCATTATGTCTGGAATGGGGATATTTAGCTAGGGACGACAGTCTTTGGTTTGATTTGGAGTTCGTGGCATTAAACAACAATTTAACGAATAAAAAAATATTATAAATATATATATAATTTTTAAAACCCTAGTTTTATCTCATTATCGGGCCGCGTCGTTTAGAAATAAACGATCGAAATCATTCAAACCTTTCCTGCCAGATTTCTTTGAATCCACACAAAATTAAGCCCTCGTCCTTTGGAGAATTTTGTAGAGCTCCCTTCCCTCTTTAGATCCATACCTGATTCATCAACTATCGAAAGGTATTGTGGTCATAATCGAGCTCAAAGCTTCGTTGGTCGAAGGCAAATTATGGTCCAACGCCGCCACTGAGTTCGCTGTTGTCAGAGGGGCTGGCGCGGTTCTTCGAGGCGGTCCACGTGGTGTCACTCGATTGTCGATTAACTGCATGTATTTCGTGCAAAATCCAAACCTAGTTTGGTACCATCGGCTTGAATGACGCGTCCTGTTGACAGAGGAAGAAGAGGTTTATTTTTTTAATTAATTTATTTGTTAATTAATTTTAAAAAGTTATCAAACTTTATAAAATCGTATCTTTCTCATACGAACTCCAAATCGCGTGAAACAGGATCCGTTGGGATCGTAGAGCTCACAACAAGACTAACTGGGTCAAATTTGGAGCTTGTTGGAATTTACGAAAGATTTAAATCCAAATCGTCCAATAAAGAATGACGGAGTGGAAACCGACTATGAGAACTACTTCACACTCAAAATTATTTTTCAATTATTATATAATAGGTTGCAAACGGAGCTTGGTAGCTCCCAACATTATTTTTTTGCACAAACCAGTTGATTGTTTGTTTGGATTGTGATTGGGGTTGTTATTGTTTGATATTATTGTATATGAAAATTATTTATATAAAAGTGTATATAAAAATTATCATGAAATGAAAATAAAACAAATATTAATTTACAAATCGGACGGTTTGTTTATGTACACTTATTTATCTGATATTGATTGGGGCGATAAATTTTACACATCGCCCAACTGCACAAATAATAAAACAGTACTTTTTGTTTGAAAACCCCACAAGGGTATTGGGCTAATATTTGACATACACTGATCCCGATAATTAGTTGTATGTCAATCGATGGGTTGAAAGACTGTATAAGTGTTATTTATTTATTTTAATGCTTATACAATTGTAAAATGCACTCTGGATGTTGCATGAATTTTTAATGATTGTTTATCGTTATTGTTGTATATAAGCGATGTATGAAATCCATATAACTGAAATTATATGGTAATTGATTGAGTCTGATTACAGTTCAGAATCAACAAATATTTTATAATATATTCAGTAAATATTGAAATGTGAAGCCGTGTTAAGTAGTTAAACGTCATTTTAACACGAATGGGATTTTCTGTCGATTTTATAATGAATATCGAAAAGTGATTTCAAAATCTGGTATTTTGAAAATATTATCATTTTAATATTATAATGATATGAAATATTCAATTTTGATTTAGAATTGAAATCGATTTAAAATGAATTTATAACCGAATTTATAAAGGAATACTCAATTTTGGTTTAAAATTGAAATGGAATTGAGGTCGATTTAAAACGAATTTATAAAGGAATATTCAATTTAGATTTAAAATTGAAATGGAATTGAAATCGATTTAAAATGAATATAACCGAATTTATAAAGGAATATTCAATTTTGATTAAAAATTGAATTGGATTTGAAATCGATTTAAAATTAATTTATAAACGAATTTATAAAGGAATATTCAATTTTGATTTAAAATTGAAACGGAATTGAAATCGATTTAGAATGAATTTATAACCGAATTTATAAAGGAATATTTAGTTTTGATTTAAAATTGAAATGGAAGTGGAAATCATTTTAAAACGAATTTAAAACAATTTATAAAATACGTTTTGAAATGAAATCGACGATATATTATATATATATATATATAATGGCCCGAATAGAACATGCCGCACAGCGAGCATTCACGAATTTCAACCGTTAACTTCAAATTGATGTTACGGGAGATCCGACCGTTGGATTCTCCTAAAACCGGAACCATTGGGTTCATATCAAAATGAGCTTTCCAATGAATATAAGAGATTTGACATCTAACAGCCGGATTTTAAGATATGTCCAAATCAGTTTTGGAAAAGGTCGCCATGAATGCAGTTCGGTGGCCGTTATTGGAAAATGATTGTACGAGCGATATTAAAATTATTAAAATTATGGAAAAATCATGTAAAATCATAATAAATGATTTGGAAAGATTTTGGATGAAAAATTCCAGTTTTGAAAAGATAAAAACATATTTTTATCGAAATGAACTAGTTATTAACTAGAATAATAATCCAATTATTTTTAGAAATAAATAAACTGGATTTGAAAATGTTATTAAAATAACCAGAATTTTTCCAGTGAATAAATTGGAATGGATTTGAGTGGAAATAATCTTCGGAGTATTTGGATATGTGATTCCAGGATTATACGGATATTATTGAGGAATTTGGAAGATATAAATATATATATATATACATCGTTATTCCCAATACGATATTGGTTGGGTTCAGAATTTGATATTGAATATAAGCCGATATAATTTCTATTCAGAGCCTTGTATTTGATATCAAATTGGATTTTGGGTTTGTCGCGAACGGTGTCTTCAATAACACTGTTCTTAAACCCAGTTGGGAAAAGAATAAATCTTTTAATTATGATTTAGGGAATTTTACCAATTAATTAATATTTAATTGAATTGAAATTGGATTTTGGGTTTGTCGTGAATGGTTTCTTTAATAACAGTGTTCTTAAACCCAGTTGAGAAAAGAATAAATCATTTAATTAAGATTTAGGGAATTTTACCAATTCATTAATATTTAATTAGATTGAAATTGGATTTTGGGTTTGTTGTGAATAGTATCTTCATTAACACTGTTCTTAAACCTAGTTGAGAAAAGAATAAATCTTTAAATTCAGATTTAGTGAAGTTTTCCACTTAATTAATATTTAATTGGAATTAAATAAAAAAATTGGATTTTGGGGTTTATTATGAACTGTGTTTAAATGACATTGGTTCTTTAACCCAGTTAAAGACATGATTACATGTCTAACATTGTATTTCGAACTGTATTGTTGATCTCTGCTAAATATATATCTGTTTGGTGGCGGAGAATTTATTCTCTTTCTTAACACCCTTCTTTGAGACGTACGAGCTCAGACATTATTTATTGGCAGAAATCAAGGTACAGTGTAGATTGTCGATGTGACATGTTTGTGTTTCCAAAGTTAAATAATCATTAATAATGATTTTTGGGAAGATTAAAACCAAGCGGAGTTTTAATGAATCTTTAATTAGATTGAAATGTGAATGTGATAATTTAAATTAACAAATTTGGGAAAATGATCAAGAATGGAGTATCGCTAGTTTTGCTCCAAGCGATAGTTAAATCTTTAATTAGATTTGAACGTGAAATGGTAATTAATTTTTACCGATAACACCATGGTGTTAGATATGGAGTATTACCAGTTTTTCTCTATGGGATGAAAAGGTTGGGATTGGAAAAATAAATAAATGATTACTTCAGTAAGGTTCGCTAATCCCGACTAGTTTGAAAAACCTTAATGTGGTTTAAATTGTGAAAAGAATATTTGAATAAAAGAATATTCTCGATTGGAATGAGGCATATGATGTGTTGTTATAACACCTGATTATAAGATACGCGAGTTATTCGGAAAGACCGGGTTTAACCCATTCTGAATAATTGATATGACGAAGAGATTGAAGACGGTGCAAGACCGACGATCGTTACATAGAATGGATGAGTTGCTACTGATACCCATGATTGGAGTAGCTACCTTGAAGGGGCTACAGTGGTAGCCGCACTACTACAAAAGTGGGCATATTCGACACTATTTTGGTGTGGATGTAGATCAAAAAAGCATTGCTGTAGGCCCTTTTTTCAAATAGGCAACACCAGGGGGGCGTGACATCCGCGGCCGTTGCATTAGCCATCTAAGGCAACGCTTTTGCCCATCTACGGCCACAGACAGAAAGCGTTGCCTTAACTAGAGCTTTTGCCCTATTACAACAGTGTATGCATGTAATGCAACAACATACAACGTTGCCTTAAGTAGAAGCCAGAGTCTAGCTTCCAGGTCATGATAGCGGGGTCTACATGGACTTTCCACGTCAGCTGCCAACGTGTCACATGCCACGTCAGCTATCCACATGGCGCCACGTAAGCTGTGGGCCCCACGTGTCGTACCATTGTGGAATTAATAATATTACACTTAATGCAACACCACAGCAAAGTCTAATGCAACACCACAGCATAGTCTAACGCAACACCACAGCACAGTCCAACGCAACACCACAACAATCTAATGCAACACCAGAAAATATCAACTGCAATGGTAATAAAATCAACCGCGACACCAAAAAAAAAATCAACTGCAGCTGTAATACAACCATATAATTACATATTCTGCAGTACATATATTCAATCCAAAACATTGTACCACATTCATAAATATATACCAAAATATTCATACAACAAATCCTCCCAGAACATTCATCACCACAGTCAGACCAACCAATTATATATACCAACTCACAAGCGTCATCACCAACACATTCCACAAGTGCCATCACCAAAACATACCACAAGTGCCATCACGAACACATACCACAAGGGCCATCATTTAAAAGAACAATCCGAATATATCACAAGTGCTAACACATACCATCCAAATACTTCAGTCAGTTGTCGGGGTTGAAGGAGTACACTGTCAGCATCTTCATCACTTGTTGTGGTGACACAAAAGTCCCCGACATCTAAATTAAGATCTGGATTGGCTTCACCTAGCTTTTTTAACACCCATGACACGTTCTCTTTCACTTTTCTATTCACCTTTTCTTCCAAATCTACCTCAAGATCTTGCCTTATTTTTTTTGTCAGCTCTTGCACATAACCGTCCGAAGAACCAGGAGTTGTTGGAGACTTTTCAGCCAATTTACCTCGCCTTCCTAAAAGCCAGTTCCGCGTGTGGCTCTTCCCACTAAAAACAAGTGCATCTTCCTTAGCAATGTTTCCTGCATCCACGATTGCTTGAACCTTCGCCTAAAAAATGAAAACCAGGCAAGCTTATACATAAATAGGCAGCTGGCAGAAATGAATTTATTAACAGAACTGTTTCTCTTTCAAATCAACTATGTGTTCGATTTAATAAGCAGCTCCAACAAACGTACAATGTGCCAATTATACTGACACAAGTATTGCAATTTTAGTATCAAATTATATATGTATTCACGTATTTGTCCTTTAGTTCATCCTTGTTAGTCTTGTAACTTCTACCCGGTTCTCGTTTATATGTTTCCAAATAAGCCAAGGCAGCGGATGGGGAGGCTTTTTCTGGGTCCTTTCTCTATCAAGTATTAGGATTACCAATAATTCAATGATATAACAAATTAGAATTATCATGTGGTAAATTCAACTCAATCACAATAAAAAATAACTTAAGTTCAAAAAAACACATACTATCTTTTATTTGGCTACTGCATGAGTTTTGGGACCCATGGTATGTGTCTCATTTGACGAATTACGATGCGCGGAATTACTATCAGCTAAGGCCTGGAAATCCCAAAAAATAGCACTAAACAAGGATAATGTGAACTACGAAAGAAAAGATTAGCATTAACCAAGATATTGTGAACTACTAAACATTATACAAATGCGAATATCATTAAAGTCGTACCTGAACTGCTCCATTCCCCCAGTATTCCAAGCGCATTTTAAAATCCTCCAACGGAATTGTACTGGGCCTATTTGCAAGAATTTCCTTATCAGTTGAATATTTTTTATAATACCTTGCTTTGATGCGGGACTTTTACTGCCTCCAAGAGTCATATAGCGTGTTCAAGACCCATTTTTGTCCTTTTTCCGGTATGACATACCTAGCATACAATATATCAATCACAAAATTCAGGAGACAAACTAATTAATTGAAACCAAACATTTAGGAAGTCAGTTGAACTGTATATGGTTAAGGAAATCAGATTGTACCAGAGCATAATCCAACATTTGTCGCTTTAATTGGTCCGGAACAACATGCCAATTGATGTAAGTAAGAGAAACATTATCCTTTGCTAGTGTACCAAGAAAATTGCTTAACTCTGTAATATTATCAGACACTGGCTGACCATCCTCATTTAACTCAATGACTACTTTATCATCAAGGGTTCTAGCATGCACCTTGGTCATTTTTGACTTCCCTCTAGATTTTTTTGGACTATGTACTTTACCTACCAGGTTCAAAAATGTGAATAGAAAAAAGACACACTCAACAGTGTAGTGTAGTGCACAAATAAAGAAACATTATATTGTACATGTACCTGCTTCATCTTCCTGTGCAATCCATTCCTGCTCTAATCGATTAGTAAGATTTTCCATTGTTAGAGGCGCTTCAACATTCTGCTTTTGACGTTTCCGCATCGCTAAATAAGCAGCAACTGAACCAGCAGCTTCACATGAATTGGTTGTTTTTTTGAACAATTTTCTACATGTAGGTTTTAAAACGGATGGACGAGACGTTGTAGGTTTTGAAACTCCTGGAAAAGATGGTGTAAGGTTCATCAATTTCTTTAATGTTTCTGTGAATTTATCCCCGTTACTGAGTTTATTTGGACTGGGAGTGTGTGTCATGATCAACTCCTTGTTGGAGCCAGCTTTCTTTTGAGGGGTGTGCGCTTCATCGCTTCCTTCTCAATTTCAATGGCTGCTTTGGTTCGTGCACGAGTTCTCGGTCCAGGTAAAGGATCCTTTGACTTAACAATTTTGATTCTGTACAATTAAGTCAAAGTTCAAGATTTTTTACGTTCATAAAGCCAAAGACAATAAGTAATAAACAAATAACTTCTTTATACCTCTGAATCCGATGAATCATCAGTGATGTCTTCACCAGCATTTTCTTGGATGTATTCATCACGTCCAGCAACATCTTTTCCTTTATCTTTCTTATTTCGTGCGGCAGCCTCTTGCATACAACTAACCAGTGAAGGTACCCCAAGTGATCTACTAAGTGCATCATTTTCTTGCATTCGCGCGATTCGCTCTTGTTCATACTTCGTCAAAACTGATGGTTGTGAGAACTGCAAGAAGATTAGCATTATTACTCACCATCGATGATAAATTTAAGCTAATTAACCAAACAGAGTCGACGTATAAACAATTCTTGCTATTTTGACAGAATGCAAGCACAAAGAACAATTAGATACTTGAATTAATTGCAGCCTTCATGGTTGGAATAAGATTTCATCCGGATTAATAAAACTGAAATGAATACTGAAAAATACTTGAACATCAGCTTCGTTCTCTCGGGTATCATCATCATTACCTATTTCATTTTCTACATTTAATTTCCTCATGGTTCCTTTGTCTGTCACAGTAATATCTTTTTCATCATTATTCATATCAGGCTCTGACGATAGTTTCTTCTGACCCACTTGTGTTAGGTAGTTTTTCATCATTTTGTGTTGCTGCTGAAGTCTATGTGCAGTAGTATACTTGCGCTTTACAACCGGCTTCTTAGTAGAACCTGGAACAATAAAAATAATAACGATGGCCTCCTTCATAGTTCTTTACACACAGATATATATATATATATAAGAATGGATCTATATTACATATACATATATACCTTGAATTATGTTTTTTTCTTGGTCGTATGATTACATGTGGCTGCAGTTGAATCAACGGCTCACTGTCTTTGTCAATGGTGTTGCCAATGTAAAAAATCACTTCTTCTTGCTTATTGCAGCCCTGTACGTACTCGTTTACGTCCTTGTCATTCAATATTAGCTGCCAGCCACCCCTCGTTCCTTTGCTGATATAGACTCCTCCTATTTTAGTGTAATGGAGACAATCTTTAACAAAGTCCATAAGCACACTGTAAGAAAACCGGTCTATATCATATTTTGTTACTACGAAGGATTCTCCATCGATGTAACATGTCCTTCGAAACTGTCCACCATGTTGCAGTCGGATATTAATAAGTTCATCCATCCTATACAAACTGAATACATTAGAACAAGGTACATGCATGTTAAAGTAAAAAAACAATAATTATAACATTTTGGTCTATAACCAATTTAGATGACAGTAAAGAAAGACATTAAATCATAAAACATGTGAACAGTGTAGATTGCAATATGAGAAAAGAGTGCCAAATACATTCATCAAAGATAATAATTTCTAGCTAAAACAAAAAGAGCCAAATACATCATAAATTAGATCAAATTAAAGCAATAAGAAAGAGGAATTTTTAGTCCTAACGAGACAGAATAGGACCATGAACTTCTGCTTCTAGTTCTGTTTCTAGTTGTATTACGGGGGCATCATCCCTAATCCAACCCCATTAACAACTTCTGGTTCTAGTTCACCACCTATGCCCATATCATGTGAATGTGTATTGCTCACGTCTTCTTCCATTGCATTCTGATTTTCAGTATCGCACCAATCTCTCGGCAATTTTTTAATAACGTAATGACTGTTCTTTTCAACTACATCTTCCACATAAAATACTTACTGCACTTGCGAAGACAGGACATAAGGATCAGTTTTATGGCACTTGCTAAAATTTACTCGAGTAAGACCATATGAATCTTTTTCCTCTTGGTACCAGCAACACTTAAAAAGGACCACTGTGAAAGCTCCCCAATAATCAAGCTCAAAAATTTCTTCGATTGATCCGTAGTAATTGACATCACCAACTATTGGGTTTTGGTCTTTCGAACTTGCAAAGCTGGTTGTTTTGGCAGTCAAAAATACACCATTATTTTGTGTGGTACATCGAGAATCTCTAAATTTTGTGTGGAACCTATATCCATTTACTATATAACTGGTAAACTTCCTAGCTACTCGATTAGGACCTAATGCAAGCACCTCTAAATCTGTTGAAATATTGTCCTTTTTCAGAACCTCTTCTTTAAGCCAATTCCAAAACTCTTCAAAATGTTCTCATTCCCTCTTGTATCTTCTTCGATTCGCAAGACCATACACAAGAGCTCGATGAACCGTAAATAATAAATAAGGTAAAAAAACTACGAAATGCAGATGTTAATTTATAGTTAAGGAAAATGATATAGGAACTTAAGAACTCACTCGATCAAACTCTCAATTTTTTTATTATCGAAATTGAACAGAATATAGCGATGCGTTGCCTTCCAATATGCATCTTTCAAATTGAACATCTTTCCATCTTTATTCTTTTTGGTTCCAATATGATATTCCAAATCTGTTGGACATCTTCCAAAATCAATCGACGTACTTTCTATTCCTCCATCAACGCTTAAAAATCTTGAACAGAAGGTCACACACTCTTCTGCCAAGTAACCTTCTGCAATCAAACCTTCCGGTCTGTTTCTATTTCGCACATTAGATTTCAACTTTCCTAGATATCTCTCAATTGGATACATGCATCTAAGATGTTCAGGCCCACCGTATTCTATTTCTCTGCATAAATGAACAGGCAAGTGTACCATTATATTGAAAAAAGCCTGTAGAAAAATCATTTCAAAATGACAAAGTATCTCGACAATTTCTTTTTACATCCTTTTGATATCATCCACTGCGATAACCTTACTCCATAGTCCTCTAAGGAATGCACTAAATCTGATCATTGATAACGCAACCTCGGTTTTTGACACTTTCTTCATGGAAAATTGTAACAAATAGTGGAGTATGAAATGATCATCATGGCTCTTATATCCCACAACCGTTCTCTCTTTTTCGTGCACGTACCAACTAACATTCGAGGCACAACCGTAAGGCAGTTTGGCGTTCTTCAATATAGAGAAAAAGATTTCTTTTTCCTTATTTGTCATATCAAATATTGCAGCTCTAATTTCAACATGCTTTCCGTCACCACATTCAATAGGATGAAGGGCCTTCCTTATGCCCAATTCCTGTAAATCCAAACAAGCATTTAGGTGATCCTTCGACATGCGACCTATATTAAGTAAAGTACCTAATATTTTGTCGCATATGTTCTTCTCTATATGCATGGAATCTAGGTTATGTCGAAGGGGATTATGACACCAATATGGTAAGTCAAACAGTATTGACCTTTTTTTAAAAGGGCCGTCGCTTTTACCAGGTTTCTTCGTCTTATCCCCAAACCTATTTTTGAACACCCGCAATAACTCTTCAATATCAGTTCCTGATAATATTTCTGGAATGCTCCCCATTTCAGCTTCTTCATTAAATCTCCTCTTAACCAGCCTCCATTTATGTGTTGGATCAAGAAACTTTCTATGGTGCATATAACACATTTTTTTGCTATGCTTCAAATAATTTGAAGAAGTTTCATAATAGCATACTGGACACGCTAGATTCCCCTTCGTGCTCCAATCTGACAACATGGCATATCCTAGAAAATCACTAATGGTCTATAAGATGCTTGCACGTAAATTAAAATTCCCATCAGTCAAGGAATCATTTGTTTCGACGCCAACATTCCATAACGCTTTCAATTCCGCAATTAAAGGCTGCATATATACGTCAATACTGTTCTTTGGAGAATCTGGACTAGATATTAATGTTGAAAGAATCAAATTCTCTTGTTTCCTACATAACCAAGGCGGAAGATTGTAGTTTACCAACATAATTGGCCATGTACTATAACTTGAATTCATTGAACGATATGGATTAAATCCATCAGATGTTAGACCCAATCTAACATTACGATTTTCTAATGAAAAATCAGGATAGCGAGCATCCATCATCTTCCATGCCACACCATCAGTCGGATGTCTTAGTTTTCCATCTTCTTTTCGTTCCAATTGGTGCCATCTCATAAGTTTGGAAAATTCTTTGCTCATAAACATCCTTTGTAACCTTGGTCTTAGAGGAAAGTACCTCATAACATTTGCCGGCACTTTGGGAGTTGAATTTGGTGGATCATTATTACCAATGATGTCTTCTTTTTCTTTTACAGCCCACCTCGAAAAACCACAAATGTCACAAGCCTCTTTATCTTTATTCTGTGCCCAATATAACATGCAATGGTTTGGGCAGGCATGTATTTTATGGTAATTAAGACCTAAATCCTTAATGACATTCTTTGCAGCGTAGGAAGACAAAGCCAACTAGGAATTAGGAAAGGCTTCTTTTATAAGCTTTAGCAATTCCCCAAACGCAGTCTCGTTAGTTCCATAAGCACACTTTAAACGATAAAGCCTGATCATGAAACTTAGTCGAGAAAATTTAGTGCAGCCAGGATATAACGGTTTTTTCCTTCTTTAACATGCCGATAAAATTTCTCGGCCTATGGATTTGGTTCTACTAAAAAGTCCTTGGGATTTTGACAAAATTTGTAACCCGCACATTTGAACATTACATCTAAATTATCCTCAAAATCCATCTTCGTTGCACAATGCATATGGTCATCAACACCTATTAATTTTTGTCTGTGAAACTTCACAAATCCACCCGGTATGTAATGGAGAAGGGCCATTAAAAATAAGATGATCGTATATGACATTTTCACAATACCAATTACGTTCTGTACATTTTTTGCAGGGGCACTTCATCTCGTCACCTACTTTATAAATGGGAAATGCATTTCTTAGAAAAATTGTTACCCCTCTTACATTTTCTGCACTCGATCTCGGAAGTCCTATCCATATGTAGTACTCACTATCCGTTGCCACAACCTAACCACCCTCTAGTAAGACTAAATTTGATACCACTAAGAGTTTCAAGACACGAACAAGGGCGACCTGTAATGTTTGACTAAATTATAAATAAAAACAAAACAAGTTAATAATTTACAAATATACATAATTAGTGTGATGATACAAAGACGATTGCTTTGATATGAATTATCGCTAACTTTTGGAACTGAGTTATTAGGAGAATACATAAAACAAGCAACTAAGGATACTGAACGCAAATTCATAATATGACATGACTGCACCAAAACAAAACTATACAGATACAAAGACTATATAGGTGATATAAAGAAGATACAGTTGTACCTAATACAAAGAATGATGCAATAATTTAATTTCGTCTTCTAATGTTTGGCCCATGAAGCTAATCGTTAGGTCTACTAACGTCAGTTCAAAAATCAATAACTCGATTTTGCAGCGTTGTGAGTTGATGTTGTAATTCATTTGCATACTCAGCGGCTCGACTTGGAAACTGTTGGTCAATCCACTGCCAAAAGGTACATCCTATGGGATAAACACGATATCTAAAATAACGAAGATCAATGTTGAATCCATTCGAAATAACATCTTCTACAACGGCATACCCACAATCACACATTATGATTGGTGAGTCAGCTTGATGTTCGTTAACTACTTGGTTGTTTTGATGCTGACGACGCAAGGCAGCAAGACTATGCCGTCACATCGCCGTTTCTTCACGTCGTTCTTCTTCTTGCCATTGTCTTCGGAGTTCTTCTTTCTCTAGTTCATACTCACGCAAATCATCGTAGTGCCTTTCTTGCATCTCTATATAAAAATCAATAGGAGTTTCTGGTTATGATGGGTTTGGCAGTCGTAGATCACCCATGCCCAGGGTATCTTCGTAGTCATATGATGTAGGAAGAGAAATAGGCATTATTTAACTACAAACAGAAATAGACATTTAAACATTTAAATTGGATTTCTTTTGTCCTCTAAATTTTGTTTCCACCTTTCGAGATAAGCATTATTTACTAATACATCAATGGTTAGGTAAACATAAAAACACAGAACTTGCACAATTTCAACACATGTAAACATATAAATACAACGCTTCAAGTATAAAAACCCTAATTTAAGGCAATCGGTATACCCAAATCACCCAGAGACTTTGAACGTAGACCAAAATAAGTTAGAGATGAAATCAACTAAATAAAACCGAAATGGTGAAGCCCTAACTACTTGTAATTGTCCTAAATTATCCAAACTGTAGGTGTAAAGTTTGTAAAATAAGAGCAATCGAAGGTTTATAGTTTGTAACCTAAGGAAGAATACCAATCAGAGGTGTTCTTGGATGGATTTCGTTGGGAGAGAAATGGACAGAAGGAGGAGTATGGGAGAAATTTGTTTTGTGGGGAAGTATTTCGTGAATGGGATACTATCACGCCAAATTTTCACTAAGCTGTAGCAAGGTTCGGCTTGAACCGTTGGATTAATAAACATCTACGGTTATTTATTTATTTAAACTGATAACGCGGATCGCTGACCTGACATGTATTTATGTAATGCAACACTTTGAACTAGTGTTGCACGTCACAGCACAAGAATTCCAACCGCAACACTGCGTTTACATCTAATGCAACAACAAATGAATGTTGTTGCAGAAGATCAAAGAATGCATAGCTTTCGCCACACTTTTCATGCAACGCACACAAATTAGTGTCGAATATACCCACTTTTGTAGTAGTGCCGTCTGGACGTATTTGTTGATTGTTCGGGTATGCGAGGGCCTCTCTCCTGTATTAGACATACGGGATGAGGAATAAAGTGCCTCCGATTTCATTCAGACCCAGAAAGGACTTGTAAATGGATGGTATTTCTGACGTTGTATTCCTTTATACTGTATTCATTGATCTCTGCTAAATATATATCTGTTTGGTGGCTGAAAATTTATTCTCTTGCTTAACACCCTTCTCTGAGACGTACGAGCTCAGAGGTTATGTATCGGCAGAAATCAGTGGTACGATATGGATTGACAGTGTGACATGCTGAGTTGCAGTGATTCAAGCTTTTGTTGAAAAGCAGAGCTTGGTGGATGATGATCAAAGCACAGCTTCAAGTAACACAGTTTGTGTAGCATTAATTCGCGAGCCTCACATCCCGGTATGGTGGTGAACTGATGGTTAGATCACTATACTTTAGAGATGGATGATTTAGTCAACTGAGATAGGCTGGGTGTGGTCGCTACACACCTGGTAGGGATAGGGGCACACCCCCCGATTCCCAGATGGATAGAGTAAGCGGCGTTTTCTCAGGCATGGGACGTAAGTCACGGAGATACTCGATATCCTGGATATAGTGCGGATGTGCATTACGGCGTGCCTGAGACGTAAGTCATGGGGAATTGCACTACGCGATAGATCTTTCATATTAGGAGCCATCATGATGGAAATCCAACTTCCAATACGACATTTTACGATTTTAGTTGTATACTATTGGCGGCATAGTAGTATGGGACATTCATGTCGTCTATGATTGATACATTTATATTTGAAGTTGATTTCTTCACTTATAGTAATAATAAAAGATAAATTTTGCATACCAAGCATATTTGGCTATTATAAGGTAAAACTCTATCCTTCGGCTTGCGTTGCATTGTGTGATAGGACCTGAGTCTTATAATAGCTTCATTTTCTTTATTTAGCATTGCGCTGTTTGTTTTATGCACTGGTATTCTTAGGGTAAACTCATTTCGTGTTATATGACGTGGTCCCGTGAATTACCTAATTTTAAAATCAAGTTAATAACTATTCTAGTTCTCACACCAGTCCCATGACTGTTTCGGAGGTTATTGTTTTAACCTAAACTTTGGGTTCCCATATTTTCCATATGGAAAGCTAGTAGTTTTGGTTTTCGTAGATAATTCTTTTCCTAGGATCCTGGATTTACAGCTGGAGCTATATTCGGAAAGCTTTGTATCCGTATATTTCATTCAGTTGTGCTATTTATTGTATTTTCCGCTACGCATTGTATTTATACATTTAATTTTCCGCTGCTTTGTAGTTTAAATATCTGATATTTTTCTTTGTAATATTTATTCATACTCTGAATATTCTTGTACTATGATGTAATTGTTGTAATAGCAATGAAATGTTCTTATGTTCAAGTTCTGATTTGTCGTGTTCTCAATTCAATCCGGGCTTTCCCGTAAGGGCGAGTTTGGGTCGTCTCACAGTAAGAAGTTCCTTCAAATGATTCTTGTCTCTTTACAACACCTTTGTTAATTTTTTAACAATAGTTAGTGTCTGCAAATAATTGAGTGCGTTAGTTGGTTAGTCCTTAAAACAAATTAAATAAATGAAAAAGCGGATTCTTTTTACCTTGGGGTCATCAAGAACCCTAATTGGAGTGCTATCCATGGTTAGAAGATCTCTCACTACTTCACTGTAAATTTCTAGCGCTAAGAATTTTAAAATATACTCTCTTTCATCATACTGAATTAAGGAAATAATGAACAAAGAAAAAAGTAATTGATTCATGTATACGAATTAGGAGAAGAAAATAAAAACACTCTATTCAAAAAATCTCCCTTTTAATGTAATTGAAAATATCTTCCTTTGCATACTTGATTACTCCATGTATTGTATAAGTATTTCCACTACTTGTTTGCCTGTACGCAAAAACAGCTACTATAATCCATAAATGCATTCAAACACATGCAACCTAGTAGCACGCTAAAGTAGATAATGGACATATATAAAGTGAGACCGAGTGATTAACTTACGGTTAATACCATTGATAATTGAAGTGCAATTTCCTTATCTTCTTACTCATAAACTTCTTTTGTACTGTTCTTGCTTCCAGATGCTCTGTCTGTGTAATATTTTGGAAAGGTGCACATTCGGAAGAGAAGCATAAAGAAATCATGTAATTGGTAGAGATGAACCAATTAGATGAAAAACCATGGCATTAAAGCAATATCATAGGTAAATAATTAAGCTCCATTTTGCACATATCAGTAGAAAAGGTCGTTTATTAACAAAATGCTATTTGATTATTCCAAACATACAACGCTAGAGAAACACTTATTTTATCTAAAGAAATTCATTGGCTAAGAAGATGAGAAAGTCACTTCTTTTACTAATGTATGATGCAATAATTAACCATTCTATTAAGACCCATTAATTTGAAAGCAGCAAACTATAACGGACTACTAGCTGAATGATAGTAAATCGGAAATAAAATATCATAAGATCTTCAACATGAAACAAAATAGACATTAATAACTTAAGTATTAGTAAATCTGCAATGGTAAATAGAAAAAGGATTAAAAAAATCAAATCCTGCATCTTGCTCCACTTAAAACTACTTCAATGCACCAGGCTTTAAAAGTTAAAACAATGATCCAACATGAAATTTAAAACAATATGACCAGTTGTTAACTAAAGGTCAGACCTCTTTTCAGAAAAAACAGGATATAATATGCATACAATAGACTATCAATACAAAGTCTGCATTGCAAACTCAAGTTGATAGGATAACAACAGATTATGTATGTGCAAAAACTGGCCATTGTTTACTCTAGATGCACCAGTCTCAAATGTGCAAAAAATGATACTGTTTACTCAGAACCAGCATTATTTACAACTAAAGTTGGAGATAGAAGAACAAATCTTCGAGTTACGTTGGACCTAACAGATGGTCAGGTGGTGCAGTACCCTAATTGAATCAAGGAAATGAAACAGGTTGCATACTCACTTTATTCTTGTACCAGCCCTATTTAATAGAACGCAGCCTACCAATTCAAATAGCACACTCCTCATTTATTATGTGCCTACCTTTTTGGTTTTAATTCTAGCTATATATATAATTAATCTTATGTGCAACTAACTTTTTTGTTTCTCATAAGGACTACATATTCGTCCTTTGTACAAAATTATTAGGAGCAATTTTAGGATGATCTAACTGATGATAACTAATTTACTTTTTTGCATGTCTATAGTCAGTAGGCATGTTCCTAGTTTTTGCTTTCCATTATTATATTACTAATAATAAATACAAACAACAAATGGATAGAAGAGGTTACTCATAAAAAATATCTAAATTATCTTGAAGCACTATTTCAAGTATTCGTGAGCATGATATAAATTGGTTAAAAATTTACTTTAAAGGAAGAATAATCCCTTCCAAGTAGCATACAGTTATTCATTCATACACAGTTTGGAGCAAGTTCCCTGAATAAATTGGACAAATGTGTCAATAATGACCAAGGGACAAAGACATTGTTACTAAGAAAAATATGTTTCCCTTCTCCATAACTAGATGTTAAAACCACATTTAACAAAACATGTGCACCATAACTGGTAATAAGTTTATCTTTACCAGGCAACTTTAACTAATATTGAATACATATGCATTGGCTTTTAATTTATTTAGAATGACTATCTTTAACAGTTGATTTTCATAACTTCATATTAAAACATAACATTGACAACTGAAATCCAATTCATAAAATCTTAAAAGAAGGCTACAAAAGTTCCATAGCACACCTTTTAGATTAACGAAGCAAAAAATTTAAATACTCATATAAACAAAACTCTGTTTAGTTCATTTCACAGAAAATTTATCGAGTTTCATGTGATAAAGGGATTTCTAACCTTCTTAATAACAGGATCTTCTTTGTGCATCCTATTATACATTTTGATTCTCGATAGATGAATAATTGTATGAAGTAATTGTATAAGTAACTTAAATGAACAATCAAGGCTAAAGAAGAGCAGGATGGATGATAATCAGTTTAATCATTGATTATTAGGTAAAATTCTTACACAAACAAAAAACAGATGGAAAGTGAGATTAGTGGATAAGCTTTTGCTCCATGTTCTATACGAAAACATAAATCCCTACTTTTCGTATCATAAATTATAATCAATCAATTGCATTACTTCACCAACTACAATCCATGCTCTAGGTACACAGACAATGCAAACTACACCACCACCACCCCCAACTTCAACCTATGTCATTACTTCACAAAAATAGTATCATGCATTATAAATTTTGGAGCATTGTTTTCAAAAATCTTAATATCCTACGATTTTGATCCCAATCCAAAATGAATCCATCCCTTTACGATTCAATTTTCATTATTCATACTTGGTTAAACCGCGATAAAATAACACATTCAACTCATACTAACATATATAGTATACTTATTTAGATTCACAACTCCCTTGATAATGCTTTTAAAACAAAATAAAAATGAAATTAGAGGAAAATTTTGAGTTTTAAGTGTAAATGCAGAAGTTCAAACATCCAAATCAAATTCAAAGACCGTAAATGAAACCCTTAGATAATGATATTTTGAATCAACGACTTACGATTTAAAACCCGTTTTGATTTAAAATATAAAATTTACGATTTATGATTTGAATCTCATTTTGAAAACCTTATTCTGGAGTACCATATCAAGAAACTGATTTGTTTCAAAATCTGGATAAAGCTTGGTTTATGTGCATATTATTGTGATAAGAAACTAATATACCCTAATGACGTCAGAAGGCCCCTTTCTTAAAGTCGCATCCCCTTGTTATTTCCGTGATTCATAAAAACTGACCTATGCATTCATGTATTTAAAATTAAAAGATTATTGTATTCCTACTATGTAAGGATCAGTTCAAATCGGTGTTAAGAAAAATTTGGATGGACAAGGAAAAAACTTTGGTGGGTTTCATTCAGTCATCTCTTGCATGTTCCTTGGCTATTGATGCTACAATTTAATATGCAATAACATGCCAAAAAAGTTTCTCAATAGAAAATAAAAAATGAGATCAAGTTGTTAGGAAGAATACGGTCCTGTATCATAACACTAAAATGTTTATATGTAACAAGATAATGCAAGTTAATTTGCACATTAGGATTCTTAGTGTGCCTTTAATCCAGTTTTTAGAACCAGAAGAATGAAATAGATTTCAATATACTCATGCAATTCTGAATGGGCTCCAAACTTTTAATGGACTTAAAATGTTATCTCCATCCATTGGGCTTGTACACACTATATTTTGTTACTATAGAATTTGGTAACTTGTTCTAACATGTTAGCATCTATGCAAATTTTGAAATTAAACTTATGCGCTTTTATAAATGGATAAACTATGTTGACTCGCATGTAATTGACATAAGAAGCAATAAATAGCATCCAATATACAGTTCAATAATAGGAAGTGTGAATAAAACGATCAATCAGGACATAGAAGTTAAGAAAAACTACCAATCCAAAGACTTAATAAAAACCGATGACTACCCTTACCACATAATATGTTGAGTTACAATTAAAATAAACAACAAAGTTAAACGCAAGGAGATACTGAAACAACTGAGTTCAATGTCATAGTCAATATGAAAATCAATCATTATTAAATTTAAATGCTCATATTTAGGACATTCAAGGATAATATATTACCTAGTATTTGCAACAAAAAGTAGGCTTGCTCCAGCCCCTCTCACTGATCTCTCCCATCGAGTTTCGATCCTCTTTCCAAACAAATGTCATCGATGAAGTGAACACAACTATCACCGCATGCTTCTAGCACATTGTGTGTAGTCCTCAGTTCCTTCTCAACTGCATATTTCTACATTTCAAAATCAATTTCTCATCAACATATATCATATATATGGATATTCTTTATTAGTTCAAAAAACTGACAGTAAATCAAGTTTGGAAAGCCAAATATTGGTACACTTGCTAACCCAAATTCCACAAGTTTTCTATCCTACTATAAAAAATAGCCAAATGCAGAGTATGAGAGTTAATACTGAGCTTCCACTTGGAACTAAATGGACAAATGATCGTAAGAACAACTTTTGTGAATTTGAAATATTAACGTGATACTCTAGTAGCACGTGTTTTTCAATTCTTTGTTGGACAACTGAGATTGACTAGTGAAAGGAAATATAGTGTGGATTTTTGATTTGGAAAAGGAAATATTGCATTGCATAGTGAGATATCTAAGTAAACAGTTTAAAGAGAAAATAAAATGAAAACACGGGTATAGAAGTATGAAAAAAAATCTACCACAAATAAAAACTTAGACAATAGGACTTGTGAATTGAATTATAATTAGCTATACATATTTCATATACAAAATGCCATACATAAATCACAAATTAGTTCTTAAAGTTATCATCCGGGATCCTTTGAGAATTAAGCATTACTATAATTATAGCTTTGAAACCAGATAGCTTGTATGTGAAAATGACAGTTTCATAGTACCTGAATAAGATGGAATATTGAAGGAAGAAAATTTTTGAAATGAGAAGGATGGTACATGATAATATATGCATCATATATGTCAACAAATCATTAAAAATGTAGACAACGTCCTTTAAAATTAATTGAACAATAAACTAATCAAAATAAGCGATTTCTGATCGATAACCTAGATTTTGGAAATTCGAACATAAAGGCCAAAATGCTTTATGCATCTTAAGTAATAAATGGAAAGGTAGGAATTTATAGTATGCAGAAGAGTTAGATGCTCTGACAATGCTTATTGAAGTTTTTGAATGAAACATCCTTATTGATGTTGTGATTTTATTGCCTTTTCTCCTGCCTTCTTTATGCTAGTTATAGAAAAGTTTGGAGACGTTGTGATACTTCAAACTAAATTTCCAAATAAAATTTAGTCTAGGTTAGGCGTAAAACTCTTGCAACATGACCTAGAAAATCTGTTCATTCTAAGGAATGACAAAAAGATTCGAATCATTGTTTATAAGACACAAATTGTGTTATCATTCCATTCCCTAAGATGATAAATATTCAGATATAATAAACATAATAATCGTTGATTTTCCAACATCATTGAGAACATTTCACAATTTTTGAAGAAGTTTATTCAGTTATTTCATATATATTAGCATATAAATATAATGGATGTCTATTTAGATATTTGTTAGCAAAATATTTCTTGGTAACTATTTAATAAATTAGCCTATTTCAAACCATGAATGAGCGGTAAGGGAATAAAAGTGAAGTACATTGTAACGACCCACATTCTACGCATCGAAGGATCATAGAATATTTATTTCTTTCACATACGAAGTCGTATGGTCATGTAACTTTGGGAGACGACTATCGGGGTCATTTCCCATGTTCATGATTTTTGCCGATTTTTAAATGACCGTTTTGCCCCTAGCCGATACTATTTTGGCCATAACTTTTGGTTGGAAAGGAGTTTTGACCTGAAACCACTTCCATTGGCTCCGATGATGGTTTACAATTCCGTAGAGTGGTCACATTAGCCAAACGGACTCATCGTTTGGGAGATATGGCTGAAACAAGTTTCAGATGGTGAAAAACAGCTTAATTAAACTTAACCGGGTGATTAACAGCTAGGCCCAATGGGGGACGGGATTAGAGGTATTTAAGAGCTGTTAGGGTTAGAGATTTCGGTTTTTCTCATTTCCCAGCCGCCATATACATCTTAGAAAACCCTAACAATGGCCTCCAACATCTAGAATCATCCCTAATCACTTCTTAATCAAGTTTTGGCTTAAACTACATCAAATCAAGGAGAAATAGCACCAAATCAAAGTTGGAGCTACTGCTAGGCATTGGAATTCGACCCATACAGTAGATTATTTCAGTTCTAAAGTTTAATTGTGGCAAAAGTGAGTGGTTTGCATAGTTTTGCACTAATTACGGTTGATTAAGGGTAATTAGTGAAGATTAACGAAATCAAACATGATAAAATTCTTGAAAAATATTTATAAATTCGAAAATAATGTTTTAGACCTCTGTTAGAAATTTGGTTTGTTTTGGTTAAGTTTTGCTAATCATATCATTAGTTTTGCCTAAACATGCTTAGGGGAAAATATGAGATTTTGGCAATGTTTGATCCATTTAACCTTACCAAATTATTGTTTTGGTGTTTGTGAATGATTATACATGTTGCGATGATTGTATGGTATGCTTTGTGATTGTCTAGAAGTGATAGATTGGTCGAAAACGCCGCCGAATGACGTAAACAGTCGCTGGAAAAAGTGCAGGAATCTGGCCGATCCGGATCGGAGGAAGGAGTCTGAACCGAACCGCCACTCCAAGCTGTTGTATCCGCAAGACGATCTGGATTCGATCCGCCTCTCGTATGCCACTCCGACTCGAACCGATGCACCATGGAGAAGCTTGGGAGACCTGACCCGATCCGGAGTGCTTGGGAAAAAGGATCGAACCAGAGGAGTTTTCCATGAAGCTCGGAGGTGTGGATTCCGATCCGAACCGCTGGAGGAGTCCGATCCGACTCGATGCGATGACCATAGCCAATCTGAACCGTTACGAGGTGGAGAAGTGGATTCGAACTAAATGACCTTGGAGAGCACGATCCAGAGAAGAAGACCAATAACCCGAGATGCAAAGGTAGTCCAATGGGAAGTTTGTACTCAGGATCCAGTTGGGAACCAACGAGTCGACCTCATGAGGTGGGCTTTGCTGCGAGACGTGTGCTAAGGGGTTGTCGATGTCTGTAACTTGAATCACTATGTGTAGGGTGTACGTGAACGGATTCAGGGCCATAGCGGCCTAGGTACGACTAAAGGGCTATAGACCAATAAAGTGGGGTCATTTGTAAAGATTGGTCACGACTCCATGTGGTAAGCTTGGTAGTAGCAGTAGTTGTACAAGTCGAACTCCGTCACTACTTCGATGGGTCTAGTATTGATAGTGGCGGACATCGTATACTTTACGCACTGAGTGGGAGATGTGAGGATGGTTGTTATGTTTGATTTGTTTGCCATCATTATGAAATGCACACCCCCACCCCCGTTATCTTTACACCATCTGTTCAGTGGCACCTTAGAGTATTGTATGGTATGTAGTGTTAACTCTTTGGTTGCAGGTCCAGGTTCAGATATGGTTTGGTATACCTGTTATTGTTCTGTTTAGCTGCTTATCGCTCATACCAGACTTTTTGTCTGACCCAGAGTTTTATGTCTCTTCTTATTACTTTGGGTGCTCTCACGAGCAGACTAGAGACATGTTAGCTGGTGATGCACGAGTAGCTGTACCGGAGACGAGCAGGAGGCTTCCACGTATGATACATATATAGATATTCTCCCTGTGTCGCGGTTGGTCACAACTTTGGGCATTAGTAGTGCACCCTTCCTTTCTTTTGTTTAGAGAGAGTAATTTGAAAAGTTGTAATAAACTGTATTTAGACTTCCGCTACTCTGATGTTGATGTTGGTTTTAGTTATCAGCTTATGCACTGTCTCGCCTGTTTTATGTCAAGTACATTATTATTATATTTTGTTCCATGCGCTGTGAGACATTCTATAGGTTTTCGATTAGTTCATTCTCTTCTTTCCTTTCTTTGGCTACCGTTCTGTGCTAGTTGGGCATGTGTACAACGCACTTTCGGAGGAAATGTCGGCTGGTGCGGGGCGGGCCGTCACACTTGGTATCAGAGCTCTAGGTTGCGTAGTTAACCTAGGGAAGTCATCAGGGGGAGATAGTATACGTATATGAGAGTGCGTATTTGTGATTATTTTGGTTTTCAAAAGCTATATATACACTATTAGTGTAGCTAAGGATGAAGTCGCACTGCACTAGCACCACTACCACTATGGAGATGGTTAATCGTTTTCTCTTTACAGATTGAACGATGAGCCGATACGCAAGAGGTACCGGTAGAGGAGCCAATAATGGGAATGTTGCTGACATGAGGACGATGTTTACTGACCTCTTGAGAGAGATGCTTAGGGATGTGCAGATGGCAGCTCCTAATAATGGTAATGGTGGTGGTCCAATAGTGCAGGCGCCTAGGGCTAATTTCGCCAAGCTAAAAAAGGATTATTCTAGTCTTGGTGGGAAGCCGTTCCACGGAACGGAGTCGACTACAGATGCTCAGGATTGGTTGGATAGCTGCGAGTGTATCTTCGAAGACTTGGGTATCGAGGATGCGATGAAGAGAAGGCTAGCATCCCGCCAGCTGTAAGGACGGGCAATGAATTGGTGGAATGCTATAAAGGCAACTACTCCCGAGGATCAGATTACTTGGGAGCAGTTTAAGGTTCACTATAGCGATAAGTTCATTCCAGCTGCTCAGAAGTCAGTGTTGTTTAAGAAATTCTTGGAACTCAAGCATAATAGCAGAGCTATCTCGGAGTATATTGCCGAATTCGACACTTTGTCGAAGTATGGGTTATCTCTTATTGATACCGCCGAGAAGAAGAACGAGAAGTTCATAACTGGCTTGGATCAGTACTTGGGGGAAAGGCTTATTAACCACATCGATGAGACGTTTGAATCGATTGTGGGGAAAGCATTGAGGTTGAGAGTCTTTACCCTAAGTCAAAGATTGAGGTTGCATCTGCAGAGGAGCCAAAGCTGCAAGCAAGTGGTGGAGGCAAGAGTGGTTCTCATAATAAGAGGAAACAGAATCAGAATAAGGATGGCCAGAAAAAGGATAAGAAAGATGTTGAGTGCTTCAGCCGTGGTAAGAAGGGCCATTATGCTAGTAATTGTCGGGCCAAGCCAGCGGATAGGAAGTGCTTCAATTGTGGCCAAGTGGGACCTCACAAGGACAAGTGTCCACAACTCCCTAAAGAAAAGCAGATGGTGAAAGCATATGCCCTTAATGCTATTCTTTCTTCATCGAATGCCCCAACTGCGTCGGAGAAAGGAAAGAATGTTGTTATTCAAGGTATGCTTTCTGTTTATGATGTTCCTGTTAGAGTTTTGTTTGGTACCGGGGCTTCCAGTTCTTTCATATCTAGTGACCTGGTAGATAGGTTGGGATTGGAGCCCGAGATTGTCGACAGGCCTTTAGTAGTGATGAACCCGATTGGTGGTTCAACTAACCTTAGCATGATTTGTCGTAATGTGGTCCTATCGAGTCATGGATGCATGTTTGTTTGTGATTGCTTTGTTTTGGGCTTTACTGGGTTTGGCATTATTTTGGGAGTCGATTGGCTCCAAAGATACGGGGTGGTGGTAGACTGTGAGGGCTTTTTGGTGATAGCTAGAGCGGATGATGGGCGGAGGGTAGTGTTTGGTGGTCTACCCGGTGATGGCCAGTATCCGGACGTCTTCGAGGAAGTGACCGGGTTTCCACCACACCGAGAGATTGAGTTCCGTATTGATTTAGTGAAAGATGCCAGACCTATAGTGATGCCACTTCGTCGTATGGCACCAAGGGAGCAGCGAGAGCTCAAGGTGCAAGTCAACGATCATTTGAAGAAGGAATTTATCAGAAGAAGTGTTTCTGAATGGGGAGCACCAGTTGTGTTTGCTACAAAGGCGGATGGTTCCCTTCGTTTGTGTGTAGACAACCGCGAGTTGAATAAAGTGACGAGGAAGAATAAGTATCCTCTACCGTGGATAGATGATTTGTTTGATCATTTGAGTGGCGCGAGAGTATTCTGTCAGTTGGATCTCGCGACAGGTTTTCATCAGCTTAGAGTGGAAGCTGAGAGTATAGCTAAAACGGCATTTCGGACGCCGTCTGGATTTTATGAATGGTTGGTCATGCCATTTGGGTTGACCAATGCCCCAGCATATTTTATGGATCTTATGAATAGGGTATTCAGAGATCAGTTGAATAAGTTTCTTCATGTGTTCATGGATGATATTTTGGTCTATTCGAGGACAGAGGAAGAAAATAAGGAACATTTAAGGATAGTGATGGAGGTGTTGAGAAAACACCAATTGAAAGCAAAGTTTTCTAAGTGTCACTTCTGGAGGAGGGAAGTGAGATTCTTAGGCCATGTTATTTCAGAGAATGGTATTGCCATCGAAGGTGGCTACGGTACAAGATTGGTCTGCGCCCAAGAATGCAACGGACATAAGAAGTTTCTTGGGGTTAGCTGGATATTATCGTAAGATTATCCAAGACTTCTCCAAGATAGCAGCACCGTTGATTCAGTTGACCAAGAAGAATCAAGCTTTCGTCTGGGACGAAAGGTGAGAGAATGCATTCAAGAGTCTAAAGGTCAAGTTGACATGTGCGCCAGTGTTAGTCATTCCTAAGGGGAATGAAGAGATGACGGTATATACAGATGCATGTGGTACCGGACTAGGTGTTGTATTGATGCAAGGAGGTAGGGTTGTAGCTTATGCAAGTCGGCAATTGAAACCACACGAGAGAAGATACCCTACCCATGATTTGGGATTGGCAGCGATCGTGTTTGCATTGAAGATGCGGAGACATTATCTCTTGGGAGAAAGATTCGAGTTGTTTACCGATCATAAATCGTTAAAGTATCTCTTCTCTCAGAAGGATCTAAATCTCCGACAACAAAGTTGGTTAAGAATTCTTAGCTTCCTATGATTTCACTATCGCATACACACCAGGAAAGGGTAATGCGGTAGCTGATGCATTGAGTAGGAGACATGCCAGTTTAGGGGCTATGTTTCTTGATGGAAGCAACTGGAGTACATCGCTGGGTATGATTTCATACCAAAGTGCGAAGTGGATCTAGAAATGTTAGCAAGTTTGACGATCAGACCCACTTTGATTGAGCGGATTGGTTCCAGTCAGAGGAACGATCCTAACCTATTGGAAATCATCTCAAGGTTAGAGATGGGAAACGACGACGAGATGAACAAGTATGGGCTTGATCGAGATGGATGGCTTAGAAAGAATGGAAGACTAGTTGTACTCAATGTCAATGGATTGAGAGATGAAGTGCTTAGAGAATGTCATCACTCAAAACTGACTATACACCCCGGTGGTAACAAGATGTACCGAGATATGAAGCAGACCTACTACTGGGAAGGGATGAAAAGAGACATTGGGAAGTTTATATCCAAATGCATGAATTGCCATCTAGTTAAAGCTGAGCAAAAGAAGCCTAGTGGTTTGCTACAACCATTAGAAATTCCAGAATGGAAATGGGAACAAGTGTCAATGGATTTCATTGATGGGTTACCAAGGACTAGAAAGGGCCATGATAACATTTGGGTGATTGTGGACCGATTAACTAAGAGTGCAAGATTTATACCCGTCAAGTCAAACAGGATGGCAGCTAAGTTAGCGGAACTGCATATAAAGTGGGTAGTGAGATTTCATGGAATACCCAAAGGCGTTGTGAGTGACCGAGATCCGTTGTTAACTAGAGGATTTTGGAAGAGCTTACAAGAGGCATTAGGATCAGAATTACATCTCAGTACTGTGTATCATCCTCAAACTGATGGTCAAACAGAGAGGGTGAATCGGGTTTTAGAAGACCTCTTAAGAGCATGTGTATTGGATTTTGGTGGATCATGGGATGACCATTTGCATCTAGTAGAGTTTGCGTATAACACTACAAGAAAAACCGAGATTAGCGATAGATTTTTAACAGCGGAAAATTCCGTCGCTAATTAGCGGCGGGTTTCCTTGGGCTTTGCAAGAGAGAATATTTTGGATTTTATATGTCATCTTATTATAAATTATAACCGTCGAATACTAATTCTGTCGCTAAATCAATGGAAATTGCAGCTCTTTACCGTCATATAATATTTGACGCTAAATTCCGTTGCTAATAGAGTCGGATTACCATCGACATAATTTTGAAGCTATTTTCCTGCAGTTTTCCAAGAGATTTGAAACGAACTTTTATATTTTTTATTTATTAAATGTTTTAAATTTGTGGTGTTACTTAGTAATTAATTAGTACATTTAAATTTTAAATACTTAATGTTAATAATAAATAATAACTATTAGAAGTAAATAAAATTCAATAGTTAATGCTGATTAATTTTTTTTTGAAAATTGTTGCTGATTAATTATTAATTACTATATAATATAAATAAGAGGTAATAGTAATTAATACAATACATTGTTGTTCGATGTTTATTAAATTTGTTTGATAATCAATGATTATTTAGTATTCTTACGATTAATTAAATTAATATCAAGAAATTATTAATACATATTTGCTTTTAAGAAATTGATTGGTACATATTATTTGATAAATAATTAGTAATTAAGAAAAACAAAATGGTCAAAGTTTAAAAATAAGAAGTTAAATAAATATTAAAGAATTTCGAAATTCAAAAAATCCAAACACTACCACACAAGTTATTATTTTCATGTATATTAATAATAAATATTTAATTAGTGATTACAGCTGAGCAATGTAAGATTTAAGTAGTGCACTAATTATCTCTAATATATTGTGAGACAACACATTTTCAGTTTATAAAGATCAGAATTTAAACTGTAAGATTATATATACATATATAATATCATGTTCTTTTATAATGGTGTATAATGTGATTTCAGTATACATGTTTCCTAAATTCAAAAAGTATTGCAATTATCTCTAATATAATATATGAGACAACCACATCCTCAGTTTATACAATTCAAAGTTATATATATAATGTATGTATATATATACACATACTTAATATATATATATACATATAGATGTATATATGTGTTTTTTTATGAATTTTCAGAATTCTTTACTTGGTCATATACGATAATTCTTTACTTGATCATATAAGTATATAATAGTTATTATAAATTAATATCTACTATTGGTAATTATAATCTATAATTGATAATAATTTAATTAGTGATTAATTACAACTGAGCATAAGATTTAAGTAGTGCACTTATATATTGTGAGACAGCACATTTTCAGTTTATAAAGATCAGAATTTAAACTGTAAGATTATATATACATATATAATATCATGTCCTTTTATACTGGTGTATAATGTGATTTCAGTATAATGTGATTTCAGTATTCAAAGTTATATATATATATAATGTACATATATATATACACATACATAATATGTATATATACATACATTATATATATACATATATATATATGTGGGTTTTTTTTTTAATGAATTTTCAGAATTCTTTACTTGGTCATATAAGATAATTTGTTATACTTGGTCATATAAGTATATAATAGTTATTATAAATTAATGTCTACTATTAATAATTATAATCTATAATTAATAATAAATATTTAATTAGTGAATAATTACAGCTGAGCATAAGTTATGGGCAAAATATAACATTAATAATATGTTAACTTTAATAATATGTATAATACGATTAAAATATAACATTAGTTAACGTTAATACCATCTGCAATAGGTCTATCATCCACCTCTTCAAACTTAGAACTAAACGTTTTTTTTTCATTTCCTTACGCCTTTTCATCGCTCTTCAGCTTTCATCGTGCCGCCTTCTTCGTCACGCCGCCCTCTTTGTCGCGCTATCCTCTTCGTCGCGCCGCCGCTATGCAGGAAGTGAAGTTTTTCCGAGTTTAATTATTTTCGTGGATTTTGTTAATTCTAGGGTTTTAGGTTTAAATCAGGGTTTTATTATGTTGTAGATCTAACGATTTTACTGCCCAGTTCAATTTCTGCCCCTGCTTGTAATGTTTTAGGTTTAAATCGGGGTTTTAGGTCTAAAGATTTTGTCATGTTGTCATGTTGTAGGTCTGAATCTAGAGTTTTAGGTATCCTTCATGTCTTTTATAAACAGTAACTGCCCAGTTCAATTACTGCCCCTGCTTGTAATGTTAAGAATAGATCGGTTTGATGCTTCATATCTTTTATAAACAGTATTGGAAATGAAGGTTTTTCACACAGTATTTACTGATATACTTCATGTCTTGCATCCTTCATATACCTATGTTTGGACCAGAATGCCTTGCATCCGTCATGTCTTTTATAAACAGTATGTACTCATATACTTCATATAAGACACACAGTTAAAACACCATATAGGTATAATCTAACTATTAATTTTTTTCCTATTATGTATTGATCACATGCATTATGTAGTTTTTTCCTATTATGTATTTTCCGCGCTTATGTTTTTTCCTATTATGTATTGATCACTAATGCCTTGCATCTGTGCTTATGTTTTTTCCTATTATGTATTGATCACATGCATTGATTTTTTTTCTTGTATAGATCACATGTAGTTTTGAAATTTATACATTAATGCGGTATTAAAAGTTGAAATGGATTATATGAGGGATCGTACTTGGATGTATAAGCGGAAAGATGAACGCGGTGTAATGTTGGAGAATTTTTTCAAGGGTATAGATGTATTTGTCGATTTTGCATCTAGGGAGTTTGGAAATCAAGAAATTCGATGTCCTTGTCAAAAATGTAAAAATGAAGCTCTTAGGGATGGTGATACCGTTAAATTCCATTTATGCAAATATGGATTTGTGCTTGGTTATGAGTTATGGAGATTTCATGGAGAAGTTAGTGGTGCTACCAGCAATAACGACGATGGAAATAGTAATTGGGATAATGATGATAATTATTTCCAAGAGAATAGGATGGAAGCCATGGTTTATGATGCTGGAGGTTCACTCCTTCACAACATGTCTGAGAGAGATTCAAATGTGGAGGAACCCCCTAATGCAGAGGTGAAGAAATTTTTTGATTTGTTACATGCTGCGAAGCGACCTTTATGGGATGGTTGTGAAACCCATGCAGAGTTATCTGCAACTGCTAGATATATTGCAATCAAAGCAAAATATAATAGTTCCAAAAATGAATTTGATGAGTATCTTAAAATCAGTAAGGAAATGCTGCCTCCTGATAATGTCTTGGGTGATAGTTTTTACAAGATGAAGAAGTTGGTGACTGCATTTGGTTTGCCGTATCAAAAAATAGAAGCATGTAGAAATGGTTGTACGTAGTTCTGAAAAGATGACAATGAGCTTAGAACTTGCAAATATTGCTCCGCTGAAAGATACAAAGCAAAGAAAAATAAAACAAAAGACGTCCCAAACTCAAGGTTGCACTACATGCCGCTTATTCCTTGGTTACAAAGGATGTATGCGTCTATGGCAACTGCATCGCACATGAGATGGCATGCTACTCAGAATTATAGTGACGGATTGTTGTGTCATCCTTCATACGGAGAAGCATGGAAGCAATTTGATAGAACATATCCTGACTTTGCGAAAGAGGCACGTAATGTTAGATTAGGCATGTGCACGGATGGATTTGCGCTATTTGACCAATTTGGTAAACAATATTCTTCTTGGCCGGTTATTTTGACGCCTTATAATTTGCCACCATGGATATGCATGAAAAATCCTTATATGTTCTAAACTCTTATAATTCCTGGGCCTAGAGATCCTAAACAAGGAATAGACATATATTTGCAACCACTAATTAATGAGTTGAATCTCCTTTGGAATGGGGTTCTTACGTATGACGTGTCAATGAAGAATAATTTTATCATGCGTGCATCTTTATTATGGACCATTGGTGACTTCCCAGCTTATGGTATGCTCTCTGGTTGGAGTACGTCTGGTAGATTAGCATGTCCGTATTGCATGGAGTGGACATCATCATTTCATTTGGCCAATGGAAGCAAAATGACTTGGTTCGATTGTCATCGTTGTTTTTTAGATTTTGATCATCCGTGTAGACGAAACAAGAAAAAATTTCAACGAAATAGAGTCGTTACCGATCCAGCACCGCCAATGTTGTCTAGTGAAGAAATTTATGAGCGCGTGCAATATTTTCCAAAAATATATAATAATCCAAATGGGTTAAATTTCAACATTGAAGGCAAAGGTTTGAGTCATAATTGGTGTAAACAAAGCATATTATGGGAATTGCCATATTGGAAAAATCTATTAATTCGTCATAACATTGATGTCATGCATAATGAAAAAAATGTTTTTGAGAATGTGTTCAATATAATTCTCAATGTCAAAGGTAAAACTAAGGATGATTTGAGATCAAGACGTGATATACAACTTTACTGCAAACGTCCCGAACTTGAGCTTAGTGAAGATGATAGTAACTTTAAACCTAAAGCTTGTTATGAGCTAAGTCGGGATAGTTGTAAAATTCTATTGAAGTGGGTGGAGAATCTAGGATTACCGGATGGTATTGCTTCAAATTTACGTAGATGTGTTGATTTGAGTAGCTTGAGAATGAACGGAATGAAAACCCATGATTGCCATTTATTTTTGGAGAATCTTTTTCAAGTTACTTTCAAAGAGTTGCTTCCGCATAAAGTTTGGTGTGCTATAACGGAGCTTAGTCTATTTTACAAGGAGTTATGCACAACAACACTAAAATTTGACCGAATTGAGAAGCTTGAGAAGATCATACCAGAACTAATTTGCAAATTGGAGATGATATTTCCCTCTGGTTTGTTTAATGTAATGGAGCATCTTCCGATACATCTTCCTTTCGAAGCTAGAATGCGGAGACCTATTCAATATGGGTGGATGTATCCATTTGAAAGGTTATTTTATAAAACTCATATCATATTAGTACATGTTATATATTTTCAAATTTGTTTACACATGACACTTTAGGTTTAACACTTGAAGAAAAGAGTGACTAATAAGGCATGCGTGGAAGGATCAATTTGTAGTGCCTACATCATGGAAGAGGCGGCAACATTTTTTCTTATTACTTTGAGGATCATGTAAAGAAAATGAATACAACTATCTCACGCAATGATCATAGTACAGACGAATTTTTCAATGATCGTTCATTATCCGTGTTCAAAAAAGAAGGACGTCCCTATGGTGGTTGAAAAAAACATTGGTTGACTGATGAAGAATACAACGCTGCTCGAAATTACGTTCTTCATAATTGCAAAGAAGTAGAACCTTATATAAAGTGAATTTTGGTAGCATTCAATGATTTTAATTTCAAAATTTAAGTATCTTACTCACTTTAATGCTCTTGTAGAATGTTTGAGGAGATGAATCATGCTATTCCACGAGCATCAAATTTTAGTGATTTGTTTCTTAATTATGTAAGATTAATATAACAAAATTCAGCTACTTTTTATTTGAAAACGTACCAAATATACTTATGTATATATTAATTTATGTTTATTATAATAGGTATGTGATCCTGTTAATAAAGTCACGGATAAACGATTAAAGTTTATTGCATTTGGACCTCAAAAGGAAGTGAGGAAATGCAAAGTATTATTCATGAACGGGTATAAATTTCAAACAGAGGAGTACGAATATGGAAAATCAACTTATAATTGTGGTGTATGTGTTAAAGGCAGCAATGACCCAGAAATGCATATGCAAGACTATTATGGTATTTTGAAGGAAATTTATGAGCTGACTTACTCTATCGATCCGGAGCAAAAAACTTTCCTATTCAAATGTCATTGGTTTGATAATACACCAAAAATTGGAATTAATGTGCATCCTCTGTACAATCTCATTGAAATAAATCATAAGTCCAAGTATAAGACCTATGATCCGTTTATTCTAGCAACACAAGCATTTCAGGTCTATTATGTAGGATATCCATCAGAAAGGAGAAACAAAAATGATTGGTGGGTTGTGCTTAAAACGAAAGCTAGGTATACATTTGATGAAAACATCTTGAATGATCAAGCATATCAAGAAGACATCGATCATATCGTTGAATTCACCATGGACAGAGAAGGTGACATTGGACCTCTTAATGACGGCGTTCAGGTCACGGAAGTTTTTGATACGGATGTAGAAGATGATAATATAATTGTAGACCTTGAGAGTGAAAATGAAAGCTCAGAAGATGATGAATTAGATGTTGATGGAGAATGATAGTTGATAAGTCTGTTGACATTTGTGACTGAGAAATTTGATGTTTTGATTGTTTTCATTGTTTTCATTTCTTTGCTTATTCAGTAAACCATTGTTGTCATTTTAAGTAAACCATTATTGTCATTTTTCTGTTTTTCTATTTCTGTGATCTCGAACATCTGCATGACACGATATTTATGCATTACGGCAATGTGCCAAATTGTAATCTCGAACATCAGCAAAAATAGGGGCTTACAAAACTGCTAGTAATTTTTATTTATGCCTCACCGATAAAAATTATTCATTGTAAAATTGTTTCCTCAAACATCTGCTAGTAATTTTGAGGTAAAAGTCAATGCCAATTAATCCATTTGTATGGCAGTTGCTACCTTTTTCTCTTAGTTTAACCGATAAATTCAAATTTGAACAGTTGCTGCCATTGTAGATATTGAGGAGTTCATAGTATGAATTTTTGTTTAGTTGCAGCTATTCACTTTGATATCATCCTAAGAACAATTGGACACTCATTGCTTTGTCGCCAATATCAAGTTTGTTGTCACATTGGTATGGACTATTGAGTGCATGATCTTATATATTATGCTTATCCATATATCTATTATTTGCGATTACCTGTTATATGGTCTCATGTAGATTTTACCAAGATACCGAGGTAGTGGTTTGTTTCTTTTATCCTATCAGGTTAATACATAATCAAATGTCTACTTGCAATGACGTTTTGCTGTTATGTTACATGCTTATTGACTTAATATCGTGCTTACATCCTTATTTATTAGGCTTATTTGTGTACTTTGCTCATGTATGCAATTTACATTGCCCCCTTTTAAAATATGCCATTGACATTAAGAATTAAAATGATAGGAGAAACCGCAAATTTTCCATAAATGATAATGCAGCTTATACATTTACATTGGTAGAGTATTTCATGCAAGTTGTTGATTTCTTTATGTTCATGATTTTATAATTTTGTTGTTGAAACTGTAGCAAATCCCTGTTGATTAAACTAATTACAGTTTGTACATGTGCTTGATAACTTTTTAGTGCCATTGTTTTAAGTTGAGCTAAAAGAAACGTAGGCACAATTTTCTTTTGGATATGCAGATCTTAATAGCATCCTTGTTATTACGATTAACCGCTAGTTTCATTTTCAGTATTTTGATACAAGTTAATATCAGTCAAAATATTTATAATATTTTAATGAGAATAAAAGAAAATGAAGAAGAAAAAAGCATAGTGTAGAGAAAATCAGTAATATAGGAAAATGTGTGATGCAAGCCCTGGGGTTAGTCAGTTGTTCTTATGCCTAATGCATTATAGTTGGAATCAGCAGCTATTTTTTTATGTTCTCTTTCTTTTGATAAATAGGCCAACGGGTGATGATTGTCATAACATGTGCATTATAATTCAAAAAACAGGGCAAATAATAATTGATGGTTGTTATAATATGTGCACTGTATTAGGTGACTGCTGTTAATGTTGCAAGCTGTATCGCATTGTGGTTTATCCTTAATTCACCGACCTTATATTGTACATGTTTGTGTACATAGGTTGTTCATTTCTATAATGAATTTACCTTAATCAATTTTAGTTCATCTCTTTTCTTTTATATCCAAGGTGAGATTTTACCTCACATGACCATCCCAACATGCACTGAGGCCATGTACTGATTTGAATTGAATTGCTAAATAATTATTTTGATAGGTAAAGAATAAATTAGTTTATAATTTCAATTCTAGAAACCGTGTGTTGCCGATATGGCTGGGCACAAATACACACATATATACATTGTATAGAAACTCCTTGTTTGAATTAGCTTGCACTTTCGTCTGTTACAAGAAGAAGGACATGTCCTTACTCTGAAAAATAAGCTAGTGCCTATTCCTTTTTCCTTGAAAGAAAGTTGACAACACTTTATTTTTGTATATGAATATTTGTGTGCAACTGCGCCTTAACCTATGCAAATGCTTTGCGTTGGAAAATAGCCTCATGTTGTCTTTGATTTCATGACCTGCACAATATGCTTATTTTATTTTTCCAAACTTAAACAAATTCATGTATTTTATTTTTCTACATACAGTAACTATAATATACATTTTGTACCTTCACAATAACATGTATGCATGCGTTTCGCATTATATATGTATTTCACTTTGTAGCTAGCTTTGTATATAGCATATATACATATAAGTGCAAGTTTACTTTCTCTTTCACTCTGTAGCTAGCTAGTTTTGAATATAGCATATAACTTATTTTTCTATTCATAATTCAAAGTATCGCTGTTCCTTTCATGTGCTATGCTAGTACTTATTGTGTTTGTGCTTTTGAATGTATAGTACATGTATTATGCTCTTAACACAATTAGTGTAAATGATTTTGTTGAAACGCTCAGTTAAAAGTAATGCAATGATGTACAAAATTATGAGTTTAAAATTTTATTTTTAGGTATCGACAATGAATATAATTGTAATGTTAAGTAAATTTATGATATTTATAAAGACTGTTTATGTGTGGAATATAACCACTTTGTATGTGTAGTATATTATGACTGTTTTTCTATTTCTGTTTTTTTATAAGATAATGCATGTTTATATTATGACTGTTTTTTCTGGTTTTATAATATGACTATTTCTAAATATAATGCCTATTTTTAAATATTTCATGCATGATTGACATATATGGTTGGCGCTACACGTGGACATTCGTATGTTTCCCAGGAACACGAGAAAGGAAAAGTGAGAGGACGAGGACAGGGAAATCCTCTACTTATTCAGTCAACTCTACCACCTAGTCATACCATTAAACCATATCCACAAAGTAAATTCAAAAATGATCAGTCGGCATCACTACGTCCTCGCTGCCCTACACGACTTTCATCACAACAAACTTCTTCCCAACCTCTCTCCCCGCTGCATAGTCAACTATCTACTCCGCAGTCTCCGCAGCCTATTCCTTTGCATGGTGCTCCTCCACAAATGGATCGACAATCTACGTCTCCAAATCCTTCTCCACAGCCTTCTCCGCAGCCTAATCCATTGCATGGTGCTTCTCTATAGCTTAATCGGCAATCTACTACTCCGCAGTCTTCATCACAGCCTTCTTCGCAGCATGATCCTCTGCATGGTGCTTCACAGCTTAATCGGCAGTCTACCACCCTACAGTCTGCATCACAGCATTCTCCGCAGCTTAATCGGCAATCTACTTCTTCACAGCCATCTCCGCAGCTTAATCGGCAATCTAGTTCTTCGCAGCCGTCTCTGCAGCTTAATCGGCAGTCTACTTCTTCGCAGCCATCTCCGCAGCACGGTGCTTCTCCGCAACCCAGTCCTCTACCAATAACGCAAGCTGGTGCTTCTCCGCAGCATGCTAACTTTGATGCTCAGCATAACTCTCAACCCAGTCCACAAAACATTACGAATGAGCATAGCTGTGCATGTTCGCCGGCAACACATGATGGTGCAACAATCCCCACAGCAAAGTCGATTAATACAGTTGGTCGTATCGAACTTCGACTTATAGAAGCAAAAGATAAGTAAGCGCTTTGCAGTGATTTGTATTTTACTTTTATTTGACTTGTATTATGATAACATGGAATATATTCTATACAGCACATCCTTCCAGTGAACTATCGAGGAGGATGACTGCGTCTTTTCATCAGCGTTTGGCTGATTTTTGGCCCACTTTTGGAAAGATACCGTCAAACTACAAGGATCTTCTTTTTGATGATTTTTTGGTAAGTTTTGACATCTCTCATGAGTACTAATTGTTTCTGGTATTGGTAGTTTCTAATTTTGATAGTTTATGATATTCTCAAGCATTTGAATGCCCTAGACTCGTTAGGTTCAGGCTTTATGATAATTTCTGATTAGATTAGTTACTCATAAGAGTAGAATTTGTAAATAGTGCGAACTGTCTAGATGTTCATGGTTGTTTCCTGAAATAAAATTTGTCAGAGTAGAATTTGTAAATAGTAGTTTTGCTGTGTACTTAAATTGTTATTTTTGGCTTCATCATATGCTAATTTTCTAATATTATTTGTTTATATAATACATGATGTTAATATAGTTTAAACCCCGATATGCTTCTTTCTTTTTGATTATATATTCATCTTGAATGTACATTTTAGATTGCAAACATTGTAAAACGCATATATGCCTAGGATATATCCTGTAATGATTTAGATATTAATGTTTGAGAAAATATTATGATTTAGAAACTGGTCCGAGATGCAGAACGACTCGACATAGATATTGAAATGAAAAATATTTTTAGGAAACATCTTTTCAGAAAAGCTAATTTTGAATTGCTTTTACTTTCGAATAGTTTTTTAAACCAAAATTTTAATTTAAGGAAAAAGTCTGTCTACATATTTCTAGATTTATTTTTCCAAATGGACGCACAGTTTTGAAAAGTGAAAAATGTTTACGTAATTTTGAAAATTCACTACATATCATGTTATATCGGAGCTGTTTGATACTTAGTTGTGCACCATAGTAGATTAGTAGTCGATCTGGATCATTGAATGAGACTTCAAAAAAATATTTTCCTCATCGCTTTAATACATATTAATTTGGTATTATTGTCGCTTAATTTTTAATTAGCACGAAACAGTGCAGGCATTGTTTTTCACATAAATTGAGAAGCTTCTTTAGAAGAATCGAATTTCAAGCCAATTTCACATGTAATAACCTCTTTTTTAGGTACAGTTGAGTTTTCATTCATTGCCTCACATCAGTCAAGTTTTCTGATATCTCATTATTTAAAACGTAGGTATTGTATATGTTTGTTCCTACATTTAACGTCTCTCCATCCGTATTTTAGAAACAGTTACTTAAGTACTCAAATTTTCGCTTACATTCTTTTTAAATATTGGGCTGAAATTAAACATATCATATACATATTACAGGGTCAGGTGTATGGTTACGAAGCGTATCCAAAAGAGACCATACGAAAGCTTTGGAAGACGAAGGCTAGCAAACGATATTTCGATATGGTTAGCGATATGAAAGAAAAGAATGCTAAACCAATCTTTATGAGTCAAGCAATTAGGGAGCAGTGGCTTCAGTACTGGAATCGTCCAGAAGTTAAGGATAGATTAAAGAAAGCTTCGACAAATAGAAACTCTAATCCTACTTTGCATAGTTGCTGGTCTATTTCTATCCAGGAGCATGCTGTAAAATTGGTAAAATTTTTGTGTCATGTAACTCTATTTATTTTAGCATTTTGACAAATAAAACTGCCACTATTAACATACAAAATAAATTATTTAGACCAAAGATTATGGTAGGCCTCCTCGTATGCTTGAAGTATTTGAACGTACTCATGTCAAAGCGGCGGCGCGTAATAGCACCGACTCCTCTTCACTTTCTTGGATAGATCCTAAAGCAGCTAATTTTTATGTATGTAACTATTTTTTTGAGTAAAAATTGTTGAGGATATATTTTAAAAATCTTTTAAAAAATTATTTCTTAACAGGACAATTTGATGAAAGCTTGCGCGGAGCATCTAAACAAATTTCGGGAGACAGCCGGTGAAGACGTCGGAGAATTGCCCTCGGAGACAGTGGATAGCTTATTTGAATCGCTTGTAGTTCCAAATGCAAAAAAAGTACTTATCCCATTGGGAATTTGGAGGTACTTAATTGTTGTTTTTTCCATACTGTCTCTTTTTCTTACTGTCTAATTGGTGTCTTTTTTCTTACTGTCTTGGTGTCATTTATGTATGGTTGTATATTGTTATAGTGGGTTCTACTAAGTACATTGCTGTGTCAAATTGTTGTGTGTTAGCTGTAGCATCAGTTATCATTGCACCAGGTTCAATTTTTTAATTAGACTGGCAACCTACAAAAAAAAAAATTGGCATAAAAGTAACTATTGATAACTGGATTTAAGTAATATGATAGTTACGAGCATTTTAGGCGTAGTTTAGACTGGCCTACAGAAAAAATAAGTTGACCTGGTACTCATTTCGTATAATCGCCACATGGTCCAATATGGGTCTCACCATCTAAGATGGTCCGATACTCGTTTCTTATAGTGAAGTCCTTATCCCAACAAAATAAGATGTTAGTCGGGATCCTACTATGGCCATTTGCCTTCTGTTTTCTTTTGTTTCTTGTTTGTGGGGATTTGTAAAGTCTAGACAGTTACATTTCGTATCATTCACAACCTCAAAGTGATCTATCGGCCATTTATGCCACTAATGGATAAATCATATGAAAAATAAAGAATTTTTAAAGTAGAGATTCACTTCAAAACAGTTGCATTTGTGCTAAACTATGCTATACCATGCTAGTTATTTTACTGCAGTTTGGTTAAAAAGTTGTACGAGCAGTGTCAAGTAATTATGTTTTAAGTGTAAGCACTGATCACTAGACCCAAATGATTCTTCCATTTTGTAATTAAAATCACATTCTTTTAAGAATTTAACTGCAAAATGAAGAAAGTCAAGGCCTCTTGATTGGTTGGTCCTCCAAAGGACCATGATGCTTTAGTTCTAGGTGATTTCATCCCATACCAAATATTCCAGAGTAATTTTTTTAGTGCAATCAAGATCATCTTCTACACCTTCGCTTCTATGTAAATTCTAGATTTTCGACAATGATTGAATTGGTTGATTGCCAAATTTGTATTCATAAGCAACTGATTTAAGTATAAGTTAATGGTTTTGGTAGTTGGTAGATGGAGTTCGTGTCAGCCTCTATTTGGACGCTGATTTTGCATGTTTTTTCCTTCCCCGATTTGTGGTTTATCGTAATTTTCGTACATAAAGAAGTGAAGTGATCAACACTACTGAATTGTGTTGCAATTCTAATTTTTATAACCCTACTGAAAATTACAATGTTATAATGTTTCTTGTCATTGCACGACCTATCCCTAGGTCTGTGAAAATGGAGTTGCTCCTGACCTAGCATTTGTTGCAATGTTATGTTTGAAACTGAATATCGTTATCTTAACTCAGCATTTACGGATACCTGCATTGATGTATCAACAACGAGGCTATGGCTCCAAAAAAATAAATTCAATATGAATTACATAAATCAGCATGCAGTCGACTTTTGTTCCCTTTGTACAAATTTTGCTAGCGTCATTTTGTGGACCTTGAAAGGTTGCGTTGATCAATCATAATAAGTATTATTTATAAGGATATTTTCTAGTGTGCGCAACGCAAGCGCATATAAAACCCAATATAAAACCATTATATTTAAAAATTTAACCAGCTTGATTAAAAAAACGAGGATCACACCACCCTAGCTTCACTGTTTGATAAACTTTATTATCGTGCAGTTTTTAAGGCCAGGCCCGGCCCTAGGCATAGTTTTTGGTTTCTGGGCTACTGATATATTTTGTTCGTTTTCTGAAGTCAGAAATTGTCATGGTTTAGTGGAAGTGCATACAACTGTTTGGTCTGCAATCAGAGTTCAAAGCCTGTTGTACTCAGGTTATGCATGTTTTAGTTCAATATTGTTGTGCTTTAACTATTACTTTTTTCCAGTTGGGCGCACATATAAGGGTAAGTTACTATGTATAACTGCTGCATGTAAATTTGCTGACTTGTGTTGTGTAATCTAGTTAACTAAGTAGGAAGGTAACATAATTGTAGTTGGGTAATTAAGGGTTTCAATCATAGAATGCACCTGTTGAAGATAATGAACGGACTTTATACGTTAGGTATTATCATTCAAGCAAAGAATTAATATGCAGAGAACTGTCTAATGCTTGTTAGGAAATGTGTATACTTATACTGTTAAATAGTCACTGTATGCTTTACGGAAATTCAATGTGTATTAAAACTTTATTATCCTGCATTTTTGCATCCTCGTCAAACTAAAAGTATTAATGCCATAATGTCATTTTTACAATGCAGCTTCCATCGTCTTCTCAGCAATCAAAACGTCATCTTGTTAGCAATGAAGATGACATCCACGAGCTACAAAAAACTATCGAGGAGATGCGCATCGAACTTGAGAGTGAGAGAGCAGAACGAGCAAGACTCTCAGAACAACAGAAGGCAGATAAGGAGGCCTTTGAAGCACAACTGGCTAAGGTGATGGAAATACTCAAGGGCAAAGAAAGAGTCTCACATTCTCCTTCGCGATCTGTGTCTTGTTCGTTGGCTCCTTCGCCATCGTCATCTGCGTAGCTTGATTGGTATGTTATGACTTGTTTTGTAGTGATGTGGTTGTAGCACAACTATGGATATGTTTGTTATTTTGGTAGTTATGGGTTTTAGTACTGTTGTGATGGTCATGGGTTGTATGTGGTTTAACGTTCACACCAGCTGAATAATTTTGTTGTTCATAATTTAGCTTGGTGCACGAAATGAAGGATTGTCGATGTTTTTTATGTGATATGCTAATATTATCTACGTTGTGTTGTTGCTTAAGAGTATTATTTGTACGTGGATGGCAATTTTATACTGTTTTTCGCTCGCTTTTAATATCAGTATTTGTAACTGAATAAGCAGTATAATATTAATTTGGAAAGCTGGAAGAGCAGGATGGTAAAAAGAGTTAATGCCATCTCGGAAAGGGAATACCGACATATTAGTATCAAAGCAGGAAATCTAAATAAATGCGTTCCAAACGTTCCGTCGTAAATTCGACACTGATTTGAAAGATTTTACCGTCAAATTACCAACAAAAAATAATAAAAGGTAACTTACACCAATTTATTTCCGTCGCTAAACCTTTGCTGAATAGTAAGGCCTTACCGACAAAAACAAGCAAGATATTTTATCAAAACTTTTTGTCGCGGATCCCTTGGTAATTAGTAAGGGATTACCGACAAATTTTATAAATAATATTTTATACTAAATTAATAATCCGTCGGTAAATCGTCGGTATATAAATTAAAATTAAAATTAAATAAAATTAATAAATAATATTTATTTTTGTTATAAAATTAGTAAAATGACGGTAAATTGTCGGAAAATCCATGCTAAATTCCATCGCAAAATCTGACACAGATACCGTCAAGGGTTTTGCCGACCGACGCTTTATGTAGGAAATCCGTCGCTAATAACTGTTTACCGACGGATTAGAAGCGGATTCTGCCGCTGCTAATCTCGGTTTTTCTTGTAGTGTAATAATAGTTATCAATCCAGTATTGGTATGACTCCATTTGAAGCTTTGTACGGAAGACCGTGCAACTCACCGTCATGTTGGGTAGAAACTGGTGAGAAGTTTGTGCTTGGACCCGATGTGATAAGAGAAACTTCAACTAAGATTAAGATTATGCAACAACGAATGAAGGCTGCCCAAGATAGGCAGAAGAGTTATGCTGATAAGAGGAGAAGAGAATTAAAGTTTTCCATTGGCGACTTGGTGTTTGTCAAGATTTCTCCATTGAAGAGCGTGATACGATTTGGCAGGAGAGGCAAGTTAGCACCAAGATTTGTTGGTCTATTCCCAGTTCTTGAGAAAATTGGGAATTTGGCATATAAAGTTGAATTACCAGAGAAGATGGCGGGAGTTCACAATGTATTTCATGTTTCGCAGTTAAGGAAGTTCGTACACGACCCAGATGTGACTATTTCACCTGATCAGTTGGATGATATCGAAGTTGAACCCGAGGCGGTTGGGAACCGCAAGCCTATGCGTATTGTTGGGAACGATAAAAAGCAACTTCGAAGGAAAGCGGTGAATCTAGTCAAAGTTCAGTGGGGCGAGAATGAGAATGACTGTACTTGGGAGACAGAGGAGAGCATTAGGAAGACGTATCCAGAACTCTTCGCCTGGTAAGATTTCATTTTCGGTTTAGTTTTCTGCATGCTAGGATAGGCTTGTTTTGTTTGTTTTGCATGTTTGATTGTTGTTTGTGGATGGTAGGCATGCTGGATCCATTGTATGTTTTGGATTAAGAATTTTCGAGGACGAAATTTCTTAAGGAGGGGAGAGTGTAACGACCCGCATTCTACACATCGAAGGATCGTAGAATATTTATTTCTTCCACATACGAAGTCTTATGGTCATGTAACTTTGGGAGATGACTATCGGGGTCATTTCCCATGTTCATGATTTTTGCCGATTTTTAAATGACCATTTTGCCCCTAGCCGATACTGTTTTGGCCATGACTTTTGATTGGAAAGGAGTTTTGACCTGAAACAACTTCCATTGGCTCTGGATGATGGTTTACAATTCCGTAGAGTGGTCACATTAGCCAAACGGACTCACTGTTTGGGAGATATGACTGAAACAAGTTTCAGATGGTGAAAAACAGCTTAATTGGGCTTAACCGGGTGATTAACAGCTAGGCCCAATGGGGGGTTTCGGGATTAGAGGTATTTAAGGGCTGTTAGGGTTAGGGATTTCGGTTTTTCTCATTTCCCAGCCGCCATATACATCTTAGAAAACCCTAACAGTGGCCTCCAACATCTAGAATCATCCCTAATCACTTCTTAATCAAGTTTTGACTTCAACTACATCAAATCAAGGAGAAATAGCACCAAATCAGAGTTGAAGCTGCTGCTAGGCATTGGAATTCGACCCATACAGTAGATTATTTCAGTTCTAAAGTTTAATTGTGGTAAAGGTGAGTAGTTTGCATAGTTTTGCACTAATTACGGTTGATTAAGGGTAATTAGTGAAGATTAACGAAATTAAACATGATAAAATTCTGGAAAAATATTTATAAATTCGAAAATAATGTTTTAGATCTCTGTTAGAAATTTGGTTCGATTTGGTTAAGTTTTGCTAATCATATCATTAGTTTTGCCTAAACATGCTTAGGGGAAAATATGAGATTTTGGCTATGTTTGATCCGTTTAACCTTACCAAATTATTGTTTTGGTGTTTGTGAATGATTATACATGTTGCTATGACTGTATGGTATGCTTTGTGATTGTCTAGAAGTGATAGATTGGTCGAAAACGCCGTCAAATGGCGTAAACAGTCGCTGGAAAAAGTGCAGGAATCTGGCCGATCCGTATCAGATCGGAGGAAGGAGTCCGAACCGAACCGCCCCTCCAAGCTGTTGTATCTGCAAGACAATCTGGACCCAATCCGCCTCTCGTATGCCACTCCGACTCGAACTGATGCACCATGGAGAAGCTTGGGAGACCCGACCCGATCCGGAGTGCTTGGAAGAAGGACCGAACCAGAGGAGTTTTCCACGAAGCTAGGAGGTGTGGATCCCGATCCGAACCGCTGGAGGAGTCCGATTCGACTCGATGCGATGACCACAGCCGATCCGAACCAATACGAGGTGGAGAAGTGGATCCGAACTAAATGACCTTGGAGAGCACGATCCGGAGAAGAAGACCAATAACCCGAGATGCAAAGGTAGTCCAATGGAAAGTTTGTACTCAAGATCCAGGTGGGAACCAACGAGTCGACCTCATGAGTTGGGCTTTGCTGCGGGACATGTGCTAAGGGGTTGTCGATGTCTGTAACTTGAATCACTATGTGTAGTGAGTACGTGAACGGATTCAGGGCCATAGTGGCCTAGGTACGACTAAAGGGCTATAGACCAATGAAGTGGGGTCATTTGTAAAGATTGGTCATGACTCCATGTGGTAAGCTTGGTAGTAGCAGTAGTTGTACAAGTCGAACTCTGTCACTAATTCGATGGGTCTAGTGATTGATAGTGGCAG